>CM039124.1:4165781-4770788 GCA_022036555.1 Microstegium vimineum | reverse complement strand
GGAGAAAAGAATACAATCGTTTTTCCCCCGGGGTTTCATTTGGTTGCCCCCAAGCTAGTCCCCGTTTGTCGCTACTCAAATGGTGTTTCGGTGGCAAATTTAGCAATTCACAAGCCAAGCTCACAAACCCGGGCGCCCAAGAAACCACCCAAATGAGGAACTCAATGACACAGCAATCCACTAGAGTTCCCTTTGGCTCTCCGCCGAGGGGGGTACAAGCCCTCTCACAATCACCGAAGTCGGCCGCAAACAATCACCAATTGCGCCGTAGCTCTCCCAATCCCCCCAAGCCTCTAGGTGTTGGCAAACACCAAAATAACAAAAAACCCACGCGGCGATGACGTGACCAAGTGCCATAAGATGCAATGCAATGATCAAAGCACTTGGATCACTAAAACTCTCACAAGTATGCAACAAGAGTGAAGAGAGTGAGTTGGGGGCTATCTCAAGCAAGCACAAGTGTATCAAATGAATGAGAGGTGCAAGAGTGAGCCCTAGGAGCCGGCCAAGCTACTTAAATAGCAACCACCACCGAGCTAGCCGTTTTCCCCTTTCCACAGCTTTCTGCGTGGGTCCGGACGCTTTTTTGCATGGGGGGTCCAGACCCACACACATGCGTCCGGACCCTCCTTCGTTTGAAACGCCCATTGGCGCCCTTCCTGCTACTGACGCGTCACCTCCAGACTCCGTGAACAGGAGCGTCCGGTTCCCTTTTCTTCTGCGCCCGGCCCCAAATCCAGAGAGGGTCCAGAGAGCACCAAGTCTCCGGACCCGCGTCCGGTGTCCCGCGTCCGGAGTCTTGCGTCCGGACCTCCGGGTCCAGAGGGGCCGAGGCCTAGAGTATGCCTCCGATCGCATGACCAAGGGGTCCGGACGGTCTTTTGCCTGCGTCGGGACCCTGCGTCGGAGTGCTTCTGAATGCCAATCCGAGCCGTCTCTTCTTCTCCAAGTCTTCAAGTGCTAACACCATGTCTTCCAAACATTGTTGACCTGTGTTAGTCTTTTACAATATATTATCTTGGATTATGTTTTAGTTCTTTGTGTCACTTAGGTTCATTTTATGTGAATGCAATGCAAACCTAGTGGCACATGATAACCGCAGTCGAAACGAGTTTTCCCTTCTTGATAGTATGACTATCTATCCTAAAGGTGATCACACTCTCTATAGTGTCTTGATCACTAAACCAAAAATGACCCTATGGTATATACCTTTGCCTTGGGTCCATTTTGTTTTTCTCTTTCTTCTTTTCCTTAGTCATGGAGCACTTGATCCATCATGATCTTTCATCTAGCTCTATCTCTCAAGGTGAACCACCCTATCTTGATCATACACTTAGTTCAAGGGTTAGTCCATAGGTTTCATCAATTACTCAAAACCAAACAAGGTCTTTCAGTGGGTGCATTTTACTCATTAACATTATAGGAATTGCTTGTTGTTACTTAATTTGCAATAGTTGACTGAATGGTTGGTCTTTAGCTTAATTAATTAAAACACTTGCTTTGTTTTCTTTATCTATTACCAACCAACAAGAAGCTACGTATACAGTATATATACCTACATGTTCAAGCAAAATTTGATAGCCGCCGGGGCAACGTGACCAACATCACAAGTACATGCACCATGAGGATCGACCTGACACCTCAACTACTCTACATGTGAGTCATCTTTGACCATGATTTTATTTATACGAGAGGTGCAAACAAGGCCAGTCTCATCAAGGAATTTAGGGCATACATAGATAGTCTAGATCGACGAGTTAGAACTAACTTTTTCAATTTTCAATCGTCAACAAAAGAAATAAGTATTCCCACCTTTCAATAATCAACAAGACGGTAGACATCTTGCTAGTGGGATAAGACATATAATAATTATGTTTGGCTGATAATTTTCACAGGTGATCGTATGTGAGAACTACTAGTTTCTAAGCATCGTACATGACAACGTGCTCGAAACTTTCTCAAAAAAATTTCAAGGTATATGCATATGATATAACGATACCTCGCTAAGTTTCGTAACTTGAAGGCGTTGCCCCGAGCGCACGTTGATCGAAACTTCGGGCCAGTTTCTGGATTTGGCCTAAACATACACTCAAGAACAAGAATACCATTTTTTCATTCATTGAAATCCATTATTCGATGCACCCGTAGTTCAAACTTGCGTATTTCATGTAAAATCAAGGAAATGAAATAAAGTCAAAAAATATAACAAAAAGTTCTGAAAAAATGTCAAATTTGAACATGTTGACCATGCTGATATGTGAAAGCTACACAAAAATTTGGTTGCAAAAATCAAAAAGAAAAAGAAATTCTTTGCCGAGTGCCGCCAATCTGGCACTCGGCAAAGCAAAAAAAAACCAAAAAATAGAAAACCCAACCGGCCAGCCCACACCACACACACACACACACTCACACTCACGCACGCGCCGCCGTCGCCGCCTCCGCGCCAGCGCCCGGCCGCGTGATGCCCCGGAAAGACCTTGTTTGGTTTTGGTTAATTGATGAAACCTATGAACTAACCCTTGAACTAAGTGTATGGTCAAGTTAGGGTGGTTCACCTTGATCTATGGAACTAGATGGATGACCATGACGGATCAAGTGCTCCATGGACTAAGAAAAAGAAGAAAGAGAAAAACAAAAATGGGCTCAAGGCAAAGGTATATCATAGGGCCATTTTTGGTTTAGTGATCAAGACACTATAGAGAGTGCGATGACCTTTAGGATATATAGCCGTACTATTAAGAAGGGAAAACTCATTTCGATTGTGGTTATCATGTGCCACTAGGTTTGCATTGCATTCATTTAAAATGAACCGAAGTGACACAAACAAAATTAAATCCAAGAAAATATGTTGTAAAAGGTTGACACAGGTAACCAAGTGATGGATCACAAGGTGTTAGCACATGGAAGCTTGGAGAAGAAGAGGCGGCTCGGTCTGGCACTCAGAAGGGCTCCGAACGCAGGGTCCGGATGGATGGGATGCACGGTCCGGACCAATGCGTTTGCGTCCGGTGGCATACCCTAGCTTTCAGCCTCGGCGAACAGGGGATCCGGACGGCAATCAGCGTCCGGACGCTAACACCGGACATAGGTCCGGAGCTTGGGAGCTCTCTGTTGCTTCTGGAAGAAATATCTAGACGCTGTGTTGGGTTCGGACACAGGACACCGGATGCACGTCCGGAGCAAAAGTGCTCTCTGGATCGACTCTGCGTAGGGTACGGACGCACAACGCGATGGTCCGGACCCCGACTGTTCACTGCGACCGGAGATGCGCAGCAGGCACAGAGAAGGGCGCCAACAACCAAATTCAAATGAAGGAGGGTCAGGACGCATGCGCGATGGTCTGGACCCCCATGCAGACTGCGCCCGGACCAACGCAGAAGGTTGTGATCAAGGGGCAAAATGGCTAGTTCCATGGTGGTGGCTATTTATTTGTTTTGGCCGGCTCCTAGGGCTCTCTCTTGCACCTCCCATTCATTCTCACTCATTGTGCTTGCTTGAGATAGCTCCCAACTCATCTCTCTTTGCTTCAATTGCATTCTTGTGAAAGTTTGAGTGAACCAAGTGCATTGATCATTGCATTGCATCTTAGTGACACTTGGTTATCGTCATCGTCGCGGGATTTCTTGTTATTCTTGGTGTTTGCCAACACCTAGACAACTTGGCGATTGAGGAGAAGCTTCAACACGTGTTGGTGATTGTTCGTGGCCGACTTCATCGATTGTGAGAGGGATTGTACCCACCTCGGCGGAGCTCCAAAGGGTAACTCTAGTGTATTGGTCGTGTCATTGAGTTACTCTCATTTGGGTGGATTCTTGTGGCGCCCGAGTTAGTGGGCTAGGCTTGTCATTGCCTATTAGCCACCGAATCACCACTTGAGTAGTCGACACAACGGGGAGTAGCTTGGTGGAAACCAAGTGAACCTCGGGATAAAAATCATTGTGTTCATCTTGTCTCCCGGCTACTCTTGGTGTTCATATTGTGATTGGCTCTTCATTGGTACATTCTCTACACAAGGCATCGATATAAGCAATCACCTTCTCTCTTGTATTTACTCTTTCATATCTTGTCTAGTTAGCTTGCTAGTTAGTCTCTTTAGTAGTTGTTCTTGCTAGCTTGTGCTAAGTG
Source organism: Microstegium vimineum (assembly GCA_022036555.1). Lineage (NCBI taxonomy): Eukaryota > Viridiplantae > Streptophyta > Magnoliopsida > Poales > Poaceae > Microstegium > Microstegium vimineum. The sequence continues at coordinate 4,766,663 of CM039124.1, read as the reverse complement.
CTTTAGATTCTTGCTATTGATTGTTAAGCACTTAGCTAACTAGAATTGCATTGGATAGGTGGCTTTGCACCCCAAGTAGAGCTAGAGCAAAAAAGCTTCGCTTAAGTGTTATCTAACCATTTGCTCTAGTGTTTTGTAGAATTTTTATTAGGCTATTCACCCCCCTCTATCCATCTAGGACCTTTCAAGTGGTATCAAAGCCGTGGTCACCGCTATTATCAAGGCTTAACAACCTTCGGTGTTAGTGATGGCTCAAATATCATTCAACCATGTGGGGAGCAAACCGCCAATGTTTGATGGTACCTCATTAGATTATTGGAAGAGGAAGATGAAGATGCATCTAGGCTCAATACATGAGAAGGTGTGGAGTGTGACCGAACATGACTTTGTCATTCTTGATGAGGCCGCTCCCACACCTAGAGAGCAAGAGAACCGGCAATGCAACACCATGGCACTCAATTTAATATACAATGGCATTGATTCCAAGGTGTTTGAACAAATCAAAGATCTTGAGAAGGCAAGTGAAGTGTGGAAGAGACTTGAAGATACATATGAGGGCACTTCAACGGTAAAGAATGTCAAGTTATACATGCTCAAGGACAAGCTATCTCACTTCAAGATGAAGGATGATGAGTCTATCCCGGAGATGTTCCATAAGCTCCAAGTTACATCCCTCGTTTTGATGCGGAGCAAGGTTGGATAATCACCGAACCCAACGGGGAAGGTGGCCCCGTCCTGAATGAGCTCGTCAACTTCGTTCAGGAGATGATGAGAATGTATGGTCATCGCATAGTAGAAGTAAGGGGGCTGAGCAAGGAGCTCAAGCGCAGTTATCAACAGCAAGATGAGCTTCGTGAAGAGTTTGGGCTGCCTATGAACTTCAAGAAGATAAAAAAGAATTAGGATTATGAGTCCCTTTTATCGTCTTTCGCTAGATCGTGAGTCGTGTGTGCTAGTGTTTCCTATGTGTTTAGTTGCTTGTGCTTATGCTAGTGTGTGAGTTGGTTCTTGGTGATGATTGTTGAGGTTGTGGGCCTGTCCGCAACACTCATAGCTTAGGTTGGGTTATTTAAAATTTGAATAATAAATAAAGTTGCAGTTTTCGTTAATCTGTCTTTTTAGACCTCCCTGTCTTGTTATTTTTTCCTAATTAATTCTGAACGTCCTAAAATCACGAAAATATAATTGGAAAAAGTAGACTTCCTCACCTTTCCGTGGCCGCAAGAAGCACCTTCATATCTGTTCGGAGTTAAGAGAACCAATTCTTGCAAATTGATGTTTCTGCGCAGTTCGATATTCTGGACAAATCTGTTTAAACGTAAGTTATGATTAAGTTAATGTCAGAATCAGAAAAAGTCGGTAGTGAAACAGTTGTAGATAATTTCTTTATCTTTCCAACCAAGTAAGCTTTGCCTCTGTTTGAGTTCGGGAACTTCAGATATGACTGTTTTTCTAGACTGCTGTTGTGCTGAAAATCCAGAAAAGTTGCAGACTCATCTCGTGTCAGGTTTTAAAATTGTTCTTATGTTCTATATGACAGATGCCTCGCACCAGGACCAACTCCGAATCCAACACCAATGGAGGTCAGGATGGCAACAACAACAACAACCAGCACCCACTACCTCCACCACCTGCGATGACCCCAGAGCAGATGCAGACTCAGATGATGCAGACAATGCAAGCTATGATGCAGTTCATGCAGAACCAACCCCATCAACCTGCTGGAGCTCCACCTGTCAACAAGCAGAGGGAATTTCTGCAAGGACACCCTCCTGTTTTCTCTCATGCCAGTGATCCGTTGGAGGCGGATAATTGGTTACGTGCGGTAGAGAAGCAACTCAACATCGCCCAATGCAATGACCAGGAGAAAGTACTGTATGCTTCTGGTCAACTTCAAGGTGCAACTTAGACTTGGTGGGAGACATACCAAGATGAACCTTCGGTTGGGACAGATGTCAGTCAGCAAGTACCATGACAAGTTCTCGCAGCTTGCTCTCTATGCTCCCAATGAAGTAAGGGATGATGCTGATAAGCAGCGTCTCTTCTTAAAGGGGATCTACTATGAACTCCGGTTGCAGCTGAAGGGTAATACCTACCCGAATTTCCAATCCTTGGTGAATCGTGCCATCGTCCTGGACAATGAACGCAGAGAGATGGACAAGAAGAGGAAACTTAGGGGACAAGCTTCTGGGAGCAACACTCGCCAGCATCCCAACTATCCTTAGCAGGGTTACCAGCAGAGGTACCAAGGCACATCCAACTTTGGGAACCGTAACCCGAACCAGCAACGTCCACCGATCCAACAATAGGGTGGTTACTCAGGACCTTGTCAAGGCTCATCTAGCAGTACCCCAGCAAAGACTAATGTTCCCAATACCCACATCAAGTGTTTTGCTTATGGTGAACCTGGACATCTCTCCTATAACTGCCCCAAGAAGCAAAACTCACCAAACCCTCCAAGTCAGAACAGCAACAACCAGAGAGGAAGGTACCAGCCGCCCTCACATAATAGGAGCGGAACCATGTGTCTGCAGAAGCAACTCAGGAAGCGCTAGAAGTGATGATGGGTACGTTCCATGTCAACTCCATCCCTGCTACTGTTCTTTTTGATTCTGGAGCATCACATTCTTTCATATCGCAAGATTTTGTTAGAATGCATGGAATATCTTTGTTAGCAATGCAAAATCCTATAATCGTAAATTCACCGGGTGGGGTTATGAGAACCGATTGTTATTGTCCATCGGTTACTATTACTCTAAGGGGGTAGACTTCAAAGCTCAGCTTACAGTTTTGAGGACCGCTGGGATTGATGTTATATTGGGATTGGACTGGATGAGAAAGCAATATGCAGTGATCAAGTGTGATAAGAAGATAGTTGAATTATCTACACCTACAGGGGGCAGGATCAGTGTTGATGTGGTTATGCAACCTCCACCGACAGCCGCCGTCAATCAGCTTGAGGAGAATGACAACCTAGCAGAGCGAGTTGTTGATGAATTTCCGGATGCGTTCCCCGAAGATTTGTCAGGTATGCCTCCCGATCGTGACATTGAGTTTATAATTGAGTTATTACCTAGAACTGCACCTATAGCTAAAAGACCATATAGGATGGGAGTAAAAGAATTAGAAGAACTTAAGAAACAAATTAAAGAGTTGTCGGATAAAGGTTTTATTCATCCTAGTTCTTCACCTTGGGGTGCACCGGTTATTTTTGTTGACAAGAAAGATGGCAGCCAGAGGATGTGTATTGATTATCGGTCACTCAATGAGGTAACTATCAAGAACAAGTATCCTTTGCCCAGAATCGATGATTTGTTTGATCAGTTGAAGGGTGCTTGTGTGTTCTCCAAGATTGATCTTCGGTCTAGTTATCATCAGTTGAAGATCCGTGCTTCAGATGTTCCCAAGACAGCATTCACTATGAGGTATGGGTTGTATGAATATACGGTGATGTCTTTCGGTCTTACCAATGCACCTGCATACTTCATGTATTTGATGAACAAGGTCTTTATGGAATATCTGGATAAGTTTGTGGTGGTATTTATTGATGATATTCTGATCTACTCCAAGAACGATGATGAACATGCTGAACACTTGAGATTGGTATTACAGAAGCTTCGAGAGCACCAGTTGTATGCTAAAAGAAGTAAGTGTGAATTTTGGTTGAAAGAAGTTTCTTTTCTTGGCCATGTTGTGTCTAATGGAGGAATATCAGTTGATCCTAGTAAGGTGGAAGATGTACTGAATTGGAAACCCCCAACCAATGACAGTGAGATTCACAGTTTCCTTGGTTTAGCTGGGTACTATAGAAGGTTCATTGAAGGATTCTCTAAGCTAGCTAAACCTATGACCGCACTACTTGAGAAGGATGCCAAGTTTTTTTGGTCAGAGAAGTGTCAAGCTAACTTTGAAGAATTGAAAAAGAGATTGACTACAGCTCCTATGTTGACCTTGCCAGACTTGAGTCAGAAGTTCTCTATTTATTGTGATGCCTCTCGTCTTGGTTTGGGTTGTGTGCTTATGCAAGAAGGAAGAGTTGTTGCGTATGCTTCGCGACAACTGAGGAAGCATGAGTTGAATTATCCGACTCATGATTTAGAGTTAGCAGCTGTGGTTCATGCATTGAAGATACAAAGACATTATCTTATTGGTCATAAGTGTGACATCTACACCGACCATAAGAGCTTGAAATACATCTTTACTCAATCATATCTGAATTTGAGGCAACGCCATTGGTTGGAGCTGATTAAGGATTATGACTTAGATGTTCACTATCATCCTGGTAAAGCCAATGTTGTGGCCGATGCTCTTAGCAGGAAAAGTTATGCTAATGAGATTCGGACAATACCTATGCCTGAAGAGTTGTGTGCTGAACTTGAGCATCTCAACTTGGGTATTGTTGCTAATACTATAGAGATGGTAGTGGAGCCTACACTAGAGAAGGAGATTCGTGAAGGTCAGTTGCAGGATAAGAATCTTCAGTTAATAATTGAGAACATGAAGGAAGGAAGGTCACTCGGTTTCTGGTTAGATGATAATGGCACATTGTGGTATGGAAAGAGGATCTGCGTCCCCGACATCAAGTCTATTCGATAGACGATTCTGCGAGAAGCTCATGAGTCAACCTACTCAATACATCCTAGAAGCACTAAGATGTACTTAGATCTTAAAGAGAAATATTGGTGGGTTGGATTGAAACATGATGTGGCAGAATATGTAGCAATATGTGATACAACTCAGAGAGTTAAAGCAGAACATCAGAGACCTGCAGGACTGTTGCAACCGATGAAGATACCTGAATGGAAGTGGGACGAGGTTGGTATGGATTTCATAGTTGGGTTACCGCTTACTCGGAAAGGTTATGACTCGATCTGGGTCATAGTTGATCGCTTGACTAAGGTAGTTCACTTCTTGCTAGTTCGAACCACTTATACGAGAGCACAGTTAGCTGAGTTGTACATGGAAAGGATAGTATGCCAGCATGGAGTTCCAAAGAAGATTGTGTCAGATAGAGGGACCCAGTTTACTTCGCACTTTTGGAAGAAAGTGCATGAGTCCCTTGGAACAGTGTTGAATTTTAGCTCAGCCTATCACCCTCAAACAGATGGACAGACAAAAAGAACAAATCAAGTGTTAGAAGATATGTTGAGAGCTTGTGCTTTGCAGTATGGTACCCATTGGGACAAGAGTTTTCCCTATGCTGAGTTCTCATATAACAACAGTTATCAGGAAAGTCTTAAGATGGCGCCGTTTGAAGCTTTGTATGGACGGAAGTGTAGAACTTGTTGTTCTAGAATCAAACAGGAGAAACTCAAGTTTTTGGACCAGATGTTCTCAGAGATGCAGAGGAACAAGTCCGAGTAATCAGAGATAATCTGAAGATAGCACAGTCCCGACAGAAGAGTTACGCTGATAACCGAAGAAGAGATTTGTCTTTTGAGGTAGGTGATTATGTTTACTTAAAAGTGTCACCTATGAGAAGTGTGAAACGGTTCAATATGAAAGGAAAGTTAGCACCTAGGTATATCGGTCCGTTCAAGATTCTTGAGAGACGTGGAGAAGTTACGTATCAGTTAGAGTTACCAGAAAGCTTGTCAGGAGTCCACGATGTGTTTCATGTATCTCAGCTTAAAAAGTGTTTGCGAGTACCCAAAGAACAGATACCGTTGGAGGAACTCACAGTTAAGGAAGATTTGACTTATGAGGAATATCCGGTTAAGATTTTGGAAGCAGCTGAAAGAATTACAAGGAGTAAGGTTATCAAGATGTGCAAGGTGCAGTGGAATTGATATACCGAGAAAGAGGCCACTTGGGAAAGAGAGGAAGATCTAAGAAAAACCTACCCTCAACTCTTTAAGTAAGTAAAATCTGGGAATCTCGGGTCAAGATTCTTTTAAGGGGGGTAGATTTGTAACACCCAAAAATTTGAATTAGCAAATTAGGTTTGAATTTGAATTTAAATTGCTTTAATTTGATTTAATTCAAGCATTTGTTGTGATCATAGAATTAATTAAATAGAATTAAAATAAATATCTCATGTTAGGGTTCAACATGTTTGTGCATTGCATGCCTTTGCATATTCTTCTTTGTATTGTTTGGTTTTCGCAACTCAAAAAGGAATTTCAAAACTATTTGGAAAATCATTTGCAAATAGAAAATAAAAATAATTTAGAAAACCTTTTCCTTTTTCCTCTCCCTCCTATTTCTCTTTCTGGCCCAGAACTTCAGCTCTGCTGGGCCGGCCTGCTGCTCGGCCCAGCTCCTGCGTGGCCTCTGCCTCCCTCCTCTTCTCTCTGACGCAGCGGCCCCGCATGTCAGCCGCCCTCTTCTTCCACCTCGAGTCCGCATCGGACTCTGCTGCTCGCGCGCACCAACCCGCAACCGCCTCCGCGTTTCTCTCGCGAGCATGCGTATCCGTGCGGGATCCTATCCCTTGCCCAGCTATAAATAGCCGGACCACGCGCCGCCTTTCCTCATCTACTCTCCTCGCCTCGCAGCCGGAGCAGCGCCGCTCGCGATCCGCCGCCAAGCAGAGCACCGCCGCCGAGCTCCTTCATCTGCGGTCGTCTTCGTAAGGGCTTCAAGACCTGTGGATTGCATCTACAACTCCGCCAAGACCTTTGCCTCCCTCTCTTTTGCTCTGTTTTTTCTCACCCGAGCTGTTTTGGGTGTACAGGAGCTCCGCCGCCGTTGTTCACCGTCGTCGGCCGCTCACAGCCGTCCCCAGGCCCTGCGGTCACCTCTGGTGAGTTCGCCTTCGCGCCTTCTTTCTCCCGGTTCTTTCGGTTCGAAAAACTGAGCACCAGAGCTCCCGAACGAGCTTCTCGGCGAGCTCAGGCTCCATTCGGCCATGGAGCCGCCGTGGCCTCCTCTGCTCCGGTGGGAGCAGCACCCTCTCCCTCTCCCATCTAATCTGCTCCGTCCATCTCAGATCCAAGGGATCAGATCGCCCCGTACCCCTTCGCGGGTGATTTTTTTAAAGAGTCCCCGACCTTTTGCCTAATCAACCCGCCGTCCAAGCTGACTCGTTTTATCCGAATTTCCCGAATTGTTTTAATTCAATTAAGTTTCACTTATTTACAGTTTTGCCACTGTTTTCAAATGCTTATAACTTGCTCGTTTTAGATCCGATTAAATTCGTTCAAGTTGCGTTAGATTCATAATTTTATTCTCTATCCAGTAGTATAGATTTCATCTATGTTAATCACTTTTGAAAATAAATATTAGATTAATTCTTTTAATGCTTTAATCTTGTATAGCAAATCTTATTTAATCTATAGTTTATTCGTTTTAGATCCGTTTAGCGTGAGTTTCGCGTCTTTGTGATCATGGTATAATATAGATCTATTTTAAAAACTTTTAATAATCTTTTTATTGTTTTGGTGTAATGTTCTAATTATATGTTGGTTGCTTCGTGTATGATTGTTTGGATGATTGCGTGGTGATGTTGATCGAGTACAGCCGGTGAGTTTTTCGGTGATCAGGAGTTCTTTGCAGTAGATCAGGACCACCAGGAGCTTTGTGATCAAGGCAAGTTTAACATGAGATCATCCTTGTTACCTATTCACCTTAATTCACGTAGTCATGATTGCATGTGTCTCAATTGATTCCTATTTAGATCTTTACCATAGCTTGCTACCTTGTACCTTGTCACCTTGGGATACTATTGCATATGGGTAGATCTGCTATGCTTTATGAATTATGAGAAGAATCTTGACTAATGATATATGCAACAATGAGATAAAATTGGCTTTTGTAGCAACATGGAATAGGACACCACTGTAGGGCAAAAGCTGGGATAATAACGCAACCACAAGTGCTAACATGGCTCTGGTTTTAGTCAATTATGGGAGTTGGACTAGCATGATTGTAGTGCGTGAAAGGCACCTTTGTCGAGCTGGTTATGGGGTATAGCTTGTGTGGGGACCGCTGCGAGTGGTACCATCGGGGGTCCCATACACCCCTTTGCATTGGGTTCATAGGGTCTACTACTTGCTAGAAAGACTTTTTGAAAGACTTCATAGTGTACCCTGCCCACTCACCTTGGCAGTGTTTTGGGAGTTGCAAACCCAGGCATATGGGCAACACGGCTTGTGGGTAAAGTGCGTAACCTCTGCAGAGTGTAAATCTATCATGATAGCCATGCTCACGGTCACGAGCGGCCTAGAAAACTCACAATGTAGATGATCATGTTGTTTAATTGTTAATGTTGATTACTATTCTTATCATGTGGTTATTAATTGGGTTATGCATAACTAAAGCTAAGTGTTGGTAAAACTTGACCAAGCTAAAAGCAACCGCAGTTCAGACAGTGTCAGCCTTTGAGCTTCATAACCCTGTGTTACTCTTGCTGAGTACTTTAAGTGCTCACCCTTGCTTTATCATCCTCATCAAATGGCTATGAAGACTACCGTGAGGAGTACTAGGCTAGTGGTCAACCAGTCGGCGTTCCCTGTGAAGTGGAGCTTCGTCGCGAGAGTTATCTTTATTTCCGCTGTTATGTTTAAGAATATTATTCGTTATGTAATAAGCACTCAGTGATGGTACTATTTAAAGATTTGTCAGCTTATGTGTGTGATTGATCTCTGGGCACACATGAGTTATTCACATTCAATTTTATTCTTAAAATTGGGTGTGACAGGTGTCCACCCACCAATAGTCAACTGAGTTGAGGATATCAATCCGATTGTGAATTCGATTGATACAGTAAACAAAATAGTGGGTCCCATCACATATTGGAATGAATATCTGCACACATGTATTGAGTATGGTGCATTAGTTGAATGAACAGGAAAACCAAAAAAATGTAGTTATTGTGTTACACCTATTAACAGGAAAACCAAAAAAATGTAGTTGTTGTGTTACACCTACTGTACACTCCATTTGCAACAAGGAGTAGATGCAGATTGCAACATGAGTGACTAACATTTTTAAAAAAAGAGAAAAAGCATGCGATTGCTGCTGCATCAACTATACAAAACCAAAAAGATAAAAAAAACATGGGATTGCTGGCTGCACCAAACTATGCATGTAATTGCTGGCTGCACCAACTATGTTACACCTACTGTACACCCCATTTGCAACAAGAAGGAGATGCAGGATTGCAACATGGGTGACTAACATTTTGCAAAAAAAAGAGAAAAGCATGGGATTGCTGCACCAAACTATACAAAACACAAAAAAGAAAAAGCATGGGATTGCTGCCTGCATCAACTATACATGTAAATTGCTGGCTGCACCAACTATACAACAAATTTGCGAAAAAGAGAAAAAGCTTGGGATTCAAATTACACTCTGGATAACTAAACAATTGCAATGGTGCTGAAAACTAGAAAAATAGATAGATACTAACCAACTTTGCTTGAGTCCAATCAGGGTAATTCTCAAGTTCGCACTCAAGATGTTGTCTTAATGTTCTGAATTCTGTGGTCTCGGCTTTTCCATCGTCCGCGTAGATCCTCTCAATGCCTTTTACCAGTTGCTGTAGACACACACATAGAAAAAATATATCATTTTTTTTATAAAATAGACAACTAATATGCAGAAAAAAGAAAAAAAAGAAGAAAATGAGGTCAATCAAAAGCTCACATAGAAGCCAGTTGTGAGAAACAACCTATATCCAATTGAGTCATCCTTGTGGACAATGTCATCAAAACGGAGACAATGAACTGTGAAATCTAGAATAGAAGAGTTGTGAGTAGTTCAAGGCCATCAAAAGATATAAAGATGCTGAACTCAATCAGAGTCATCCTGTGTAAGTTGTTGTGTTACATCTACTGTACACCCCATTTGCAACAAGGAGGAGATGCATATTGCAACATGGGTGACTAACATTTTGCAAAAAAAAGAGAAAAGCATATGATTGCTGCACCAAAAAATGTAAGTTGCTCTGTTACATCTACTGTACACCCCATTAGCAACAAGGAGGAGATACAGATTTCAACATGGATGACTACCATTTTGAAAAAAAAGAGCACCAAAACTATACAAAAACAAAAGAGAAAAAGCATGGGATTGCTTCCTACAGCAACTATACATGTAATGTGTTAGCTAGTTGCAACAATGATATGAAGCTAATTGCAACAAAATAAAAAAACAGGGGAGTAATGATATGAGGGTCATTACTCTTTCAGATCCTCATCAGACGCAATCTTGATCCTCAACGCTAGAGCCTTTGCCAATGGTACTTTCGGGCGACTGTTGAGAATTAGGAAAGGAGATGTGTATTTCCTTGGCTTCGTCTTTAGACGTTGTCCCACATGTTTCTAAATGATCTTCTGGAACTGATTAAAGTCTTGCGATCCTTGTTCATGTTCCTCTTTAGACAACCGGATGGGTGGGGTTACGCTCCTAATGTCATCAATCAGATCATCTGGAAAACATGGAGCACATGCAGCTGCGCTGGGGCCTGCCTCACGAACAACACTGCTCTTCAACGTAGCAATCTCTTCATAAGCTTGATAGCGCATCTGACGCATCCATTTCTCCCATTCATCACGGCACGCTTCCTCTTGTTTACTAAGACGTGCTGCAGACTTCTTGTTCCTCCCAGGTTGCCTTTGATAAACTATCTTTTTCTTGGATGCTAGTTGCTTTCTCTGTAAAAACATCAAATGTATATAAGAAAAATTCTGGCAAAAAAAGAGTGCTCTCTACATTTGCTCTACACCATTTTGTGGAAAAACACATTTGCAACATGGTTAAATAACATGATTGCAACATGGTCAACCCCACGGTTGCAAAAAACAAAAAGAGGACAGAAAAAATACAGTTAGCTGCAAACCTAATAAAAACAAACATATAAAAAAATAGTGTACATAACATAGAAGAGGCTGGTGGGTTCTTGGGGTCGACTGTGTCTCGTCTTGAATATTGACATCATGTGCTTGCCTAGATACGTCACCGATCTCATTGGATTTGTTCTAAACAAATATAAATTGGAAAAACCAAATCGAGTCAAGTATACAAACAAAATCCATATCGATGCTGCATTTGTGTAAAAAAATCGAACCCTTGGTCAGTGAACAAAAGTGATGATTCATGTCACCTGGTCAGTAGGGTCGTCGGGCGGGCACGTTCTTGGGGTCGACTGTGCCCCGTCTTGAATATTGGCATCCTGTGCTTGCCTAGGTACATCATCGATCTCATTTGATTTATTCTGTACAAATATAAATTGCAAAAACCAATCGAGTCAAGTATACAAACAAAATCCATATCGATGCTGCATGGGTGAAAAAAAATCCAACCCCTGGCCAGTGAAAAAAAAGTGATGATTCATGTCACCTGTCCAGTAGGGTCGTCGACGTACATGGATGAAGGCGGTGCTAGTGTATATGACAAAAAAATATATAAAAATTAGTATGACAAACGGAAAAAAGGAAAACTCATAATAAAATACAACAAATGAAATAGAGAATTACTTGATATGCCTTTATCCTGGCCATCAACATTGGTGTTAACCATTGGCGACGTGGGCACATGTGACTGGGCGTCAACATTGCCGCTGCTAGACATGTCTTGATCACCTGATGTTTTGCGCCAATCCCATTTGAAATGCACTGCATCAATTGCAACAGAAAAAAGTTTTTAGTTGCAACATAAATATATAACAAACTGCAAAAAAGCAAAAAAAAAGGAAAAAAATTACATGTTGGTTCCTCCCTCCCTTTTAAAAGGAGTATTGGAGGACTCCTTCCAAGATTTCCACCTTCCGGGTCATCTATTTGTCGCTCCACTCCACCAGATTCTTCTTCACCATCTACCCAATCTTCGACGATAACTTCTTCGTCAAATCCTTCTCTGGATCCAAAACCATCAAATCCTTGATCAGCAAAGTCATCGGAGGTGAATTTGTCTGCCACCGAATGCAACACAAAAAAGAGATGATGGTGAATGCATCCAAAAAATGAAGAAAAAAAAGGATAACAAAAAAAAGTGAAAACATAAGTACCTGGTGGTTGTTCGTAAGTTGGAGTATGTACTCTAGCATTTCCCCCAGCGGTTTCATCTCGCAAAGCATCTGCTTCAACACCTCCTGCTTCTTGTTGATGTTGATCAACAGATGGATTAGCTGCTGCTGCATAAAATAAAAGAAAAATGTGATGGGATAAACAAACTGATGGTGTATAGAAAGTAATTGCAACACATATATATAAGTCAAAAATGTGAAAAATATTAAAACATTTGTTTGGTATATAAAAAAACAAAACCTGTATCAGACACCATAATTACAACACATTTATATGAGTAATTGCGACACATGTAAATAAGTAATTACAAACAATGTGAAAAAAACATTTTGTTTTTGGTCTGGACAAAAGGTACCTGATGCTGCAGGTTTACTCTTCGTCTACTTTCCCCTTCTACGCTCATTAGCAGCTTTCTTATAAGTACGAGAGTCATCCAGCAGCTTCTGCATAGCGCCGAAACACTCTTGATGACATGTCCTCATGAGATCATTCACCACAGTGATATACTTTGCAGCCTTGGTCGCGTACGCCTGGGCCATGGCAGTGTTGTGGTCAAACGCCTTCAGTATCTTAAGTGCCTCTGACTTCCTACTTCGTCTAACTACATCCGCAATGCTCTGGCCGAAAGCAGCTTCCAAACTCGGATATTGATGTAGCACTGGAGGCTGAAAATCCATGACAACATGACCACCTGGGGCATCATGTGTGCCGCCCACGTCGGCTGAAGTGCCAGCAACATCAGAGCGATGGGGGGCAGTGACAGCTGGGGCAAAAGTAGGGAGGGGTGGTGTAACATGTACCGACGATGCTTCTCAACTGCAACAAAGTTTTTATTCAGAAAAAAATTGATCATAAATGTAGAATCCCACGCTGGGAATAGAACCAAACTCGGTAACTTACCCTGAGGTTGCCATACAGAGTAACTTCATTTGTGACGTCTCCCCTACGATCCAAACTTGAAATTGAATCAATTGTCTTACTGTCAAGTATAGCACATCGAGGCAGGGAGAACGGGTCTACCTCAAGCCAATGCTGCAAGTGGTCCACATATAGCATCTACAAAAAAGAAAGGTATAAAAAAACAAAAAAAAGATATAAATAAAAAATATATAGAAAATCAAGTGCAACATGGTTTAAAAAAAGAAATATGAGGTTCTAATATAGCTGGTTGCAAATTACGACATGTGTTATGCCCAGTTACAACACAAATTAGTAGATGAGTTGCAAAAAAAGGAGAATCTTAGGTTCTAATATAGCTGGTTGCAAATTAAAACATGTGTTTTGCCCCGGTTACAACACAATGTACTAGATGAGTTGCAAAAATAAAGGAGAATCTTAGGTTCTAATATAGTTGGTGTAACGATCTCAATTTTCCACGAAGGGAAAATCAATAGATGCGAATTATAATACGATAGTCTCCGAAGATCATCCCATGGCATTATCAAATTACAGTTGATAACATCAACATACATCGAGTTCTGAATTAAAAGAGTACAATAGAGGGTCTAATTAATTATTACATCACCACACTGGTGGAATCACACGAACAAGCAACATCCAGAACAGCAAGGGGAAAGCGTAGATCTCCAGCATCACCAACTCGAGCGCAGCACGAAACCCTACTCCTCTGGGTCGGCGTCCTCGTACCCGTCCTCCGGCTCATCACCTGAGTCCAAAATCTTTCAGTACGATTTGTACTGACCACTGGCTCTCACCCTATGCTTTGCTTTTGCTATGTGGAAGGTGGTATGCAAAAGGGGTAGAAAAGAGAAGCTATATTTGGCTGTGGTTTTTCCTATGCAAGTTCATTATTAGGTAGTATAATATAATATAAGTTGTTTCTCATGTTTTAACACATTTCCCACACATTCATCCCATCCACACACATCTCACCACACACACTCACACTCTCTAGTCGACAAGGACAACTCCCTCTCGTCCTTGTCTCAGCGGCTCGCAGCCGGTTCCTGCATAACCCAGAGGGAAGAAGAGGAAGGACTCATCTCTCTACAACAAGTGAGGCGTAGGTCATGAGATGTCCGTAACCGTGGACACGACTATACGTATAGATCGATCAACTCTGCAGAGTGCGTACACCTGTACCCACAAGATCACCATCATCGATCGTGGCCGCGGTCTAGGCTGATAATGGGCTATCTCCTGATCCGGAACGACACCATCCAGCCACTCAGCCCTGGGGCTCCCCGACGCACCGGCAAACTGAGACTGGGAGACGCAGCACCTGGCCACCGTGGTACTGCGCATCTAGGATGGTACGGGTCTCAACACCGGCACCACCTACCCTTATCACCTAACAACCTGACAGTAATGACATCGCCCAAACCGATCAATATCCGTACCCCGCCCATTCAGGGACGAGTGGTGTGCACGAGAGGCTCATGGTTCCATTTTCCCTTGTTATTCCAGGTCCTAGGTGGGATTACGCATGTCATCTCCACAATCGGGGTACTCCCCGTGCCATCACAACACCTCTATCCTGGGGCTCGCCCCGGGATCTCCTCACAACACAAATACCCGCCACAGGTATCTCACGTGGGGATGCCCAGGTCGCACCCCCGGCAAGACTCATCCCACAGACTGATCGTAGGGCCTATCAGATCGACTCAACCCTCACCACACACCTAAAACACACGCCAAGATCTCCCCAGTTGTTTATCATCATTTTAATGGCACATGGTGCCTAGGCACTCACAAAACAAGTCCTCTACCCAACGTAAGGTAAAAGCATGAATAGAAGCATGCGACATGGTAATATAGCGGTGTCTAGCCTATAAGCGGGTGTGCAGGGGTAAGGTTGCGACAAGGTAATGGCCTTTCAAGCAATCTACCATGCAACCTATCAGCGCAACCGCACAAAATAAAGCAATAGCAATCTACTCAGATCATGATATGCCTAATAGGTGCTACGATGGTGGGTGGGATGTGGCACCTGCCCAGTCGTCACCGAGGCCCAATCTACTCCCTCCTTTCCTCGGCCCGCAGATGCAGTCCGTGCATGGTGGACTTCCCCTGCCCTTACTTCTTCTTGGTCCAGGGTGCACCGGCACTGGTTCGCGCCGGCTTCCCCTGCTTCACTCGGACATGGATGCGCCGCGCGTGTGCACGCTCACGGGTGCTCCCGGCTCGTCCTCCTCTCTGCCTCTGGTTGCTGGCCGACGCAGACCACGCCCTTGCAGACGACGGACGTCCCGCTCCGCTCTCCTCCTCTTCTGCTCTCCGGTCGGGCAGGCTCGCGTGCGGCGATGGGGGTCTACGGCTGCGGCTGCGGAGCACGTGTGGCAGAACGACGGCGTCGCGGCAGGGTGCAGCTAGAGGTCCCGAGTGATTGGGGATGGGCAGCGGGCGGCTAGACGTGGACACGGCCGGGCAGGACGTGCGCGGCGCGGCGGTGCGTGCCTCGGTCCGCCGCGTCGGTGCGGCACAAGAGCGCGGCCTCCCGTGGTCAAGGCGGTGGGGGCTCTCACAAGGTCTCCCAGTTGCGCGGCTGTGTGTGCGTGGCTTCGGGTGGGCTCGACGGTCCTTCCTCGGCGCGCGAGGTGACCGGAGCATGGCGGAACGGCCGTGACAAGGCGGTGCTCGCGGAGCTCGGCCGCGCGGGCATGGCGAACGCGGCGAGCTCAGCCTAGTGCACTCCGATGGCTACACGTGTGTGTTTGTGGTGCTCCGCGTGAATGCGAAGATGCTTGCGCAGATGGCAATGGCCCTGGGGGCCTCCTTTGGCATGAACGCGGGCTAGCTAGGGCGTGCTCTGGCCATGGCCGCCGTGACATGGTGAGGCAGAGGATGCTCCGCGATGTGGGGCTCACCTTGGGTGTCGATGAATGGGGCTATCGGTGCAGGGCGAGTCGTAGCAGTGGTGAGGTGAGGCCGTGCAGTGCCGTGTCGAACCGCTACGTCGAGGTGGTCGACGGCGCGGTCCTTTCCAACGAGCTCTGATTGCGTCGCGGCAGTGCACCCAGGCTCCAACTCCTCTCCCTTCCTTCTCCTCCCCGCGTTCTCCCTTCTTCCTTCCGCAGTGGACGAGTGTGGCGACGGGGCTAGGAGAAGGCGCAGTCCGACGGGGCTCTGCCCTTTTATAGCGTTGGTTCGGCCGTGGTGATTGGGGCAGGCAATGAACGGCCGTGGCGAGCTCGTTTTGAAATGGAGGGTGGATGAGAGGCTCTAGGTTAAGGGTTTTGGGGAGCGGGGTAGTGCGGACCGTCCAGGTGCGCGGTGCCGGTCAGAGGGGTGCTGCCGCGGCGCCAGAAGCTGACGGCGAGCGTCACTCTGTGCCGCGGTTTGGCACCGAGCGAGGGCGGGCGCGAGGGGGCGTGGACGAGCAGGCGCGTGATCTGGCGGCCTGCGGCCGCCTACCTCAACGCGGTGCATTTGGTTGGGCGCGGCGCGAAATGGCAAGGGCAGCGGCCTCCTTTCCCCTACCTCCTCCCGTGTTCGGCCGAGAGGGGAAAAAGGAACGAAGGTGGGGGATGACATGTGGGGCCGCGGGCCCGCCTGTCAGCGGCGCTGAAAGGGGAAACGGCGTGGGGGAAGCTGCTGCTGCCACTCTCGGCTCTGCTGGGCCGGCCTGCTACGGTCGCGCTGAGGGGAGGGCAGGCTGGGTCTAGCTCCCTGCTGGGCCGCGCGTCAGGGGGGGGGTAGGGAATGGGGGGTCTCGGTTGTTGTTGGCTCAAGGCCGAGCTGGGCCACTTGCTTGCGGCTGGGCTAGTGGGGTGATCTGTTGGCTTGGGCTGGTTAGCCCCCAAGCCAACCCTTTCTCCCTTTTCCCTTTTCTTATACACAAACTAGGTTTGCTTAGTTTGAAGTGCAACACATAAAATCTAAAACAAACAAATCAAAGTTAAGTTAAATGAAATGCTATGCAACTATATTTAGCACTATTGGGATCTACTTGTGCATCTATAGGGGGGTTTCCTATCATGCAAACACCAACATGGGTTAACTAAGCAAAAAGTTTTAAAAATTTGTGATTTTCGTGTGTTTGAAAACTCGGGTTGTTACAGTCCTTCCCCTCATTGGAATCTCGTCCTGAGATTAAAGCGAGACGTACCTTTCAAAGAGGTAAGGATACAACAACCGAAGCTCAGAATCTTTCTCCCAAGTGGCTTCTCGTTTAGTGTGATTGCTCCACTGAACTTTGCACATGGGTATGGTGGTGCTTCTGGTTTCCTTGGTGGCTCTGTCAAGAATCAGAACCGGGTGTTCTTTGTATTCCAAGGTGTCTTGCAGATCCAGAGAATCTGAGGGAATCTGCTCACTGGGTAGCTTCAAGCACTTACGCAGCTGAGACACATGGAACACTGGTTGCACTCCCGAGAGTTCAGCAGGGAGTTCCACCTTGTAAGCCAACTTGCCAACTTTCTGACATATGCGGTAAGGTCCCACATACCTTGGTGCAAGCTTCCCTTTCACATGAAAGCGAGAGGTGTTCCGAAGTGGTAACACCTTAAGGTATACGAAGTCCCCAATTTTGAACTCCAGAACTCTCCTTCTTTTATCAGCATAGCTCTTTTGTCGACACTGTGCGATCTTCAGATTCTCACACACCTGAGCGACTCCTTCTTCGGCATCCTTGATTTTTGTAGGGCCAAAGAACGATCTCTCACCAGGTTCAGACCACATGAACGGGGTTCTGCAAGGTATCCCGTACAGGGCCTCGAACGGAGACATCTTGAGACTAGCCTGAAAGTTGTTATTGTAGGAGAACTCTGAAAGTGGTAAGCATTTCTCCCAATCTGAGCCATACCTCAGGACACAAGCTCGGAGCATGTCTTCCAGAATCTGGTTCACCCTTTCTGTCTGACCATCAGTCTGAGGGTGGTAAGTCGTGCTATAGTCCAGACGGGTACCAATAGCCTTGTGGAGCGATTTCCAGAATCGAGACACGAACTGGGTACCTCTATCGGACACGATGCTGGCAGGTGCCCCATGCAGTCGAAGGATGTTCTCGACGTAGAGATTTTCCAACTTATCAGACGAGTAGTCGGCCCTGACTGCCACAAAGTGTGCCACCTTGGTCAGACGATCGACTATCACCCATATGGAGTTATGCCCCTTTTGTGATCGAGGCAAACCGACTATAAAGTCCATAGCAATGTTATCCCACTTCCAGACAGGGACTTCCAATGGCTTCAAGAGCCTGACGGGTCTCTGATGCTCGGCTTTGACTCGATTACAGATGTCGCATCGAGCCACATAGCCTGCAATCTCGGCTTTCATGCCTTTCCACCAGAAATGCTTCTTCAAGTCAGCATACATCTTGGCACCTCCTGGGTGGATACAGTACTTGGAGTCATGTGCCTCAGACAAGATCTCGTCACGCAAGGATTGATCGGTGGGCACACAGATCCTCTCCTTGTACCAGATGGCTCCCTGATCATCCTCCCTGAACTCCGGGCTTTTGCCTTTCCCCATCATATCCCTGATTTCTTGCATCACTGGGCACTTCTGCTGCTGCTTGCGTAACCGATCTGTGAGATCATACTGGATACGAAGTTCGTGCAGAAGGTCTGAGGGTATTATCTCGAGCTGGAGATCTTCCAATTCTCGGTTCAATTCAGGAGGTAGGATGCTTGTGATCATGGCATGACAGTAGCTCTTGCGGCTTAAGGCATCAGCAACTACGTTGGCTTTCCCAGGGTGGTAAAGTATTTCCAAATCGTAGTCCTTGATCAGCTCGAGCCATCTTCGCTGCCTCATGTTCAGATCTTCCTGAGTGAAGAAGTATTTCAAGCTCTTGTGATCTGTGTAGATCTCGCACTTGTTCCCAATCAGGTAGTGCCTCCAGATCTTTAGAGCGTGCAGCACAGCTGCAAGCTCAAGATCATGGGTCGGGTATCCTTGTTCATGCTCCTTCAGCTGATGAGAGGCATACGCGATAACCCTTCCATGTTGCATCAGGACACATCCTAGGCCTTGCCTCGAAGCATCACAGTAGACGACGAAGGCTTGCCTAATGTCAGGTAGTGCTAGCACTAGAGTGGTGGTGAGCTTCGTTTTGAGTGTTTGGAAGCTCTTTTCGCACTCGGGCATCCACTCAAACTCATTGGTCTTCTTCAACAGGTTGGTCATAGGCTTGGCTATCTTGGAAAAGTTCTCGATAAATCGACAGTAGTATCCTACCAATCCCAAGAAACTTCTGATGTCAGTCACATTGCGGGGTTGTTCCCACTCCTTTACGGCCTCGATCTTGGATGGATCCATTGCCACTCCCTTGGTGGTAAGTACGTGACCCAGGAATGCGACTTCTTCAAGCCAAAACTCGCACTTGCTAAACTTGGCATAGAGCTGATTTTGCCATAGCTTCTCAAGCACAGATCTGAGGTGAAGCTCATGCTCTTCTACGGTGGCGGAATAGATCAGGATGTCATCTATGAACACCACCATGTACTTGTCTAGCTCGTTCATGAACACCTTGTTCATCATATTCATGAAGTAGGCTGGGGCATTTGTGAGACCGAAGGACACCACGGTGAACTCATACTGCCCGTACCTTGACACGAAGGATGTTTTAGGAATATCCTCATTCCTGATCTTTATCTAGTGATACCCAGACCGAAGGTCGATCTTAGAGAAGAACTTAGCATTCCTCAGTTGGTCCAACAAGTCATCTATCCGAGGCAAGGGATATTTGTTCTTGACTGTGACCACATTCAGGTTCCGGTAGTCAATGCACATCCTCATTGACCCATCCTTCTTCACAAACAACACAGGAGAACCCCAAGGGGAGGCACTCGGCCTGGTATACCCCTTCTCCGTCAGCTCTTCTAGCTACGTCTTCAACTCTCCCAACTCGTCTACCGACATGCGGTAAGGCCTTTTAGCAATAGGACTTGTGCCTGGCAGGAGGTCGATCACGAACTCGACATCTCGATTTGAGGGCATTCCCGGCAACTCCTCTGGAAACACATCCGGGTACTCACATACCACTGGCACTTCCTCCAACTCCTTAGCTACAAGGGTACACAACTTCGAAACAGTTTTCCCCTTGTTGGGTTCACATCGAACCTCTTGGCCACTAGGGTGCGTGATCATCACATATCTGGGTGAGCATGAGATCACACCCTTGTGCAGAGTCAGCCAATCCATTCCCAGGATAACATCCAATCCTTCAGAGGGTAGTAAGGTAAGATTGGCTAGAAAGGTGTGTCCCTCAATGGTAATGCTCACATCCTTACATCTGTGAGTGCACCTGATGTTTCCCAAAGGTGAGTGAGTGTCGATAGGCACTTGACGAGGGGTTACTGGGGGACTATGCTCCCATACAAACTTAGTAGAGATATAAGAGTAGGTAGCTCCTGAATCAAATAGCACGGATGCCTTGGCACCGTTTACTAAGAATATACCGTACACCATGTCGGAAGCAGTCTGCGCATCCTCGTCGGTCAGGTGCGCGAGGAGGCCGCGGGTAGGCCTAGTAGCTCCCTTGTAAGGGGTGCCCTGAGCCTGCCTAGCGGGGGTCGGTATCGGTGGAGCGGTCCTCCTGGTAGGGCAGTCAGCAACCCTGTGACCCGGAAGGCCACAACCAAAGCAAGTGAAGGGCACACTGCCTGTAGCGGTGGGCGCAGGTGCCTTCCACGTGCCTGCGCTCAGCGCGGGGCGACTCAGCGAAGGGCGAGCCTGAGCGGGGTGGTGGTAGTTGGTGGTGTAGGTACCACCTCCATGGCTCGGGCCACACGCAGCTCCCTGAGGAAGGTGAGGGCGAGGCGGAGGCAACCCACTCACTCGTGTCCTCTGGCGGGCCGAGGAGCGAGAGGTAGCCTCCGCACTGCGCTTCTTCTCCTTGTAGGAGGTATCAGCCTCCATACGATCCTTCTCGATCTCCAACATCTTGTCAATCATCTCCCTCAAGGTGTAACTGGAGTTACCCAAGAGGGCCAGCTTGAGACGAGGGTTCAGCCCCTTGCGGAAGTAGTACACTTCTTCTTCTCAGTGTTGCTCTCAGAGGGAGCATACTGCATCATGCGGGTGAAGCGGTTCACATACTCGTGAATCCTCTCAGAGCCCTAAGATATGTTGCGGAACTCCTCCGCCTTGGCATCCATAGCACCATCAGGAATATGGTACTCACAGTAAGCCCCAGTGAACTCCTCCCAAGAGATGTGAGCAGGGTCAGGGTGGGAGTCACTGAAACTGTCCCACCAAGCTCGTGCTGCGCTAGTGAGCTGGTGAGCTGCAACCCCGACACACTCCTCGTCGGAGCAAGTGGTGAGGTCCAGCTTCTTCTCAATTTCCTGCAGCCAGTCCTCGGCGGAGATGGGATCGTTGTTGGTGTCGTCGAAAGTAGGCACCCTCAGCTTGAGGAACCCTTCCAACTTCCTCTGGAAGCCTCCATGGCGCCTCACCATGTTATCCGCGAGGGCCTCCATGATGCGGGTCTGCCGGTCCATCACCTCAGCCAAAAGCGGGGTGTGGTGGTGGTGGTGGGTCTGCTCCAAACTGAGCATCTCCAGCAGGCGGGGGTGGTGGCGGAGGTGATGGCAGAGGTGGAAGGTCCTCCATAGGCGGGGGTCCCTCCACACGCGGTGGGGTAGCGGCGCGGGGTGGCTCCTCCTCCATAAAGAGGGGTACGCCTCCGCGTCCACGACCACGAGGGTGACCACGACCACGTGGGGCCGGTGCGGGGGAAGGGGAACGACGACCCAAACGCTCAGAACGGCGAGTCGACATCTTGCTGTAAGGTACAAGGATTAGGTGACCGTGCATCAAGTTATTAGTTAGCTAAAGTAATTAACTAGTCATACACTCAAGCAAGGAACCATAACAATCATAAAATGCGATAACAAGCAAACATCCATTACATGAGTTCATTACATGGCGACATCTCTAGCAGCTACGCTGGATGACTCGCAAGAATCGCTCTACGCGCAGGTAGGCTCTAGAAGGTGGACAATCTACTCTACTCTCTGAGTGAGTCATGCCACATGGTCACGCAGGACCAACTCAGCTCTACTGCTCCTACATTACTCATGAAGCATGACGGGAACTAGACTGAGTTGCTGTCCACAGAGGGGGGCAGCGGCTGGTCCATGGCCTGGATCTCCTCAGGGGTCCTGTGGAGGCGATAGACGTAGGCCGTAGCGTGGGCGAGCTCGTCTGTCGGTGGTGGCTAAGGGTACCCCTCAGAAGGACACGCCCTCAGGTTGAGGCGGGTCGGTGGAAGGGCGAACTCCTCCTGGCGAGCCTCTGTGCGGTACCTCCCTGGCAGCATCCCCTGAACCTCCTCGTACTCCCCGACGCGCTTTGCGTCAGACTCCTTCCAGGCCTCCATGGTCCTTTCAGCCTTCTCCTTGGCAAACTCCGTGAGCTTCATGTAGGTGATCAGATGACCGAGGTTGTGCGCGGCATTGGCGCGCACCTCAACCAACTCCTGAGTATCCATGTTGCACATGGCTTCCACCATCACCTGGCGGAGTCCGGCCCTCCTCTCATCCTCGTAGCCCTGTACCAAGGCAACATTCCTCTCATCGAGGATCCTCTGAAGCTCACTCACCTCGTTGTCGAGGTAGTCGTTTCTCAATCCGAGATCTCCTGCCTTGTTCTTGAGATCCTCTATCTCCCTCTCATACCCCCTCGCACGGAAAAGCGTGGGTGAGCTCACGACACTGAAGCTCGCGCCGGAGGTCGAGGTTCGCCTCCTCCAAGGCCTTCTTCTCCCGCTCTGCCTTCAGACGGTCCTGGTCCGCCTCAAACATCAGGTTGCGGTAGTAGCGGCTCTCCTGCTCCACCTCGAGGATGTGTCGGTCCTGATATAGGATGTACCGTCCGGACATGCGGACACAAGGGTCCACCTTAGTGAAGACAGCCTGGTCGATGGCGGCGAGCGGTACCCAAGTGCGCTTGGAGAGGTCCAAGGCACATGGGAAAAGGCGGAAACAACCTCCCTTGAGGCACTCGTACGCGTCACGCATCACGCGGCGGAGTGCCGAGTGGGAGATGGACTGAACGCCTGCGTCGACAGAGGCCTCTATCTCAAGCTCGGTGAAGGTCTGCAGCTCCGGCACCGTCTCACTCGCGGGGACCGTGAGAGAGATCACCACGTGACCCTCTATGCCACCATCTGGTGAGGGCTTGCCTCGAGCGTTGTACACGAGGCTCTTCGCGAAAACGCCAAGCTCAGCGAGCACCTTGCGAAGGATGAGGGCAAAACCCCCATAGGTCCTCCCGTCGAACGTGAGCTCAGCGAAGTCGTGGTACACGGGGCCGAGAGGCTGGTGCTGGGAAAGGCCCTTCATCTGCATAGATTTCAAGGTTGAGTTAAAAGATAGTTCATAAAGAGGTAAGCCATGCATAAAAGGATGCAGGGTCGGTACTATAACCGCAAGGATTTATTTTTAGCGAGTTATGGTTTGTCCAATCCTAAGGGTTTCGTCCTAGGGTCAAGTATGGCTTTGATACCAACTGTAACGATCTCAATTTTCCACGAAGGGGAAATCCACAGATGCGAATTATAATACGATAGTCTCCGAAGATCATCCCATCGCATTATCAAATTACAGTTGATAACATCAACATACATCGAGTTCTGAATTAAAAGAGTACAATAGAGGGTCTAATTAATTATTACATTGCCACACTGGCGGAATCACACGAACAAGCAACATCCAGAATAGCGAGGGGAAAGCGTAGATCTCCAGCATCACCAACTCGAGCGCAGCACAAAACCCTACTCCTCCAGGTTGGCGTCCTTGTACCCGTCCTCCGGCTCGTCACCTGAGTCCAAAATCTTTCATTACAATTTGTAGTGGCCACTGGCTCCCACCCTATGCTTTGCTTTTTCTATGTGGAAGGTGGTATGCAAAAGGGGTAGAAAAGAGAAGCTATATCTGGCTGTGGTTTTTCCTATGCAAGTTCATTATTAGGTAGTATAATATAATATAAGTTGTTTCTCATGTTTTAACATATTTCCCACACATTCATCCCATCCACACACATCTCACCACACACACTCACACTCTCTAGTCGACAAGGACAACTCCCTCTCGTCCTTGTCTCAGCGGCTCGCAGCCGGTTCTTGCATAACCCAGGGGACGAAGAGGAAGCACCCATCTCTCTACAACAAGTGAGGCGTAGGTCATGAGATGTCCGTAACCGTGGACATGGCTATACGTATAGATCGATCAACTCTGCAGAGTGCATACACCTGTACCCACAAGATCACCATCATCAACCGTGGCCGCGGTCTAGGCTGATAATGGGCTATCTCCTGATCCGGAACGACACCATCCTGCCACTCAGCCCTGGGGCTCCCCGGCGCATCGGCAAACTAAGACTGGGAGACGCAACACCTGGCCACCGTGGTACTGCGCATCTAGGATGGTACGGGTCTCAACACCGGCACCGCCCACCCTTATCACCTAACAACCTGGCAGTAATGGCATCGCCCAAACCGATTGATATCCGTACCCCGCCCATTCCGGGACGAGTGGTGTGCACGAGAGGCTCATGGTTCCGTTTTCCCTTGTTATTCCAGGTCCTAGGTGGGATCAGACATGTCATCTCCACAATCGGGGTGCTCCCCCATGCCATCACAACACCTCTATCCCGGGGCTCGCCCCGGGATCTCCTCACAACACAAATACCCGCCACAGGTATCTCACGTGGGGATGCTCAGGTCGCACCCCGGCAAGACTCATCCCACAGACTCGTCGTAGGGCCTGTCTGATCGACTCAACCCTCAACACACACCTAAAACACACACCAAGATCTCCCCAGTTGTTTATCATCATTTTAATGGCACACGGTGCCTAGCCACTCACAAAACAAGTCCTATACCCAACGTCAGGTAAAAGCATGAATAGAAGCATGCAACATGGTAATATAGCGGTGTCTAGCCTATAAGCGGGTGTGCAGGGGTAAGGTTGCGACAAGGTAATGGCCTTACAAGCAATCTACCATGCAACCTATCAGCGCAACTGCATAAAATAAAGCAATAGCAATCTACTCAGATCATGATATGCCTAATAGGTGCTACGATGGTGGGTGGGATGTGGAACCTGCCCAGTCGTCACCAAGGTTCTCCGTGTAGTCAGGGTCCTCCTCCTCAGTAGTCGGCTCCTCCGGGTCTAAAACCATAAACGAACCCCGACTTAGACATTATTATAGATAATCACAAAAATGCAAAAAGAGATAAAAAAGATCCAACTTCACTCATTCACAAGCCTATGACGTAGGGAATGTTTTTAGAAAAATTTGGACACCAAGTTCATATTTTTCTGAAAATGTGTGCATTTTCTATGAATTTTTAAAGCTCAAAACTGCATTTTTAAAAGGGAAAAAGGGTACAGGGGGAGTTTTGGGTCGGACACTGCTATTCGGCCTGGCTGGTCGATCTGGTTCCCGCTGGCCTGCTTCTGCTGGGCCGCGCCGACGGTGAGGCCCGAAGGCGCACGACCCACTTTCTCTCTCTCGCTTCCTTCCACTCCTTTCTTCCTTGGGCCAGCTCCGCGTCGGAGGCCCAGTCTACTCCCTCCTTTCCACGGCCCGCAGATGCAGTCGGTGCATGGTGGACTTCCCTGCCCTTACTTCTTCTTGGTCCAGGGTGCACCGGCACTGGTGCGCGCCGGCCTCCCCTGCTTCACTCGGACACGGATGCGCCGTGCGTGTGCACGCTCACGGGTGCTCCCGGCTCGTCCTCCTCTCTACCTCCAGTTGCTGGCCGACGCAGACCGCGCCCTTGCGGACGACGGACGTCCCGCTCCGCTCTTCTCCTCTTCTGCTCTACGGTCGGGCAGGCTCGCGTGCGGCGATGGGGGTCTGTGGCTGCGGCTGCGGCTGCGGAGCGCATGTGGTGGAACAACGGCGTCGCGGCAGGGGTGCAGCTAGAGGTCACGAGTGATTGGGGCTGGGCAGCATGCGGTTAGATGTGGACACGGCCGGGCAGGATGTGCACGGCGCGGCAGTGCGTGCCTCGGTCCGCCGCATCAGTGCGGCACGAGAGCGCGGCCTCCCGTGGCCAAGGCGGTGGGGACTCTCACGAGCTCTCCCAGTTGCGCGGCTGTGTGCACGTAGCTTCAGGTGGGCTCGATGGTCCTTCCTCGGCGCGCGAGGTGACCGGAGCACGACGGAACGTCCGCGACAGGGTGGTGCTCGCGGAGCTCGGCCGCGCCGGCGTGGCGAATGCGGCGAGCTCAGCCTAGTGCACTCTGATGGCTACACATGCATGTTTGTGGTGCTGTGCGTGAATGCGAAGATGCTTGCGCAGATGGCAATGGCCCTGGGGGCCTCCTTTGGCATGAACGCGAGCTAGCTAGGGCGTGCTCTGGCCATGGCCGCCGTGACGTGGCGAGGCAGAGGATGCTCCGCGATGCGGGGCTCACCTTGGGTGTCGATGAAGGGGGCTATCGGTGCAGGGCGAGTCGTAGCAGTGGTGAGGTGAGGCCGTGCAGTGCCTTGCCAAACCGCTACGTCGAGGTGGTCGACGACGCGATCCTTCCCGACGAGCTCCGACTGCGTCGCGGCAGTGCGCCCGGGCTCCGGCTCCTCTCCCTTCCTTCTCCTCCCCGCATTCTTCCTTCTTCCTTCCGCAGTGGACGAGTGTGGCGACGGGGCTAGGAGAAGGCGCGGTCCGACGGGGCTCTGCCCTTTTATAGCGTTGGTTCGGCCGTGGTGATTGGGGTCGGCCATGGACGGCCGTGGGGAGCTCGTTTTGAAATGGAGGGTGGATGATAGGCTCTAGGGTTAGGGTTTTGGGGAGCAGGGTAGTGCGGACCGTCCAGGTGCGCGGTGCCCGTCAGAGGGGTGCTGCCGCGGCGCCAGGAGCTGACGGCGAGCGTCACTCTCTGCCGAGGTTTGGCACCGAGCGGGGGCGGGTGCGAGGGGGCGTGGGCGAGCAGGCGCGTGCTCTGGCGGCCTGCGGCCGCCTGCCTCAGCGCAGTGCATTTGGCTGGGTGCAGCGCGAAACGGCAAGGGCAGCGGTCTCCTTTCCCCTGCCTCCTCCCGTGTTCGGCCGAGAGGGGAAAAAGGAGCGGAGGTGGGGGATGACATGTGGGGCCGCGGGCCTGCCTGTCAGCGGGGCTGAGAGGGGAAACGGTGCGGGGGAAGCTGCTGCTGCCGCTCTCGGCTCTGCTGGGCCGGCCTGCTGCGGTCGCGCTGAGGGGAGGGGCAGGCTAGGTCTAGCTCCCTGCTGGGCCGCGCGTGAGGGGGCGGGAAAGGGAATGGGGGGTCTCGGTTGTTGGGCTCAAGGCCGAGCTGGGCCACTTGCTTGCGGCTGGGCTAGTGGGGTGATCTGTTGGCTTGGGCTGGTTAGCCCCCAAGCCAACCCTTTCTCCCTTTTCCCTTTTCTTATACACAAACTAGGTTTGCTTAGTTTGAAGTGCAACACATAAAATCTAAAACAAACAAATCAAAGTTAAGTTAAATGAAATGCTATGCAACTATATTTAGCACTATTGGGATCTACTTGTGCATCTATAGGGAGGTTTCCTATCATCCAAACACCAACATGGGTTAACTAAGCAAAAAGTTTTAAAAAGTTGTGATTTTCGTGTGTTTGAAAACTCGGGTTGTTACAGTTGGTTGCAAATGACAACAAGTATTTTGCCTAGTTACAACACGAGAGCTGGATGGGTTGCAAAAAAAGGTACAAAACAGAAAAAAGGGAGAGACTTACTATGAGGAAAATGCCATAGCCTATCATAGGCGCTTGGGCACCCTTAGCCGGAAAGTCTTTTCTATACAAACATGCAGATTTGCAAAGGTTGTCCACAACTGCTTTGCACCAGTTGATCTTGTCAATGTCCTTCAAATTCTTAGTATATATCACATCCTCCAGCCTGATGCGACTGTCAGTGTTGGAGAAAAGCAAAGAATGCAATATAGCCATGAAAATGCCCTAAGAGCCAATTCCCCCGTGATCGCCTTACTCCCCAGTCCATCCACAATATCTGAGATCCTAATGCCGGAATTTTTGTATGTGCTTGGACATATTAGTTGCCCCAGCTCGTTCCGCTTGATACGAGCTTCATCATCAGATATCGAAGGTGGGTCGCCACCAACTTTTGGTAGCTGGAACATGCACCAAACTGCATGCTCAGTGACTAGGATCTCTTTGCCACCCCAAGCTCTAACTTCATATTTTCTGGATTGAATCTCACCATAAGCCAAGTTAGTATCTTCCTATCCAAGCATGTAGGTTTGAAATGCAATATTCCACCAAACCCAAGTGTGTTTGCTTTGATGACGACATCAGCAGGGAGAGATTTGAGAAGCTCTCTGATTTTTGAAGGTGAACATCGAAGTGCGGGAGGCTGCTTGCGGCGTCTCTTCTGACCAACTGCAACCGCTGCATCACCATCAGCGCCATCGGCTTCACCGCTGCCAGCCTCACCATCATGAATAAGATCAAAGTCTAGATCTTGGGCATGTGGTTCAGCGTCCTCTCCTTCCTGACCTTCATATACCTGAACATCAGCTTGGCGGCGGGGTGAGGGCAACTTTAATCTCTTCTTCCTCTCATTCCCCCTACGCACATAATGTTGTTGCTGCTTCTGCAGAGCAACCCGGGGCGAACGGCGGGGCATGCCACTGCCCTCTGACACGTTTGCTTCCATGTTCATTGAAACAACTGCAAAAAAATCGAGGGGACAAAAAAAGTCAACCAAATGCAACTATTGAAACACATTTAGAGTTACACAAAAATAAATCATAAAAAAAAGAAAAACCATTTGCAAGATGTTGTATACAGAGATTCTAATTGTTGTATACATCTACTATACACCCCATTATGCAGCAAAAAAAGGCATGATATTCAAAATTGCAATATGTTTGATTTTCAGATGGATTATCAGTCATTTGCAACTAGAACACCATACCAGTTGCATGTAATATAATAAGCTAGTTATAAACAACATGATACAAAAAACAAACATATCATCATATATCGCACAAAAAAAGTGATAGCTAATCACTAAAAAACCAGAAAACACAGACATATGGGGGCTGCGGGGGGGGGATTGCGGTTCACTTGCATCGAAATAAAACTGGGGGCGCGCGACACAATGATGCTCGAACCCTAGCTCGTGATATCCATTAACTTCGGTGCTCTACTACAGCTAATCCACAACTGACCGGATTGGGGTGAGCGGGCTAAAACCTACCAACCTAATACCATCTAAAAAAGCCGACATAATGACGGCGGTACGGCGGCGCAGCGGCGCCTGTACGCGGGAATGGGTGGGGGATTGGGGTTTTCTCGGCGGACGAAATATGCTACGAAAACGGCGACACCGATAAGAAAATGGGCGCAGCGGGGAGAGGATGTGGGGGGGGATACGATGTGATGGGCATACCATTCCAGCGGTGGAGAAGGATGCTTGTCGTCGGCGCGCCCGCTGCGGTTTCCCTCTTCGGCGCAGTGCCGCAACCGGGCGGCAGGAGCGGGGGGAAGGGGGCTGACGGCCGGGACTCGGGAAGTAGATCGGATGCGCAGTTGCCGTGGCGGAGCAGAATGCTTGTCGCCGGCGTGCTCACGGCGGTTTTCTCTCCAGCGTAGAACCGCAGAACGGCGGAGGGGAACGAGTGTGGGTGAGGGGGTGACTGTCTGTATTCGGGAGGCAGAAAGGATGCGGGTCTGTCCAAAAAGAAGCCGAGTTGGTTGGTCGATGCGCGCCGGTCGGTGCGCGCGGCCCACACAAGTTGAGCCTTGAGTGCATTTCGTATATAGAATGCACCGGTGCATAATATACATACAATGTGTGTGTGTATATATATATAGGGCGAGGCTAAAATGCAACAAGGTGTATTTGCTGTAGCAAATGCACAGACCCTCCGCCGCCCAGCCTTCCGCGTTCCGCTCCCGCATGCATGCAGAGAATCTTTTTTTATTTCGAATCGAAAAAATGCAATATCTCCTAAACCGTAGCTCCTATTTCAGATCCGTTTGCATCAGGTTGTTGAAAAAAAGTGTTGAACAAAATGGGATCCAACAAGACTATATTTGATGAACTTTTTTTAAGTATGTAATTGTAACTTCAATGTACTGCGAGTTTCCATCATGATTATGACACAATTGGAACTTGGCGGAAGTAGTTGCAACAGATCTGATCCAGTGCAACCGGACCTGATATAGTTGCAACCTTACGTGATACAATTACAACTAGAGTCGATCCAGTTGCAACTGAGCAACGGTTGCAAAACTGACGCGATCCAACTACAACTAGAGTCGGCCCAGTTGCAACTAGGCAATAACAAATTGCAATCTGACGCGATCCAATTACAACTAGACTCAGACCAGTTGTAACTAGGCAAGAAACAGTTCCAACGTGACGCGATCCAAATACAACTACATTTGGGCCAGTTGTAACTCGGCAAAAAACCAATTGCAACTAGGCAAGAAATTAGTTGCAATAATCAAGGTGGGTGCATTCTCTATAGAAAATGCACTCAAATGTATTATATATATATATATATATTACCACTTTTTATCCATGTCTCACAATATATAAGCGTGCTCTATAAAGACATGCATGTATATGTTTATTGAGAGAGATTTAAATACGTTTCCTTGACCTTGGAATCAGAGTTGATTACGTCTTAAATACTGAAACAGAGGGAATACTTATTACATAAAAAAATGTTATACAACACTGCATGTTTTTTCTCAACAAGCACCTCCAATATACGGATGATTTCAACACTGCAAAGAAAAATGAATGACCAAATAAATCAAGAATTTCAACACCGTTGAGAAAAATGAATGCTCATTGTCCCACTCTCCTTTATTTCTCTGCATCAATAAGCACTTAGCGCTGCCAACTCGTGCCCTACCACGCTGTGGTGCCTCAGTCTCCACCTTGCTCTCAGTGGCCCTCGTCTCATTGTTCTCCAAGACCACGTGCATATTCCTTCCTCATCAGCACACAACTATGCTTTGTATCCCTAATCCAGCCTACGTGCGCGCTCACCACTGTAGCTCTGTTGTAGCAAGTTTGGCTTTCTAATGTGCCTCTTCCTCCTTATTGCAGAAACTCAAATCAGTGCCAGTTCAAAACCCCTAGCGGTTTTTGAACCGACACAACCATATCGGCAGTGATGAGGGGATCACGTCACTGCCGGTTTGTGTCACCAACCGACAGTGAAGGTAGGCATATCACTGTCGGTTTTATATGAACCGAAAGTGATATTATTTTTACAATTTGCATTTTATTAATTGTTTTATTTTCATTTAGGATTTAGGGTTTATGGTAGAGGTGGTGGGGTGGGAGGTCGTGGAGGTGTTTGCTATCGAACCATTTGATATCGATGTGAATTGAAGGTGGTTGTGGACCAACGACAATACAAACCCATCACACATTTATAATAATTATAAAACATCCAAACAAAACTTAAAGTACTGAATTAATTGTCGCATTACAATAGCCTTTCGAGGCGGTCTTTTCCGTAGTTCTTCTTGAAGTTCTGACTCTTCACAATGGCTAAAGATTCTTCCCTATACACTATCTCGTCCAGAATAAGAGCCGCTATCTACTCTTGAAATCCTTTTATCTCAAAATCTAGCAACCTCTTGTGGTTTTGTTCTTTGCGCTGTAAACTGATACAAGATGATATTGAGATGCACATACGTAAGACAAAACAATAGAATTAAAATGAGATGCCTACATACCATGGAATCTCCCAGTCCTAATTTTGCACCAAAGTAGACAAGTGTTGTCCACATCACATAGAACCCGCATTCGTTGTTTCCCATTGGTTGATCTAGGGTTCTGACCCCCTTCATATACTGCACTTTGAATGGGGCTCTCCATTTCTTTTGCATCCTAGGCTCCACATTTGTCCAATCAGGTAACACTTTCATTTTATGTGACAATGTAAATAAAGTGTGAAGGCTGAGGACATTAATTACAATATCATATGTGATTGAAAAGTGTTGTGATATTGGGTTCACTTACTTATTTAGCACTGTGACTAGGGGATCGATAAGATTAAGTGGCTTCCTCCTTGAGTCCCACACCTCGATAGTTGAATTTTTAAGACTTATATCTATGAGAACGTAATGGTTGCTGCAATCACACAGTCCATGTTATTGAATGACATATCAAGAAAAAAACACTTAAGTAAGGGTCGAGAACACATACTCGCAGTTGTAGGTTAGCAGTGCGTTTGATTTCTGGACTGCGAACATTCTTTCAAACTCAATCTTCAAACTTTGTGATACATATGGATTTATGAGACCGGCTTTGCATGTTGTCTTATTTACAAAGATGGGGTCCAAGAAGTCAAAATTTCTCTTTCACTGTTTAAGGAATAATTTTGCCATACACCTGCAAAATAAACATGGATATGTTCAAATGCAGATCACATGGTTTATTAGAACGTTGTTAGGGTATGGTACTTACAGAGTCCATAACATCATAATCTGCGCATCCAGCGAGCGCCGTTGAAAGAGTTGAAAGAGGTCTTCATAATAAATAGTATGCACATCTTATTCAGGATGATTAAAAACCATACAGGAAGGGATGCATACTTCAAAGGTTTCTATCTTTTCTTCGATGCTGTTACTATCTATGATATAATAATCATGCAACTGCCGCATGTTTGTTGGCAAATATCTATACTCTTGTTGGCTGGTGACAATAGGCTTGCCTAGTTCAAACTTGTATACAATTGTGGCGTTTTGAAATTCTGTTTTTCTGTAATAGAGATTTGTGGCCTCCTCAATGCTTATGTTCATGGTCTCGCATAGATTATGTATGTTTAGCACATCAAAGGTGTGTAATTCTCTAGCTCTTTCTTGATTACCCGGAATTTTGCTTGTCCTTTCAAATTGGCTCTGTTTCTCAGGTATATAAGCCAATCGTGCAAACAAGGCAAGTTGGGCGGTCTTTTCTGCAATCTGAGTTCGTAGAATATCGTCCTTAGTCGGCGCTGGCTTCCTCCTTTTACTAGTCGTCTTGGGATCTTTACCAACCGAAGCTGATGACCTCTTTTGATGCGAAGTCGAACTGATTTAGCGCTAGGCCGTCAAGATCCCAGTCCTGAGGACTTTGAAGCTGGTGGAGGAGAAGGAGGAGGAGGAGTCTTCTCCTTTGGCGGCGGAGAAAGAGTCTTCTCCTTTGGCGGTGGAGAAGGAGTCTTCTCCTTTGACAGTGGAGGAAGAGTCTTCTCCTTTGATGGTGGATCTTGACGAGGAGAGAAACCTCTTGGCGGAGGCGACCAGGATGATTCACTATCATCCTCATCATCCGAAGATGGCTGCTCCTCTAGCTTGATGAAGCATTTGCGCCAGGAGACATGAGTGTCCAAGTTATGAACTAGACGCGGCCTATCTTCCTCCACTGGGAAATCAATATGTATATTATTGTACTTCTTGTCCAAGATCTTATCAATGCTGACACTGGCATACCCGAGTGGCACTAGCTTGCCATGAATGATGTTCTCTCCTCTAGAAAATGATTGTCTGACCGCCACCTTGTCTTTGGTCCACTGCTGACGGATGTACAACCTAACATTCACAGGTTCTTTGATGTCGTCCACTGGATGAGGAGCGTTGACCTCTTCGTCATCAGGCATAGGGGTTGAGCCACAGCTACTGCGGCCCTTGTCGGGCACTGGGCTATTCAAAGTCGGGAATTCTTGTGGCCCTTGACTCGAACACATGGTTTGCATAGCGCTCACGACTTGAGCAGCTATCTGTGCTTCCAGCTCTGTTCTAGCTCATGTCGCATCCTTTGGAACTCCTCTTCTCTTTGCGTTCTAGCCCTCACCCGGCTCCTATAGGAAGCAGATTCACCTTCAAATGCTTTCTCCCAAGGAACTACCTCGGCTCCTCTAGTGCGACCGGGGTGCTCCTTGTTTCCAAGTGCTTACGTGAGCACATCATTTTCACTATTAGACTTGCGGGCCCCTATATGCACTTCCTCGGTGATCGTGGAAATCTTGTGGAGGAGATCTATGATGGGTTCAGCGCTGGCAGAAAGGCTCCCGTCAGCATTGTATTGTGCCCCCCTTACAAGTAGGTAGTTCACTGATCTGGGCTGTCAATCGCTTGTCTGAGGCGTAATGCCGCTCCGCCGTAGTTCATCGACTCGGGCTTCCCATTACGGAATCTTCCTTACATACCCACGCGGTCCTTGGCGGTGAGGATTATTTGCCCTAAGCAAGTTTGTTTTATTTCTTTCGCTTGATGCCTTGGACTCTTCGGATAGCTTGTAAGCCTTGAAATCCTCCCAAAAGTCCCTCTGCTTGCTCAGTTCAACTCTCGCAAAATTCGGTTCTTTTTCCTCCTTGATTAGCTTGTGCAACTTTCCCTTGAAATTCTTGAAGGAGTGACCCATGATTTCCTTGGCCTTCTTCTTGACTGTCGCTTCATCACAATCATTAGGGAAAGTGAAATACCCTCTGAGCTTGTTCCAAGCTAGTTCCTTCTCACTTTCTGGAACCCTCCATGGGTCTTGCTCACTACCATTCCACTTCCTATATTTGATCGGGATAAAGTCTCTTACAAGTGCCCCGATGGTACTCTTGTATGGGCCCAATGCTTTAATATGCTCCATTGGCTCCCCTACTTGGTCGAACTAAGAGATGTGCCAGCGTCTACTTGTCTGAGGGAGCTTTGTTGCACCACGCTTAGTCCTGCTGGTACCCTCACCAGTACTTGGACCTTCCGGCGGAACCTGCTTCAAAAATTATAAATAAGTACTTGGACCTTTCGGCGGAACCTGCTCTACTGTGTTTTTAGGTATGACCTAAGTTATTACCTCGTCTCCTTATTCTAGGTTTAGCATATGGCTAGGGCTCCATGGTCTTTGATCCCCTTGCTGGTTGTCATCGTCTCCTTGGTCACGTTGAGCACTGCCACCACTAGTTGGATCCTGTGGCGCTTCGGTCACAGGGCGACGGGTGGTGAATCGACGCTTAATTGTCATGTTTCTGGACATGCATTTCGATTATTGGTATTAGCTCATAGGTAGATAGATAGACTCAACCATTTCATTTAGCTATACATAAGTCATAAGTGATATGGGGGGTAAGTGAATCATATATAAAAACGATAAGGGTCCAACATAAGTCATAAGTGATATGGGGGTTTACAAGCTATCTCTCTATAGATATACAAGCATAAGTGAATCATATCTATCTCTCTAAGTATTTTGCTCAAAGTATATTGCTCATCATGCATATATACAAGGATGAACCATAGGTACATCTGGTTTCTGGACATGCATTTCGATTATTGGTATTAGCTCATAGGTACATAGATAGACTCAACCATTTCATTTAGCTATACATAAGTCATGCTATACAAGTATATATATATATATATAAGTCATAAGTCATGCTAGGTACATCTCTATCTTTCTAAAGCCATGTATACATATGATATGAAATGTGCCAAGTCATGCTATACATAAGTCATGTTATACATCTCTTTAAAGCCATCTATATAACTGATATGAAATGTGCCAAGTATATATAAAGCCATGTATATATACATCTCTCTAATCTCTATTTATATCTCTCTATCTAAAGCCATCTATATATGATATGAAATTTTCCATCTATCTATAAGTACTATACATCTATCTATCTCTCTAATCTCTATCTCTCTATATCTCTCTATCTCTCTATATCTCTCTATCTCTCTATCTCTCTCTTTATCTCTCTATCTCTCTATATCTCTCTATATATCTCTCTATCTCTCTCTCTAATATCTATCTCTCTATAGCTCTCTATCTCTCTCTATCTCTCTATATCTCTAATCTATCTGTTGACACTGTTTTTTCGATACGTGTCAATATGAACCAGGTGCGCTGATCAGTAAAGGGATGGTTGCTTTTCCTTATCGGCATCAAGATACTGCCAATCAGATTGACGGTAGAAGCAGAAGATTGAAGAAACGTCAAGATAAAAAGAATGATATTTGCCGATGGGAAGGTGTTGCCGATGGAAACAGGAGAATATTGCCGATCGGAAATATTGCCGATGGATGCGGGATGATGTGGTCGACGTTAGCAGGAAGTTGTCGATAGTAATAGAAGAAGGTTGCGGATTGAAGGATCTGTCGATGGAAGGTTTCATCGTAAGGAAGACAGATAAGGAAATTGGTAGTTTTATTCCAATATTATTATAGTTGGAGTCCGACTCTTGCACGAGTCGTTTATTTCCTTAAAAATAGGAGTTTTGTTTAGGTATGAGTCGTGTCTGTTTACGATTACTCCTGCCGAGGTATAAATATGTATCGAGGGGTGGTGTAAGAGATATACAATCAATCAAATACATCTATTATTTTCATCTACTTTTCCAGCAAATCTACTTTTATCGCATTAGTTCTAGTTTATCTACGAGTTCTTGCGAGGTTTCGACGGGCTACATCTACAAGACCTCCGTCAGCTTTGTTAGTCCCGCGTTTTGATCAAGTTGAGCTTTGATGTCCGGGCGTATCGCTGTCGTCTCGTTCAATTTTGTTCTAGTTATCGTCCTTGTCGATTAACTGGTCAAATCGACTGGCACACCTTGGATATCAAATTCGGGCATAAGCCCGAGGTGTTCGCAGATCTAACGCTTTTTGTGTCAACACCTCTTTTGGCACACCCGGTGGGGCCAATAACACTTCTTGTTGCCACGGTTTTATCCATCATAAGGTTATTATGGGTAATACTACTGAGGTTGATCAAAGCAATGTCATCGAAGTCTCCGAGGCAGATCTGAAAGATGATCAAAAGCAGGCTAAGGAGGAGTACAAGCAGAGATGAGCTGGGGTAAGATTGTTCTCATCGTCTTATATGGATCAGCGTTTACCTGGTTCATTTCGCTTCCTCCAAATTTTGTGATCACTTGAGCCGATCTGGAGAAGCAATTTCACAAATACTTATTCTCTGGTGTTCATAAGAAGAGAATTACCGATTTGGTCAAGCTAAAACAGCGTAATGACGAATCGGTGGAAAGCTTCGTGCAAAGGCTACGAGACGTGAAGAACAAGTGTTACAGTTTGGTGCTTGACGATCGGCAATTGGCAGATTTGGCTTTCCAGGGGTTGCTGCCACACATCAAGGATAAATATGCATCCCAAGAGTTTGAGAGTTTGAGTCATCTAGTGCAAAGGGTTGCCGATCAGGAAGTTAAGGCTTTCGAACCCAGGAAATCTTTGAATAAGAAGGTATCCTTCATTGAACAAGAAGAGAGTTCTGAGTCGGATGAGGAACCAAGCATCGGCGTTGCTGAATGGGTGAAAGACAAGAAGACGATATCCTGTCCATTTGGCCAGAAAGAAGCTAAAAGATTCACCTTTGAAATCACCAAGGCCGATAGGATATTTGACCTATTACTTCAAGAAGGGCGGATTAAGCTGTCGCCTAATCAGGTAATTCCATCGGCAGAAGATCTCAGAAGGATCAGGTATTGCAAGTGGCATGCTGCAACTTCACATAATACCAATGATTGCAAAGTCTTTAGGCAGCAGTTGCAGTCAGAAATTGAATCTGGGCGAATCAGATTTGAAAATTCTAAAGTTTAGAAGCCGATGAAAATCGACCAACATCCGTTTCCAAATAATATGGTGGAAACTAGCGGGAAGATTAAGGTACTGACGTCGGAAGTTGCCAAGAAAAATGCATCGGTAGATCCCGAGCATCAAATAGCTAAGCATGATATGAAGGGAAAGAAGATTGCCGATGAAGGAAAAAGTAAAAGAACTGTCGGTGAAAGCAGCAGCGTTAGGAAGCCTCAGAGACATGCATCATATTGTGTTGTGATCACACACAGAAGACCACGACAAGAATATGAGCGCTCACAAGAGGAACATCATCGGCAGCAGGAAGAAGAAAGACGCCGAGAGTGGTATCAACATAAAGATCATTGGAAGTGCCCCTTCTTCGTCCATTGCTGGGAAGAAGGCATCAAGCTGCCAACTGCCGATAATTGCCCTGAGTGCAACGGATACTATCCTGCCAATCAGTTAGAAAAATCTCGCTGTGAAGATCGAGAATCAAGCTATGCTAGGCCGATTAGAGGAAAAATATCAGTGCATGATCGTCTAGGGGGCAAGCTCAGTGTACATGACAGACTTGGCAAGCGTGTCCGTCAAGAGGAGCTTGAAGAGAAGGCTAATGCAAGAGTGTATGATGAAGAAATATTCTCTAGAGATCCAAACATAAGGAGTGGTGCGAATGTGAGCAGCGAAAATCAATACTAGCCTATTTGGAAAACTAAGCTTCCTCAATGGTGTCCCAAGGGTTTGACAAAAACTCAGAGAAGGAGAATCCAGCGTGAATGCCAGAACGATCTGTGTTATAGTAAAAATCCTTCAAAAGAGGGATCTCCAATTTGGGAGTGGAGGCCGAAACGCCAAGATAGGAGTCCATCGGAAGAAGTCAATATGGTTGTTATGTTGTCGATGGAATTTATGGCACCTGCCGATGCTGAAGAAGAAGCTGCTGATATGGCTCAGTTAGTGCTAGATCCGATGGTGGCTATTTTTGAAAAGTCTGCCGAAGATGAATGGCAACACTTAAGAGCTTTATTTGTCAAAGGCAAAGTTGATGGGCAACCGGTGTCAAGGATGCTAGTATATGGTGGGGCGTCGATCAATATAATGTCGTATGTCATGTTCAGGAAGCTTGGAAAAGGTGACCAAGATTTAGTCAAGACAGACATTAATCTCAAAGATTTTGAAGACAATGTGTCACCAGCTATGGGGGCAGTATGCGTTGAGTTAACTATCGGCAACAAAACTTTACCGACAACATTTTTTGTGATCAACGGCAAAGGTACCTACAACTTGCTCCTGGGAAGGGATTGGATCCATGCTAATTGTTGTATTCCTTCCACGATGCATCAAAGCCTCATGCAATGGGTTGGGGACAAGATTGAAGTTGTCCGAAGTGAAGCCCCATCAATTGTTGCATCGGCAGAATCAGAGACCTATGAGCAAACCAAATGCATATCGGGTGAAGCTTGGGATACATAGTTCCTCAAAGTTGCCGATTACCGAATTACACCGATCCAAGCAGTCGGTTCTGAGGAAGAGTTTTAATGGATCAATTCGCCAATGATGGAAAACTTGGGCAGGGATTCACATCGACCGATGATTTAATAGAAATAGATATCGGCGATGGTAGCAAACCTAGGCCGAATTTTATTAGTGCTAAGTTAGATTCCCAATGTAAACAACAGTTGAACGATTTGTTGAAGGAATATAAAGATTGTTTTGCTTGGGACAATACAGAGATGTCTGGTTTAGACCGATCAATAGTTGAACATCGGTTGCCTGTTAAGTCAGGTTTCCAACCACATCGGTAGCCAGCACGCCGATGCAATCCTATTGTGTTGCTTGACATTAAAGCTGAGATTACAAAATTAATTGAAGCTAGATTTTTTTGACAATGTCGATATGCCGAATGGATTTCTAACGTAGTTCCTGTGTATAAGAAAAACGGGAAACTTCGTGTTTGTATTGATTTCAGGAACCTCAATAAGGCTACGTCGATGGATGGATATCCGATGCCCGTTGCCGATCTGTTGATTGATGCTGCTGCTGGACATCAAATCATTAGTTTCATGGATGGTAATGCTGGATATAATCAAATATTCATGGCTGAAGAGGATATATCCAAGACTATTTTCAGATGTCCAGGTCATGTTGGTTTATTTGAGTGGGTCGTGATGACTTTTGGTTTGAAAAATGCCGGTGCTACTTACCAGAGGGCGATGAATTCCATTTTCCATAAGTACATCGGTACGTTGTTTGAAATCTATATTGACGACGTGGTGGTTAAATCCAGAAACTTTGAGAAGCATCTTGCTGATTTACGGAAAATTCTAGAGTGCACAAGCGAACATGGGCTAAAGATGAATCCTAATACGTGTACATTTGGTGTATCGGCAGGCCAATTTCTAGGTTTAATGGTGCATCAAAGAGGTGTAACACCCTAAATTCTTGCATTTTTCAAAATAGATTAAAAGTAAAATTGAATTGCATTTTGGGTGGACATTCAAATGTAGGAAAAATTAATTAAAGAATTCATGAAATAAAATTTGTCAACTAGAAACATGATTGTTGCATTCATGCTGGTGCACAGTACTTTGTATGGTTGGAATTTACAAATTTCAAACTTGTATTCAAATGTATTTTTGAAAATGTATTTGGAAAATTAAAAATAAAAAAGAAAAGCATTCTCTCTTCCTCTCTCTCCCTGCTATCTGGCCCAAGGCCTTTCCCCCCAGCCCAGTTCCCTCCCCCTCTCTCTCTGTTGGGCCAACAGTCCAGCAGGCCGGCCCAACCTCTCCCGCGCAGGCTCCCTCCCTCCCCCGCTGACGAATCCGCCCCACCCGTCAGCTTTCTCTTCCCCGCTGACGGACCGGTCCCGCTTGTCAGAAGCATCCTCTCCCTCCCCTTTCCTTTCCTTTCCCCCTCTCCTTCCCTGTTCTCTTGCACCGGTGGACCGCTCTGCCAAGCGCGATTCGGAGAAGGAGATCTCCCTTCCCTTAACCGACACCGAGTCATGGCTAGCAAGTCAAGCGCCGCACCGCCACGACCCTTTCCTTTCTTCTTCCCCCTCCTCTTTCCTTTCTTGCGCCGCCGCCTTTCCCTTACTGCCGATCACGAATCCGCGGTGGAGTGCTCTCTTCCCTTTACGACTGCGCCCCAGAGCAATAAAAGCTCAACCCCGCATCCCTTCCGCCCTCACACCGCCCCCTCGGAGCTTTGCAGACGCTTAGAGCCGCCGTGACCGTGTCCAGCGCCGCCGCCGTCGCTCCTCCGCTGCCGAGACTCTCCGCACCGCTCTGACCCCCTTCGAGCTTCGCGTTGCGGTAAGTGGAGTCCCCCGAACTCGCCTGGCCCCTTTACTCCCTCAGTCTAGCCCGTAGAGCCGCTGTCCACGACCGCCGTCGGCACAGAGCCGCCGCGCCGCGTGGACACTCCACCCCCGCACGCAATCCGTTCAACCAACCCCACCACCGTCTTCGCCGTTCTCCCCTCTCCCTCCCTGGCCTTTTCCCGTTGAGTTTGGTGCACTGAATCCCCGAATTGCCCTACGCCGCCGCCGTCCGGCCATAGCGCCGCCGTGCCTCTGTTCCCGGCTGCCACACGCCGCCTTCCTCCCTCCCGATCTAATCTGGGCCGTTCATCTTTGAACGGACGGTCAACCGAGCTCGATACCGGTTCGGCCGGCAGATTTACAAAATAAACCCCGCACTTTTTAAAGACTGAACCCGTAGTCCTTTTGGCATATTCCGAGTTCACGTCTTCTCTGCTGAAAGACGTACTTCCTTTTCAGTTTGATTTAATTCGAAAATAAAAAGAAAATCTTATTTACAGTTTTGCCACTCTATTTCAAATGCTTATAAATTGCTCGTTTTAAATCCAAATCGACCCGTTCAAGTTGCGTTAGATCCGTAATTTCATGCTCTATCCAGTAGTATAGATTTCATCTATGTTAATTACTTTTGAAAATCAAAGAAATTAATTTAGTAATTCTTTAATCTTGCCCTTTTCAAAATCCTGTTTAATTCATATCTTCTTCGTTATAGCTCCGTTTTTCGTGATTCAAACGTCTATGTGATCGTAGTGATACGTAGATTTTTTTATAAACTTTTCATTTTGTTTTATGATGGTTGGTGTACTGTTCTAATCTCTAGCTTTTGTTTGTTTGCATGTATGCCTCTGTATGATTGCATGTGATGTGGTGATCGAGTACAGACGGTGAGCAGTACGTGGGTGACCAAGAGTTTCTCTTTGAGCAGGATCAGCAGGAGCCCTTTGAGAAAGGCAAGTATTCGTGGGATCATCCTTGTTGTCCTAATCACTTAAATCATTAATTCATGATTGCATGTGTTTCCTTGATATCCTATTTAGTTTAACCATAGTTTTGTACCTTATACCTTGTTACCTTGGGAATTTATGCATTTGGGTAGATCAAGCTAGTGCTCTCGAGAAATAACCATGATCACGTAAACCTGACTAATGACTTATGCAACAATGGTAAAATCTGCTTTTTAGCAACATGGATTAGGGTGAACTAGAGCACAGTTTTTGAGATGCTCTAGAACCTCCGTAAGCGATCACTCGGGATTTACAGTACAACCATGAGAGCTATATGGCTCTGGCTTTAGTTCAGTATTAGGGTCACTCTCTCGCATGCGGCAGTTCACGAAAGTTGCCATTGACGAGCGGTTGCGGTTGCGGCTGGAGTGGGGACCGCTGCGTGTGTGTACCATCCCGGGGCTCCTCTATACCCCTTGCCCGTGGATCCGTACTGTCTGTGGTATGTCAGCGAGCCCCTTTGAAAGACTTCATAGTGTACCCTGCCCGTTCACCTCGGTAGTGTTAAGGGAGTCATGATCCCGGCGCATTTGGGCAGACACGACTCATGGGTAAAGTGTACAACCTCTGCATAGTGTTAAAAACTGATATATTAGCCGTGCTCACGGATACGAGCGGCCTGGAATTCTTATGGAACAGAATGACTTTAATCTATCATTTACTAATTGCTATTCATTATTCATGTTTACTCGATCATATGGTTATTGGGCTGTTGTTTATATTGATGCTATCCTATGCTAAAATTGTGATAACTTAAAAGCTAATGCAGTTTAACCAATGTCATACCTTTTTGAGCCTCATGAACCCCATGTTTACTTGTTGAGTATGAAAGTACTTACGCTTGTTCTTTTCTTTCATATTTGGATAAAAATCCCGGATGGGTACCAGATTATCAGAGTTATGAGGAGTATCCAGAGGACTACTAGGTTTGGGGTCAACCAGTTGACGTCCCTGTGCTTTGGAGCTTCGCGAGAGTTATCATATATTTTCGCTGTTATGTAATAGACACTATTTAAATACTTGTTCGTTATGTAATAAACACTTGTGATGGCACATTTTTGATAATTTGTCGGCTTATGTGTGTGACTGATCTCTGGGCACACATAAGATTATTGCATCCCGTTTTGCCTTTAAAACTGGGTGTGACAAGAGGTATCGAGATCGGTAGAAATTCCATTGATGCGATTAATAAAGTAGTTGCTCCTACGAACAAGACTGAGTTGCAATCCTTGATCGGCAAGATTAATTTTATTAGAAGATTTATATCTAACTTATCTGGGAAGATTAAGTCTTTTAGCCCGTTGCTGAAGTTGAAAGCCGGTCAAGAATTTGTGTGGAAAGAGGAACAATAATCAGCCTTAGAAGAAATTAAGAAATATTTGGTGAATCCTCTAGTCTTGGTTCCACCTCAACACGGGAAGCCTTTGAAGTTGCATTTGTCTGCCGATGATAGTGTTATCGGATCAGCCTTAATCCAAGAATTTGAAGGCAAAGAACATGTAATTTATTACTTGAGTAGAAGACTAGTGGATGTTGAAACCAGATATTCGGTCGTTGATAGATTGTGTTTATGTCTGTACTTCTCTTGCATGAAGTTAAAGCATTATTTGTTATCGGCTGAATGTACTGTCATATGCAAGGACGATGTGGTTAAGTATATGCTATCAATGCCGATATTGAGTGGAAGGATCGGCAAATGGATCCTGGCGTTATCAGATTTTGACTTGAGATATGAGTCGGCTAAGGCGATTAAGGGTCAGGTGATGGCCGATTTTGTTACTCAGCATTGTGGTACGGTGAGTTCTGTGGAGATTGTTCCTTGGACCTTATTCTTTGATGGATCCACATGTAAGGAAGGAGTGGGTATCGGCGTTGTCTTGATTTCACCTCGAGGACAGAAGTATGAAATCTCCTTACCGATCGTTGCTACTTCGACAAACAATCAGGCTAAGTACCAGGCTTTGCTAAAAGGGTTGGAGTTGCTCAGGTGTCGGTGTTATGACCCGGGGGTCAAGACCACCAACTAGTAAATTTGTATATTGCGTGCTCCCTCTCCCAGATGTGATGCAAGGACACAAGATTTATCCTGGTTCGGGCAAAGAAGGCCCTATGTCCA
This sequence comes from Microstegium vimineum, assembly GCA_022036555.1. Taxonomy (NCBI): domain Eukaryota; kingdom Viridiplantae; phylum Streptophyta; class Magnoliopsida; order Poales; family Poaceae; genus Microstegium; species Microstegium vimineum. The sequence goes on along the minus strand of CM039124.1, from coordinate 4,722,802 downwards.
GCGGGGGAGGATGACTTGTATTATCTCGCACCCAAGGTGCTCGTACAGGGGGGGGTACAAGCTGGTTTACAAGGAGTTGCTCAGAGCGAGCTGGCGCCTAAGGCTAGCAGGGCTACCCTAGGCGGTCGGTTTGTTGCTCGAGGGGTCGATCAAGCAACGGGAGGTGTGGAGTATGAGTATGGAGTCGTCTGAAAGTCCAGGGATTCGGTCCTTTGATCCGAGAGCCCCTTCTTCTATCTCGGCATCCCCTTTTATAGACTAAGGGGAGGCCCGAGGGTACAGGGTCCTAAACTGTTGTGGCATGGGTGGCGTGTCCGCGACATAGTGCTGGCGAAGGGACGTCGTGCACTATGCCGGCATGGCCTTCCCGTCCTTCTGGCGCTATGGGTCGTGGTGGCAGTAGAAGTAGTCGCGGCACGTCGCGGCACAGCTCCCGCAGGCGGGCACGAATCCCACAGCTGAAGCGAGACGAGGCGGATGGGACGGGCCCCATGCTGGAGTTGTTGGAAGTAGGGGTCGAGCCCCTCGGTCGAGGGGTGAGGTCGAGACCGGGGCAGCCCTGTCGTATTCCTGAAGACGTCACCGAGGGTTGTACTGTTCACGCCTCGAGGGGTGCTTCTGGAGTCCGTACTCGCGGCGTGGTTATAGTGGCAGTACAGTTTATGGGAGTCAGGAACATGGCGGTGAGTTGACAGATTTGACTGCGGTCGTGGACGCCCATGGCGTTAGGCGGATTTACTTTAACCCATGCCGGGAGCAGTTGGGCTAATCGAGCTTCCCGCCCGGGGGTCGTTCGTTTGACCTCTTTCCGTCACTCGTCGTTGAGGTAAGGTCGGAGCGGAGGCAGAGTCGGGGGGATCGAGGTAGAGGCGGAGGGGTCGTTCGTTCGACCCCGGGTCCATCTCTCGGCGTCGAGGCGGAGGCAGAGGGGTCGTTCGCTCGACCCCCGGTCCGTCATTCGGTGTCGAGGTGGAGGCGGAGGGGTCGTTCGTTCGACCCTGGGTCCGTCTCTTTCCGTCGAGGTGGAGGCGGAGGGGTTGTTCGTTCGGCCCCTGGTCCGTCTCCTTTCCAGAAGCGGGTCGGCCCACGACTGGTCGATATCACCGGTGCAGGGGGCCTTTGTGTGATGGGCCTTTCTTTACTGACTCGAGCAGTGGGCTGGTTCCTGCCTTAAAAATGGTTGCTATGTTTAAGCGTTAAATTATCAAAGGGTTTAGGGTACCCCTTACCTTCGTACCCGACAGTAGCCCCCGAGGCCCCAGAGGAGTGATTAAGAACTCCTTTGGGGCTATAATATGTGTTTTCTCGGGGGGAGTAAGGATTACCGGGAGCTTCTGCCCTTGACCTGTAGGGTTAGTAAGAGGTTCGATTCTCCGTGGGGTGCGCGCGAGTGCACCCCGCGGGGGTAGCCCCCGAGGCCCCAGAGGAGTGATTATGAACTCCTCTGGGGGCTATGATGTGTTTTATCGCGGGGTTTTAAGGTTACCTGGAGATGTGGCGCCCTACCGAGGGGTCGATTCCATTTTCCAGGCTATGAGCGTCCCTTTCCCTGAAAAGAGAGGTGTTCGAGGGCGGCTGTCGAACCCTTCCGAGGGCCAGCCTTCGCTCCCTCGAGCATAACTGGAGTCGCAGTGCCCCAACCGAGAGGTCAACTGTGTCTGCCAGGTCATGAGTGTTTTCGACCCTGTTTCGTCGAGGGGTGCCGTGCGTAGTCAGGCCCTCGAGCCCTCGAATGGCTAGGCCTTCACTACCTCATAGCGTCCTTCCCATGGATCCTTGCATTCGGATTGTGGGGTGAAGAGCATCGTGCTATCCTCGTTAGGACGAGCCCGAAGTCCTCTGTGAGCTGGTGTCGGGCATGAGTCCATAAAAAATGGTGCCCAGTACGGGTAAAAATCCGAGTGAGAACTCGTGCCCCATTCGATAGGGGTCGATTAGCAGCCCGGAGGCGTTCTCATTAAGTAAGATCGTATGGCTTACTAAGTAAGACCGTATGGCTTACCAAGGTGCCAACTCCGTTCGATGAGAGTTGGTGGCTCGATGCCTCCCAGCGTAGGGATCCTTAGGTATTCCTTGGTTATGCCTCGGATATGTCCCAGGGGACCTCGAGAGTTCATTATCGAGCTAGGGGCATGCGCCTGGCCCCCTCGGGACATCCCTGACTCACATACTCGAGGGCGGCTGTCGAACCCCGTTCGTGGAGCCAGCCTTCGCTCCCTCAAGATTTAGGGGTGGACCTGAGTCCGTTAACCATGGGTCCTTCCTGACCTCAGGTACTCGAGGGCGGCTGTCGAACCCTATGTAAGGGCCATCCTTCGCTCCCTCAAGATTTGACGGATGGTTCGTCATCCGATGCTATCCTCCTAAGGAGGAGTCCTGCCTTGTGGAACGCCGAGGGGGAAAAGCCGGTAGTTGTATTGAACTTGGGGACATACCTGTGCCTTTGCCCGTTGGGCTCGAGTCCTCGAGGGAGGCTGTCGAACCCTGTGTAAGGGCCAACCTTTATCCCTTCGAGACTGGGGAGTGGATTGGAGTCGATAACCCGAGGTCTCCCCAGACCTCGGGCACTCGAGGGGGGCTATCGAGCCCGTTCGTGGGCCGGCCTTTGTCCCCTCGAGATTTTGGGGTGGACCGAAGTCCATAACCCGAGGTCATTTTTGTCCTCGGGTAGTCGAGGGTAGCTGTCGAACCCCCTTTCGAGCGTCAGCTCTCGCTGCCTCAAGATTCCTTACCTCCGAAGATAACGCTTCCGGCCGCGCGCCTTTTTAGGCGATATCCAATCGGCGCAACAGTTGCAGGCGCAGGGCGGAGTGCGGTGCGGAGCCCGATGATGGGATAGAACGCCTTACCCTGGAGGAATACGAGGAAGGGGTGTGCATGCGCATTAAATGCAGAGATTCTCTTGCCTGTTTATCGGATCCGCCTATTGGCCTCCCGCTTATAAATAGCGGAGGTGAGGAGTCGGCTGCTTTTTTTCTCGCACTTGCCTTCCCTGCCTCCTTGCCTTTGCCTTCCCTGCCTTCTTCCTCTCGCCATTGCCTTAGATGCCCTGTGAGCCGGACCTCTGCGCACACGAGAGAAAGAGAGGGGAGATTGGGAACGTACCTTCCGCCCCCAAGCCCGAGCGCATTAGCCTCCTTGCTCCCATGGCCAGGTACAGCCTTGTCGTCCTGATGACTGGCTCGCATCTTCGGCGACCACTACACGCCTTGGCGACCTGGTAGAGAGTGGCCTCCTCCGGCCCGTCACCTCCGTCGACCGGCCGGAGTGGGTGGTGCTGCCGCCGGATCACGCCGAGCCCAATCCGCCGGCGGGCTACGTGGTGAGCTTCGAGGTTTTCCACCGGGCGGGGCTAGGCGCCCCACCCAGCCATCTTCTACGCACGATCCTCCACCACTACGACGTGGAGCTTCAGCACCTCACCCCCAACGACATCTGTCATGCGGCGGTCTTCGACGCCGTGTGCGAAGGCTACCTCGGGATCGAGCCTCACTGGGAGTTGTGGCTCCATCTCTTCGAGGCGAGCATCTTCCATGCGTCGGCTGGTAAAGGCACCCGCAAGACGGTCAGGGCCGGGTGCTACAGCATCGCCCTCAAGCGGTCGGACAGCTGGATCCTGGCGAAGCTTTTGTCGAGCCACTCCGAATGGCATTCCGGGTGGTTTTACTTGAGGAACGACGACGACCTGCTCCCTGCCTACACCGGGAGGACGATCGACGCGAAGCCCGACTGCTAGAGGTACGGCGTTGTGCAGACGAAGCAGCGCCGCCTCACCAACCTGCTGGACACGGTCGAGCGTTTGAAGGAGGGACTTACGGCGGCGATCGTCGCGTCGGCTTTCCATCAGCGGCGGGTCGTCCCGCTGATGGCTCGTCCTCTGCGCCTCGACGAGATGTGCCCGGGGGTCGACCTTTCGGGGTGTCGCCTCCTGGGGGACGAGCTACCTCCCGAGAGGGTGGTCCGCCGCGTACGTCTCTTCTTCGCGGGCGGGTTTGAGGTCAAGAATGTCGCTAGACTCCCTTCCTCTGTTAGTGTTTTTGTATTTACCTTGTTCTCCTTCCTTGCTTGCGACCTAACTGCCTCGCGTTCCCCAGGGGAATGTTACCTTCCGGGATTCGTCGCCGCCGATGAAGGAGGAACGGGGCGACTCCCAGGCAAGGCGCCTCCAGGCCGAGAAGGACAAGAGGGCCAAGGACAAGGCCAAGAAGGACAACGCCAAGAAGGCCCGGGAGAAGCAGGAGAGGGAGCAGCGCCGGGCCCGGCAGAGGCAGGACGGCCTTCCCGGGGAGGAATCGCCCTCGGAGGAGGAGGACGAGGAAGAGGAGGAGAGCAGCGACAGCGAGGTCGAGGAGGACTGGAGCGATGAGGAACAAACGGCGCCCGAACAGAGGGCGACTGTCAGAACCGGGGGAGGAGAGGGGTCGACGTCCAGGTCGGTCCCCACTGTCAAGGCCGAGCCGCGGGTGCGCGGGCGGTCGTCGCGATCCCCGTCGGGGGGTCGAGTGGACACACCCCCAGCGCCTGCCGGGTCGAGCGCACGGGCGTTGGGCCCGTCGGCGCAGGAGGAAACCAGCAGGGGGCCGACGGGAGCGTCATCGGCCCCGGCCCAGGAGACGGCGCCGAGGGCGGCCTCGACCCCCGCTGCGGACCGCGGGAGGAGTGGCCCCCGGCGCGTTGCATTCAAGCCCTTGAGCGGCTCGAAGTCCGTCGACCAGAAACGCGTGGCCCCGAAGGGGTAAGTTGCTTTTCTGCCGATCGAGGGTGTTTATTGTATTTTTCTTTTTGTTGCTTTACGACTTGTGCTTACCGTTGCGCGCGGGTCCCTTTTTCAGGTCGAAGCGCCTACGAGAGGACGCGTCCCTTGCCCCTGCCAAGAAGTTGAGGGCGGGGGCCGCAGTCGAGGCGGCTGTCGAGGCCCGTCCCGCTGCTCCGCCCCCTTCGACGCTTACCCCCGAGGCGGCGTGGGCGGCCAGGGCCTGGGAGGCGATGGAGCGAGGGGCGGCGCAGGGTGCCTCGGCGCTGGCCCGGGCGGGAGAGGAGACGGGCCTGTCCGCCCCGCCGGCGAGGGCCACCGAAGTGGCGGGCGAAGCCGCGCCCGCCCACCCGTTGGAGGGAGGCACACCCAGCGCCTCGGAAGGTGTGGGGCCCACGTCGACAGCGGTCATGACCGAAGAGACCGAGCCCCAAGCTGCCGCCGAGATGGAGGTGGAGGGCGTGGCCTCGACGGCTGAGGGGGAGACCTCGGCTCGCCCGACGCCGGGGCGGTGGCCCAAGAGCCTCGCTTCGTTGGAGGCGCGTCTGCGGCTCGAGCGCGAGGGCACGACTGCTGCCGTGTCTGAGGGCCCGTTGCCGACGCCGGAGGTCGAGGAGGGGGGTCGGGCCGAGCAACCCGAGGCAACACTCGCGACGGGGAAGGCGGGGATGTTGATGACGTCTACTGCCGAAGAGGTGGCCGAGATGGTGGCCGAGCTGGTGGGCTTGGCGGAGACGGCTGCTGTCTCAGCCCCTCGGTCGGAACCGGAGGTGGCTCGGCCTCGCCTCGAGATCAGGGGGTCGTCGTCTCGAGGTAATTTTCCTCAGACTCAGTCGACCCGTAGTGGATCTGCAGTGCCAGATACTAATTGCTTCGTGTCTTTTACCGTGCAGGGCCGTTCTCCTGGCCGGGACTTCCCCTGCCCGGTGGTGATGACTCGGCGGGGAGGTCGACGTCTTCGCAGGGTGGCCCCGAGGCCAGGAGAGCCCAGCTAGAGGGGTTTTCTCCCTTCTTCGCTTGGGTGGAGGAGGTGGAACGCCGTGGGGGCGCTGCTGAAGTGCGCCAGGGCGTCATCCGGGAGGTCCAAGAGAGGATCGACCGCCGCAGCACGTATTGGGGACAAGAGGTCCTCGAGCTGGCGGACCCTCGGGACCCCGAGCGGCTCTTCCTCACGCTTGACGACCAGGCCAAGCTCCGAACGTGGGAGCACCTGGAGGAGTACCGGGCCTGGTTCGAGCACTCGGTGCGCCTTGCCGCGAATGTTGCCGCCATGGACATATGTCGGGGGATGGAGGTGGGTTTCGTTCTCCCTTAGATTTTGCTTGGATTGCCTGACTGCTCTTTTCTGATGATCTTCCTTTTTATCCTTCTCAGACGCTGCGGGCGAGGTCCTACGACAAGTCCCAGTTCATTCTCCGGGCGCAGGAGGAGCTCCCCGCCCTTCGTGCTTTGCTGGGGAGGGCGGAGGCCGAGGCCGCCCAGGCGCGAGCCGAGGCAGCAAACGCACGGGAGGATGCCGAGTCCAAGGTCGCCCACGCGAGGGCCGGGGTGATGGCGGTGCAGGAAGCAGCCCGGGCCGCCCAGGAGAAGGCGCAGTCGCGGATCGACGACGCCCTCCAGTCGACCATCAAGGTTGGGGAGGAACGGGACGCCGCCCTGGAGGCCCAGTGCAGGGCAGAGGAGGAGGCCGCCCGATTGAAGGAGGAGCTGGCCCAGGCAACAGAGAGCATCCGGGGGCTCCGCGAGGACCTCGACGTCGTCTCCCGCGAGCGCGACACGCTGGCCGCTGCGGAGGAATAGGCTCGGACCCGCGCGGTCTCTCTGGGGGTGGTGGCGAACAACCAGAAGAGGGTCCTCGATGACGCTGGCAAGGCCATCGAGGGCCTCGAGGCTAAAGTTGGCGACCAGGCCACCGAGCTTGTCGATGTCCGCCGTCAACTCGAGGAGACCGAGCGGGGCTACGCCACCCTGGAGGCGCATGCCCAAGGTATGATTCTTGAGAGTGTTGTTGAATCTGCCCGGTCTCGACCCTTTTTTCTGCTCTTTTGGTTTTGACTGAGTTTTGTGCTTGCTTTGGCAGAGCTCGCAACAGACAAGGCCCGAGCCCACGAGGACCTGACCAGTCTTCAGGGCCTCCTCGGGATGGAGGCGAGCCTTAACGCGAGGCTCGAGGGCGCTATTTCCACCTTCTGCGATGACCTCTTGGTCGAGCCGGAGCCGGAGGTCGAGGGCGACGCTCGAGGAGACTCCCTGCTGCGCCGCTTCTACTCCATGACGCAGGAGGTGATGGAGCACGTCTGTGCTACCCTGCACGTGGGCGTGAAGCGGGCCCTCGCGGTTGTCAGCTCGGGCTACAACTACGACCTCAACGCCGTCACCAGCGGGTTCATCACTGACCCGAGGCTGACTGACGAAGAGAACGACGCGAGGTGCCAGAAGCTGATGGATCTTGCGGAGGTGTCCGGAGGCGAGCTGGCGAAGCTCTTTGAACCCGAAGTGGTCCCCTCGGCGGACGGGGATGGCGCCGAGTAGCCCTCAGATGTTGTCGATGAGCTTCTGCAGACTCTTCACCTTCCGATGTGGCCAACGCGTGATGCTCGGCTTCCTGCATTGCTTCTTGAGGACAGTGACCCCTCGTTGAGTAGCCCTAGGCCTGCGAGCCAAATCTGGACAGGAAGGTCCATGTAACAGTTAGGCCTTTGTAATGATACAATGCCGAGCCCCCGAGGGCTTCTTAATGCATTTTGTTCAAGATACATATTGTTATTTTCGTTTCTCGAGTTATCTATGCTTTTCTTTACCTGAGTCGTCGCTTGTGGACTAAGTGTTCGACGCACGCTCGTATCCCTGGAAGGGGGGGAGCGAGCGGGGATACCGTAGCCCTGGGGCGTAGGATATTTCCTGGCTCGACGACACCCGCGACCCTTAGGGAGTTCGAGGCGTCTTTACTTAGTTATGAAGCGTACTCGAGGGAAAGATCGAGAGGGAAAGCCGAGTTTCAAAAAAATGTTCGAGTTTTTCGAGGACTTGGGAGGGGGGTCCCCCCCTGTTAGCCCCCGAGGGAGGCTCAACTTTGCCGGAGCAGAGTCGAGGCTGCCTTAGAGTTACAAACGAATGTGAAATGTGTTTCGAGAACATTTTATTCGTCCGCAACGCGATAAGTGTGCATAATGCGGAAATGTACGAGGCGTCGAGGCCTTAGGGATAGAAACGACGTAGCTTTTCGATGTTCCATGTGTTGGTGAGGATCTCGCCCTTTTCGTTCTTCAGCTTGTAAGTGCTGGGCTTCAGCACCTCTGCCACGATGAAGGGTCCCTCCCAAGGTGGCGTCAGCTTGTGACGACCCTTGTTGCTTTGTCCACGGCGCAGAACGAGGTCGCCGACGTCAAGGTCCCTTTTGCGCACGTTTTTGTCGTGGTAGCACCGCAGCGTCTGCTGGTACTTTGCCTACTTCAAGAGGGCCACGTCTCGGGCTTCCTCGAGCTGGTCGAGGGAGTCCTCTTGGGCTACTGTGTTGGCTTGCTCGCTGTAGGCTTTCAGTCGAGGGGACCCGTACTCGAGGTCGGTGGGGAGGACAGCCTTGGACCCATAGACCAAGAAGAACGGAGAGAACCCGTGGCTCGACTTGGTGTTGTTCGGAGACTCCATAGCACAGCGGGCAGCTCATCGACCCATCTCCTGCCATCTCTGTTCAGTCGATCGAAGATCCTTGGCATGAGGCCCTGCAAAATCATACCATTGGCGAGCTCGACCTGACCGTTAGTTCGAGGGTGGGCGACTGCGGACCAATTCACCCTGACGTGGTGATGGTCACAGAAGTCCAGGAACTTTTGGCGGGTGAATTGCGTGCCGTTATCGGTGAAGAATAGCACGGCTTGTCGAGACTGGATATTGGCGATGGGTCGAGCCTCGATCCACTTTGAGAACTTGTCTATAGCCACGAGGAGGTGGGTGTGGCCACCCTCGGTTCTCTTCAGGGGGCCGACCATGTCGAGCCCCCATACTATGAACGGCCAGGTTATAGGTATCATCTGGAGAGCTTGGGCGGGTAGGTGGGTCTGCCTGGCGTAGAATTGGCATCCCGTGCAAGATCGGACGAGTTCGGTGGCGTCAGCGACAGCTGTCAGCCAGTAGAAGCCTTGTCGGAAGGCGCTTCCTACCAGCGTTCTTGGCGCCGCGTGGTGGCCGCAAGCCCCCGAGTGTAGATCCTTCAGCAATGCCCTCCCCTCCTCGAGGGTGAGGCAGCGTTGAAGTACCCCGGAAGGGCTACGTCGGTATAGCTCGCGGCCATCCCCATACAAGACATAGGTTTTGGCGCGTCGGGCTACACGACGGGCCTCGGTGCGGTCCTCTGGGAGTTTGCCCCGTGTCAGATACTCGAGGTAGGGTGCGCGCCAATCCGTCGGAGGGGTTGGCGCTGTGGCAGCCCCGTCGATCTCCATGACTTCTTCCCTGTTCGAGGGGGGATCAGTCGAGGGGGGTGGATCGACCCCTCACTTGAGGGCGGGAGCCCCCGAGTCTAGGTCGATGGACGGCTTGTGAAGATCCCTCGAGAAGACGTCGGGAGGAACTGTACCTCGAGTGGACGCGATTTTGGCCAGCTCGTCGACAGCTTCGTTGTACCGGCGGGCGGTGTGGTTGAGCTCGAGACCGTAGAATTTGTCTTCGAGCTTTCGGACCTCGTTGCAGTAGGCTTCCATCTTGGGGTCGTGGCAGCTCGAATCTTTCATTACTTGGTCGATCACCAACCGTGAGTCCCCCCGCACGTCGAGGCGTCGAACCCCGAGCTCGATGGCGATGCGCAGGCCATTTACGAGGGCCTCGTACTCGGCTACGTTGTTGGAGGCGGGGAAGTCGAGACGGATGACATAGCACATGTGAACCCGGAGCGTGATATGAATAGCAATCCGGCGCCTGCCCCCGTCTTCATCAATGATCCGTCGAAGTACATGGTCCAGAGCTCGGTCTGAACTTGGGCTGGGGGTAGTTGGGTGTCGGTCCACTCTGCAACGAAATCTGTCAATACCTGAGACTTGATAGCCTTCCGAGGGGTGTAGGAGAGGGTTTCCCCCATGAGCTCGACCGACCACTTGGTGATTCTTCCAGACGCCTCCTGGTTCTGGATTATCTCTCCGAGGGGGAAAGATGAGACCACAGTAACCGGGTGGCCCAGGAAATAGTGCTGGAGCTTGCGCCGAGTGAGGACGATCGCGTACAATAGCTTCTGGATGTGGGGGTATCTTGTCTTGGTCTCGGAAAGCACCTCGCTCATGAAGTAGACAGGCCTCTGAACCGGCAGGGCGTGTCCTTCTTCCTCCCTCTCGACTACTACGGCAGCGCTGACTACCTGGGTAGTTGCTGCGACATAGAGCAAGAGGGGCTCGGCCGGGCTTGGGGGTACCAAGACTGGTGACAAGGTGAGCAAGGCTTTAAGCTTCGAAAGCGACTCCTCGGCCTCGGCGGTCCACGCGAAGTGTTCCATCTTCTTCAGGAGGCGGTAAAGGCGTAGGGCCTTCTCTCCGAGCCTCGAGATGAACCGGCTGAGGGCGGCGAGGCACCCCGTGACCCTTTGTACGCTCTTGAGGTCGCCAATCGGGCCCATCCTTGTGATTGGGGTTACCTTCTCGGGATTGGCCTCGATCCCGCGTTGGGAAACTATATACCCTAGGAGCATGCCTCGGGGAACTCCGAAGACACACTTCTCAGGGTTTAGTTTTATATGGTTCGCCCGGAGGCACCCAAACGCGATCTCGAGATCTCCGACCAGGTTTCCGACTGTCTTGGACTTGACCACGATGTTGTCTACGTAGGCTTCGACGGTTGGCCCTATGTGTTTCCCGAAGACGTGGAGCATGCATCGCTGATACGTGGCCCTAGCGTTTCGGAGGCCGAAGGGCATGGTGAGGTAGCAGAACATGCCGAAGGGGTGATGAAGGAAGTCGCGAGCTGATCGGACTCCTTCATCTTTATTTGGTGGTAGCCAGAATATGCATCTAGGAAGCAGAGGGTTTCACATCCCGCAGTGGAATCCACTATTTGGTCGATGCGTGGTAGTGGGAAAGGAACCTTGGGACATGCTTTATTTAGACCAATGTAGTCCACACACATCCTATCCTTCCCATTCTTTTTCTTAACCAGTACGGGATTTGCTAACCACTCGGGATGACGTACCTCCTTGATGAATCCGGCCTTCAAAAGCTTATCGACCTCCTCCCCGATGATCCTGCGCTTCTCCTCGTCGAAACGGCGTAGCCGTTGCTTCACCGGTTTGGACCCAGCTCGGATGTCCAAGGAGTGCTCGGCGACCTCCCTCGGAATGCCCGGCATATCCGAGGGGCTCCACGCAAACACATCGGTGTTTGCGCGGAGAAAGTCGACGAGCATGGCTTCCTATTTGGGCTCGAGGGTGGTGCTGATCGTCAGCACCTTCCCATCCGCATGGTCGGGGTCGAGCGGGACGGTCTTGGTGTCTTCCGTCGGCTTGAAGTTGCCAGCGTGTCATTTGGGGTCAGGGATCTCCCCGGACAAATCGTCGAGGGCCGCGAGGATGGCCGACTCCTCGACAGCTTCGGCTTTTTCCACGCACTCGACGTCGCAGTCGTATGCGTGCTCGTAGGAGGTGCCGACGGTGATGACCCCCGTGGGCCCTGGCATCTTGAGCTTGAGGTAGGTGTAGTTCGGGATGGCCATGAACTTGGCATACCCCGGTCGACCGATGATGGCGTGGTAGGTGCCTCAGAACGCAACCACCTCGAAGGTCAGCTCTTCCTTTCGGAAGTTTGGGGGACGCTGAAACAAACGGGTAGCCTGACGCGGCCAATCGGGAGTGCCTTCTTCCCCGGGACGATCCTGTGGAACCCCCCCGCGCTGGGTAGGAGCATGGTCCTCGGGATTCCCAGGAGGTCGAGGGTCTCGGCGTAGATGATGTTGAGGCTGCTCCCCCATCCATGAGTACCTTTGTGAGGCGGGTGTTGAGTATGATTGGGTCGACGACGAGTGGGTAGACCCCTGCGTTGGGGATGTGCTCAGGGTGGTCGTCCTGGTCGAAGGTGATCAGCGTGTGTGACCAGTCGAGGTACCGAGGAGCCTAGGCTTGGACGGAGAAGACCTCTCGACGCTCCCTCTTGCGCTGGCGCGTGGTGAGTCGAGTCGAGGGTCCCCCGTAGATCATGTAGCAGTCGTGGATTTCGGAAAAGCCCCCTTTCTTGACATCACCCTTGACGTGGAGGTCGTAGGGTGGATCTTCCTTGTCGTCGTCTTTCTTGAAGCCGGGAGGGATGAAGTGCTTTCTGAGCATGCGGCAGTCCTCGAGACGGTGGTTGGCTGGTCCCATATGATAGGGATAGGGCTCCTTCAGCATCTTGTTGAAGACGCCCCCGTCGGGAGGGGGCCTCGAGGCCTCTTCTTGTCCATCGCAGCGACAAGATCGTCGGGCTCGACATTGCGTCGGCCCGGCTGGTTCTTTTTTTTCTTCTTCCTGCCGCCGTTGCCGTTGTTGTTCCTTCTGGGCCCATTGTTCTTCTTGGGCTCGTTGTCCGAGCCCCCGGGCTTGTCCGCCTTGCCCTTCCCTTGTCCTGAGGAATCTGGAAGAACGCGCCAACGGCCTCTTCGCCAGCTGCGTAGTTGGCAATGATGTGCATGAGCTTGTTGGCGGTCTTGGGGGTGTTTCGTCCCAGATCCCGCACCAACTCCTTGCAGGTCATTCCGGCGATGAACGCCGTGATGACCTCATGGTCGGAGATGTGGGTCAGTGTGGTACGCTGCCTCGAGAACCGGCGGGTGAAGGCGCGGAGGGTCTCCCCTGGCTTCTGCTTGCAGCTGCGGAGGTCCCAGGGGTTTCCTGGCCGCTCGTAGGTGCCTTTGAAGTTTCCCTCGAAGATCCGGACCAAGTCGGGCCAGTCCTGGATCAAGTCCGAGGGTAACTCCTCGAGCCATCTGGGAGCGGTGTCGGAGAGGAATAGTGGGAGTTGCCGAATGATGACGTGGTCATTGTCGGCTCCTCCCAGCTGACATGTCAGCCTGAAATCGACAAGCCAAAGCTCTGGCTTGGTTTTGCCGTTGTACTTGACCAGGCTGGTAGGTGGACGGAAACGGACGGGCAGGGGGGTTCGCCGGATGGTTCTGCCGAAGACTCGGGGCCCCGGTGGCTCCGGAGACCGACATTGGTCTTCATCGCTGTCGTAGCGCCCACCTCGGTGAGCACTGTAACCTCGAGCCTCGGCGTCACTGTACCGGCGTCGATTGTTCACCCGTGGTGGTCGATCGTCGACGAGGCATTCCCGAACTGGTCGTCGCTCGACTTGGCCTGGGGTTGCTTTGTCCTGGTGGACGGACACCTCTCGATTTTGTCGAGAGGGTACTTCCTAACGCTCGGAGGCGGCCCCTCGACGCCTTGAGGCTGAGCTCTCCGCCTGCTGCACGGCCGCAGTTTGGAGAAGCCCCTGGATCTCGTTCCTGATGCGTCGTGCTTGGGGTGTCGATGGCGCCGGCATGTCGCGAAGTAGCATTGCGGCCGCAACGACATTCTGGCTAGCGCGGTTGTAGACACGGGTTTCGTTCGCCCCCTCCTCGACGATCTGCCGATGGACTTCCCGGGCCCGCTCGCGAGCTACTCCACCCTGTGGGCGCCTACGATCTCGCTCGAGGGCGTGCTCGAGTTGGTGAAGTCGCAGGCGCTCCTCTTCGAGCTTACTAAGCAGCTCTCGGACTTGCGTGATCTGGACGTCCGGGGGTGGATCGGCTTTGTCAGGACTTGGGGGTCGGCGTCTCGTGCTAGTGTAGCGTTGCCCCCTCCTCCTTCTTCTGTGGCCGCGGTGTCGTCGACATCGTCCTGGGGGTCGGCCTGCTCGTCGAGGTGGAAGCATTCCCGGGTGGGCTCGTAACCCTCATCGGGAGAGTCCGAGTCGAGGTCGGCGGGGTAGAAGTGGGGAAAGATCCCCTGCGCTCTTCCGCCAGGCGTCGCCTCAACGTGCCCCAGGTCCGGGCTTGCCTCGGCTCCGGGTGCTCGCCTAGTGAAGAGGTGGTGACGGGGTTGTCCGTCGCACGCGGCGGGGTCCCTGGAGACCCGCAACGTGTCTGTATCTGCAAACCTACGAGGGCAGAACAGAGTCTTGCGCTATTGTGGAGCCTGTATGGAAACGGGTTACACGATGGCGGCGGGGTTGAGTGTGTCGGAGAGGCCACGGTGACCCCCCGGGACGACGGCGCGGCAGAGCCAAAGTCACGCCCAGAGAGGTGCCCGCCCTCGACCCGCAAGCACGGGTCAAACAGGCTCCCGAGGGGAGGGACTGTGTCGCCGGCTGGGGCCGTGGAAACGGCATCCGGCATCTCGAAGTCCGCACGGTGACGAGCTCGTCGGAGACGCTCGCGCCTCCTCCTGATCGCAGGCCAAAGGCGCAAGCGGAGGGACCGTCGCCTGATCCTCCTTAGCCCCAGCGTACCGGAGCTGCTGCTGTCCAGGCCACGAGCAAAGGGAAAGACTATGTAGTGGCCCTGGCCGGTGGATATGAACCCTAGACTGCCGAACCAGACGACGGCGGTGAATGGAAGTGACGGGGTCGTGGAATCCATCTGAGAGAGTAGTTCGGAGTTGATCGACACGCAATTCCCGCTACCTGGCGCGCCAACTGTCGGTGTTATGACCCGGGGGTCAAGACCACCAACTAGTAAATTTGTATATTGCGTGCTCCCTCTCCGAGATGTGATGCAAGAAGGACACAAGATTTATCCTGGTTCGGGAAAAGAAGGCCCTACGTCCAGTGGGGGAGGATGACTTGTATTATCTCGCACCCAAGGTGCTCGTACAGGGGGGTACAAGCTGGTTTACACGGAGTTGCTTAGAGCGAGCTGGCGCCTAAGGCTAGCAGGGCTACCCTAGGCGGTCGGTTTGTTGCTCGAGGGGTCGATCAAGCAACGGGGGGTGTGGAGTATGAGTATGGAGTCGTCTGAAAGTCCAGGGATTCGGTCCTTTGATCCGAGAGCCCCTTCTTCTATCTCTGCGTCCCCTTTTATAGACCAAGGGGAGGCCCGAGGGTACAGGGTCCTAAACTGTTGTGGCATGGGCGGCGTGTCCGCGGCATAGTGCTGGCAAAGGGACATCGTGCAATATGCCGGCATGGCCTTCCCGTCCTTCTGGCGCTACGGGTCGTGGTGGCAGTAGAAGTCGTCGCGACACGTCGCGGCACAGCTCCCGCAGGCGGGCGCGAATCCCACAGCTGAAGCGAGACAGGGCGGATGGAACGGGCCCCATGCCGGAGTTGTTGTAAGTAGGGGTCGAGCCCCCCGGTCGAGGGGTGAGGTCGAGACCGGGGCAGCCCTGTTGTATTCCTGAAGACGTCGTCGAGGGCTGTACTGTTCACGCCTCGAGGGGTGCTTCTGGAGTCCATACTCGCGGTGTGGTTATAGTGGCAGTACAGTTGACAGGAGTCAGGAACATGGCGGTGAGTTGACGGATTTGACTGCGGTCGTGGGCGCCCATGGCGTTAGGCGGATTTACTTTAACCCATGCCGGCAGCAGTTGGGCTAATCGAGCTTCCTGCCCCGGGGTCGTTCGTTTGACCTCTTTCCGTCACTCGTCGTCGAGGTAGGGTCGGAGCGGAGGCAGAGTCGGGGGGGTCGAGGTAGAGGCGGAGGGGTCGTTCGAACGACCCTTTGTCCGTCATTTGACGTCGAGGCGGAGGCGGAGGGGTCGTTCGTTCGACCCCAGGTCCGTCTCTCGGCGTCGAGGCGGAGGCGGAGGGGTCGTTCGCTCGACCCCCGGTCCGTCATTCGGCGTCGAGGTGGAGGCGGAGGGGTCGTTCGTTCGACCCCGGGTCCGTCTCTTTCCGTCGAGGTGGAGGCGGAGGGGTCGTTCGTTCGGCCCCTGGTCCGTCTCCTTTCCAGAAGCGGGCCGGCCCACGACTGGTCGATATCACCGGTGCAGGGGGCCTTTGTGTGATGGGCCTTTCTTTACTGACTCGAGTAGTGGGTTGGTTCCTGCCTTAAAAATGGTTGCTATGTTTAACCGGTAAATTATCGAAGGGTTTAGGGTACCCTTTACCTTCGTACCCGACATCAGGGAAGTGCGTGCCGATGCCGTTGAAATCTTTGGTGATTCTATGTTAGTGATTAATCAGTTGGTTGGGATATATGAATGTCGAAGTGAAGTTTTGATTGCACATAATGAAAAGTATTCGCAATTATTAAAAGAATTTAGAGAATACCGTCTCGAACATATTCCCCGTCTGCATAACGAAGAAGCTAATCGGGATATCAGCCGATTCAAGAAGTAATGATATCGGTAATGGTTGCCGATGACTGGAGAAAAGAAATTGTCGATTACTTGAGAGATCCGTCTAGAAAGGTTGAAAGACGGTTGAGGTTTCAGGCTACCAAGTATGTGCTCCTTGAGGATGAATTGTATTATCGGACGATTAATGGAGTTTTGCTCAGATGTCTTGGTGAAGAAGAATCGAAAAGGTTGATGGGTGAAATTCATGAAGGAGTATGTGGGGTGCATCAATCGGCATTCAAAATAAAATGGATGATTAGGCGAAATGGGTATTATTGGCCGACAATTCTAGAGGATTGTTTTAACTACTTCAAAGGGTGTCAAGATTGTCAGAGGTTTGGTAATGTTCAGAGAGCACCCGCGTTGGCAATGAATCGTATCATCAAACCTTGGCCGTTTAGAGGATGGGCCATCGATCTCATCGGCCAAATTTATCCACCATCGAGTAAAGGGCACAAATTTATACTTGTCGCCACCGATTATTTCACGAAGTGTGTTGAGGCTATTCCTCTGAAGAACATGACATCGGTAAACATGATAGATTTTGTTAAAGAGCATATTGTTTACAGATTTGGTATTCCTCAAACTATTACAACTCATCAAGGAACCATGTTCAAATCGAGGGAATTTGATGAATTTGCTGCCGGTATGGGGTTTAAGGTGTTAAACTCTTCTCCTTATTATGCTCAAGCTAATGGCCAAGCCAAAGCAACTAATAAGGGAGTGATCAAGCTTATCAAGCGCAAGATTGAAGAGAACCCTAGGAGGTGGCATATAGTGTTGAATGAAGCTTTGTGGTCGTATCAGATGTCTTGTCATGGTGCAACCAAAGTTTCAACATACCAGTTAATCTATGGACATGATGTTGTCCTACCTTGGGAAATTAAAACTGGTTCCAGGCGATTGTTTTCCCAGGACCAAATAACAGCCGATGAGTATGACATCCTTATGAAGGATGAGTTAGAAGATCTAGCGGGTCATCGGTTAAGGGCTCTAATCAGTATCGAAGAGAATAAGAAGAGGGTTGCCAAGTGGTATAACAAGAGAGTGAAAATAAAAGAGTTTGCCGATGGTGATCTAGTGTGGAAACTAATTTTACCGATTGGAACTAAGAGTTCAAAATTTGGAAAATGGTCTCCTAATTGGGAGGGTCCTTTTCGGATAAATCAGTCTGTTCCTGGTAACACATATATTTTGGAGACCCTCGAAGGGGTTGCGTTTTCCAGAGCAATCAATGATAAATATTTGAAGAAATATTATCCTAGTATCTCGATGGATGCGTAAAGCGATATAAATATACCGATGGCAAAGTTATCGTACAGAAACATCGGTAGAAAAAGCATTAAAGTTATATTACAGGAGGGTTGGTCATCAAGTTCACAATTGCCGATTACAACAAAGATTGAATGGATGAAATCGCACGAAGGCGAATTTGATCCGCTTCTTCTATCTCCTTGGCATCATCATCGGCAGCACCCTCAACCGGCTTAATTTTCTTCTTCAGCAGAAGGGCGTGGCGAGCATCGACATCCCTCTCTTGTTGTAGGGCTTTGGTGGCGTTAGGGAGTTGAATCTTCTTCTTGTTGGCTGAGGTTAAAGCTTCATCTACTTTCTTCAACTCAGCTAGCAATTATTCTTTTTGTGCCGATAGACGGTGATTTCTTGTTCAAGCTCGATGTTGGAAGCTTCCAGACGGCCGATGTCTTTATGCTTTTCGTCAGCGGTTTGCTTGAACTTGAGTATTTCTTCTTCAAGTTTTGCTTGAGCGGCTCTATCGGCGATGCGGCGTGAGGCTTTTTGGTACTGTAACTACCGGCTCTCGAGAAATGTCGTTTGGAAGAGTAGTTCTTCAATATCAGCCGACAGTTGGTCTTGAATTTCCCTGAAAGCTACCCTTACTGCACTAGAGTCTTGGACTAGTTGGGATGTATTTTGTTGCAGTAGCAGTAACAGTGCTTCAAGTTTGGATTTTACTTCTGTCGATATGACAGTTGAAGCTTGAACAGAACTTTCTTCTTCTTCATCATTGTCTAGAATGTTGACAACGAAGGAGAATAAGCTGTTGGGAGAGTCTTGGGCCTGAAAAGAAAAGGAATTAAAGTTTGTCAGTTGAGAGCTTGTATCTTGCAAAGTTTATGATAGATAGTTGGTTTACCTGCTTTAGAGAAATTTCTCGCCTTAGACTTGGCAGGGTGACTAGCGTAGCTGTGTCCTGAGGATCGGCAATAGTTGTAGATGAACTTGCCTCTGTGGGAGGAACAGTTGGTGTTGGTGCTGAAGCTAATGCCGGTGTTGTTTCTGCTGTTGTGGCTAGCCCCTGCAGTGATGGTACCGTCCCTTGGTTGGGAACCTCAATCGGTGATAGATCAAGAAAGGATGCTGATGCTAGCTCTGGTGTTGGTGTATCGGTAGGAGCTTGAGGAGACGTGGCTGGTGATGTGACTGGAGCTGATGGCTTTGGGCGTTTCGGTCGGGGAGTGGTACTTGATGAGTCGTTTTGACTGTTGCACTTGGGGCATCGGCAGGCTGAGCTGAAGAGGTTTGCACATTTGGGACGGCCGCCGATGAACTTTTCTGCTAAAGAGAAAAGAATTTGATGCAGATTGAGAGTTAAATGAAAATTGCCGATTAAAAATGTTGTGATCGGCACAGATAAGTGAAGATTTGTTACCGTGAAAACTTGCGCCAAGACAGCAGCAACGGTCACAGCATCATTGGTTGGCGGTGGTTTGGACCTGATGGTAACCTTGGGAGCTGCCTTTTGATGCATGAGGGTAGCCAATGAAGGGGCTCTGCTGCCGATTACCGATGTAGGGTTCATCGGTCGCAAATTGAAATATTTGCCGTTCTTACACTTTTTGGGATCAAATCATTAACCTGTTGGCAGAAAATTAGTTACCGATGCATTTGAAGGGAAATAAAAAAATAGTATCGGAATAAACTCACCGCGTCATCAGGCATAATATGATCAACATCAATCAAGTGCCGATAGTAGTGTGATGATGCAGCAAATAGTTGATCTTTCCACTCTTGCCACCAGGATTTATATGACTCGGTAATGAAGGATGTCGGCGCCCAGGAGGATAATTCGATGTTGGTTACATCGGCCTGAGGGGGGAGAGTGACAATCTTATTCCAATCCATAGCGCTGGAGATAACTTCTCTTGGTTTTATCACATTGGCATAGCTGAGTTTGATCGGCAATTGACCAAACGCTAATTGTCTTGCTGCTGCCGATGAATAATAGAATTCATAAGATGGATAAGTATTCTTCCTGATCCCGAAGATGTTGACTGGAATGGCCCGGGGATGAGGGTAGCCTTCATAATTTCTTCATTATGTGATATATTCCCATCGGTAAGGTTGAAGGAGAGTCGAAATTGGTTATTCTCATCAATGTAAGGCCACTAGACCCGTTCCATAGCAGGAATTCCACAGTAGAGTCTCTGAAAGAACATGCCGAATTGATTTCGTTGGCATTAGTTCCTGGTAGCACTATTATAGCTTCCCCAAAATTGAGTGGGGAACGGGTTGTCGATTCATCCTCGGCAAGTACATAGTCCTCAGACAAATCCCTTAGAAATTGCTGGCTAAACAAGTCAAATTGAAGACATTTATGCATATGGGCGTTTAGCCATAAGTTGATAAACCACCAAGGGCCTCCGAGGTTGGCGATGGGCTCGCCTAGCAGCAATTTTCCCAATACCTGATGTAGGATATGATAGACTGAACTAAGGAAGTATCGGCCAAGGGGAAATCCTTCGTCGGCCAAGAGTTCTGCTGCAGGAAGATACATGTTGGTGGGTCCAAATGTCCGGCCACAGAAAATTAACTTCTCCAACCACATATTTAGGAAGGTGGCATGCTCCCTCTGGCCTACCGATCCGGTCTTCTGATATTATTGAATGTATCCGGTCCAACCGCCGATATTACGTTTGCTCACCCGACGTTCAAACTTCCTGCGGAAAAGGGTAGCAGGATCGACAGAAGAGACGTCGAGGCCGGTAAGCATGTGCACATCGGCAAGGGTGGGAGTGGCTGGTTTGTGTATGAATAGAAACACGTTCATTATATCGGACCAGAAATACGAAGCAGCAATCATCATGTTTTCGTTCTTCGCCATATCGGCAAGTGACAATCTGATGCATTGATCTATATTGCGTTCTAACCAATAGACCTGTTGTGACCTAGCCATCCTGAGGTACCAGTTTTTCCACCCTTTGGTGGGTTTAGGCCATGAACGGAAGGTATCTGTCCATAACCCTAGATTGAAATGTTCAGATCTAAAAGGGATACGATTGGTTTCCGCGTTGATAAGTTCGATTGGATCGGTATTCCCCATCGGCCCTAAGCAGCAAAGATGTGGCTGATCGGTGGGGATTATTATTTTGTTGTGCATTCCCTAGATTCAGAAAATAAAGAAGAAAGGGGAAAAAGGATCACGAAACGGTGCGGAGAAGAAAAACCGTAAAATGTAGAGCAAGAGGGGAAGAAGTTTACCGCAGAAACGTTGAAGCTGAAAGCCATTAGGATGAAGGAGTTCTTGTGAGATTTGGGCCTTCTGATGAAAGAGAGAACCGCCAATTGAAGATTGTCGGAGTGTTCTTTGAGAGCGTCAGTAAAAAAGGGGGTGATATGAACTCGGGGTGAAAAAGAAGAACGGACAGTGGTCTTTATAGGCCTAGGTCAAAGGGCGTTTTTGAGTTTTCCTTTTTTGACTGAGCAGAGATATGGAAGGATATCGTGGTGAATTTGCGCGGTGATCGAGGAAATGTAACTGTTGGCGCTACCGTTGCAGGAGTTGTTGGAAATTTACAATGATGGCGCGCGGTAATCAAAATGATGGCACAGGCATTTTGGAGGGAAAGATTACAGTAGAGAAAATTCCGGCGCATGATATATTTCATACTCCGAAATTGGGGGGCATGTGTTGACACCGTTTTTTCGGTACGTGTCAATATGAACCAAGTGCGCTGATCGGTAAAGGGATGGTTGCTTTTCGTTATCGGCATCAAGATACTGCCAATCAGATTGACGGTAGAAGCAGGAGATTGAAGAAACGTAAAGATAAAAGAAGGATATTTGCCGATGGGAAGGTGTTGCCGATGGAAACAGGAGAATATTGCCGATCGGAAATATTGCCGATGGATGCGGGATGATGTGGCCGACGTCAGCAGGAAGCTGCCGATAGTAATAGAAGAAGGTTGCGGATTGAAGGATCTACCGATGGAAGGTTTCATCGTAAGGAAGACAGATAAGTAAATTGGTAGTTTTATTCCAATATTATTACAATTGGAGTCTGACTCTTGCACGAGTCGTTTATTTCCTTAAAAATAGGAGTTTTGTTTAGGTATGAGTCGTGTTTGTTTACGATTACTCCTATCGGGGTATAAATATGTATCGAGGGGTGGTGTAAGAGATATACAATCAATCAAATACATCTATTATTTTCGTCTACTTTTCCAGCAAATCTTCTTTATCGCATTAGTTCTAGTTTATCTATGAGTTCTTGCGAGGTTTCGACGGGCTGCATCTACAAGACCTCCGTCAGCTTTGTTAGTTCCGCGTTTTGATCAAGTTGAGCTTTGACGTCCGGGCGTATCGCTGTCGTCTCGTTCAATTTTGTTCTAATTATCGTCCTTGTCGATTAATTGGTCAAATCGACTCGCACACTTTGCATATCGAATTCGGGTAAAAGCCCGAGGTGTTCGCAGATCTGACGCTTTTTGTGTCAACACTCTCTATCTCTCTAATCTCTATGTGGTTCTCTCTCTCTCTATCTCTATCTCTATCTCTCTATGCATCAATCTCTCTCTATCTATCTATCTCCTTCCCCTCCTTCTTCCTCCCTCTCCCTCCTTCTTCCCTCTCCCTCCTTCTTCCTCCCTCTCCCTCCTTCTTCCTCCTTCTTCCTCCCTCTCCCTCCTTCTCCTTCGACGCTAGCAGTCCATTGCGGCATTGTCTCGATCACCTCGGTTGCATGGCGATTGGAGCTCATCGTGGAGGTCGGGAGCCGGATTCCGAGCTCTTGGGTGGTGGCGAGGTAGTTGGCGAGGACGCTGGCCGTCGCAGGGGAGGTCCCGGGTGCCGACGCGGGGGAGGTCCTGGGCGGCGTTGACAAGAGAGGCTACCGGCGTCGAGTAGAGCGGCGTCGAGTAGAGCGGGCGGCAGCGTGCAGTGGCGACGGTGTGCGGCGTGCAGTGGCGGGAGCTCTTCGCGGCGTGCGGCAATCATCGAGGTCGAGGGGGCGGCGGCGGCGTGCAGTGGCAAGCTCGGGTAGCGTCGAGTAGAGTGGCAACGTCGAGCAGAATGGCTAAGTGTGGAACGGGCGCACGTCTGAAATTTTTGGACGCGCGCCAGTTCTTTAAATAGGGTGGCTCATCACTGTCGGTTCTTATTACAAACCGGCAGTGATGTCCCCTATCACTACCGATTTGTAACAAGAACCGGTAGTGATGATGGCACATCAGTGTCGGTTGTTATGAACCGGCAGTCATGAGGGCGCATCACTGCCGGTTGGTAACAAGAACCGGCAGTGATAGAGGCACATCACTGCCGGTTCCTTAGTAACCGGCAGTTATATGTGAATTTTTTAGCATTTGCCCTTTGCTTTAGAATTCAAATTACTCCTGATTTTTTTACTATAACTTGAAAAATTCCAAACATAGAAGTTGCATAATTTTTAATTCTCTACAACTTTTGCTGAAGGAGCATATTAAAATTATGTTTAGTTTTTTAATTCCATTTTGAATTTGAATAAGGGTTTAAAATTCAATTAACCCCTTTGTAATTACTCCAAAAATTTGAATAGAAGTTGAAAATCTTCCAAAATAGCTTTTGCTAGTTTTGAGAAGCCCTACATTATTGCTTATACACTCAAGGTCTAATTCTTTATAGTTTTTGAATTCCATATTGAATTTGAATAAGGGTTTCAAATTCAATAACCCCCTTTGTAATTACTCCAAAAAATTGAATAGAAGTTGAAAATCTTCCAAAATAGCTTTTGCTAGTTTTGAGAAGCTCTACATTATTGCTTATACACTCAAGGTCTAATTCTTTATAGTTTTGAATTCCCTTTTGAATTTGAATAAGGGTTTAAAATTCAATAACCCCCTTTGTAATTACTCCAAAAATTTGAATAGAAGTTGAAAATATTCCAAAATAGCTTTTGCTAGTTTTAAGAAGTTCTACATGATTGCTTATACACTCAAGGTCTAATTCTTTATAGTTTTTGAATTCCCTTTTGACATGGCATACATCAATCAACAACGTGGTACAACTCATCAATCTCTACAACTCCATATGATCTCAAATTCGATGCAAATTACTAAAAAACATTTCACTAAGGATTACATAGTTTATGATATTCTAACTATTCACGGAATCACGGTGCAGGAACGATGATGGCCTCATCGTGATCACTCCGGAGGTAAGCAGATTCATCACCCTCTTCAAGGACATGTAGGGTAACCTCCACCCCAAAAGGAGTCATTTCTTGATAACCTTTGTACTCTTATTCATCTGTCACTCCGTCGACACCAACAATATTCCTTTTTCCTTGCAATACTACATGTAGTCTTCCATTTGTATTGTTATCCCTTGCATAGAAGATTTGCAAAACATCCTTTGCAAGGACGAAGGGGTCATCTCTGTATGCGGTCTTGGATAGATCAACAATAGTGAACCCATCCTTGTCGGTGAACCCATAGTCTAGCTCCCATATCTCATCTATGAAACCATAGTATGTTGCCTCCACTGTGCCGTATTCATCGTAGGCGTCGAAACGAACACCACTATTTTGGTTGGCGCTCTTTCCATCCTGTTTTTTGTGTAAAATGTAAAACTATTTATTTGATATCCTTGGTACATCATTAGCGTAGTCGAAGGTCCGGGGGCTAAGAGATCTAGCTGACATCCCGTCACCATTCCTAGCCTTTGGCGTCGAAACCAGTCACCGAATTCCTCCTTATGTTTTTTCTCAAGCCAAGCATGTGACCTACCGATGTGCTTATTTTGTAGTAACTGCTTGTTCTTATCAATGTATGTCACCACACCGTCGACCTGCTGGAGAACAGCGAAGTGTGCTTGTCTGAAGGAGACCACTTCGTCTATTTTGACAGCCTTCTCACCTATTGTTCCTTTGCCCCCTAGTCTTCCATCGTGATGAGATATTGGAACTCCAACCTGCTTGATGTCCAGATAATATGTGGAGAACTCAATAGCCTCCTCTATTGACCATCCTTCTACCATGCTCCCTTTTGGTCTGAATTTATTCCTAACATACCGCCTGAAAACTTTCATCAGCCTCTCGAAAGGAAACATCTGGTGTATGTACATTGGGCCAAGGGCTTTTATTTGATCCACAAGATGAACAAGTAGATGCACTGAAATGTTGAAGTAAGTCGGTGGGAAATGCATCTCAAGCCTTCATAGAATCTCGGCTATCTCCTGCTTCAGGTGGTCTAGCTTGCCCCCTTCAATGACCTTTTCAGAGATCGCGTTGAAGAACGAACATAACTTTATGATTGGAGTGCGGACCTTGTCAGGGAGGATACTTCGTAGGGCAACTAGGAGCAGCTGAGTCATAATGACATGACAGTCATGGGCCTTCATAGAACCATAGTTAAACTTAAGTTCTCTCATGTTAACTAGCCTCTTCGGGTTCCCACAGTAGCCACTCGGTACTTTGAGATCATTGAAGAAAGAAATGAGCATTTCCTTTTCCTCCTTTTTCAGTGTCCATGATGCCACCAGAACTTTCAAGTGGCCATCCTCAAGAGTTATTGGGTGCAACTCCTTCCTGAGGCCTAGGCGTTTCATGTCCAAGCATGTCGTGAGAGAATCCTTGCTTGTTCCCCCGGTGTTCATCAACATGTTATGTGTGTTACCGCACACGTTTTTAGTAATGTGCATTGGATCAAGACAGTGATGTACACTCAAAAGTTGCCAATAAGGTAGTTTCCAGAATATTGATTTTTTCTTCCAAATACTATCGGTTGGAGCTAGTAATGCCCCTTCCCCCTTCCCAAGGACAACATTTGTGAGTTTGCTTAATTGTTGAAGCATTTGTTTCCCGTCTCGATACTTTGGAGGTCCACGTTTCACAGTAGTCCAATTAAAATCTTTTCTATTCCTGTAGTAAGGGTGATCCCGGTGTAGGAACCTACGGTGTCCCATGTAGATCATCTTCTTGTTTTCTGGTAGATGTGTAGCATTAGTGTCATCCAAGCACTCGACACACCCAGTGTATCCTTTTGTCTTCTCTCCAAACAAGCAACCTCGCCCCGGTAGGTCAGTGATTGAAGCGATAAGTACAACCTTTATCGTGACATGTTCTTTTTTGTACTCATCCAACATCCTTCACACCCGTCTCCCACATCTGTAGTAGTTCATCGATCATTGGTTCTAGAAGCACATCAATATCATTACCAGGTTGTTTTGGCCCTTGGATTAGTAATGGCATCTGGATGTATGACCGTTCATACAAAGCCAGGGTGGAAGGTTGTATATACATAGCGTCACTGGCAAAGTGCTATGATTGGTTCTAACCTGGTCAAACGGATTCATCCCATCCGTGCTCAAAGCTAACCACAGATGCCCTACCTCTCCACCGATGTTCTTATAGAACATAGTGTTAATAGTCCTCCAGTCCGACCCATCGGCGGGGTGCCTCAACATTGAATCTTTCTTTCGCTCTTCGTCGTGCCAACGCAACAGCTTGGATGACTTTGCATTTGCAAATAACCTATGCACTCGTGGAGCTATAGGAAAGTACCACACGGACTTGACAGGCCCTCCTCTGGTCTTGCTTCCTTCATTTGATAGCCCTTGCTTGTATCGGGGAGCTTTACACTTGGGACATGCATCCAAGTCTTTGTATTTCTATCCACGGTATAATATGCAGTCGTTGAAACACGCGTGGATTTTCTCAACCTTGAGGCCAATTGGGCAAATCATTTTCTTGGCCAGGTAAGTCTTTTCTGCTAACTCGGTACCCTTCGGGAACAGTTTATGTAGTATACCCAACATGTTATCGAAGCCTTTATCACTCAACCCATTCGTTGATTTGAACTCCAATAGCATGATGTTGGCTTCCAGTTTGCTTATTGGACAAGTCGGATACAATGGTGTTTTTGCATCCTTTCTCATGATCTCCAGTTTTTTCAACTGTTAAGCACTAAGGAATCCCCCATGCACATCATGTAGAAGCTGTGAAATGCCATCATTTTCCTCTGTGTCGTCAGCTAATGTATTCATAAACACATCATCATTGGTAGGCACATGTTCTGTGTAATCATGAACATGCAATAATGCATTCAGGGATGCACTAGGCATGGGCACATCATCATTGCTTTCTTGTGCAACATTTTGACCAACCTCACTATGCAAAGTCCAAATCGTGTAGTTTCTCATAAAGCCCCTTGTGATCAAGTGCAATCGTATATGCTCCACGTCGCCCCATTTTCTCGTATTCTTGCAGTCTTTGCATGGACAGAATACAAGATGTGAGTCTCCAGCATTGGCTCTAGCTCGCTTGATGAAATCGTCGATGCTCGTCAAGTACAGTGGGTTTGTAAATGACAAATCGTACATCCACCCTCGAGCCATGTATGCACAGATAAAATGTATTATTTTAGGGTTTAGGGTTTCAATAGGAGCATTTTTGAACAATATTATTTGAAGCACATAAGCATATATAATGTATTTTTTGATATAATTTGAATTTGGTCACACTATAAAAAGTGAGACAATAAATAGATAACAATAGAGGTTTCATCGTAAACAACATTAATTCCATACTCTTTTTGAACAACAATGTAGGCACTTGTTTAATTCCCTTCCAAATTCCAAAACACCGACAATATTCCACATCCCATCAAATCTTTAAATGCATGCATGGAGTATTAAATATAAGTAAAAAATATAACTAATTACAAATTTTATCCATAATTTTTTAAACAAATCTTTCGAACCTAGCTACTCAATGATTGGACAATAATTACCCAATAAAAACAAAGTGCTACAATTTTTCCAAGTAATTTTGGATCTAAAAGCTAGGAAAAAATAGACACAAATTGCAACAACCCTCTTCTTGATCATGAAAAATAGAATAGCTCTAAACTATGGATTTACACACAAAAGCAATGTAAACCTACAATTCTAAAGAAATAAGCTTGTTACTAACCAAGAGCTAGAAGATGTGAGCATTCAAGAGTGAAGAGGAGCCAACAATAGAGGTCGAGAAATCCACCAGCCTCAACAATGGAGAGAGGGAGCTCCTCACGCACTATTCTGTATGTTGGGGCAGAGGAGGAAGAGGGGATCGAAATATTATACTTGTAACACCCCAGGTGTTAATTTCTAGATTATGGAAATAGATCCTAATTTAAACTTTGTTTAATACCCCAAGTATAAATCTCCCTCTAAGCTTGTCAAGTAATGGCTCCAGAATTTAATTTTTGTTAAATCCTTCAACGCTTTTAAAATCTAGTTTTTTCCTAGTCATCAACTTTGGCATTCCGCGTTCTCAAAAATTTATCAAACCTTTTGAAATCTGTCAAACTCTTTTTTACCTTGTTGCTCTACTTTTGTTGCTCTGCATGATGGTGCAATCGGTTGATCAAATCGACAAACGGTTTTGATTTTGGAAGAGATCAAAGTCAGTCGCATTTATCGTAAATTCTATCAAATCTGGGGACAATTTTCTTGGGTTGGGCTGGACCGGCCAGCACACGCACCTGCGTGTCCCCCTCCCATCGCTCGGCGCCCCTCCTCTCGACGCGCGCCCTCTGCGCTGTCCTTTGGCCGGTACATTCTCCCTCACTCCCTTGCTCCCTCCATCTCTCGGCTCCCATCGGCAGGAGGCCGAGGCAGGCCAACGCTAAGAGCCGCAGCGGCTCTGCTCGGTCCTCCACTCCATCGGTATCCCTCCCTGCTTCCTCCTTTGTTGTTGCTCAAATTCCTTCCTCCCTACTATTGATTACTATCCTTCCCTCCTCCTTTTGTTTGTCTCCATTGATTCGATCATAAGAACCACACTCTGATCCATGGTTCCCATGAAAATCCCCGGCAAAATCAAGAACATGGGTATGGTTTGGTAAGGGATGTTTTTTGTTGGATTTTTATGCAAATTTTCCATGACTCATGAATTTACATATAAGGGTTTAATTGTTTTCTTGATAAGTTAGGGTTCTGTTGCATAAGAAATATCTCATAATTATTTTCTCATGATTTTTGCTGATATTTGAAAATTCAATAATTCAGAGAACAATCGTATGAATGTGTTTTTGGACTTTTTGGAATCCTCATGAAGTTATGTATGCAGTAGATCTATCATATGGCATGCTTTAGTTCATTAATTTTGCTGTAAAAATCATTTTGTGCAAGCATGTCAATTATGTTAAGGTGTTTTTGTCATTTTCATAGTCACTGTTCTGTTCATCAAATAAATCTGAAACAATTTATGGGATGTTTACAAGTTTATGATTGATGTCTGGTTAAAATTTCATGATTTTAGGTTTGATGGTTGTAGAGTTATAAAAATGGCAAAGTTCATGTATCTCTATTTAAGGCTGCTGTAGTGATGTTTATTGAGCATTTTATTTTGTGATGAAGATGATGTTTTCTATGGCTGCGTTGAATACCAAAGTGATAGATAACTTTATTATATATCTTTTGTTAAAATTTCAAGATTTTACATCTGATAGTTTAGGATTTATCAATTTTGCAAGTTGAATGCAGTTGTTGTTCACTTTCTGTACAGAGCTGATAAGAATGAGTTGTTTGAGCAATTTAATTTTACATTGATCTTTTGGCACTGTGGAAACAATTGAAGTATATTTCATAAGATTTTCAAAAAGTTGAGAGTCATATTTTTATGTGGTGTAGATATCAGTTTATGGCTCTTTTAAGTTAAGTGTGAAATCTGCTATCTTTGTTTAAGATGCTTGTAATAGAAATTTTGTCTTTTTCATAGAGGTTTCTATACTTTCTTAAATGACATGAAATTTATACAGTAGACTAATAAAAGAATATGTATGGCTCTGTAATTTTGGTAGAATTTATTATGTAAGTTTGATATGTGTTCATATTTACACCTAGATATCTAAATAAATTAAGAAAGTGTATGCAAAGAATTTATTTAGCAATGGACACTATGTTTTCTAGTGTTCATTAGTCATGTGTGATATGTTGGTAAAGTTAATTTTGCCCAATTATGTGTTTGCACCTTAAGTTAATATTTATTTATTGCAATTGCTAGTTTATGCACAATTTTGGGGGCAATGTAAATTACCCCATGTTAATGATATTTTTTGAGAATCTTGTGAATACCAAAGTTGTAGATAACTCATGTATCTAGCTGCTGTTAAAATTTGGTGGCATTTGGCCAAGTAGATTATGCTTTATACATGTTTTAAGTTGGAGTTCAGAGATGGCTGATCTCTGTTTTTCAGGAACAGATTCTGTAACTTTATAATTTCGACTTATTTAACTTGTGAATCATGCTATGCTAGTATGGAATGAAATGTATATAATTTCATAAGCTTTCCAGAATGTGTTCTTGCAAGTCTTTTGGATTTGTAAAACTCTAGATATGATTAAATTGGTGACTGTTGTCTTGTTGTCCAAAACTGCATGCATAGGTTAATTGGTTAACTTTATCTTGATTGTTTAATCTAATATTTACCTCTTGGTTAATGAATACTTGGCAAGTCTGAACCTAAGTTCAATTGTGTGTATACTTTAGATTCTTTTATATCCAAATGCTATTGCCTGGTAAGGTTAAGTTAATCAACTATAGACATCTATGCATTGTATAGTCTTGTGATGCCTTGAGTGTTTTAATTTGTCTTTGCTTGACTAAATTTGTTAGTTAATATTGATTGTTCTATACTTGATATGTTTTGAATCAAGTCTTATGGTTTGTCATGTTTTAAGTGCTTAGCATGTCCAACTTTTATGCTTAAATGATGTTTATTAATTAACTAAAAGTGCATATGTCTTGTGTGAACTCTTGTTCACTTGAATGTTTGTTTGTAATGTAACTTTGTGTTATCATTTCCTTGCATTTATACATTTGCATCTTTACATCTCATTAAGGAATGATAGATCCGTATGTGATGGTTAATATCGAACCCGAAGACGGTGATTGGTGGATTTCATCGAAAGTGTATTGATAAATGAATCCAGAAGATGGATAATCTTGGAATTCTTATGACAATCAATGATACTTGCCAAGTGAGTATTTATCTAACAAAACACTGACTAGTGTTCTTATCCAGGCAAGAACCGGTGCATTCAAACTCTACCTTGTATTTCAAATGTAGTAATGACACATATGTTATATTTCTAAACTAAGGGTTTGTAATATGACTTATGTCTTCCGCTACTTTGATGTAAATTAAATTATTGTATTACTTCTGCAATGATTATAATAAGGATCATGTTCGAAAAGAGGTGGATGACCCGTTGCAAAATGGCAACACCTGACGGACTAATTAAAACTTAGATCATTTGTTGGGAGTAAGTCGGATGGACGTTAATCCTGGCAACTGGGCCCTGTTCTTAAGAGGTTCTGTCACAATGTTGTACACCACACCACTATCGGTTCAAGCCATGAACCGACAGTGAAACACCACATCACTGTCGGTTGGTGGCTTGAACCGGCAGTGATAGGGCCGAGAGGCATCACTGCCGGTTCAAGCCATGAACCGGCGGTGACGTGGTGTTTCACTGTCGGTTCTGCCCCCAATAATCGGGAGCCTATCAGAACATGAACCAGCAATGATGAGGCATCACTGTCGGCCCAAACAAAACCGGCAGTGATGGATCGGCAATCATTGCGTGCTTCTCTGCGGCTTCAATAAATTTATTCATCTATTCACAAAAACCAGCCTTAAACTTTAATGAACCATACATCCAAAAACCTCTGTACTCCATCTTTTATGATAAAAAAGGACTCATTATTCAAATAAATATACCTAATTAGCAACAATTATATAGAATATAACAAGCACTTTCATGGATTTTTTTATTTTTAATACATATTTCTCCACTTTATTTTATAATACAACAAAAAGGACTAATTAATAATCCATATTTCTCCACATTATGTTCTTATTATAAATACTAAGAATTTGAAGACAAATATTAATATTTCTCCATCCTTGATTTCAATTCAAAGATAAATATTAGCAACAATTAATATTTTACCACTATCCTTAATGTAAAATGAAACCCATTTATGTAACAAATAAAAAATAGTAAGAGTATAATTAGTAAAAGAAAAAAAACAAACCCTAGTTCTAGATCTAGATTTACATGAAAGGTTCATAAAAATAACCCAATAGTCCACTAAAACCAAGCAAGATCCACTAAATAAGGTTGTAATCTTACTACTCTAACTAATTTAACGTAATAACTTCAAAATTTTGGTCTAATTTGCTTCATACATAGCTCAAGCACTATAGAAGAGAGAGAGAGAAACAAAACTCTAATTACTCACTAACTAACCATTAAAACTTCTAAAAATGCTTGGAATGTCATTTTCTTACCTTTTTCATCCTCTCCACCAAAAGAAATGAAATGAAAACCTCTCCCCCTTGAAAAGGAGGTGCCCAAGGCCCCCTTCCTTCCTTTCTCGAGCTACATTTCTGGCCCGAGGAGGAAGATTGTGTTATATAGGAATAGTAGGGGCGGTTGGTGATTGAGTCGTCCCTACAAATAAAACCACAAAGGCAGGTGGTGAATGAACCACCAGATTGAACTGCCCCTACAAATCTTCCAATTTTTAGGGGTGGCTTGTATCTCCAACCGCCCCTACTGTTTGATTTTTAGGGGCGGCTAGAGCCATGGGACCCGAGCACGCCCTCTATAGGAGCGGTTGCTCATGGAGCCACTGAAAGCATCTAGGCCCCTAGTGCTTCGGTGATTAACGACAATGCAAGATTACTATGACTAACGTATGTTTTGCAGAGGCAATAAGAAAGTTAGGTCATGGTAATGGATGGTTCATTGGGCCGTCATGGTATTTGTGCCCCTTAATGGAATCGTTTTGGTTTTCAAAGGATTGGCGACAAGGTTGAAGCATAGACTAGGTCTAAGTGTCGTTTGGAGTTGAGAGACACTTAGAGTAGTTTAGCACCTTTATTTTTCCTTTGGCCGTACTATTAAGAGGGGTTCTATCTAGTAGCTTGACCTAGGAGAGGCTTAGTGATTAGGTGTGGTGCACACTTGTGAAACTAGCACTAGGCAGCTTTAGAAATAGTCCTTGGATCATGTGGAGCAACTTCCATTTTGGAAGTATGTTGTTTCGGCCATAAAACTGAGTCCGGACGCTAGTGGAACCTAGGGTCCGGACCATTGGTTTTGCGTCCGAACCCTAGGGTTTGCTCGGCTGCAGCAGGGACTCCGGACGATGTGAACAGTGTTGGGTCCGGACACGCTATAGCGTCTGGACCATATGCAGAGAGCTCCAAAGCGTGAGATTTGATCCGGACGATGTCCGGAGTGTAGCGTCCGGACCGCAGGTTGCGTCCGGACTCTACACAGAGAGCTCCAGAGAGTAAAAATCGATCCAGACGTTGTCCGGACTGCGTTTAGCGTTCGGACAGCTTGTTCCTCAGTGCTGAGTACAGAGAGTTGAGGGGGTCCGGACGCATGCGCTATGGTCCGGATCCCACCTTGCAGTAGCGTCCGAAGTGACGCAGAAAGGCACAATTTGTGTCTAACGGCTAGGGACTTGGTTGGGGGTATTTATACTTCCCCATCAGCCCCTTGGAGGCACTCTTGCCCATTCCAATTGCTGAGAAATTCTTGTGAGAGTGCAAGAAGTGCAAGAGCCCTAGTGAGAGAGTGAATTGTCATTACATGTGTTGATTCTCACTAGTTGCTTAGAGTTAGCAAGTGTGCACCCATTTAATCATTAGACTAGTAATCATTAGACTATGAGAAGTTGTTCTATTTACCAAACACTTTCAAAACAGCTTTAGCCCTACCAAATTAATGAAGCCTTAGAGCTAGTATACACCTAAAGTCAGTGAAATGTGCAAATTGCTAGTACTTAGTTTTATTGACTTCTAGCGGATATATGGGTTTCATGCGTGGTTGTACTATAATAATTGGATCTACTAAGATGGTGACACATTACTTTTTAGAAGCTACGTACTGTACAAAAATAGCTGTTGGGAGCTA
Source organism: Microstegium vimineum (assembly GCA_022036555.1). NCBI lineage: Eukaryota > Viridiplantae > Streptophyta > Magnoliopsida > Poales > Poaceae > Microstegium > Microstegium vimineum. The sequence goes on along the minus strand of CM039124.1, from coordinate 4,689,587 downwards.
GATAGCACATTATTGTGCATCACTCACCTACCCTATATAACTTGTACGTATGGAGTAATGGGCATTGGCTGACGCAAGCTTATGAAGTACTCCGTACTTCCGAACTAACACACAAGGGTGTGCGTACTGCGAACTGAACAATAATCTAACCATTATATATAGACTCCTTCCACATTTCATTGGCTATAAATACCCAGCAGGTTGCGTTCGGACTCTATACAGAGAGCTCCAGAGAGCAGAAATCGATCCGGACGCTATCCGGAGGTGCGCGTCCGGACTACATTTAGCGTCCGGACGGCTTGTTCCTCAGTGCTGAGTACAGAGAGTTGAGGGGGTCCGGACGCATGCGCTATGGTCCGGATCCCACCTTGCAGTAGCGTCTGGAGTGACGCAGAAAGGCACAATTTGTGCCTAACGGCTAGGGACTTGATTGGGGGGTAGTTATACTTCCTCATCAGCCCCTTGGAGGCACTCTTGTCCATTCCAATTGCTGAGAAATTCTTGTGAGAGTGCAAGAAGTGCAAGAGCCCTAATGAGAGAGTGAATTGTCTTTCCATGTGTTGATTCTCACTAGTTGCTTAGAGTTAGCAAGTGTGCATCTATTCAATCATTAGACTAGCCTTGGTCAAGTGAGTGTTAGTGCTTGTTACTCTTGGTGATCGACATCACCTAGACAGTTTCACGGAGGTTCGCTTGGTGATCATCCGGTGGAGTTCATTGTGCATGACCCAAGCTTCGTTGTGATCGGTTGTGGGTGATTCACCTAGCCGGAGTGGCGAAGAATCAGCCTGTAGAGAGCACTTAGTCCTTGCGCGGACTAAGGGGGAGTGATACGTGCACGGTGCTCCAACGAGGACTAGGGGAGTGTCGACTCCTCGATACCTCGGCAAAAATTCGTCGTGTCAATTTCCTTGCCCCTTATCCTTACTTATTGCAATTACATTCAAGCATTACTTTCCGCATTACTTTCTTGTTGCTTGAGTAGAATTGCATAGGGCTTTACCGCTTTCATTGTCATGTCTTGCCAGTGTAGCTAGGACACACTTGGGAAAGCACTATGGGGTTAATTAGCTCTTGCTAAGTTTAATTCTTGCTTAGAAATTTAAAAGATCCCAATTCACCCCCCCCCCCCTCTTGGGCATCTTGATCCTTTCAATTGGTATCAAAGCCGAGTACTCTTGCTTTAAACTTAACCGCTTAGAGAAATATGTCCCATGGGGATGGATCGCCGCTCATCTTTGATGGAGACGACTTTCCTTATTGGAAAGTGCGTATGGAGGCTTACCTCAAAGCCTTGGATGTTGGTGTGCTCAAAGTCGCCATCGATGGATTTCCTCAATTTGATGGAGAACCATACGGTGACGAAGTCCACTATGAGAAGTGGAATGCCAAGGCCCGGAACACTCTCTTTAGGGCATTGGCAAGAATGTGTTCAACCACGTGTGCACATCCAAGGATGATCATGAATTGTGGAAGAACATTTGCGCTTCTTCATAAGGGCACAAAGAGCGAGCGGGGAGAGTGATATCACTTAGTCATGAATAAGATGAATGCTTTTACCATGCTTGCTTATGAAAATTCAAATGAAATATACTCACGCTTAAATGTTCGTGTAGAAGAATTGAATGCTCTTGGGCTAACTAAAATGGAGCCCGCCGATGTTGTGAGGAAGATTCTTTGTGTGCTTCCTATTGGCAAGTATGGCAACATTGTGACCGTGTTGCATCAAGGTGATCTTTCTAACTATACACCAACACAAGTCTGGGGAAAGATCAACGCTCATGAGATGTACATGCACATCAACAAAGAAGAAGCTTCATCATCCACCAAGAAGAAGCACTTGGCACTCAAATCTAGCCATGACATGGGAAAGTCAAGGGTGGTGTATGATAGCTCAAGTGAAGAAGATGATGACTCAAACATTGCTCTAATGGTGAATAAGACCACCAAGATGCTAAAGAGGCTAAACAAGAGCGGTGTCAAGTTTGACTCAAGAAAGAATAAGTTCTTCACTAGCAACAAGAGGAAGCCATTGACAGAGATGGATTGCTACAATTTTGGTGATCTTGGCCATCTAGATCACCATTGTACAAAGCCCAAGAAGGAAAAGTACAAGAATAAGTACAAAAATGGTAGAGAACAAAAACATGAGTCAAGTGATGATGAGAAGAAGGATGAGAAGCCACACAAGAAGAAAGATGGCTTCAAGAAGAAGAGGTTCCAACACCAAAAGAAGAAGGATGGCAAGGCATACATAGTTGGTGATTGGCTAACTGACATCGAAGATTCAAGTGATTCATCTGATGATGAAAGTGATGATGAGAAGGTGGCCGCTCTAGTCATTGGAACTTCATTGCCTCCTCCACCATCATCGTCTTCCTCCACTACATCCTCTACACACCTATTCCTTATGGCCAAGGGTGACCGGAAGGTACAATCCAAAGTAGATGATGGTGATGATAGTGGTAGTGAAAGTGAAAAAGAATACCAAGCTCCTTCGTATGATGAACTCATAAAATTGCTCACTAAATACACTAAAATTTTTAAGAAGGAGCAAGCTAAAAATGAGAAGCTTGAAAGAGAAAATGATGAGTTGCATGATAAACTTGAAATAACATCAAATGCTAGTGATGAGCTAATAAGTGAAAACAAATCTTTATACTCACATGCTAAGGAGCCCAAATCCTCTCTCAAAGAGCTAAAAGAGAAACATGATAAGCTAGAGAGGACAACACAAGAGCTTAGATAGAAATATAACAATCTTAAGGAAGAGTACACCAAAGTAAAAATTAACCATGATAATCTCCTTATAGATAATGAATGTCTTGAAGATGTTTCATATATTTTCACTAACCCCATTGTCAATATTGACATTGGCACTTCTTGTGATGATTTGATTGTTGAGCCCATTGAGCAAGAGCCTAAGTGCAAAGGCAAGCAAGTGGTTGTGGTGGATCACTATGATGACTATATCAAGATCAAAAATGAGAATGAGAAGCTCAAGCAAGATCTTATCAAGCTCAAGTCAACCAAGTCAATAGTTATTGAGACACAAGATGAAGATTATGATGTGGCACTTGAAGTTGATATGCTTAGGGTTTAAAACAAGAGGCTAAAGAATGAGAAGAACCATCTAGCCATTGGAATGGAGAGGTTAAATAAGGGTCACAATCTTCAAAGTGAGCTCCTCATGAACACCATCATGAAGAATGACAAGACCGGTCTTGGCTACAAGTCCACTCAAGTGAAGAAGGTCAAAGCCAAAGCTAAAGCTCAATATCAACAACAAGCCAAGTACTTCTATCAAGCAAAGCCAAAGCCAAAGATGAAGACATGCTTTGAGTGTGGGAAGCAAGGACACTTTGCTCATGATTGTGTGACACCACCTCCACAACCATTGCCCAAGCACACTAGGCCTTTTGCATACAATTCTCACTATATCATCAACAAGGATGTCAAGGGCAAGCCACTTGTCGTGTTCTTAGGACCACCCAACAAGAATAGACCAAAGACACTTTGGGTGTCTAAGTCACTAGTAGAGAAAGCAATGGGCCCACGTACTCAATGGGTGCCTAAACAACAAACTTTATCTCTTGTGTGTGTAGGTGAACTACAAGACCGGTGGAAGTCATTAGGTGATAGATAGTGGTTGCACTCAACACATGACTGGTGACCCCCGAATGTTCACCTCATTGGAAGAAGATGTCAACAACCAAGACAAGATTACATTTGGGGACAACTCAAAGGGAAAGGTCAAAGGACTTGGAAAAGTGGCAATCTCAAATGATCATTCAATATCAAATGTCTTCCTAGTTGCATCAGTAAGCTTCAACTTACTCTCGGTTGGACAATTGTGTGATCTTGGTTTCCCATGCCTATTCACTCCAAATGAAGTTGTTGTGTCCAAGTTGGATGATAGTCAAGTCATATTCAAAGTCTTCCGACATAATAACCTCTACCTTGTGGATTTCTCATCAAATGATGCCAACCTCCAAACATGCTTGTTCACTAAGTCATCTCTTGGTTGGTTATGGCATAGAAGGCTAGCTCATGTTGGAATATCCACTATCAAGAAGCTATTGAAGAAAGAAATGGTTAGAGGCATCAAGGATGTTGTGTTTGAAAAGGACAAGCTTTGTAGTGCATGTCAAGCCGGCAAGCAAGTTGACAACACTCACCCACACAAAGCATTCATGTCAAAATCAAGAGTTCTTGAGCTACTTTACATGTATTTATTTGGACCTACAACATATGCTAGTTTGGGTGGCAACCTCTTTTGTCTTGTGATTGTGGATGACTATTCAAGATACACATGGGTGTTCTTTCTTCATGACAAAGGGGAAGCCACAAGCTCGTTCAAGAAGTTTGCAAAAAGAACCCAAAATGAGTTTGATGTAGAGATCAAGAAAATAAGAACTGACAATGGCACCGAGTTTATCAACACAAAGATTGAATATTATTGTCATGAAGTTGGGATCAAGCATGAAGTGTCCGCTACATATACACCTCAACAAAATGGAGTGGTTGAGAGGAAGAACCGGACATTGATTACACTTGCAAGAACCATGCTAGATGAGTACAACACCCCGAAGAAGTTTTGGGCCGAAGCAATCAACACCGCATGCTATGCCTCAAATAGATTGTTCATCCAAAGATTCTTGAAGAAGACACCATATGAGTTGCTTAATGGAAAGGAGTCGGATATATCATTCTTTAGGGTGTTTGGGTGCAAGGTCTACATCTACAAGAAGCGTCAACATCTAGGGAAGTTTCAAAGAAGATGTGATATTGGCTTCCTAGTTGGTTATTCTTTGAAATCCAAAGCATACCGTGTATTTAACCAAGCCACCGGCTTAGTTGAAGAAACGTATGACTTGGAATTTGATGAGACTAATGGCTCCCAAGGAGCAAATGAAAATCTTGATGATGTAGGTGATGAACCATTGAGGAAGGCTATGAAGAACATGCCTACCAGTGCAATAAACCCCAAAGAAGAAGATCAAGTGGTGATTGAAGTTGAAGATGATGCACATGCTCAACCTTCTACATCACAAGGGCCTCAAGATGATGATGACAAAGTGAGGGAAACAAATGAAGATATATTCATCCCTCAAGCTCAAGTAGAGGCTCAAGATCAATATGTTGATGCACCTAATCCTCCTCCTCAAGTGGTTGATAAAAGATCCGCACCCATACTCCAATCCCATCCACAAGATCTCATCATTGGGAGTCCTTCAAGGGGAGTAATGACTCGGTCCCAAAAGATAGCTTCATTTATTGAACATCACTCTTTTGTGTCTTGTGTTGAGCCTACTTGTGTAGAGGAAGCACTTGAGAATCCGGATTGGGTGAATGCTATGCATGAAGAATTGAACAACTTCACCCACAATCTAGTGTGGACTCTAGAAGAAAATCCACAAGATGAAAGAGTGATAGGAACTAAGTGGGTGTTCCGCAACAAGCAAGATGATCAAGGTCAAGTGGTTAGAAACAAGGCAAGGCTAGTTGCAAAGGGGTTCTACCAAGTTGAAGGCTTGGATTTTGAGGAGACTTTTGCACCGGTTGCAAGACTTGAAGCCATTTGTATCCTCCTTTCATATGCATCGCATCATGACATGAAACTATATCAAATGGATGTGAAAAGTGCATTCTTAAATGGCTTCATAAATGAACTAGTCTATGTCAACCAACCTCTCGGTTTTGAGGACCCTAGATATCCTAACCATGTTTATAGGTTGTCCAAGGCGCTATATGGGCTCAAGCAAGCCCCTAGAGCTTGGTATGAGTGTCTTCGGGACTTCCTCTTTAAGAAGGGATTCACTATTGGGAAGGTTGACACAACACTATTCACCAAGAAGCAAGATGAAGATATCTTCATTTGTCAAGTGTATGTTGATGATATTATCTTTGGCTCGACGAATGAAGATCATTGCAAGGAGCTTGGTGACTTGATGTCAAAGGAATTTGAGATGTCCATGATTGGAGAGATTAATTTCTTCCTTGGGTTTCAAGTGAAGCAATTGAGAGAAGGCACATTTGTATCTCAAGAGAAGTATACCAATGATGTGCTAAAGAAGTTCAAGATGAAAGATTGTAAGCCAAACAAGACCCCAATGCCTACAAATGGACACCTCGACCTTGATGAGGACGGTAAACCAATTGATCAAACTCTCTATTGTTCTATGATTGGTAGTTTCTTGTATCTTACCGCATCTAGGCCCGACATCATGTTTAGTGTGTGCATGTGTGCAAGGTTTCAAGCAAAACCTAAGGAATCTCACCAAAGTGTTGTAAAAAGAATCCTTAGATACATAAAGCACACCCCAAGCATTGGCCTTTGGTATCCCAAAGGAGCTACTTTTCAACTAGTGGGCTATTCCAATTCGGATTATGCCGGTTGCAAAGTTGATAGGAAAAGTACCTCTGGAGGTTGCTATTTGCTTGGAAGATCACTTGTATCATGGTCATCTAAGAAACAAAATAGTGTGGCATTGTCTACCGTAGAAGCGGAATACATAGCCGCCGGAGCTTGTTGTGCACAAATCCTATACATGGCACAAACTCTTCTAGACTATGGAATTGAGCTTAAAAGTGTACCACTTCTTTGTGATAATGAAAGTGCGGTAAAACTTGCAAATAACCCCGTTCAACACTCCCGCACTAAGCACATCGATATCCGTCATCACTTTCTAAGAGATCATGTTTCAAAGAAAGATATCTCTCTAGTTGGTGTAAGTGAAGATCAATTGGCGGATATCTTCACAAAACCACTTGATGAAGCAACCTTTTGTAGGTTGAGAAATGAACTAAATGTGCTTGATCTAAGTAACTTCACTAAAAGATGATCTTGTGTTGGTACCTTGCATTCATGTTTAATTTATGTATGTGCACATAGGCTTGTCTAACTTGGTTAAGATAAATGCCCACAAGCGTGTGAAGAAGCTTAATCGAGGTTTAAACTTGACAAGCAACTAGATTCAAATTCAAGTATTGCATTGCATATGCATGTTTGTTGCTTAATCATTCTTTTTCGGTTAAGTCTTGAGAATCCACTGAGTTCGTCCACTTTAGGGGAGAATTCCACGCTCAAGTTGTAACTATACCCCTACCAGTGGCCTTATGGTGCTCCTTGCCCTCTTTTATTGCCTATTTTCATAAAAATAGCTAAGCCTATGGCTAAATATTTGAAAAATCTTGAGGGTTTGAGTGATGGTTCTCACACTATGTCCAACTAGTGCTTATTCGAGTGTTATGTGAGTTGGAAATAGTATGGGAGAGAGAAAGGGAGAGATAGGAAAAAGTCAATGCAATTTGGGCCTCTGAACTACCTCCGGACGCTACATTGCCTCCAGTCCGGACCCTGCCCAGCTCTTGCTTCGGACGCGCGTTTTCAGTCGTCCGGACCATTGTGCCCGCGTCCGGTCACCCCCCCCCCCCTCCCACTATGCACTCTTCCTGGACAGTGGGTCCGGACGCTACTGTTGCGTGCATCCGGACTCCATTTAGCGTCTGTCTCGCTTTACACAGAGAGCATTTACACCTGGACGGTGCCTGTTTTGGTTCAGATCCTTTCGTCCAGACATCATATAGCGTCCAGAGTCCCGGCATTTTGCGCAGTTACCTCTTCATGCTCACCCTCTTCTGTCTCTCCATTTGAATCACTCACCCATTCCCCGCAACCGTACACCACCGACGCCCATTCACCATTCGCGCCGCCCGCACACCTCGCCGCCGACGACCCCCACCGCCTGCTCCTCCCTGCGGGCCCGCGCGCTCCTCCACCAGCCCCCGCTCTCTGCCCTCGCAGAACACGTGCCCCTGCTCGCGCCGCCTCGCTCGCCGCGTCCGCGCGCCGCCTTGCATCCTGCTAGCCGCACGCCTACTCTGCTCTGCTCCACGCCAAGCAGCACCCCCTTCCCCTGGAACCCTCAATCCACCACAGCCACCTCGGGTTTTCTCTGAACCCCAACCCTAACCCCCCCCCCCCCACGCCCCTCTCCCCTGCCATCACACCAGACCACACCCCCCTAGGGTATCCTCTGTCCACTCTTCCCTGGGGTTTCGTCCTCGAGTCGTCGTTCGTGCGTTTCAGCCGACGTCGATTTGGTCTTCGTGGTGTCCCGGTTCCGAGCCCGACGTGCATTGGATCGACACTCTTATTACCTAAGGTAGCCGACAGTTTTTAGTCTGATCTTATCTCACATGCTTGCTTCTATTAGGCTTTTTCGCACCTCTAGACTATATGTGTTGCTTATATATCTCTCATCTATTCTATCTTGGCAGTCGGGTCAATGATTGTGACAGAGAACTCGGGGCAAAGCCTGCGAGTATGGATTGAGGCAAAGCCTCATGAGATTTACAGTGGCATATGGGCCTCTTGCAGTGACAGTGGATTTCTTGTGTCAGAGGCAGTGTGTTGGTTGTCAGTTGAAAGGTCCTAGATGGCTAGAGGGGGGTCAATAGCCTAATAAAAATTCTACAAATCACTAGAGCAAAAGGTTAGATAACACTTAAGCGAAGCTTTTTTCTCTAGCTCTACTTGGGGTGCAAAGCCACCTATCTAGTGCAATTCTAGTAAGCTAAGTGGTTGTCAATCAATAGCAAGAACCTAAAGCACTTAGCACAAGCTTAGCAAGAACAACTACTCAAGAAGCTAACAAGACAAGATATAAAAGAGGATAAGTACAAGAGAGGAGGTGATTGTTATACCGAGGCCTTGTGATGTATGGATGTAAATGTAGAGAACCAATCACAAGAATATCAATGAGTAGCCGGGAGACAAGTTGACAATCGATTTTTCTCCCGAGGTTCACTTGGTTGCCACCAAGCTAGTCCCCGTTGTGTCGACTACTCAAGTGGTGATTCAGTGGCTAATAGGCAATGACAAGCCTAGCCCACTAACTCGAGCGCCACAAGAATCCACCCAAATGAGAGTAACTCAATGACACAAGCAATCCACTAGAGTTACCCTTTGGCGCTCCACCTAGGTGGGTACAAGCCCTCTCACAATCACCAAAGCTGGTCGTAAACAATCACCAATTGTGCCGAAGCTTCTCCTCAATGCCAAGCCGTCTAGGTGTTGGAAAACACCAAGAATAACAAGAAATCCCGCGGCGACGACGATGACCAAGTGCCACTAAGATGCAATGCAATGATCAATGCACTTGGATCACTCAGACTCTCACAAGTATGCAACAAGAGTGAAGAGAGTGAGTTGGGAGCTATCTCCAGCAAGCACAAGTGTATCAAATGAATGAGAGGTGCAAGAGAGAAGACTTAGGAGCCGGTCAAACCACTTAAATAGCAACACACCACCGAGCTAGCCGTTTTGCCCCTTTCCACAGCTTCCTGTGTCGGTCCGGACGCTGTTTTCATGGGGGGTCCGGACCAATGGCCATGCGTCCGGACCCTCCTGTATTTGAATTCTGCCGTTCGCGCTCTGCCCTACTGCTGCCACGTCGCCTCCGAACGCACAACACGGTAGCGTTCGGATCCTCTTGTAGCTTGCGTCCGGACCCAATCCAGAGGGAGTCCAGAGAGCGCAAAGACCCGGACACGCGTCCGGTGTCCTTGGTCCGGACCATGCCTTGCATCCAGATAAAACCACCACAGAGAAGTACAGAGAGCGCTGAGCTCCGGACGCGCGACCGGAGTCAGCGTCCGGACTCTCTTTAGCGTCCAGACCTCCTGTCCAGAGAGGCCGAGGCTAGGGTATGCAACCAGACGCAACTCCATTGGTCCGGGCCATGCTTTCCTTCCATCTGGACCCTGCGTCCGGAGTCCTTCTGGGTTCCAAACTGAGCCTCCTCTTCTTCTCCATGCTTCCAAGTGCTAACACCTTGTGATCCATACCTTTGTTCACCTGTGCTAGACTTTACAATATATTTCATGGATTATGTTTAGCTCTTTGTGTCACTTAGGTTCATTTTATGTGAACGCAATGCAAACCTAGTGGCACATGATAACCGTAATCGACACGAGTTTTCCCTTCTTGATAGTACGGCTATCTATCCTTAATGTGATCACACTCTCTATAGTGTCTTGATCACTAAACCAAAAATGGCCCTATAGATATACCTTTGCCTTGGGTCCATTTTGTTTTTCTCTTTCTTCTTTTCCTTAGTCATGGAGCACTTGATCCATCATGATCTTTCATCTAGCTCCATGTCTTCAAGGTGAACCACCCTATCTTGATCATACACTTAGTTCAAGGGTTAGTCCGTAGGTTTCATCAATTACTCAAAACCAAACATGGGCTTTCAATCTCCCCCTTTTTGGTAATTGATGACAACCTTTTCACAAAAGAATATATATGATGAAAAATCACTTTGGTAGTATTAGCTCCCCCTACACATGTAATATATGAGTTTGGTTCAATTTGATCACATATGTATGAATAGGAATTGTGGGAGAGTAAATGCTACCAAATGATGCTAAGGTGTGTAGGATGGACCTTTGAAGCGTGATACCAATCGGAGTGCAATATAAACCATCCTTAGCACCATGAATGCCTAGAAACCACTTGAAAGGCAACATGAAAACACTTTGAGAGAACTATATACCACTTAAAGATGTAGCAACCTAAGCATACTAGTTCTTCAAACACCATATCAATTTAGGTTCTAGCATTCACCACACAAGCATATCATGAATATAAGTACATATGCAAGCAAGCACTTATGAATGCACAAAGATATGCAACAATTTTATTCATAGGCTTGCTCCCCCTACTTGTGTGCTTTCATTTTCAAAAATTTCAAAAATATTTTTCTTTGTTGTACTATACTATACTTACTTCTCCCCCTTTGTCATCTATTATCATAAAAGATGTGCTCAAAGGTTTGATTATTGGAGAGAAGTTTAGTTGTGGTTCAATCTAGATTCCTTGCCCCAAGTTATTTAACTTGGTTTAAACCATGGACAAGCTTGTTCACACATCCTAGAATGGTTATCTTGCCCATGTTGAGCTAAACATTTGAAGTTCATGATCTAGATCAAACACTAGGATTGCAAGCCCACAAATATGTCATATGCTACCACTAGATCAAGTCAAGCATAGAAGCAATAGTGGTACCACATAAGCATCAAATCATTTTGAATTTTCATGAATGAGCCTAATGAATTGACGTCTAGATGCACTAACAAGTCCTAATAAGGATGAATGACATGTCAACCAACTTGTACTTTTCATAGCTCGAAGGAGAGGCATGTCATATATAGGGGGTGCATCAACACATATTTGAGAAGTCAAGAATGTTCGATTCATTTCTTAGCTTGTAAAACCTCTTCTCATCAAGTGGCTTGGTGAATATGTCGGCAAGTTGATCATCGGTGCCAACACTTGTGATTTTGATATCACCCTTGAGTTGATGGTCTCTTATGAAGTGGTGCCTCACATCAATGTGCTTGGTTCTTGAATGTTGAACTGGATTGTTGGTTAGCTTCACAGCACTTTCATTGTCACATAGCAATGGCACTTGCTTGAAGTTGATCTCGTACTCATTCAAAGTTGCTTTCATCCAAAGCAATTGAGCACAACAACTATCCGCACTTATGTATTCGGCTTCGGCGGTAGAGAGTGCAACACTATTTTGCTTCTTTGATGAGCAAGATACAAGTGACATGCCTAGTAATTGACATGTGCCCGATGTGCTCTTTCTATCAATCTTGCATCCCGCATAGTCGGAGTCTGAATATCCAATTAGCTCAAAGTTAGACCCCTTGGGATACCACAATCCAACATCTTGTGTATGCTTCAAGTACCTCAATATTCTCTTTGTATCCTTCAAGTGACTTTCTCTTGAAGAGGCTTGGAATCTTGCACACATGCACACGCAAAACATCACATCCGGCCTTGAAGCGGTCACATAGAGTAGGCTTCCAATCATAGACCGATACAACTTTTGATCCACCATATTGCCACTAGCATCACTATCCAAGTGTCCATTTGTGCCCATTGGAGTACTAATGCCTTTAGACTCTTCTAAGCCAAATTTCTTCATCATATCCTTGATGTACTTGCCTTGACTCACAAAGGTTCCTTTCTTTAATTGCTTGATTTGAAGACCAAGGAAGTAGCTAAGTTCACCAATCATTGACATTTCAAACTCATTTGCCATCATCTTGCCAAATTCTTCACAAAATTCTTGATTGGTTGAACCGAATATGATGTCATCCACATAGACTTGGAGCACAAATAGATCCTTGCCAAGCTTCTTGGTGAAGATAGTAGTGTCAACCTTCCCCATAATGAACCCTTTAGATAGAAGGAAACCCTCAATCTTTCATACCATGCTCTAGGTGCTTGCTTCAAGCCATATAAAGCCTTCCTCAACTTGTACACATGGTTGGGCTTCTTGTCATCTTCAAAACCGGGAGGTTGCTCAACATATACTAGCTCATTTATGTAGCCATTCAAGAAAGCACTCTTCACATCCATTTGGTATAGCTTGATGTTGTGTGCACATGCATAGGCCAATAGAATTCTAATTGCCTCTAATATTGCAACCGGTGCATAGGTTTCTCCAAAGTCAAGACCCTCAACTTGAGTGTATCCTTGAGCTACCAATCTTGCTTTGTTCCTCACAACTATACCATCTTGGTCTTGTTTGTTTCTAAATACCCATCTTGTGCCAATCACATTATAGTTCTTGGGTCTTTCAACTAGTTCCCAAACTTGGTTCCTAGTGAAATTGTTGAGCTCTTCATGCATATCATTGACCCAATCAACATCATGTAGGGCTTCATCAATCTTTGTTGGCTCAAAGGATGACACAAAGGAGTAATGCTCACAAAAGGATGCCAATCTTCATCTTGTTTGAACCCCACTTGTAATATCACCAACTATTTGATCAATGGGGTGATCTCTTGCAATGTTGGTCAGTTGGAGAGTTGGGAGTTGATTGCTTGATCTTGGTTGAGATGAACTAGCAACTTGTTGATCTTGTGCTTGAGAGCCACTAGCTTTCTTGATGGGTGAGTTGAGCACTTGATCTTTATCATCTTCAACATCAATCACTTGCCTAGGCCGAATATCACCAATATCCATGGTCTTCATAGCATTGGCCAATTGAGATCCACTCACATCTTCTAAGTTCTCATTATCATCTTGGGAGCCATTGGTTTCATCAAACTCAACATCATGAACCTCCTCAAGTATACCACTAGCCGAATTCCACACTCTATAGGCTTTGCTTGTGGTTGAGTAACCAAGTAAGAACCCTTCATCACACTTCTTGTCAAATTTCCCAAGTCCTGTGCCTTTCTTCAAAATGTAGCATTTGCACCCAAAGACTCTAAAGTATGAAATGTTGGGTTTTCTTCCATTCAATAGCTCATATGGTGTCGTCTCCATCATTGGATGACAATACAACCGATTGCTAGAGTAGCAAGCGGTGTTGATAGCTTCGGCCCAAAAGGATTGACTCACATTGTACTCACTAAGCATGGATCTTGCCATGTCAATCAAGGTTCTATTCTTCCTCTCAACAAGGCCATTTGATTGTGGAGTGTACTTGGCCAAGAGTTGATGTTTGATTCCCAATTCATCACATAGCTCCTCAACTCTTGTATTCTTGAATTCACTTTCATTGTCACTTCTCACTTTCTTGATTGTAGTTTCAAACTCATTGTGACATCTCTTGACAAAAAATTTGAAAGTAGCAAATGTATCACTCTTTTCATTGAGAAATAATACCCAAGTATATCTTGTAAGATCATCCACTACGACAAATCCATACTTGTTCCCTCCAATACTAGTGTAGGTTGTTGGACCATATAAGTCCATGTGCAACAACTCAAAAGCTCTACTAGTACTCATCATGCTCTTTTTAGGATGGGTGTTTCCAACTTGCTTGCCGGCTTGACAAGAGCTACAAAGTTTATCTTTCTCAAACACAACATCTTTCAAGCCTCTTACTAAGTCATGTTTGATCAATCTATTCAATTGCTTCATCCCAACATGACCAAGCCTTCTATGCCATAACCAACCCATACTTGACTTAGAGAGCAAACATGTAGACAATTGTGATTCACTAGTATTGAAATCAACTAGGTAGAGGTTCTCATATCTAAAACCTTTGAAGATCAAGTTTGAACCATCTACACTAATGATCTCAACATCATGTATTCCAAATATGCACTTGAATCCAAGATCACACAATTGAGCTACCGATAGCAAATTGAAGTTCAAGCTCTCAACTAGCAAAACATTGGATATGCTCAAATCATTGGATATTGCAATATTACCAAGACCCATGACCTTGCCCTTTCCATTATCACCAAATGTAATACTATCAATGCCATCATTGGTGTTGGAGTTGATTGATTTGAACATTCTAGAATCCCCGGTCATGTGTTGAGTGCACCCACTATCAAGTACCCAATGCTTTCCTCCGGCTTTGTAATTTACCTACAAAACAAATTAGTTTCTTTTAGGTACCCATACTTGTTTGGGTCCACCAAAGTTAGTGACCAAGGATTTTGGCACCCAAATAGCCTTCTTCTTTGGGCCAACACTAGGTGTGCCAACACACTTAGCCATGATACCTTTAGCACTTTTGGTAAGCATATAGCATGAATCAAAGTGCATAGAGGTAGCTTTAGCAAACTTAGTTTGGCTTATGTTAAGTTTGCAATATTGGTCAACATGTCCCACTTGCTTGCATTTTGTGCAATACCGGTCATTTCTCCTCACAAATCTAGGCTTAGGAGTTACAAAGGCCGACTTGCCCTTATTGGGGGTATAGCCCAATCCCTCTTTGTAGTGGGAGAATCTTTGGCTACCCAAGCACTTTAGCAAGCAGGCATCTCCACCATATGCCTTACCCAAAGCATAAGTGAGTTCATTAACATCATTTTTCAATTTTTCATTTTCATTCACTAGGGTAGCATAATCCTTTGAGCTAACACTAGTAGATGTGCAAGTGGAGGTGCTACATTGTGTCTTGATTGGTGCAACAATGATAGGAGTGAAAATGATTCATCTAGAATATCACAAGTTACTCCAATGCTACATGAAGCAACAACCTTATCCTTGTTTTGATCAAGGAGAGAGGAGTGAGCCTTTTCAAGCTTGTGGTGAGTCCTCTCAAGCTTCTCATGGGCTTCCATTAGCCTCTCATGAGACCCATTGAGCTCATCAAAGGATTGTTAAAGAGCCTTAAGCTTCTTGTTCAATTCTTTGCACTCCTTCCTCTTTGTCTCAAAGCAATCATAAGTTTGCTTCATCATATCAACAAGTTCCTCCTTGGAGTACTCCTCCTCATCATCACTACTATCATCATCACTATCACTATCATTATGAGATTGTACCTTAGTTGGCTTAGCCATGAAGCATGATGGAGTGTCGAAGATGGATGGCTTGTTGTTGATAGCAATGTTTGCCAATGCCTTCTTCTTGGTCTTCTTCCTCTCATCATCACTAGATTCATCATCGGAGGAATCACTACTATCCCAAGTCACCATGTATGATTCACCCTTCTTATTCTTGGTGAATGATAGCTTCTTCTCCTTCTTATCATACTTGCTCTTCTTTTTCTCATCATCATCACTATGATTGGGACAATCCGCAATCATGTGACCGGTTTGCTTGCACTTGTAGCATTTCTTCTCATATTCTTTGCTCTTGAAGTTATCTCTTCTCTTTCTAGCACCATAGCCCTTCTTCTTCATGAACTTGCCAAACTTGCGCACGAAGAGGGCCATCATCTCATCCTCAAGGTCACTAGATTCTTCATCATCACTTGACTCTTGCTTCTTAGCTTTGCCCTTGCTCTTGGATGATGAAGCCTTGAATGTTAGGCTCTTCTTCTCTTTCTTTTCTTCCTTGACCTCTTCTTCTTCACTTTCCTCATTGTATTGCTCTTCGGTCATGATCTCACCAAGGACTTCATTGGGAGTGATCTTGTCCAAACCATCTCTCCTAATTATTTGCCTCAAGGTTTTGTATTTCTTGGGCAAACAACCAAGAAACCGGTTTGAGAAGTCTTCATTCTTGATCTTCTCACCCAAGCTCTTGAGATCATTGATGATCACTTGGATCCTATGGAACATCTCCGGGATGGACTCATCATCCTTCATCTTGAAGTGAGATAGCTTATCCTTGAGCATGTACAACATGGCATTCTTTACCGTTGAAGTGCCTTCATAAGTATATTCAAGTCTCTTCCAAACTTCACTTACCTTCTCAAGATCTTTGATTTGCTCAAACACTTTTGAGTCAATGCCATTGTAGATCACATTGAGAGCCATTGTGTTGCATTGCCGGTTTTCTTGCTCTTTAGGTGTGGGGGGCGGCTTCATCAAGAATGACAAAGTCACTTTCGGTCACACTCCACACCTTCTCATGTATTGAGCATAGATGCATTTTCATCTTCCTCTTCCAATAATCAAATGATGTCTCATCAAACATTGGTGGTTTTCTTCCCACATGGTTGAATGATATTTGAGCCATCACTAACACCGAAGGTTGTTAAGCCTTGATAATAGCGGTGACCACGGCTCTGATACCACTTGAAAGGTCCTAGATGGCTAGAGTGGGGTGAATAGCCTAATAAAAATTCTACAAATCACTAGAGCAAAAGGTTAGATAACTCTTAAGCGAAGCTTTTTGCTCTAGCTCTACTTGGGGTGCAAAGTCACCTATCCAATACAATTCTAGTAAGCTAAGTGCTTGTCAATCAATAGCAAGAACCTAAAGCACTTAGCACAAGCTTAGCAAGAACAACTACTCAAGAAGCTAACTAGCAAGCTAACTAGACAAGATATAAAAGAGGATAAGTACAAGAGAGGAGGTGATTGTTATACCGATGCTTTGTGATGTATGGATGTCAATGTAGAGAACCAATCACAAGAATATCAATGAGTAGCCGGGAGACAAGTTGACAATCGATTTTTCTCTCCGAGGTTCACTTAGTTGCCACCAAGCTAGTCCCCGTTGTGTCGACTACTCAAGTGGTGATTCGGTGGCTAATAGGCAATGACAAGCCTAGCCCACTAACTCGAGCACCACAAGAATCCACCCAAATGAGAGTAACTCAATGACACGAGCAATCCACTAGAGTTACCCTTTGGCACTCCGCCAAGGTGGGTACAAGCCCTCTCACAATCACCGAAGCCGGACGCAAACAATCACCAATTGCGCCGAAGCTTCTCCTCAATCGCCAAGCCGTCTATGTGTTGGAAAACACCAAGAATAACAAGAAATCCCGCGGCGACGACGATGACCAAGTGCCACTAAGATGCAATGCAATGATCAATGCACTTGGATCACTTAGACTCTCACAAGTATGCAACAAGAGTGAAGAGAGTGAGTTGGGAGCTATCTCCAGCAAGCACAAGTGTATCAAATGAATGAGAGGTGCAAGAGAGAAGCCTTAGGAGCCGGTCAAACCACTTAAATAGCAACCACCACCGAGCTAGCCATTTTGCCCCTTTCCACAGCTTCCTGCGTCGGTCCGGACGCTATTTTCATGGGGGGTCCGGACCAATGGCCATGCGTCCGGACCCTCCTACATTTGAATTCTGCCGTTCGCGCTCTGCCCTACTGCTGCCACGTCGCCTCCGGACGCACAGCACAGTAGCGTTCGGATCCTCTTGTAGCTTGCGTCCGGACCCAATCCAGAGGGAGTCCAGAGAGCGCAAAGACCCGGACACGCGTCCGATGTCCTTGGTCCGGACCATGCCTTGCGTCCGGATAAAACCACCAGAGAGAAGTACAGAGAGCGCTGAGCTCCGGTCGCGTGACTAGAGTCAGCGTCCAGACTCTCTTTAGCGTCCGGACCTCCTGTCTAGAGAGGCCGAGGCTAGGGTATGCAACCGGACGCAACTCCATTGGTCCGGACCATGCTTTCCTTGTGTCTGGACCCTGCGTCCGGAGCCCTTCTGGGTTCCAAACTAAGCCTCCTCTTCTTCTCCATACTTCCAAGTGCTAACACCTTGTGATCCATACCTTTGTTCACCTGTGCTAGCCTTTACAATATATTTCATGGATTATGTTTAGCTCTTTGTGTCACTTAGGTTCATTTTATGTGAATGCAATGCAAACCTAGTGTCACATGATAACCGTAATCGACACGAGTTTTCCCTTCTTGATAGTATGGCTATCTATCCTTAATGTGATCAAACTCTCTATAGTGTCTTGATCACTAAACCAAAAATGGCCCTATAGATATACCTTTGCCTTGGGTCCATTTTGTTTTTCTCTTTCTTCTTTTCCTTAGTCATGGAGCACTTGATCCATCATGATCTTTCATCTAGCTCCATGTCTTCAAGGTGAACCACCCTATCTTGATCATACACTTAGTTCAAGGGTTAATCCGTAGGTTTCATCAATTACTCAAAACCAAACATGGGCTTTCATCAGTGGGATTTCTCAGTTCATATAGTGGTAGTGGCATCTCGGGCCTCTATTATTGATTTTCCAGTTGATTGATGAGTATGGCTCGCACGAAGAACGCTAGTCGTGGTCAAGGTGGTGACGACCCGCCTCGCCCTCGCCCTCCCACTGATAAGGGCAAGACTAAGGTGACGGAGAAGCCCCGCAGCAAGAAGCGCAAGCTTATTGACAGAGAGGCATAGGCAGCGATTGCATCAGCCGAGGCAGCCAACAGAGCAGAGAGAGGTGCTAGGATTCGTATTGGCGCTCGCTCCGCCCAGGCACCGGCAGCGACTGTCGAGGGTACTCTGACTTCAAAGGCTCCAGCAGAGGCAGCTGCACCAGCTCAGACTACACCTCTATGACGCTCCACCCGTGCCCGCGTCGAGGTTGCTCCTCGCCCTAAGGGTCCTCGCCGGGGCGACAGAGTTCCTAGAGCAGCTCCAGCTCCACCACCGTCTCTTCACAGGCCCCCAGTGATGCCCACTCACCTGGACCTCAGTTTGGCTACCACCCAGCAGGTGTTTGAGCTTCGGTTTGTTGATCTTGATGAGTGGTGTCCGAATCATAGACACCCCGACGCCTCTCCGGGCTGGTGGCACCCTCGCCACCAGGACTTCTACGACGCAGCACGTACCATGAGGATTCACCTGCGACCCCACCGAGTGTGCCCTCTTGAGCTCTTCCTGGCTACCCGTGGAGAGATGCTTCGACCCTTCCTGACGTACCTTCCCGGGTCGGCAGACCTTCTAGGCCACTCGGGGAACTACATTGAGCACTGGGTCAGGGAGTTCTATGCTTCACTCTGGATTCACCCTGACCACATCTTTCTCCAGTACACCTTCAGAGGAGAGCGCTACCGGATGTACTTGACTGACCTCAGAGCTTGCCTTCACCTCACAGAGTCAGACACCAGGCTACACGAGTAGTGCTTTGGGGTGTGTGCCCCCCCCCCCCCCCGCCGCCGAGCAGTTGGAGGCACTACACCAAAGACAGAGCTTGTTACACTGTGCTTTCGACCTCCGTTCGGTCCCGGTTCTAGTTGTGCACCTGCTGAGTTGCACTCACACGTTTGTTTCTTGAACGACGTGTTGAGGCGCACTCTTCTTCCTCGCACCAGGTACCGTGACGCGCTCACGAACCTCCAGCAGTACCTCCTGGCAGTGATAGTGAGGCAGACACCGTTTGACATTGCGGAATTCATAGTCTGTGAGATGGAGGATACCATTGCAGATGGTATTGTTTCTCGGTGACAACTACCTTACGCCCACTGGATCAGTTCCTTGCTCACTCAGTCCCTCACTCGCCACCCAGAGCTTCGTCGAGAGCTTGCTGACTCACCGGTCATCTTTCCGATCTACAAGATGAGTGCAGTGATTGATGGTCGTCGTGGCAGCCGTGTTCTGAGGGTGATCCATCATGGAGTACCGGCTAGAGAGATGGCCGATGTTGACGCCCAGGATGAGGCGATGCGCACTGTTGCACAGGCAGAGCTTGAGCCACTTCACCGGCAGGAGGACTTGGATCAGGGCACTGAGCCGATCCCCTCTAACAGCAACGACGGCGACTACCGTCCGTTACCGAGTCATCCACCGGCAGTAGCTCACGACGTAGAGGCCGGTCCCTCCAGTGCAGCTCCTCCACCAGCACCGACCGACCCTGCTCTTCTCCGTGTTCTGGACAGACTCGATGCGTCCCAGAACTCGATGGTTGCGATGATGGGCCAAGTTCAGGCCCGGCCGGATCAGTTCCAACAGCAGTTGACGGCGTCTTAGGCTCAGACTTTTTAGTTCATGACGTATATCCTGCAGCATACTGGAGCTCCTCCTCCTCCGTACATTCAACGGCCACCATAGTTTCAGCTTGGTCCGTCACCCGGCCCTCTGTTTGGACAGTTTGCAGGTCCGTCAGCTCAGCCTCAGTACGGTCTGGCACCGAGACTTTCACCTTAGTCGCCGCCTCCTGGCGTGCCCTACTACATCCAGCACCCGACACCGTCGTCCTCGTACTACACAGCGTCGGTGACTTCCACCTCACCTTACGTGTGTCGGTTGGTTGCTCTAGTGTCGTCTCGACCAGTGACTCCCACTCCAGCTACACAATCCTCCGGTGGACATCAGAGTGTGAGTCCCTCAACTCAGTTTCAGTCTCCGGTCAGTCAGTGGTTTGACTCAGTTGGGCAGACGACGCAGTTCACGCCGATCACTATGGGATTCACCCCTTACTCTGTGTTTATCGGGCTTGGTACTCCTGCACGTGACTTCTCAGCTAGCTATTGTGCCCTCACTAGCCTTGCTAGTCCCACCGACTACCAGCCCTCTCCGTCGGAGCCCTCACCACAGACAGGTGGCACTTTTCCTTCCTCAATGGCTTCGTCGGAGCTTGCACCTCAGGACCCACCTACTACCGACCCTACTACTCCAGTGGTCCAGCCCGTCGTGACTCCAATGGCTAGTGAGCCCCAAGGATAGCCTACGGAGCTTTCAGTGTCAAAGACACCCCTCCCAGTCCCTGCTTCGGAGTCAGAGATTGCTCCTTCCGTGCTAGTTCCATCTCCAGACTTTCCTAGTATAGAGTCACCGGCACAGTCTGAGTCAGTAGTGCCAGAGACACAGCCGTCAGATGAACCAGTAGAGTCAGTGGTCGATGCTACAGCTTCTACTTCTGTGGCTCCTACTCCTGAGACAGCTCCTGCTACAGCCGGTCAGGACGACGGTGACTCGAGTCCAGACGTCGACTACGACCAGTTCGACCTCCGTCCTCGTTCTCGTGACCCGGCTGCTCCTCCTGCGCCCGACGCTTAGTTTTTGGTGCTTTGTCGCCAAAGGGGGAGAGAGTGCGAGTATGCTAGTGATAGGGGGAGTTAAGCGAGAGATTTAGTTCTTTTGATGTGTTACCCTTCTCGTACTCATGCATCATGTTTACCCTTATCATGCATTTTCTTTTGTGTGATGATACACTTTCTTGTGACATATGTGGTTCACTCTCATATATCTTATGTCACATGCTTTTTGCTCATGATATGCTTTCGCGCTTTACTTTGATATATACTTGTGTTGAGCATATCTCATGTACTTGTTCTCGATTCATATCCTTAGTACATGTTGTGGCTTGGATTATTTAATCATGTATTATTCTCTCTTATTCACTAACTCATGCTTAGATAAGCCAAGTCACTTGAAAACCAAAATAAAACTCTCTTATCATACTCTATGGTGTATTGTCGACAATCACCAAAAAGGGGGAGATTGAAAGCATATAGGCCCCTAGTGTTTCGGTGATTAATGACAATACAAGATTACTATGACTAACGTGTGTTTTTCAAAGGTAGTAAGAAAGTTAGGTCATGGTAATGGATGGTTCATTGGGCCGTCATGGTATTTGTGCCCCTTAATGGAATCATTTCGGTTTTCAAAGGATTGGCGACAAGGTTGAAGCATAGACTAGGTCTAAGTGTCGTTTGGAGTTGAGAGACACCTTTATTTTTCCTTTGGCCGTACTATTAAGAGGGGTTCTATCTAGTAGCTTGACCTAGGAGAGGCTTAGTGATTAGGTGTGGTGCACACTTGTGAAACTAGCACTAGGCAGCTTTAGAAATAGTCCTTGGATCATGTTGAGCAACTTCCATTTTGGAAGTATGTTGTTTCGGCCATAAAACTGAGTCCAGACGCTAGTGGAACCTAGGGTCCGGACCATTGGTTGTGCGTCCGGACCCTAGGGTTTGCTCGGCTGCAGCAGGGACTCCGGACGATGTGAACAGTGTTGGGTCCGGACACGCTATAGCGTCTGGACCATATGCAGAGAGCTCCAAAGCGTGAGATTTGATCCGGACGTTGTCCGGAGTGTAGCGTCCGGACCGCAGGTTGCGTCCGGACTCTATACAGAGAGCTCCAGAGAGTAAGAATCGATCTGGACGTTGTCCGGAGGTGCGCGTCCGGACTGCGTTTAGCGTTCGGACGGCTTGTTCCTCAGTGTTGAGTACAGAGAGTTGAGGGGGTCCGGACGCATGCACTATGGTCCGGATCCCACCTTGCAGTAGCGTCCGAAGTGACGCAGAAAGGCACAATTTGTGTCTAACGGCTAGGGACTTGGTTGGGGGTATTTATACTTCCCCATCAGCTCCTTGGAGGCACTCTTGCCTATTCCAATTGCTGAGAAATTCTTGTAAGAGTGCAAGAAGTGCAAGAGCCCTAGTGAGAGAGTGAATTGTCATTACATGTGTTGATTCTCACTAGTTGCTTAGAGTTAGCAAGTGTGCACCCATTTAATCATTAGACTAGTAATCATTAGACTATGAGAAGTTGTTCTATTTACCAAACACTTTCAAAACAGCTTTAGCCCTACCAAATTAATGAAGCCTTAGAGCTAGTATACACCTAAAGTCAGTGAAATGTGCAAATTGCTAGTACTTAGTTTTATTGACTTCTAGCGGATATATGGGTTTCATGCGTGGTTGTACTATAATAATTGGATCTACTAGATGGTGACACATTACTTTTTAGAAGCTACGTACTGTACAAAAATAGCTGTTGGGAGCTAGATAGCACATTATTGTGCATCACTCACCTACCCTATATAACTTGTACGTATGGAGTAATGGGCATTGGCTGACGCAAGCTTATGAAGTACTCCGTACTTCCGAACTAACACACAAGGGTGTGCGTACTGCGAACTGAACAATAACCTAACCATTATATATATAGACTCCTTCCACATTTCATTGGCTATAAATACCCAGCAACTCGAGTTAGCTTTCTCCATCTCATCCCACAAACTAAGATCGATCGAGAAGCAAACATGGCATTTCCGAAGAGGAGCAGGACTCTAGTAGCTGCCTTCGCAGTAGCCATGGCGATAACAATAATGGCCGCCATGGCAACCACCGCCTCAGCGCAGAACACGCCGCAGGACTACGTGAACCTGCACAACCGCGCGCGCGCCGCGGATGGCGTTGGTCCGGTGACGTGGGACACCACCGTGGCCAGGTACGCGCAGGACTACGCGGCGAAGCGCGCCGGCGACTGCCGGCTGGTGCACTCCGGCGGGCGGTACGGGGAGAACATCTTCTGGGGCTCGGCGGGGCGGGCGTGGAGCGCCGCCGACGCGGTCAAGTCGTGGGTGGACGAGAAGATGAACTACCACCTGAGCAGCAACAGCTGCGACCCCGGGACGATGTGCGGGCACTACACGCAGGTGGTGTGGCGCAAGTCCACCCGCATCGGCTGCGCGCGCGTCGACTGCGCCGCCGACCGCGGCGTCTTCATCCTCTGCAGCTACGACCCCCCGGGCAACTTCAACGGCGAGCGCCCCTTCCTCACCCTTGACGCCGCTGCCAAGTAATTAACAGATCAGCCCGTACATGCTGCGTGCGCACGTACATACGCAAACTCTACCGGCTGCTCCGATGCATCCGCCCTCCGGTAGTCGCTCGTGCATTCACTGGTCGTGGTAGCACTTGTGTACCCCTATTTGTATGTGTGCCCGCGTTTGTGATGTTGTGTAATAACGTGAATGCGTTTTCCTTTGCATATATAATGTGTACTCCTACTTGTTATGTGAAAAACGAGCACTGCACGTTTTTTCTCAAGAAGCACTTCCAGTTCCAGTATATCGATGGTTTCAATACCACAGAGAAAAATGAATGCCCAAATATATCGATAATTTCAACACCACAAAGAAAAATGAATGCTCATCGACTCATCGTTCCACTCTCCTTTCTCTCCATCAGTAAGCACTTCACCCCCACAGGGCTGCCAACTCGTGCCCCACCCCGCTGGTGCCTTAGTCTCCAACAATCACTAGTACAAAACCGGTCTATACTGGCGGTTCACAACTCATTTCTACAGGCGTTTTCCAGCGTTGTCCGCGCTGGGGGCTAGTAGAAATGAGGCATTTCTACAGACGGTTGCTTGTGAACCGCCTGTAGAAATCCATTTTCATAGACGGTTCTCTTAGTGAAAACACATATATATCTTGGAGAAACTAAATCAAGAAGAAGCACAATAATATATATCTATTTATCTTAATTAAGTGACCCCATTACTAGAAATAAATACAAAAATCTAGCTATTCTTCTCTCTAGCTAGCTCATGAAATCCTAGATCCAAAAAATTGTTCAAATTGAGCAATAGATGTTAAAAGAGGCCAAAAGAGGCACCAACTAACCTTCCTTAGCGAACTCCTTCAAAGAAATGAATATCAAAACCTCTCCCCTTGTATTTTGAAAAATTTGGACCTCCAAAATTGCCTCCAATGGAAGGTGGCGGCTACAACTGTAGTTGGTCGGGAGGAAGAAGAGAGTGGGGGTCGGGACTGTGGTATATATATAGGCAGGACTTACCACTGGCGGTTGGCATAACCCAACTGCCAGTGTAAATCGGCCCATTTACACTGGCGGTTTGGTTATGTCAACCGCCAGTGATAATCGATCACCACAGGCGGTTGGCAACTCTATCCGGTTCATTTCAAACCACAGGCGGTTGACAACCAAAACCGCATGTGGTGTGTTTTGGGGGGCGCTAGTAAAAACGTGTTTGTGTTTTCTACTAGTGAATGTGTTGCAGCACATACACTACTACATAATTTATTTTGCATAGCACTTAATAACAATTATTAACCGTGGCGGTCAAACCTATAAACCGTCACGGTTAATGTCGGGATTAACCGTGGCGGGCATTTTTCATTAACGGAGGCGGTTACATACAACCGCCTCGCAAAATCGATTTACCGAGGCAGGCATATATAGGCCCGCCACGGAAAAAAGGTCGAGGCCTAACAGGCCCAGGCGAGGCCCAATATCGTTTCGAGTATAAATATAGAAAGTTAGGGTTTACAATCTCTCTCCCTCAGCAGCCGAGCGCCCACCCTCTTCCTCAGCAACCGAGAGCAGCGCACCTCCCCTCTCCCACCCACGACAGCGGCGCCCCTCCTCTCCCCCGGCCACGACGGCGACGCCCCTCCCCTCCCCCACCGGGCGCGACAGCGGCTCCCCTCCCCTCTCCCGCCCACGACAGCGGCGCCCCTCCCCCGCCCGCGTCGGCGGCCCCCCTGCTATCCCCCACCGGCGTCGACGGCCTCCCTCCCCTCCCCCCTCCTCTCCAGCTCCGGCGCGAGCGGATCTGGCGCGGACGGGTCCGCCGAGCGGATCTGGCGCGGGCGGGTCCAGCTGGCGCCTCTCCCCCTCCTCTCCGGCTCCGGCGGGGGCGGTTCCGGTGCGGGTAGGGCTGCGCAGGCGGCGCTGCCGTGCGTGGGCGGGCGGCGCGGCCAAGTCCGGCGAGGTCCCCATGGTGGATGCGGCGGCAGCAGACCTGGGTCTAGATCTGGGCCTGGATCTAGTTTTTTTTGTTTTTTGCCTGATTAACCGTGGCGGTTTTTTCCAACCGCCACGGTAAATGGCACGATTAACCGTCACCTTTTATCTGTGGGCGGTTGAAAAAACCGCCACGGTTAATCATTTTTTACCACTACAGTTAATGTTTTATGTACTAATGATACATGTTGAGCATGTGTTATGTGTTATCTGTGACGTCCAAATATGTTTTGAGATTCGTTATATGCCACACTCTCCCACTGCTTCGTACTACTGATTTGAAATGCACGTATCTTGATACGGCATTGGACGGTGAGGATAGTTCGTGCCCAGCACAGACACACCAAAAAGCTGCTTTCCTTAGTCTCCATCTCTCTCACACACACACAATGGCCCTCGTCTTATTAGTTCTCCAAGGCCGCATGCGTATTCCTCCTCTCATCGGCACAACTAGGCTTTGTATCCCTAATCTCGGTCTACGTGCATGCTCACCAGTGTAGCTCAACCATGCTCTAGCGAGCATAGCTTCTTGATGTGGCTCTTCCTCCTTGTTGGCCATCAACCACTTTGTGTGCATGTACATAGAGGCTTCCTTTTCGACTTCTTCCTCCTCCACGAGCATCTCATCTCCTCCCCAAGCCTCTCTTTCTCACCACCAACGTCTGCTTTGCTTTCCTCTCCTAACCTATTCTCCTCACTCGCATTATGTCCAAACGGCATTCGCACAATTTGAAAGGAAGCATTGTTCCCACATCTAGAGTGTGCATTCCCTTATGGGATGGTTCTATTTCATTCCCCATCAACATCAACATCAGATCGGAGCTCATCTCATCCCATTCGCACCGCCCAATCATCCAAACACACAGTTAAAGCTTTATATCGAGGATATATATACAAGTTGTTGATGTTTTACCTTCATTTTAATTGACATTTATAGGAATTGCTTGTTGTTACTTAATTTTCAATAGTTAACTGAATGATTGGTCTTTAGCTTAATTAATTAAAACACTTGCTTTGTTTTCTTTATCTATATTACCAACCAACAAGAAGCTACCTACATGCTCAAGCAAAATATGATAGCCGCCGGGGCAATGTGACCAATATCACAAGTACATGCACCATGAGGATCGATCTGACATCTCAACTACTCTACAAGTGAGTCATCTTTGACCATGATTTTTATTTATACGAGAGGTGCAAACAAGGCCTGTCTCATCGAGGAATTTAGGGCATACACCGATATGTCTAGATCGACGAGTTCGAACTAGCTTTTTCAATCTTCAATCGTCAAGAAAAGAAATAAGTATTCTCAACTTTAAATGATCAACAAGACGGTAGACATCTTGCTAGTGGGATGAGACATAATAATCATGTTTGTCTCATGATTTCTGCAAGCTGCGGTTGTGGCTGATGCTGTTTTTTTTAAAGAAAAAATATTTTATCATTGCTGATAAGCAGAGTTGAAAACGGATCGGATACGAACGGGTACTACTTATATTACATTTGCTTTCATATTTCTGTCTGGATTCGGATTCGAATACGAATAGTGTCAACTATGCCGGATAGAATAAGATTCGTTATCGACATCATAAATATGTAATTTGAGTATTCGAATATGGATAAAGTATCGGAAGTTGAATATCCGAACGCGAATACGGACTGATCTAAACCCCTCTAAACGAATTCGGTCTCGAATACAGCCGGAAAATATCCGTACTATTTTCACCCCTACTAATAAGCAAGGCTGATAAGTTTAAGCGAACATGACATTGTTAACCATTTTTGTTTGAAAGATCCGATTACTCGGCATTATATTAATAAGAAGAAAAGAGTTGCACTCTTACAATTATGAGAGGCGCTGCAGCAGACCACTATATGGGATCCTAGGCTATCTCTTACAAGCGAGAGGCGCTGTCTCTTACAAGCGAACGTGACACTGTTAACCATTAGACAAAGCTATAAGGCATTCCGATCTCTATTCCAAATCAAAACAAAATGATAGATATATGAGATTTTGTGGATCAAGACATCCTTCTCCTCATTCCTATCAAGATACTGAATTAGGTATCGGTCATCGAGGAACGATGCCCGGCCCTTTATTTGAAAACGTCCGCACCTCAGCTTGCTCAGGCATCTGGCCCTAGCGGCAGTTCCCAACATACAAGTCACTGCATTATTGCAGACCACGTACGATTTCCTCAGCTAAACCATGCGTGTTCATCCATGGCAAACAATTATCAAATAATCGGTCATTGACCTTTACCATCGCCAAAGTGTACTGTTGACAACCTTCCATCAGTCACTCTTGGTCGGGGTATTCCCCTTCTCTACTGGGGTTAGTCATTCTACAGCTTTTTGTAATGTTACCTGTTGACAGTCGACAAATATATATAGCTGGTAAAGACTCACATGAATTGCCAAGGGGATTCCAATTATATACTTATTTCTTGATAGTTTGTTTATTTAACCTGTCAGGAAATCTAATAGCAATGGTATTGATCAGTTTATCGGAGGGCATCGGAATCAAAAGCAGTAAGTAAACTGGAGTCCCGCCTCACTGATGAGGGCAAGAGACTTGTGAACACACTTCCACTGAAAAGAAAAATAGCAGGAACAAAACAAAATTCGCTGCTCGCTGTAAACTTGAGCTGTGTATCTTAGAAAATCTTCTGGCTGTAATGCTCTTCTAAGCCAAAAGGAATACTCTACCAGTTTGTCACCCTTATTATATGTACAGTTTATTGCTCACGGTCTGTAAAACTGCAACCCTACTGCATCAGACAGCCGGCAAGAACTTCTCGCCTTCAGCAGTGGCCTTGGATTGCTCACCCACTTTCCGGAAAACTAGCTTTTGCTGCGGAAGCTGGCCATTGGAAGGCACCATAACCTGCGTGTCCACAAAGATGCTGTCCTCGTCCTTGAAATCACCTCTGAGGATGCCCTTTGCGAGTTCGTTCTCCACGTACTGTTGAATCACTCTCTTCACAGGCCTCGCACCATAGTTCGGGTCATACCCCAGGCTTCCCAAGAATTCAAGGGCACCAGGTGAGACTTCGAGCTTGATTTTGCGGTCTGCGATCCTCTTCTGTACTCTTGCGAGCTGTATCGCAGGAGGTACAAGAACAAGTATGTCAGTATATGATAGGTGGCATGCTCAAATAGCTGATATCTCATGACATACCGATAGTTGTGAATGCAAAATGCTGGAAAGTACAAAGTGTTACCTGTAATTTGACAATGCTGTTGATCTGTTCTCTCTCGAGAGGCTTGAAAACAATATACTCATCTACACGATTCATGAACTCTGGACGGAATACAGATCTTGCAGCATCCATCACCCTCCTCTTTATGTTCTCATAGGCTGAATCAGATGATCCAACTTCTTCATCCATGTTTAGTATATACTGTGACCCAACGTTGGATGTCATGATAATTATGGTGTTGGTGAAGCTCACTTTCCGGCCTTGAGAGTCGGTAACCCTACCGTCATCCAATATTTGAAGGAAGACATTGAAGACATCCGAATGAGCTTTCTCAATCTCATCAAACAAGATAACAGAATATGGCCTACGACGAACAGCCTCTGTTAGTTGACCACCCTCTTCATACCCAACATAACCTGGTGGAGCACCAATCAATCTTGAGACTGAATGCTTCTCCATGTACTCGCTCATGTCAATCCTGACAACAGCTTCCTCAGTGTTGAACATAAAAGCAGCAAGGGCTTTCGCTAACTCTGTTTTGCCAACTCCTGTAGGTCCCATGAACATGAAACTGGCAATAGGACGGTTTGGGTCAGATAATCCAGCTCTGGATCTCTGAATGGCCTCTGCAACTGCTTTTACAGCAGGATCCTGACCGACAACTCGCTTGTGCAGCTCTTCCTCCAGATACAGCAACTTCTCCCTGTCAGATTGCTTTAATTTGGAAACTGGAATGCCTGTCCACCTGCTCACTATTTCTGCAATATCATCTTGGGTCACCTCTTCCCTTAGCATGGATTTCCCAGAACTCTGATATTCATCAAGCTCCTTCTCTGTCATTTGAAGCTGGCGCTGCAAGGCATTCAGACTGCCATATTTCAGTTCAGCAGCGCGATTAAGATCGTACTCACGTTCTGCCTGCTGTATCTCCACATTTACCCTGTCAATCTGTTGCAACAGGTAGATTTAAGTCAATTATCTGAACCAACTCTGTCGATAAATTCAGTCATTGTGGAAATGTAAACCTTACCTCTTCTTTGACAGATTGAATTTTCGTCATCACTGATTTCTCATGCTCCCACTGCTCAGTCAATTGATGTTGTTTATCCTTCAAGAGTGATAATTCTGCTTCAATACGGGATAATCTACTCTTTGATGCTTTGTCTGTATCATTTGTAAGTGAGAGACGCTCCATTTCAAGCTTCAGGACAGCTCGATCAATCTCATCCAGAGCAGTAGGTTTTGATGTTATCTCCATTTTTAACTTGGCAGCTGATTCATCAACCAGATCAATTGCTGCAACAAAGCATAACCTCTCATTAGAAAGATCACATAAGATCTTACAGTAGTGACTGTAATAATATCTCATCATCTAGCAGGTTAGTAGCTTCAATTAAGAATGACAATGAGTCAAATAAGCCACCTTTGTCAGGCAAGAATCGTCCACTGATATAACGGTCTGAAAGAACAGCTGCAGCTACAAGGGCGCTGTCAGATATTCGTACACCATGGTGCAATTCATATCTCTCTCTTAGTCCTCGGAGTATTGAAATTGTATCTTCAACTGAAGGCTGGTCAACAAAAACTTGTTGGAAGCGCCGCTCTAGTGCTGGATCTTTCTCAATATATTTGCGGTATTCATCAAGGGTTGTTGCACCAATACACCGTAGCTCTCCTCTCCCAAGCATTGGTTTGAGAAGATTACCAGCATCCATTGCACCATTAGTGGCACCTGGAATAAGATGAACATTCATGCATTCATAAATTTCCTAACAACGGAGACAGGTCTTCAATAATAGTAAAATTCACATCAAACTTTGACAGGCAGTTTCATATTAAGATCTGCCACAAATTCATCAGACTTCTACATGGTTTGGCCTCAAGCATCAATTTCATTTTCATAAAAAACAGCAGACAAAACAGGGGGAAACATTAAGTGGGTGACATGACTTTGCATTGAATATGCTTCTTCTATCCACCAGTGCAACCTATATAAGTAAAATATAGAGAACCATGTTTGAATCTAATCCTGAATAACAAGACTAAAAAGCAAAAATATGTCGTCTCTCACCCTGAAGTGTTATAAGAGGCTCAAATGCCAGCCCAAAGTGGAATCACCACAAGTTCAACAGTTAGTGTGAGATATGCATGGGCTTATGCAAACTATATGGCTATAGTCCAGGTTTAACTAAGGGCAGAGATGGTTTCCAATAGTGGGCCCATACAAGATCATCAAAGCAGCTTTCACATGCACAATTTCTTTAAAAAAAATGAAGTATTACCAAATAAAACAGTTTGAACTAAAATAAATTAATGGCAAGGCTGAAAACATTTAATAGTCAGAGAAACAGCAGAGCATCCCGCACATTACCTGCTCCAACAACTGTGTGAATCTCATCGATGAAAAGAACTGTCTGCCCATCAGAGTCAGTAACTTCTTTGAGAACAGCCTTGAGTCTATCCTCAAACTCTCCACGATATTTTGCACCAGCAATCAATGCACCCATATCAAGTGCAATTAGCTGTTTAAAAGAAACAGTACAATGGAGAGTTAAAAAGTAACCTGTAAAAATGTTAAAGAAGTATCCAAAAAAGCCAAGTCCTGGTTTCCCTTATAAACTAGGCCAATTCTATTCTTCTTAATTAAATCTCTTACAGTGGGGGTCTCCCCTGCTGTATTTTCGGGTCAAAAGAAAAAGGCCGAGGTCCTGCCGTTATGTTTCAAAAAAAAAAAAAAGCCAAGAAGGCACAGTGATTACAATTTAATAATGCTTCCAATATTGTTAGATAATGCAGTAAAGCAAAAAAAAACTCTAAACCATCATCTAACTGGTTAGTAATAATTCAATACCTTGGAAACTGATTAAAATCATCTATAGATATTCCATAAAAAATGATATATCATATCAGAGAGTTAGCTATGTCCAGATATTCCAATCTGTATCTGAACGTCAACTACAGAGTACATTAAAGGACATCAAACATTACCAAAATACTTATACAAGTTAAAGGAGAAATAAATAGAGGAGAGGTAGAAGAATTGATTTTCAAAATCTATGTTCTGATCAACTACTTTAACATTAATATAAGTTGCAACATAAGAAATTGCTCAAGGACGACTGAAGATTTTAACTTGTATAAACATATAATTGAGGGCCAACATGGCATGTACTCTAGAACTATGACAAAATATCATGACACATGTGGAACAAATTCTTCCATAATTTAGCAAAGAATCTAAAATCTGCTTGTGACCCTGAAGAACATAAAATCATAAATACATAATACAAGAACGAGTAACTTACTCGACGGTTTGTCAGAGCTTGTGGGACATCTCCTTGAACAATCCTCTGAGCTAGCCTAAACAAGAAACAAAAATCAAGTTCAGGGACCTATTTCGATAATCAGTAATATGTTGCACAAAAAGCACTGTTTACCAACCCTTCAGCTATAGCCGTTTTTCCTACACCAGGTTCACCAATCAGAACTGGATTGTTCTTTGTTCTTCGTGATAAAATCTGTATGCATCTTCGAATCTCATCATCTCTTCCAATAACTGGATCAAGCTTCCCTTGACGTGCCATAGCTGTCAGGTCCTTCCCATACTTCTCCAAAGCTTCATACTTACCCTCAGGATCTATTGAAAATACATAATTTTAGTTTTTCATGTGAAAATACCTACTATTGTATCAGAGGGAAACAGGAGCTCAAGATGCAAATTTCCGTGCCTACTCATGAATTATGCATGAAAAAGTGGACGTCTACCTCAGCACATGTTACATTAGAGCAACTCCAGCGGTTTTGCAAATGGACTTTGCATTCTTGTTTTTGCAAAAAAAAGTCTAAAAAAATCCTATCCAACGGTTTGGCAAATAGGCTTTGCATTTTTGTTAACTTGGCAAATTCCTGGAAAGAATTGGCATATATGCCTACTGTACTCACGCTTGGCATTCCCTGGGGCGCGCGGTTTTTGCGACCTGCTGCCCGCGTTTTTGCGACCAGCCACCGGCACACGCACCGATTGGGACTCCATGAGCTGTAAAGGACTGCACTGATTGGGACATGGATCAGCAGCAGGTCGTGATCCTGGAGAGCACTGCCGGCGGGGTCTACTATGTCACGGACGGGTGCCTGTAGGAGTGCAGCAAGTTCCTGGCGAGGGCGTCCTGTTCCTGGTGTCACCGTGGCCGGCCGGGAAGCGCTGCGTGAAGAAGCCGGCGGCGCACGCGCCCGTGAAGAAGCAACAGGACCGCGCGAATAAAAAATTTGGTGGCAAAAAACCTGGGTCCATAATTTTAGTAATTGCAAAGTCAATTTTGCCAAACCATTGGAGATTCACTCTTTTTACCTTTGGCATATTCATTTGGGACTTGGCAAATTCCTAATTTTGTCAAACAAAAAATGCAAAACCGTTGGAGTTGCTCTTACTTGTCATTTTCTTTATGCAATTTATGGGAAAATAGGTTAGATCATGCAATCTTATTGGGGCACAAACAGAGGAAAAGGATAAAAGTTGCAAGCATGTTAGTGTAAGTATTGCAATCTTTCCAAAACCAGGGGGAGGGGGTGAAGAAGGCTCGTACCTTGATCAATTACATTTTGCTTCCCTCTGATCGATTCAATGGCTGGTTTCAAGGTCTTCACGGTAACCTGAAAATCCTTGAACAGCTGTTTCCCAAACCGCTTATCTTCAGCAAAGCCAAGGACTAGATGTTCAACTGAGACATATGAATCGCCGTACTCTTTCTTAAAGTCCCTTGCTCTTTGTATCAGAGCTTCCAAGTCACGCCCCAACATGGATCCAGGTTCTTCACCTAGTACCTGAATCATTAAACAGTGCACAAGAAAACTATGACTGGAAGATTTTTTATTTTTTTTTCAGTGAAAAGCAACATATAGACAGATGTTGAAGAATGTTGCAGTGGAAACAATGTGTTCTCAGTTTTCTGACATATTAGTCCCAGTTCATAGTAAGATGCATTATTCTCAGGAAGGCAAACTGCATCTGGGTATCACTAGAATCAAAGTGTGTTGAGGATGAAGCACCTTAGGCTGCCTCTGGATGAACTTCTCCGTGGCATCGAGAAGCCTTGTATTGTCAACTCCTGCCTTAGAAAAGATGCGGCGGGCAAGGCCATTGCGTTGCTCCAGCAGGGATTTCATCAGATGTTCTGTCTCGACAATCTGGTGTTTCCTCTCCTTTGCCACCTCAGGGCATGAGACAATTGCTTGCCACGCCATCTCAGTGAACTCTTGTTGTGTAATCTGGCAGCACAATAGGTGACGACTAGTGAGACATATAGTGATATATATGAGAACTGTATAATTTTCTGGCTCTTAAAAAAGAGTATATAAGTAGTGCAAATGCTATGAAAATTAATTAATTTTATTTAATGAAAAATGAGGACGTACATAATGCATCGATTGTGCTGTAGTAGATATGATACAATTCAACGACTGTGACATAGGAATTGAGAACCAAACAAGGCAGTATTTTTGCTTCTGTTTTATATATAAAGGTTGCGCAAAATCGGACTGAAAAGGAAGGCGAGGAAAAACGGGTCCGTACCCTGCCGTCACGGCTGGTGGCGTTGCAGCGCACGGAAAGCGGCGTCCGGCTGGGCCTCCCCCCAACCACCGGAGCCAGCAACCCGCCCGTCCCTCGTCTCGTCGTCCTTAGCGCCGCCTTACCCCTCACAGCACCCGCCCTCGCCGCGCCCCACGCCGCGGCTACGACCGGCGTCGGCGCGGCCGCGGCCGCGGCGGGGGCGGAGACGGAGGGAAAGAAGGAGAGTAAGTCGGCGGAGAGCGGCGGCGCGGCAGCCATGGTGTGGTGGCGGCGTCACAGTCCCGATGGCTTATCAGAAGTTAGGAGGAGCAATTCAGAGTGAAATGGAACTCTGGATTGGATGGTTTATCAGAAGAATGGTATGGTAATATGGTATGAAACAGAAGGGCGCGGCGGGGCGGGACGAAGCGTGTATAAATCGGTGGCGGCGGAGCGGAGGGTGGGGACAAGCGGAGGAGGAGGTTCTGGGAGGTTCAGGAGCCAACGAGCACTCCGTGGAGAAGGGAGGAAGACGATAGGGAAAAGGAAACTCCCAAACGGAAAGGGTGGGGCGCGTGCTCTGCGAGCGCGGCGCCGTCGGATCTCGCGCTGGGCGGCTGGGATCTGCGCCGATGCTCTCGGGTGTGTGAGTCGCTCGAGTCTGCTCTCGCGGCTTGCGCGTCCTTGTTTTGTGTTCCGTTTTCTATTCTAGCCAAAAACAAAAAACAAAAAACAAAAAAAACAGCACAAGCATTGCAGGATTATGCTTTCCTCATAGCATTTTCATGAGATTAGTTAAATCCTTTTCTATAGATAAATTTAGTTAAAGAAAAAAACATCTCGAACAGTCTTTATAAATGACTCTTTAAATTTAGTAATTTTTTCATCTCACCTCATTCGCTATCTATTTTTAAATAACCTACCTCACTAGTCATTCATCCATCTTTTATTTGTATAGAGTCTATTGGAATACTCCAATAATATATATTTTAGAGAGTAACAAAATCAGTAAATTTAGCTAATCTTTTAAGTAATCCTTTGGAGATACTCCTACGATTGCATTGGGAACGGTGGTTTTGGTTTACATGTATACCCTGGTTATCCTAAAATTATGCATTCACTTACGATTGCATTGTGATTTTATTCTGGTTTATAAATTGCATTGTGATTTTATTCCGGTGTATAAAAAGTCGGTTACAATGCAAGTTTTAATCTTATTTCATGAAAAACAAATATTTGATTTGTGGACAAATGTTGGGATAGGATTATTCCATCTCTAGTTTCATTATATGTTTGGTTGAGAGGAATGAATTCATTCTTGTTTTCTGTTTGGTGGGGTGATAAAAATGACTAACATGGAGAGAGTGTTGACCTCAATAGTTGCAATAAACTATAGTCCAGAGCCTCACATCGATGTGTCTTCCTCCTCCCAAATCCTCCATTCGTCAATGCTACCCACCTTGTTGGCATGCCTACTAAGTCGCCCACGCTAGGCCTTCCCCACGGGCGAAGGGAGGCGGCTGAGGGTCCCCCTCCCCCACACAGTCTGATATTTCTTTATAATGTACATATATGTATAGGTATTTTTAGATATTTTTAGCACTTGTATAAGCTATGTCCCCCTAATTCTAAGTCTACCCCCTTATGTTAGATTCCTGGTTCCGCTCCTGCTTCCTCCGTCCACTCGAGTTCCTCCCTAGACATCACACACCTCTCCAACACACCCGTCCAACACTTCCACCGTGCAACCTTAATGCGCCATCTCTTTCAAGCCTACGTGAGCCCTCCTTGCCACATAGCGTCCCACACTACATTGTGTGCCTTGTGGCCACCACTCGGTACTAAGTACACTATCATCCTAGTTGTCACACAAGAGACTTCCAAATAAAAGTAAAACAAGTAAGAAAGAGCAACACAAAGGCATAACCAGTTTTTTCCATGGTCTCAAGTTGTTGCTACGACCATCTAATCCACTTTATATCACCTAGAATCAAAGAGACTTGGTTACACTTTGCTCTACTAGTGAAAACTCATTCACCACTCCAGGAAAGTGGGTTTCGATACCATGTGCAAACCTCTTGGAGCCTTCTCACAATAATCCCACCAAGGAAGGCCACCAAGTCCTTCACCATGTCTTCTAGCTGACAAACATAAGAGTACAAAGTCTTGAAGCTTCTCCTCAAGAAAACTCAAGTAAGAACACCGATAACACTCTAGGCTAAGAGCATATCTAGTAGTTACCAGATACCTCCATGAAAACTGGGGTTAGGAGCACTTAGGTGAAGATGTCTGTGAATTGTGAGGTGGTCATGACCTATGCCGACATTGCACCGGACAAAGTAG
The DNA here is from genome assembly GCA_022036555.1 of Microstegium vimineum. Taxonomy (NCBI): domain Eukaryota; kingdom Viridiplantae; phylum Streptophyta; class Magnoliopsida; order Poales; family Poaceae; genus Microstegium; species Microstegium vimineum. Next base: position 4,652,808 of record CM039124.1, on the reverse strand, counting down.
AGATCGATCTCAACATGCTTCGTACACTGATGTTGAACTAGGTTGGTGGAGAGGTAAACAACACTAACATTGTCACCCTAGATAAGTGTGTTGCGAGGTAGCAGACGGATGAAGTTCCTAAAGAGGTTGACGCACCCAACAAGCTTCGACAACACAATGCATAACATTAATGATGCATAGAGTATTCCTAACAATATCATGCAACACAATGCTCTCACTTGATTCTCTCAAGTTAAACACCTTTGAGATCCTTGAAACTAACTCAAGGCCACTTCTGCCATATCAGCCATATCATGAGAGGGAATGCTCACTTAGATTCTCTCTACAAAACACATGTTAGCTACACATACTTGTGTTTATCAATCACCAAAACCCTATGATCTTAGATGTGTTAACCTAGGCTCAACTGACATTCATGCCCTAGTTGGCAGATGAAAAACCCAACATAGAAAAAAAAATACTGCCATGTCACTCCAAAACAGCAAAACCACAAAATTTGAGCCCAAGGTCAAAAACAAAACAACATTGACAGTTGAGACGTCAGACGTAGGCAGCACTGGAGTTGAGTGTCAAAATCAGAGCCAAGCGTGAGGACTTGTTCCATTCTTTTATTGGTCCTCTGATACATTTTGATGCAACTTGGGTCAATATAACCTCACGGTAACTGATACAAACTGAGATCAACAGGCAATGAAGGGCCACTAATTTTGTCATTGTGTATGAACAGCAGTTACAAAGCATGTCATTGTGACTCAAAATCATATAGCCAGCACACTGATCTATGGCAGATCAGTTGCCAGATTACAATTGGTTTTAGTGGTACATAATAGAAATTGATCAGTTAGAATGCCATTCCGAAAAGTTCATCTAGCATGGAAGGCATATATTAAACACATCACCCGGAGTAGCATAAATAAAGAAGAGAACGTGAAACCATGGAACATTGGATAAGACGGACATCGTAGTTTAGATAATAATGACTGCCTTCAAAGTGTGTGCTTGGCATAACTCAAGATTAAGGGCAATTAGCAACCAGCTGCCTTCAAATTTTGTGCTTGATGCAAACTCATGATTAAAGTGCACTTACTGCTGAAGCTTGGCCGTGATACTTCAAAATGAAATAAAAAGGAGAAAGCGCCTCGAACATAATACAACACTCTAGCAAGAGCAGAAAAAGGGAGGAGGAAACTGACATAGCCACATTCTCTTTGCTACTATTCACAATGCTGTCACATAATGGCACAACCGCACCTGAAATCTTTCGCTTTCTTTGCTGCTCTTTTATCTGTTATCAGCATATCAAATATAAATTATATTCAAGGATGTGAAAGGAAGATGCTATATTACCCTGCAAAGGTAAAACAATTACCAGACTGTTTGCTTGAAGTTGGTGCACGGACGACAACATGCATCGTTGTCATCCCAGAGAAGTCGCAAATCGGGCTTTTGCATTCTGATAGGGTTTTGTTGTTCTCCAGTATCTTCCCAGCATTAATAAGCTTAAGATCGTTCACAGTTCTAGGACCTTTCTCCTTATCTGTTGAGAAGGAACAGTAAGAACACTAAAACAAGCTTAGAATATTAAGATAAAAAGAGATACTGAAGGAAACTGAGATGCAGTTTGGTGGTGTACAGAAACACAGCACTATATTTAGTATATTCAAGTTGAAACGGTAAGGAAATGAAGAAATCCAGAGACAAAAGGATAAAAAACGATGCAATGTAAGAAACGATAGGATGACACTGGGAAATTGTCCCCGAAATTCACCGCTGACTCGAGAGTTTTAAGTGTGATCTGTTTGTTCTATGCCATTATCAACTAGAACCATGAAACCTCACAAGTTCTACTTTTGCCACTTCACTCTTCCTAAAAAAAAAAAAAACTCGGCCGGTGGGGGAAAGACCGCCCCCACGGTTTTCACATAAGAAGAAACTTCTCAGTTCCCCGACCGAGAAAACCCCCGAACCCTGGCCCCGCCCCGACACCGGGAACAAGACACCGTGGGGACCGTCACCTGAGCCGGTCCACAGGCCGGGACGCCGTTGCCCGCAGGCCGGGTCTCCGTAGCCCGGGTTACCGTTGCCATAGGCCGGAAACGGGCCGTTACCACCGGTGCTTTGGCACACGGGGCCAGCGAGGGGGTTTTTTTTACCCTCAGCCTGAAATTCGCCCCAACTGGGGTTCGAACTCAGGACCTAAGAGGTGCCGCCGGAATGCCTTGACCACTAGGCCAAGCACCCTTTGGCTCACTTCACTCTTCCTCACCATGTAATAAGATGCCACATTCCGTTACCCCTAACCTCTATAGGATAAGGAAACAGCTGTGAGATAATTCATTTAAATGGAGACAGGTTATGTCAGGCATTTCAAAAGCAGAAACATGTATCTAATATCTAGTTAGCAAGTAAGAAGTTGAGTCCTTGAAGGATATGTATGTCAATAATGATGAACTTATAACCGAGTTTATTGAACAAATAGATATGTTTATGCTGAACACAAACTGACAATAGGCCAGTTTTACAATTGTAAATTGCTACAGCAAGCAGACACAATATTCAATACTAACAAGAAGAAGAATCAAGATTTAAATTCAAGACGAACCACTTTTCAATTTCCTGAGAAAAAAGAACTAAGTCATGATAGTTTCCTCTGAGTATTGGCATCAAAGCATTCTAGTAAAATTTCACTAGAGTACAGAATAAGCTAGTTTACCACCAGTTCAAGCAGCATCAATCAGATATCACCTGTTAAAAATTGGCCTACAAAACAGGCTTACATAGAGCAGATCATAGCAACATTAATCAAACCCATTACATCTGAAATTATGGTGTATACTCAGCTGTTGAACATTATGCGATTAAGACAAGCATAGCATGCTCAATTTAAGCATATTTGCATTATGCACTACAAATTTTATCTAGTTGACTTCATATATTATGATCTTGTAACAAGCCATACCAGACATTTCAGTTGAATAGTTATGAAGAACATATTTGTTAACTCTAGAAATCAAAAAGCAGAACTTGCTCTTGTTGCTGCATTTGTTGCTTTAGATACTGCAAGTCAGAACTTGCTCTTGTTGCTGCATTTGTTGCTTTAGATACTGCAAGTGGAAGTACATATGTCGGACCACACATAATAAGTAGTCTAAGCGCTAAAGCTTTTTTTTTCACTTTGCTATTTCTGGAACACAAAAGTAACTTTGTCGCTAATGCATCCTGGCCTTCCAGTGTGAACAGACGCCAATCATTTGCAGGGAGCGATTTACATATATACAGTTCTTAAGTTGGTGTAGGATGTATACAAGTGGAGCATTACTGCAATACTCAACAGTACGAGCATGAGATCTCTAGCAATTCTGACTACCCCTTCTTATCATGATTATCCTTCTAACACTGGTGTAGCAGTTGGTCCTTACTCCTTAATCAGCTTGATCTCAAATCATCAGAAAATTTGTGCCCGGGTAGACTGAAGCACCACTCGTCAAATCATAAGAAGATTTGTGCCTCGGTAGACAGAAGCACCTCTCACTACTGACCCAAAAAAGTTCTAATTGCTATATCAGGCAACCGCAAACCTGGCCCTAGCCCTGAAGGGCCCCTGGCTGTTTATTTCTTCAAAACAAAACAAGAGCACCTGGACAGAAGTTGCCAATGCCATCAAACAAGTTGGGCTAACACTATCCTCCTAATGTGGTCTGGTTCTGTGTTCAATGTTGAGGTTACACCCACCCTCATTCAAATGTGATTATTTCATAAGAGTGGTGCCTACACGCGACAAAGGTAGTAAAGTCCATGACATTCAGATGCTTATATGCCTATTTCCTTCACTGCAACCAGTTTACCACACATGAAGTTCAGTCCATATCAGGTTATTACAAACTTATTTTGTTTTAAGCAAATTCAGTACGACAGATTTCATGTACAAAACTGTAGGCGCCAGAGCAACGCAAAAGAGCATTACAGGCAACCATAACACGACTCTCACTTAAAGGATGCGTACTTCCTCAGCTGCTCCAAGGAAAGATAGAACTGCTGTTCACTTAAAATGTAAGGTCTCCTCTACTTCCCTAGCTGCTCTGCAGCGCTAACGTTCTCCATTTGTTAAATTCCTATTGCTGTCTCTCAAAAGTTAATTTGGATCGACCACTCCACTCTACCACACATATACAAATTTAGCAGAAAAGGTACAGGAGATTTATTATTGGGACATTTGGATATATAAGCAACCCCAGTAAATTATGATTGGCAGGAAGCTCAACAGAATACTTTTGGTTTCGTGGAGACACAAGGCTCAATTATTTGTCCTTGAAACTGATGGATTGGCCTGGCCATGACGGCGACGCCATAGTGCAGTACACCTCAAGATTCCAAACTAGATGGTGGGCGTTCAAGGGGCAGAATCCGACACAAGAAAGCGATGGCCACGCCAATACCAATCGCACAGCTCCAGCGCCACTCGCCCGTGCTAGGAACCAACCTTCTTCTTTTTTTTTCCTCTCTCTCGCGAGCCTACCGCTGCGCTGCAACAGCGACAGACAGCGGGAAAGAAAGCGAAGCGTGTGCGAGGACTCACCTTTGGGCCACTGGGCGATGATGGTCTCCTTGAGCGTGGCGACGGTGGACGCCGGCGGGAAGCGCCTGGGCCCGATGTCGGTGCCGTCCGGCAGCCGGAACTTGATCTCGAACTGCTCCTGGACGCCGGACATCTCCAGGGAGGACGGACCAGATGCGATGCTATGCTGTAGAGGGGCCTAAACACCTGCCTTCCAAGAATAGGGCTTTTTCTACCGTCAAGGCGTCAATCAACGCTGTATAAATACTAACATATATACTGTATATATAGAAGGAAAGAAGCGGCACGCCACGAGGAATGAGGAGCCGATTGGTTTCTTACCGCGGGCGGGGGACGACGGAATCGAAGGGAGCGGCGAGCGAATCTGTCTGGAGCGTTGGCCGTGGTCCCGCTTCCTTGGGCCGGGGACGGATCAAGAAACCCGCGGCGGAGGGCGGATCATAGGAGCCCGCGAGCATCAACAAGGGAGAAGAAGAAGAACAAGAAGCAAAGCAAAGTGGACGAGGGAGGAGAGGCGACAGTGGGGGAAGGGAAGACGGAAGAGCAGAAGAGGGTGGGGGAGCGGTGGTGGGTCAAAGGGAGGGAAGAGGAAGAAGAGGCAGGGCCAGAGGAGCAGGGCAGGAGGAGGAGGGTCCCGTCTGCTTGTCGCCTGTGATGGCCAGCCAACCGCACCTGCGCCGCGGCCGCGCAACAGGATGGAAAGCGAGGTAGGGAGCAAAGGTGGGGCGTCTCGGCTGCCGAGCCGAGACCGCGTTTTGTCCTGGAATGGAACGGGAGAGTGCCGGCCCGGTAGACTGGAGCTCCGGATTCACTGCGGCCATCGCATCACCTGTTCCACCGTTCACCACCCACTCGTGCTAGTCCTACAATCACTCATCATGTAATGCCACAATCCTAAACATGTTCGTACTGCCAATATTTTAGTTTTAGGCCTCGCTTAGCTCCTGTTTTAGATTCTAAACTTTAAAGCTCTACAAATTTTAGAGCATTTTAGCTTATTTTTTAAAAATATTTAAAGCTATAATGTAAGATGAAGTAAAGTTTAATACCAGAACACCTGTTTGGACTTCTATCTCTAGAGTTTAGAGCAGGGAATAAACAGCGTCCGGAGCCTTGGAACGTACTGAGTACAACTGAGAAAGGCGTCGGACTAGAGTGATTAGTCCGACGGTGGACCTCCGGACCTGAGTCCGGAGCCCGGGTGCTATCTGCATAAACTTGGTGGAAGCTCTGATCGAAACATCGGACCAGGCCTCCGGACCATAGCAAGTGGTTCGACAGTGCTGAGTTCTGAGCGCGAACGGCCAGATTCAAATTTCAGAGGACACGTGGCAGTCAGAGGAGGCGTCGGACCAGGTGATATGGTCCGACGGTCTCGAAAGTAGTCCGACGCTACGCTTTTCAGCAGACCCAAGTGCATAACGGCTAGTTCCTTGTGAGGGGCTATTTAAGGGTGTGTGGCCGGTTCAAGCTCTCTTTCTTGCACATTTGGCTATTGCATACTCTTGTGAGCTTGTGACACACACTCTCACTCATCTCATAGTTGATTGATCATCCATTTGAGAGATTTGAGTGTTCTTGTGCATTGCATGAAGTGAGTTCATCTAGTGGCACTTGGGAGTTGTTTCTCGCTGCAGTTTTCTTGTTACTCTTGGTGATTGCCATCACCTAGACGGTTGGAGCAGCGAGGTGGATTCGAGAAGCTTGGTGATTGTGCTTCGTCGACCACAAGTGTGATTGTGAGGGGTTCTTATGCCTTCCCCGCAGGAGATCGCAAAGATAACTCTAGTGGATTGTGTGTGTCGTTGAGTGCCCTTTCTTGTGTTGGTTGTGCGGCACTCGATTGCGGGTTTGCGTGTGATGTCAATTAGCTCATGAAACTCCAAGTGAGTGAGCCGACACAACGAGGACGTAGCTAGTTGGCAAACTAGTGAACCTCAGAGAAAAATCTTGTGTCAAGCATTGTCTCCGGTGATTGGGTTCATTGATCATCTATTGATTGGTTCACTACCTATACACGGCGGTATACTCATCCTACTCACACCCTTGCACTTCATTATTCATACTTGCAAGTAATTCTAGTAGGTTGTGGTAGTTGCTTGTGCTAGTTAGCTCCTAGTAGCTTGTGTAGGCATTGAGTGTTCTTAGAACCTTATTAGGCTAGAAATTGCTTGATAGGTGGCTTCGCAACACCCCTTAGGCTAGCGCAACATTCGCTCCGCTTAGTGTGTATCTAACTTGTTGTTGAGTTTTGTTTAAAGTTTTGGATTAAGCTATTCAAACCCCCCCCCCCTCTATAGCCTTGGATTAGGACCTTTCAACAGGTGCATCCAACACCAATTAAGTGCTCAAAATTGAATGCCCGAGAGCAACACCGGACCTAGGCAAGGTCATCAGGACATCAACCAAACATGTTGCAGCCTGCAGATGCTCCTTAGGCTGCAAAAATAAACTGCTTATATTATATACATAGCTGCAAACAACTATAGCCACAGTCAAATAAGCATAACCGATGAGGTTGGTTATTTTATATTACTAGTTAGTATATTCGTTATGTTCCAATGGAAGAAAAAAACTATATAAATACATAAAACTAGGTTAGTTATTTCTAAGGGTTAAGAAAAAGAGTTAAGTTTTTTAAAGGTGTGTCACGGTCCAACCTATGAAAGGGAGGCAATGGCTTCTTCTCAGTGTGGGGGAGGGTGGTGATAGTGCACTCGTCTAGCGTGGAGGCCCATAATTAGGCGGGTGACAAGGTGAGGTAAGAAGGATAAGGGTTTGGTGTAGGTTTGACCTAAGTATTACGTGCAACACACAATTACACAAAAGCTTAAAAATTTTAGGATTTTTTTGTCATTATAAAAATAGTAGAAACTATGGGATGTCAAATACATAATTGGTGGGATTAATTTCTTTTGGGTTTTAAAAATAATGATCCATTTGCAATTAACTCCATACGTCTTAAAAACACGAGCAACGACTTGGTGTTTTAAATACATCATTTAAATTATTTTCTACTTTTTAAAATGCCATCGTTCTAGCTTCTTGTGTTTTAAAGTGATAACCAATTAGCACCTCTTCTTTGATTGTGGTAAAATGAGAGCATTTTATATTGTATTGGGTTTAATAATTTCAATTGATGCCTATGATCTTTTTAATGGTTGGCATGAGAAGGAGTTTATATTATATTAAGTTTAAGAACTTCAATTGATGTCTATGATCTTTTTAATGGTTGGTATGAGAAGGGGTAGTATATATGTCTTACAACAAATGAAGTGAATTTCTAACAAATGATGACCCAAAACTTATTTAGGGTCATATCTAGGGGGAGCACACTAGTTATGGTGCTAGGCATAATTGCAATAGTGTGAGCACAAGAAGTGTTGGGCAATCCCTCCGCATGGAGGATGATTTGAAGCCTAGCAAAAATAGCCCATAAGCCTAGTGCTTATGCATCGTTGATTTCGGTTGGAATCAATGGTTGAGATCGTTTTTTGAGAAGTGGTGAGAAACACACAAAACCCTAACCTCATTTTCACTTATTTGTAACACTTGGAGAGTGTGAGGGAGAAAAACATACACAACTCAACATGATAGAGAAGAGAGGAAAAATAGGAGGAGCAAATCTCTCTAGATTTGGTGGTTGTGAATCAATCATCTTCAAGATTGTGATTAGAGGCTCAAACGTGTTTTGATAGGCATCAAACTTGGTGACCTCATTCTAAACTTATACTACTTTGACCTGTTCGAAACTTCGAATGGTTTGAAGATTAGTTATATAGAACATCATATTTGAGAGTGGTTTTATCAGTTCTAGTTGCAGTTGTTTCAAGACACAACAATTTTGGTTTATGAATGATTTGGGTGGTGGAATAGTGTATGATTGATCTAAAACTTGGTCAGTAATGAGGAGACTCATGAATTTATATATCTACCAAAACTCATGCACAATGGAGCTGTATTTTGTAGTGAGATATGAACCAATTACCGAGGGAGAAAAAATCTGTGATTTCTCTATTTGGTATATGATCTAATTAGCAAAGGAGACATGATGTGTGACTTCTTTTATTTTATGTTGTCATTTCTTTTGTTAGAAGGTTATGTTGTAGTTGATGCCAAGTTTGGAACTCAATAAATGTGTTATTGTTGTTGGTGTAATCCTCTAGATGCTTTAGAGAAGACACATTGTACCATTGTTGATTATAAAGTAAGCTTAGATTGGGCCAGTTGGTCCCCTAATTTTTGTTCCTCATCTCGAAGAAGCTTTTCACATAAATCATTGTGTCAATTGTGCATGTGATTTGGTAAATTTCTGATGTTCTTTTGAGGTAGATGGAATCTTCGGCGCCGACCAGTCGCGCGAGTGTACTGTAGAATACGGTATTTTGGCCCATAGAGCATAACCCACGGCCCACCAAGCATTTTTACGTTGTTCAGCACAGCATGCACGATGCTATGGTGGGCCGGTAGGTACATGTTTCTCCTTTGGTTCGTTCCTTTTTCCTTTACGGTGGGCGTTGGTTTTTATTTTCTTTTTTCTATTCTGTTTTCTCTCTCTTTTCATCTCTTTCTACTATTTCTTTTCCTGTTTCTTTTCCTTTATTTTTTTGTGTTTTCTATTATTCGTGTCATATTTTATTATTTCTATTTTTCTTTTTTTTCATCTTTTTCTTGTTTGGTTTTATTTATTTATTTTTCTTTTTTCTTTCTTTCCTTGCTTCTATTTAGACTTTTATTTTTCTTTATCTTTTGCTTTCTTATATTTTTAATATTCGAACATGTATACTGTTTAATTTCTATTTTTTGCTAGAATAATTTTTTTCCTATGTTTCATTTTCTAATTTATATTTTATTCTTTTTTATTTTTCTTTCTTTTTCAATTTATAATTTTATCTTTTACTTTTTTTACAAATATTTTATGTCATTGAGTAGAAATGTAATGTTCTACGATGTATTTGAGTTGTTTAGTAAATATATATTGATGTTATATATATTGTGTTGTTTGATAGTATATTTTTATTTGAATCTAATTAATTACTTCGTTAATTTATTATTTTTTTTATATTTCATGACATGTGTGATATTCTCATAGTACACATATGCTGTTTTATGATATATTTTTTAGATTTTCGTATAATATTAATTTGATGTTCTTCGATGTATTTGTGATGTTCGGTAGTATACAAGGAAATTATAGGATATATTTTCTAATGCTCGGTAGCATTATCTTCTTCTTTTTATTTAACTATAATTAATTATTTCACTATTTTTTTAGATTTCATGACTTATGTAATGTTCACATAATAATTATATGATGTTTTATGCTATATTTTCTGATGTAGTGTTAATATGATGTTACACAGTATGCATTTATGTTTTAGGATATATTTTATGATGTTTGTGTATGATATTTAAATTTTTTTTTTGATTTCATGTTTTTTTCTTTTTTATATTTACTTCTCTTTTCTCATCCATGTTTCACGTTGATTTTTCAAATTTTTTTTGTAATTCATAATTTTATTTTGCATCTTTTATTATTTGTTATTTGAATTTAATTAATTAATTGATTCACTACTTTTATTCTATTACATTTCATTATATGTGATGTTTATATATTACATATTGTTTTTTGATATCCTAGAAATGTAATATTGTTTTATTTATTTTGTGATGTTCGGTACGTATATATTGATGTTCCATGATACATCTTGTGATGTTCGTTAGTATATTAAGTGATGTTCCATGGTGTATTTGTAACGTTTGATAATATATATTGATGTTCTATGATATATTTTGTGATGTTCGGTGATTTTTTCTTTTTATTTGACTCTAATCAATCATTATTTTTATTTATATTTTTATGATATTTTTTATGTTCAAGTAGCATATATAAGATGTCCTATAGTATATTTAATGATGTTCGTCTAGTGTTAACGTAAAGTTCTAGGATATATTTGTGATGTTTGATAGTATTTTTTTTATTTAATTGCATTTAATTATTTTGCTAATTTTATTTTTGTTTTTAATTTTTTATAGTTTATATGATGTTCGGGTAGTATATATAATATGATGTTATGTGTTAGTTACTGTGATGTTTGTGTAGTGTTAATGTAGTGTGCGGCGGTTATCGTTAAATACAGATTTATCATTAGATAAAATATTCATTTAAAAAATTAGCGAAATATATTCACGTGGGGTCTAGTTTTGTTGCAATCAAATTTTAATTAAGATACTCAGTTCAGGAGCTATTTTGTGATATGTTTCATATTATATCTTAGGTTATTCAAATGGTATCATGAGACATTTTTTTATTTTTTATTTAGAATTTAATTTTCCCTTCTTTGTTATTTTACTTTAATTAAGTATTTTATTTTTGTTGTTTTTGTGAGATGTTCCATGGTGTAATATATGTTGTTCAATTATTATTTATGGTATGTTTCATGATGTATTTTCAATTGTTCTAATAGTACATGTAAAATGTTTTGTGGTATATTTTTTTCACTTGGTATATATAGAATGTTCCACGATGTTTTTTCATTGTTCCTAATAATAAAAGTTTACTTTTCTTATTTAAGTTATATTTATTTTTTATAGGAGTATATTGTAGACTGATTACCTTATTATTATACATGTGTGATCTATTCTGGGTTGATTTTTTTTTGCTTCGTACTTAAATTGTTTATTCTGTTTTAATAAGAAACAATGGTACACTAGCACCAAACAACAGCATGCTGTAAAGGTAGGTAATGCTTTCCTAAAGCCCTCAATCTTGAGTTCGACTCTACAGACCCTTTAATTTTCTTTTTTATCCTTTAATTTTCTTTTTCAGTGTACACTCCTGGTTGTTGGCGCTGGAGAGGCCTAGAATGGCCCATGACGAGGCCAAGAAGCTGTACATCCTAAGCAAGTTGTTGGCGCTGGAGAGGCCTAGAACGGGCCCATGACGAGGCCAAGAAGCCGTACATCCTAAGCAAGCCCACACAACAACCATCCCAAGCAAGCCTATACAGAAGTCGGCCCATAATCTGAGAACAACCATCCCAAGCAAGCCTATACAGAAGTCGGCCCATGATCTGAGAAGCGGGTGGAAGCATAGAGCGGCGCAAAAGCCAGCCAACCCAAGGCCACACAAATTCGGCCCACGGATGCAGGTGGGAGGACGGTGGTGGTGGTCCCCTGATCACGCGGACGGCTAGCCGCCACCAGGGTCGGCAGCCAACACCGCCCGATATTCTCCTCATTATCCATCATAAGATGAGGGATTAATTCCATTGTTGCTACTCTTTTATCCCAACAAGGAGAGCATCTTAGGGCAACTCCAACAGTTTGATATTTAGAATTGACATATTTAATTTTGCCAAAAAAACTAAAAAATTAATGGCCAATAGTTTGACATTTGGGCTTTGTATTTTTGTCAAAGTTACAAATAAGAGCCCGCACTTGGCAATTTGGAAACCTTGAAAAGGAGGAGACATTTTTTTTCCTTCTTTTTTTCACGGCTTAACACTAGGCGGCGCCCTTTTTTTTCTTTTTTTTCCTTTCTTTTTTTCACGGTGGAAGGCGGCGACTTTTTTTCCCTTCCTTTTTTCCCCGTTTTTGCCAAGTCATTATGGAGAACTGTTGGAGATTACATATTTTTTGCTTTGGCATATCTATTTCAGAGTTTGCAAATTTCATGTTTTGTCAAACCAAAATTACCAAACTGTTTGAATTGCTCTTACACGTTTGTCATGCATTAGAAGTGACTACAACGTGGGTCCTTTGCTTCTTTCGGATGAGAAAAGATTTTGAAGTCATGCTTGGCTTCCGTAATAATTGTTCACAAGAGACGAGCTGGAAGACCTCTTACCTTGTCTAGACTAGCAAATATACTCATGTAACAAGCGCGCGTGCGCGTGCACACACATACATATTAACATAGCTTATTTCAAATGTATGGAAATATTAATTGAATTGTTGATATATCAATTCTCATATATATCATCAAAGTTTTCTTTAAATACAAAAATAGGATAATGAATTATTTATTGGGTCGACAAACGTTAATGAAATTTATAAAATTATATCTATATCTATATATAATAATAAAGAGGCAAAATTCCAGCCTCTTTTTTCGTCCAGCCCATTTTAATCTAGCCTAACCGTTCGGCCCACTCACTAACGCAGGCCCACTCGCGCTCCAGCTCTACGCCGGCCCACTCGCGATGCACCTGTAGAAAAATAAGCTGCAGATTCAAGGATTCGAACCTTGGCCACCTTGGCGGCATATCCAAATGTTTATCAACAGGCTACATCAGCTTATATGATTTGAAAGGCAATCTTTTTTATTCGTCGTTTTTAGGCTAGAGCAAACAACAGAAAAAATTAGTAAATTGGTTTCAGTTTTTCTCATAATCATTTATCGTTTAATAGGCTAGAACACATGACAACGCGACAACAACAGGAAATTAATAAAATGGTTTCAGTATCCCTAATAATCTAATCAATGATCTGCTACTACGTGAGAGCCTGGGAGATGAATGGAATCGATCGTCACCCAGATGTCACTTCTCAAAAGCAAATAACAACGTGTTGCAATGCATGCAAAACTTTAGTCGTTTTTTGGTCCATCAATTTTTTTAGTCCACCTCCTTCTAACTACCGGACAATAGAGTCTTTATGGACTTTATATATATATATATATATATATATATATATATATATATGTTTAGCTCTTGTCTAGCATGATATGAAGTCCGATTCCAAAACCTATTGGATCGTGTATGTGATCCGAACTCGGAAACAACCGACTTTTCATACGAATGCTATTTCAACATGGCTTGTGCGGGAAGATAAATATATTGTATTTTTGGGACCGATTAATTTCTAAAAGAATATTTTCTAATACGAATCATACTCTGACATGACGTGGGATAGTATATATATATAATAGAAAAAATACATGTGTAAAGAAAATGAAATAATTATGGACTCATTGATAGAATCTCTCCGTTTCACTAAAATGCATATGAAGAAATAGTAAAAAAAGGCAATGAAAATATATAGGGAAATAGAATAAGAATAAAAAAAGAATAACAAACAGAGTCATTCATGGACTCTTTTGGTTTATAGTGAAAAAATAATGACATATATTATTGAGAAAAAATAGAAAGAAAAATAAATAGCAATAAACTCTATCACAAACTACTTTGATTTGAGACTCTAAAAAGACCACATATGAAACAGGTAAAATATGAATAAATATGCAACAGGTACTTTTGTCTATGTTTTTCACTAACATTTGTTTTTTTCTCCCGTTACAACGTACGAATACGTTTGCTAGTATGAATAATAAGTGGAACCAATGTCGTTTACTCATAGTTCTGTAAGATGTTTGGGCCTTCAAGCGGCACTAGATGGGAGAGGTTTGGGCTTCAAGTTATGAGGCCTGTATGAAAAAACGTCTACTCTCTTCGTCCCAAAAATACATGACAAATTTTTTACTTTTCGACCTCTTAATTGATTGTTCATCTTATTCAATTTTTTTTTATATTTTTTTTACTTTTTGACTTATTTTATGATTAGAGATATTTTAATACTAACTTATTTCTTTTATTATTATAAAAGAACTGAATAAGACAAATAGTCAAATATAATCTCTAAAATTAAAAGGCGTGTGTGTGCTTCACCGGGGATTTTCCCCAGAGGGATCCGCTTGGTGTGTGTGCTTGGTTGACGCGTTCCGAGAAATCTCCAACAGTCTCATCTGTATTTGAACCTGCGGTTATATGAGTGCTTAGCTTGCATTGCCAGCTTCACAACAGCACAGGAGGTGATTCGTTTTCTCTCTCCAGTCCCGAGTCCGTTTGCTAATTTTGCTTGCTTGGTTGCATGCCCATCCAGCTGAGATTTCTCCTGCCCAACCAACCAACCAACCCTTGAGCTCCCCTCCTCTTCCTCTCCTCCCATCTACTGCTACTTTAGCTGCTCGTCCGTCACACACACACACACACACCCAGCAGTTTCCTCTCGCGCGCAAAGCTCATCGATCATCTGCATTGCATTGCATGGATCCCGGCCGCCTCCAATCTCTTCTTCTTCTTCACTTGACCTCTTCTCTCCTCTCACCCACTTCCATCCTTGCCTAGCTACTTGCAGCTAGCTTTCTTGGCTGATCGACCGATCGATCTTGATCCGCCGCCGATCGATGCGATCAAATTAATCTGCTTTAGTTCTTTATTACCTCGATCGATCCATCATCGTCAGCCATGCATACCATGGCGGCGGATGTGGCTGTGCTTACTAGCAGCAGCGCCACTCGCCACAGCTGCAAGGTGTGCCGGAAGGGCTTCCCCTGCGGCCGCTCGCTGGGCGGCCACATGCGCTCGCATTCCCTGGCCGAGGTGGAGAAGGCAATGGACAACGACGACGGCGGTGACGACGGCGAGGAGCACCAGCAGCAGTGGCGAGGCTTTGATTGCGTGGCGGCTCAGGGCGCTGGGGGCGGCTACGGGCTGAGGGAGAACCCGAAGAAGACGCGCCGCCTCTCGAGCCTCAACGACTGCGACGACGGCTCGCCGTGCGCGTCGTCGTCGGAGGTGGACCACGAGCGCCGCCGCGCGCGAGGCGGTGGCGGTGGCACTGGCATGGAGCTGGAACTGGAGCGGGATCGGGAGCAGCAGGATCAGGACGCCGTGCTGCTGATCCCGACGGACCCAGCTTCCGGCCTGATGCCGCCGCCGAGGCGGAGGCGGCGCTCCATGCGCGTGCCGGCCCCCGCGCCGCCGCCGTCTGCCTTCGACAAGGAGCCGGAGGACGTCGCGCTCTGCCTCATCATGCTGTCGCGCGACATCATAGACCACCGCCGGTGCTCCACGGCTAAGTACTCACCGGAAGAGGACGGCGCGAGGCGAGACTATCAGTACCAGTACCACCACGACGCCGACTCCAACGACGGCACCAAGATCAACAAGAGGAAGCTCAATCATCGCAGCCTCGTCGGCGACGACAGCAAGCGGGGCCGATATGAGTGCCCTGGGTGCGGGAGGGCGTTCCAGTCGTACCAAGCGCTCGGCGGCCACCGCGCCAGCCACAAGCGGATCAACAGCAACTGCAGCATCGCCAAGGCCGTCGTCGTCGACCACCAACCGGAGCCAAGCGTCGAGACCAACACCTCCTCGTTTAGCACGGCGTCGCCGCCGGACGCGAACTACGCCGCTGACGTCGTCGCTCCCACTGCGGTTGTGGCCTTGAAGGCGAAGCCGCACAAGCCGATAAAGTTCGAGTGCCCCATCTGCTTCAGGGTGTTTGGGTCGGGGCAGGCGCTCGGTGGACACAAGCGGTCACACTCGATCGCCGGTGAGCTTTATGAGCGCGCACATGCTGTCCAAGACGATGGCATTGCTGACGATGAGCAACCTCTGGTCTCTGATGGATTTCTTGATCTCAATCTGCCAGCTCCAGGGGTTGAGGATTGAAGTGTGGCTGCTGCTTCAAGTTTTGATCTTCAGGGAAAGGATGGATGTGGTATGTACAGACTACAGATTCAGATTCAATTGATTCTTTGGAGCTCCAAGTTACAAGTGATCATGTTTGGGTGAAATGAACCATGCTTGCTAGTCTTCTTGGGTTCATCAAGATTTCACCTACATTTTCTAAAGTTCTTCTTTTTACTAGTCTTTTTTTTGTTTTGTTTTTAAGCTTATTTACAGAGAGTAATAAGCATCTCATGAACTTAAACTGCTGAACCTGAGATGATTCAATGAAAGATTTTCAATTTAGCTCAGCATTGCATTTCTATGAACTTAAACTGCTGAACCTGAGATTTTCAAGTTTATAGAAGTCATTCAGTGAATGCTTTCAAGTTTGATGTTAATCTCCTCAATTTTGTTTGCTTTGTTGCCGCTCTAACTGATCTAAGTGTAGTTCGGGTAACCGAATGCTTTGTTACTGCTGCTTTTTACTGACCTAGCATTCGGGTAGGCAGTGGCAGCATACTGACAGTCTGACACAAGGAATGCAATCTCATGATACTGTTGGTTGGTTTAATTAGGAAAAGATTGGGCAACAAGTGTCGATTCACCTCTCCCTTTCCATCTCTTCATTTCTCCGTTCCTTTTAATGTGACACAAACACCTGACACAAGGAATGAATTGTGACCCACCCAACTGAAACAAAGTGGGGGGAATGGAGAAGGAGGCTGCAGCAAGCAAAAACCTTTGCTGAGCAGACTGATGTAAAAGTTCAGTCAGGAACTGCAAGTGCCACGGGGTGACAAGATTAGTTTGTAACCGCAGTGACGACCCAGCCAGAAGCAAGAATTCAAGATCTTTATTTACATTAAAAAAAGAATTCAAGATCTTCAGCAGAGATGGATTCCAAGCTGATGAGTGCAATGAACATATCACTTTTGTGACACTATCCCATCTAGGAACTACGTCATGTGATGATGTTTTCTTCTTCACAATTTTGATTTTTGATGCTGCTGAAACTTGATGATGCTTGTTTTTTTTATATAAGGAAGACACATACAGTAATTGGTGCAGTGAAGCCAGCTTCCAGCTCCAGATTATCGTCTGGGAAACTCGTGCTTCTGAGTTATGTTTGATATATGCGATCTCTCTTGATCTGTAACTCAATATAGAAATCAATGGGCTCTCTCAAGTTAAACTATAGGTTCTGTCATATCAACGATTTCTATGGAAGACAATAAGATTATAGCTTGAGCGGTTATGTATCTAGGACCTTT
This sequence comes from Microstegium vimineum, assembly GCA_022036555.1. Classification (NCBI taxonomy): domain Eukaryota; kingdom Viridiplantae; phylum Streptophyta; class Magnoliopsida; order Poales; family Poaceae; genus Microstegium; species Microstegium vimineum. The sequence continues at coordinate 4,635,505 of CM039124.1, read as the reverse complement.
GACGTAAATTGATGTGTCTCTAACTCCATAGAGATCACTTCACAATACAATTTATTTTAAATTTAGAGAAAAATCAGCTTGAGAAACTCTATGGTATCCATCGCAAAATACTCTAGAATTATGCTGCATGAGATGCCCCTGGATGATGCTGATGTGCAGAGCCTGAAGAACTAGCATCATAGCATAAGATGGCTTCCTTGGGATGACAGACACGCCAGAAACCAATACCGGAAGAAGTGATCAGCCTTTCACAGAATGGTAGGTATCTCTAGTCTAGAATAAGATATCAGAAAAAAAGAAAAGCACTAACTATTTATGAGATTTGAGAGGTGTGAAGAGGGCTCCCTATTTTTGGTTGCAACGAAGTAACAGACCTGTGCTCATCGAAAGAACACATGCATGTCTCGACCTCCAGCTGAAGCAAGCGAGCCAGACCATTTTTGCAAAGATCCAAATCTGCAACAAATATGTGTTTGTTGAGAAATCAGATCTCATCGTTCCTTGCCACTGGTATTGTGCTACAAATGGTTAGTGGCCTGTAAAAATCTGAAAATCGGAGCAGTGACCAATAAATAGGTTGGCGACGGCAACTGCAAGCTTGCTGCCAGGAAAACTGTAATCAGCAAACTTCTCTTTATTCTGTCCTGTTTGGTTGTTTGTTCGGTGTATCATTACCTTCGTGAAAAGGGATTAAAGAGTAGCTCCACTATGACATATGCTTGTAGATTGTAATTATTGGGATGGTTGATTAGTTAGTGAGCAAGCTTTTTAAAAAGAGATTAAAATAAAGGTTAGTGAGGAAGATAAACGTTCACAACAGATACCCTTCCTTGGGATACACTCTTCACAAAAAGGCCAGACGTTTTTTTTTCTTGCATGTGTCTTGTGCACACACCATCATAGCCTCACCTCACCGACAAATCCGACTCTTTACCTCAAGAAGAATATATATGCCGCAAAATAGGGAATGAAAGAACAGAGATTGAGATGCATCTGAGGATTTGGGCCAAGTTGTGCCGGTGTCGCAAACAAAGCGACGCATGGATCCCACCAATATTCCATACCCTAGTGAATTTGGGCATCTTTAAAACAAAAGAATGCAATCCTAACAAAGATATCACATCAAATAGATTCAATTAATGTCTGTTGGTAGCACATTATTTGCATGAAACGATTGTGAAATAAGCACTTGGTGCAAGCGAAAGCCATCGTGGGAGGTGCAAAGCCACTTACAACATCAGGAAATCCAGACAATGGCAACTCTACAATCTGCATATTCCAGTTTCTGGAATGAACATACAGCAATGAAGATGGTACATACAACAAGGTTGATCTGACGAATGGGGGTGGGTGGGGGTGGGGTGGGGGGGGGGGGTGGCCGGGTGGGGGAGGGGGCAGCAAAACCCCATGGAAGCTCAGTTGGGTTTCCAATGTGCTAACAAAATGCTGCAAAAAGTACATAGTAGATGAAGAATGTACAACTTCATGAACTATCATATCCAACTGTGGCTGAATTTACAGCTACGAGCCATGGCCAAAACAGCATCTCAATGCCAAGCACCCATCTGAAGTAGATGTCAGATTCAAACTGCATGTCTTGGCGACCCATTTAATTGTTGTTCATGGTCTTGGGCCTGTCGACAGCCAAAGTGTCTTGTCCACACAACATCTCCACAGATGCACTTTGATACCCAAGATTGTTTGAAATATCACTCGGCAGTGACATGTGAAACTCTCCACACTGAGCTCCATTGTCTTGGTCATAAACATCTTGTGCAGTGTTCACCGTATTTGAATTTGCAAGCATCTGATTTGGTAGATGTATGCAGTCACCTGCATTGCATGACTTCTCACACAAAGATCCATCATATTGTGCTCCTTCAAACTCTTTATGGTCATCATCCATGGGCAGAGAATTGCTGACAACATGTTCATATATAGACGACTCAACTGCAGGATCCCCTTCCTCCCGCACAGCTAGAGGTTCACCATGCAGTTCATCATCATCACTGTCCACACGCAAAACGTCTGACCTATTCTGCTGGGCCCTTTTCCTGAGCATGAAAACGTTAAAATAGTAGCTAACAAGCTCCTGGCTAGTTTTACCAGGAAATGCATCCGGAAGGTGGTCCCAAAAGTTCTTGCCCGAGGAGACAGGATTTAAGAATACAACTCTGTGGAATTGCTTCTCCTCCTCATCAGTCCATCTCTGAGCAACATCCTCTCCCATTTCACAAAGACCTAACTCACAAAACGTGTCCTGTCCCAAGCTCATTTTGAGGCTATTCCTTGCTTCAATAATATGCTGTCTGCAACACCTCATAGAACCCTCATCACTGCAGTTACAATCTATTTTGTTGTCTCCAACCCAGTCAACAAGAGATGAACACCACGTCATCGGAACAACACAGTACCTGATCCACTTGTCACTTACATGGTCATCACCTCTGGGAACAGACTCTGAAGTGGAAGCAGAACTACAATCCAGATCAGCACAAAACTCAGAAGCACCAGGTACAATCATAGAGATACGGGGCCTCCATTCTGGAATGTCAGCCTGGTGCTCAGGTCCAATTGGCACAACCTTTCTAGGGAGGTTCTCATGAACAGGAGAACCAATGTCATCAACATGGTTATATGTAGCAACTGGCCCACAGTCTTCAAAATAACCAGGGAAAGAAGTCGCCCAATCAGGTAGGTCTAAGCTTTCCACTAAAACTGATTGATCATGGCAAGGAATGTCTGAACTACCACTGCAGGTTGTGGCACCATTAATTGCAGGAATGTCATTCGGTTGTTTGGTCTCAACAAATCCATCAGCTAAAGCTGAAAGAAAAAAAATTGCAGCTAGATATCTTCTGGATTAATTATTATTATTTAGAGCACTAAACACAGAAGGAAAGGAGAGTACAAAACCTGGAGAAGATATTCCCACTTCACTTGTCAAAGGGTGTTCCTCAAAGGAATATAACCAGGTATAGTGATCTGTTTGCTTTGGACGTTTGCAAGCAACTTGGCATGGCTTGACATCAGAAAGAGGTCGTTTTTCATGATCTATTGTGGCAGATTGATAGTTCTCGCCAGGCAAACAAGAGAGGCTGAAGTTCTCAAAAGAAACTGAAGAACCATCCTTTAAGTCATTTCCAAAATGGGATTCCTTAGCCTCTAGTCCCCTTAGATTACCATAAGAAAGAAGATCAAACTGGTCAGCATTTGCCTCATGCGTGAACAACATATTATCCTGCCAAAAGACAAAACGTAGAATTAAACGAACGTCCAAGAACTATTCAACTATGGAACTGCCTATGACATGCAAATTATTTTAGCTATAGCGATGGAACACCAATAGAAAGTCCTTTAATTCCCCTCAAGTGAATGTTACAATCAAATGTAATAGCCAGATGGAAGTTCAGCTATAGCAGGCTATAGCGTCTGGAAAGGATGAACACTAGGATAATTAGCTTTTAGTGCTATGCGATTGATTCCGCTAATAGCGGTGATTAGCACGCTAAATCAGCTAAATGAAGAGTGATTTAGCGCCATAGGCCATAGCCCTCATCCCAAAATCAGGTATGAGCCGTGGGCTTTCTCAAAATATCCCCACGGTGGCCCAAAACAACTATGAGAGATGAGTCACCCTATCCCAATCCCCCTCGACCTCTCCAGAGAAAAGCGGCAGGACGGCAGCTGTGGATTCGTCGGGATGGCATCACCAGAGGACAAGGACATGGCAGAGCTGGTGAATGCACTCCACCCTGCACGCACTCCTCGCGACCTCTCCCAGAAAGAACAATGGAGCAGCGGTGTCTGCAGACCCGCCGGGCCAGCGGCGACTGCACTCATCAAGGTGTCAACACAGGATAAGGACATGGCAGAGGTGGTGAGTGCTCTACACCCTGCACACAGCCTACCACAGTGCTTTGTTAGTGGTTGTGAAATCTGTATGTTTGGTTGGGCATGATTAGAGCAGTGCAAAGTCATTTTGTTGTTGGCTTGTTGCATGCTATTGTAACACAGAAGATGGTAATCTTCCTCACCATTGCAGCTTCCAATTTCTAACTTGTAACTTTAGAATTACTGATTTCTATTGGTATTTTGCAAAACCACTAGATGGGGTTAGCGGAGGCTATAGCCTTTTTAGCTTCTACAAACACCTGCCGCTAAATGGCCTATCCAGTTATTTTAAACAGTGGTTGCAATTCTGCAAATAGAAGTAAAAAACAAAACAAAATGAGAACGATTCACTACTATCAAGTCTCATACTTGCAGTCATCCTGTGGTTCCTCACCTCCAGTCACACCCACACCTACACTCACACCCACAACATGGTACTGCAAAAAGGAATTGCAAAATCCGAACTACTGATCTTCCAAAAAGCGGCACTAAGCTCAACGCTTCGCTTTGGGGCATAAGCGCTCCCAAAGCTGCGCGACCGCCTTGGTGGAGCAGCGGCTGCTGGCTCCCGCCTTCGCGAGGGCGCGAGGCGACTGGCGAGAGGCGGGAGGGGGAGCCGCTGGCGCCGCACGCTTCAGGAGCTGTTTTGAGCACCTCGCTACCAAACGGGTTCACAGCAACCAGCTCCACCGACGAATCTCCGCAAAAAGCGCTGAGAGAGAGAGAGAGAGAGAGAGAGAGAGAGAGAGAGAGAGAGAGCTGCGAGAGATGGAGGAGCTCAAAAAAGTAGATCTCACCGGCTCCTCCCTTCTCACGCGGGATGGACGCCGCGGCCCCTGGATCCACGCGCTGCGGCTCCTCCTCCCTCCTCACGCGCGTAGCTGGCGACGGAGAAGAAGCCCGGCGGCCAGGAACAACGGAGGGAGGCGGGGCGGCGATGAGAAGCGAGATGGCGCGGGAGGCAGAGCGGAGGCGCGCCGTTGCTCGGCGGCGCGACGGGAGGTGTGGGGCTGTGGTGGTGGTAGTCCGAGCGGGAGCGGTGGAGCGGCGAAGAATGTTCGTCGTGCTCCTGAGCCGCTGGATCCCGGTGTCCTCTCCGACAGCGATGGAGAGGCTAAGGCCCCGCACATAAATTGAGCATGAATTTCACGTAGTTCATTTTTACATGAGAAAAATAAGGATGGGAAAGAATTCATACATTCTAAACAGTGTCGAGAAAAAATAATAGTTTAATCTTATTTGATATGCATGTATCTCTGTCAAATCACATGGGTTGAAGTGAAAATTACTTCAAATACACTCAACACAGGTGGTTTATAAAAGATACATGTGCATTCAAACAAAGCTACTAATGAGCCATTCAAACAAGGCTACGTATGAGCTCACTAGTAAAGTTGTTATGAGGTATACTAAACCGATCCTACATTAAAAAAAAAAAGAGCAAACAAAAAGAAAAAAAACTAAGAGTCTTAGGCCTTCCCTAATGCACCACGCTGGACAACGGTCCCAGCCTCCACGTTGGAGTTTTTGCTACATGTCACATGCAACTGTAGCCTCGCAGGGTGTCAGTTCCTACAGAGGAGCCGTGTGTAAAGCATACACTCGTACACGGGATGCACACTTCTATGTGTGTTTTGGAGTGCAGAATGGGGAGAGGAAAAGCTGCATGTTGGATAGAAAAAGTTGCAGACTAGACAGTGGCAGTGGTGAGAAAGGTGTTGCCTCCTTTGGGAGATTAAGGCCGTGCCCAACGCACCACCCTGTGTACTACTTCAACTTCCATGTCATCGAATATGTGCCATATCATGCAGGCTAGTGGTTTCGCAGGTCGTCAGAGTGACTTGCAAGAGCAGCACTCGCCTCATCTGACAGGACAACAGAAGCATACACTCAAACAAGCGCTGTGGTGAGAGAGAACCCATTTCGCAAGGAGAGTGTCAAAAGCAAAGAAAAAGCATCTGCATATCCAGCTTTTTGCCTCTTCAAAAGCAACGAAGTGACAGAACAAGACCAAACTGATGTGCGGTACATGGTGGTCTAGCTCTCTCTCTTCACCTACGTGGAGTTCAACTTTTTGTAGGGCTAATGATATTGTATGCCTCTTGGTGGTACCCTTAGCCTGCACTTCACTTTATCTTGGTGGTCTAGGTGGATTTTGAGACATACGATTAGTACTGCCTGCGTTGGCCCTGCCGCCCTTATAGACATGTCAGCCTTCTTATCTACTAAAAAAGTTGTTTTAACAAAGAATTTTACCAAAACAATAACAACTTTATTTTACAAAGCTGCTCCTTTAGAGAAGCAACAACTAGAGTTGTTTTTTGTTATAGCCGAACCCTACCAAACAGGTCCGAAAAAACAATGGCAGGTTATGTACTTTCACTAGAACAATTATGTATCGTTTCAATGTTGGAAGAAGTATGTTGAAAATTAGAAATAAGGGAAGGTGAATATCATAATTCAAAACCCTCCTTATGGAAATATAATATTAGCTCATATACCACAAATCCATATCCAATTAGAGGGGTGGGTTATAACCTTTGAGCTAACTTCATTTAATCAAGCAGCTGATGAAAGATAATGGTCTAATGGAACATCCCAAAGGCAGCTGAGATGAAAGATAATGGTCTAATGGAACATCCCAAAGGCATATGTGGTCTGCGGAAGAGCCGAAATGCGACCATACATCGCATTCGCATGGGCATCGTCCTCGCACGGCAGCTCAAGTCGATACGTTAGGTTCTGTGAACTGGAGAGAGCATATTCGATCACAACACCACTTTGACGAGCCAGCCACATATATATTTGTTTACAACCAAGCATTCAAGCCCATCTCATTTTTACATTAAATTACAAGTGGGGCACCACCACCACCCAAAGTGGCAGCAACACAGCCCAAAAATCCATCCGCCAGCCATCCGAACACAGAATGGCAGGCGCAACTAGATATGCACAGAACAAGGCAAGGGGGGCATACATACCCGAGTTCTACACAGCACACACATACCTGTACACAGCATTGCCTTGTTATTTCCAAAATGCGAACATAACAAAAAAAAAAAACTCTCTGTACACGTCCCCCCGGGTTGTATCTGCTGCGACAAACATGATCGAACTCCTGTTGGGATCACAGATCCTCTGCCAATAGAGCCATTTCTTCTGCAACGTCCTCCGTGTGATCGGCCTTTGCTTCATGACAGCCGTAGAGCCATTTCTTGGAGGAGGGCTTTCTTCTGCGAAGCGGTGATTACACGGCTCGATTCGGCATGCTCAAGGACGTCGGTGATCATGGCAGCAGCATGACCAAGCGGCTCTTCAATTGCCCTCCTCAACATAAACGCCTGAGTACAATGAAAAGAAAACAAGACTAAGGAAACCAACAACAACACTGCCAATCAATCATCGATTCACCATATGCATGATTCGCATGATGCCAAAGCACAAGGAAGAGCAAGATCAGGCTAAAAACCTGCCCGTGATGGGATATCTTAAGCGTGCAGGGCTGCTGGACCCAAGGTTCGCCGTCCACTTGGACAGGGAAAGGAGCAAACGTTTGTATCTTGATCGACTGACCTTGTGCGATCCTCCGTGCCCGAGAAAGTCCGACCTAGATGCAGTTTAGTAATTCTTTCTTTAAGTCTCCACCATTTACTTCATCCTTCAAAGGTTTCTGAACTATGATCACTTACCTGGAGTGTTCCCAGATGCCATGCTCCTGTAATGCTAACCACTTCGAGCATCTTGTCATGGATTGACTGTGGATCAAAATTTTCAGGATTCTCACCCTCATTTTGCCACAGGTCAACCCCTCCCATGTAGCTCGGGATGTTTGCGACAAGCACACCTTCTGAGTCCTGAAGGATCCATAGCCACTAGCAGTTTAGTACAACCATGTAGTAAGGCAGGTGGTCTATATGCAATAATCACAATTCACTCTGACACAACCTCTGGTATCTCAATCTCAGTGCCATCCACTTCTAACCGAACTTGCCATGGTAAGTCCACAAACGCCCTGTCAATGATGCTCTTGGCCCCTTCCCTCGCATATAGCACCTTATTTAAGAACTGATGAAACCCAAGAAAGAAACATAAGATCCATCTTAATATTACGAATTAGAGACTGGGTAAAGCCTCCACATTAGTCATCACGAGACATGCTACAGAAAAATAGATAAACCATATGAATTCTTCTCATGTGAAACAAAAACATTCAGCCATCAATTCAGTAAACTCTAATCATCAGTGATAATAATATCCATCGGACATATTTTGTTTTCTATAAAATATTGTCAGCTTTGGCAATTATGGAAGATAGTCTAAAAGTAAGCCCCTAAATCTATATAAAAACTACCAAACATGCCAATTATGAAAAATAACCTAAAGTAAATCCCCTAAATCTTCATCTAAATTACTGACCTATGTCATTGTGAAAGATGATCTGAACTATTCCCTAAATTTGCATCTAAGTTACCCCACGTTTGCCGTTGTTAAAATAACCAAAAGCAAGTTCATAGATATACATCTAATGGCCTACCTGCATTAAAAAAACATCCCAAAGTCCTATATACCGTTTAAATTACCCACTTCTGTATTGTTAATATGAACTGACTCAAGGTATGTCCATACCACCATGGCATCATGAAGACCACATCATATCCATCTCCATGTCAAACACAGCTCAAACTAAGGTACAAGGTGCTATGCAAAGAGGGAAAACATGCATTGTGATGGAAAAGCATATAGAATAGATGGTACTAGTAAAGTCCAGAATTGGATAAAGATAAAAGTATGGGAAAGCATGCATGGTGATGGAAAAGCATATAGAATAGATGGTACCAGTAAAGTCCAGAATTGGATAAAGATAAAGTATCTATGAGTATTCTTTTTTAGAATATGGACGATAGAGAGCAGACAGAAACTATTCTTAATAGCACTAGGCCCAAATTTATCCACAAACTTCTAATGATTATGTCGTTAAAAATTATTAGCCCATGTAGAAGCAAAGCATGGGTTGACGGATTAGTTATCCAGTCAACAAAAAGCTGAAGTCATCAAAAATTGCCTCAGTCAATAATGTCAATTCAAGTACACTTCAATTGGTTCACCATTAAGCGCTACTATACTCAACAACTAGCTTAGGCATGAACCAATGGCACCAAATAGTTCAATATGCCTATAAGCACCTCAAAACTTAAAAAGTTCTACAAGATAATTCATTACAGGAGACATAAAAGTTAAATCTTCAGAAGAAATCTTGAACTGCAAGCATCCACAAACCCAACTTACAGCTGATAACATTGAAATAACACTACATTTCAAGTAACACAAGTATAATTTGTAAAGAAGATAAACATTAAATTCAAGGCCCAAATATTGTATATGATACAAACATTACCTGACTGTAGAATTTCTCAGGATTTTCTTCACGGAGATTATGAATGTCAAGGGCGACTTTTGCATCACATCCGATACCTGTCACCATAGTAAACTAAGGTTATTCGACAAGGGTGCTGATAAATGAAGTTTCTATGTACCTACCTAGATAGTTATTCATGCACTTTACTAGAAGCACATTTTTTGATTCCTTATCTTCTACTGTCACCTTCCATCTATCCAGGATAGTGACTGCTGCATGCTCTATGTCATGTAAAACTGTGCAGAGACCACCTTGCTTCTCAACAGCACCTAGGCCACCTCCCCATGATAAAACTCTCGAAAGATCATTGCCAGTGCCAGCTGGAAGAATTGCAATAGGTGGAGGTGATTCATAATTTTGCTTATCTATCACGTCAAGAACCCAACCAACAGTACCATCGCCACCACACACAAGTATTCTGAAATGTGGTACCTTTCTAAACAAAAATAATCCTGTTTCTGGCCCTTGTGAAGAACTCAATTCAAAAACCTAGATGAATAATATGGAAAATTAGAAACACATAAATCATAAATATCTGAAAAGCACTATAAAGGATTCCAGGCAAACCCCGTTTGACAGGGCCTACACGACCGTACTCCACGACCTTACAAGCCAGGGTGGACCAAAAACACATGAACTAGTGAAAGACCCATACCTGCAGAAAGACCACACCTCCCGTATTCCATGACCTTACAAGACAGGTTGGACCAAAAACACATTGACTAGTGAAAGACCACTACCCGCAGAAAGACCACAGCCTGGAGGGCCAACCCAGAACCAAAAACAGAACACTAGCCTTCAAATTTTCAAGAACATTGACAGCTTCTGTGCAACTGTGTGCCTATGTTTCTAGTAGGATGGAAAATAATAAGTCTCTTACACATGATCCAACACCAACAGCAGCAGATGTAGGCAAATGGTGCTGCTTCTTCAAAGGGTTCTGTTTTTTACACTGTTGTATCTCACTGTAGATGCAGTGAATTATACTAACTGAATTACCTAATCTCCAAAAAAATCTAGGCTTAAGCACTCCTCTTGACCATGCGGTTACTACTTACTACTGATTAGCACAGAGAAAATGGATTTTCTTAAGTGAGGATGGCGCTAGAAACATGAGATAAGATTGATTGTGATGATTTCCTCACATAATATGAAGTGATCCAGCACCACATGGATGAGTATAAGTAAATGCATGAACCCAACTCGTAATGCAATGGGCATATTTTAAAAATTGATGGGTACCATGATAAGTTGACTAGATGAGAAGTGACTTGACTTTAAGTAAAGTTTGGTGTGTGAAGTATCATGACCTGCACCGGATTCAAAAGAAAATGTAGCTTGTGCTTCAGAAGATCTCCACGCTGAGCCCCACTTCTCTTGTTGATAAAAACTAAAAGAGGTCTGGAATCAGCAGGCAATTCAGACAATGCATACTTAAGTTTAACTTCACCAGTCTCATTGTTGCTGAGCCTTCTAGACTCTGACATGAGTTCCCTACCATCACTCTCACTGCTATAATGCTCATTCTCAGGACTCCTTTGGGCACTGCCCCCAGTTGCTTTTAATTCCCCAGCCCTCTGGTTTGAGTTCAATGTGGTATCACTTGATGAATCATTGTTACTGTCAGATGGAAATTTGTTGTGATGTCTCTCTTTTTTAGTTCGGTTTAAACGCCCCCGCACAGTGGATGCAAACTCATTTGCTCCATGAGTTATAGAACTCAATATGCCACCAGGTTTGCTAATGGCCCGGACAAAAAGTGGCGACAGAATAAGGCGCCTGAAGGGACCAAGGTCACAAATATCACCTGTTTCAGTAGCCATGCCCGACTGGCAATCAGCATGGACCAGTCTGTGGCACCACATGCAGCAGTATATGGGAGGACCTCCCAGAAAAGATTCACTGCATATCTCCTCACAGTAACAACAGTACTGACCTTCTTCAGATTGGTCGGCAACGTCTGTCCAGAGTACAATCCATTGATGGACCACATGTTTGGACCCAAACATTGAGACACATTTGCAGTCTTTCTGAGAATTCGAAGAGCATATTATGTGCGCAGCTGCACCACAGACATTGCAACGGTGAACCATATTTTCTGAAGTCATCATCTGCCCAAGGGACTGAGCAGGTGAGAGAGATTCCAAGCATACACAGCACTTCATCCCTTTTGCACGAATCAAAGATTCCGTGTTCCAAACATGTTCAGCAGTAGGAACCTCATGGTTTCTTTCAAATTTCTTCCTCTTCGATCTGGCAATTATTTTCATCCAGCTTAAACTGATCTTTCGCCGCCACAATGAGAAGAAGTGAAAAAATGTCCAAAGACCAACTAGGCCAACAGTGAACCAAGCAGCAAGTGGTATCCAGAACTCTGATGGAGTAGGGGCTCTCCTGTACCAGTGGAGCTTGTGCATTTCGATTTGGTCTTGCAACCAGATCATTCTCACAATGGATAGACCACACAATATTTTAATATTGAATCGTGGATATGGACTATAAGAAACTATATCCGGCCTTTCAACCACGGCTACACTGCACTCTTGAACAGAACATTATATTAGGGATAAGGTCAATCACATGAGTCTGGAAAGGCTTCATAACCCCTGTAAATATCTCCTGCAATTAAAGTCGTGAATAAAGACATCATAGATATGACAAAGTGTAACCAACATGATCAACAGGCCAACCGGTCATGCTAGGGAATGCTTTATAGCATTAATTAGTGGTTAAACTTTAGAAGTTGTAACAAACACATTAGTTTGATTGTAGAATTGATTTGAACCATTCCATCAAGGATAGACTAAGTTCGCATTCACCTCGACAGGCAGCCTATTGAATTAGGCATTACCTGAGGCTCATAGTTCACAAATTGAGCAAGAATAGTCATATGCATATACTTGACACACTATCATAAGCATAGATTGGTGAGTGGCGTGTGATGATTACAGAGGGCAATAGATACCAGCACAGTCATAGTACTTGAAAAAACATATGAAGCCGAGACATATGGGTTGTAATATATATGTTTACAGCTACTATGAGATGAGAACCCAAAAAGGATTAGCAGTACTCTTATATATCAGGTCAGATCAGTTGTCCTCGCAGAACACGAAGAGGAAAGTAAGGGGCTTGGAGCCTGGACAAGCACTCCGCAGCAGCGGGTTTCCGGATCATAAGTGAAATTAAGGAGACGAATGATCTCGGCAAGAAAGAAGCAACCGAAAATGGAGCCCAGAAATTGACGGGGTGGGAACGAGCAGAGCAGGCAGAGAGCACCCTCAACTCACAGAATGAAATCATGGAGAAGAGTCGCCTAGCCCCGCTCGCTATGCGCCGCGCCCGTCTGTTCCTCCGCCACCGCCGCCTCCGCCGCGTAGTCTCCTTTATGGCTCGCTCCCCTCCCAGAAAGAGCAGAAGACTGTAGCTGCAATGGATCGAGGCGGAAGTGTACTGTGTATCCGTGTCTGCCTCCGGATGGTTCCACGTGGGGCCTAGAATATGTTCCGCCCGCATCCCGGGCGTCGGCGCGGTGATGGGGCGTCGCCGACGGTGGCGATGCGCACACGCGCCATGGCTTTGACCCTTGACGAGGTGAATCTTTGGGCCACGTCGAAAGTGGTGGCAGAAAAGATACCCGTCGTTCTCATTTTACTCAAAACCCCTTCGGGTACCCCGTAATTACCACAATACTACGTAAGTGCAATCCTAACTTTGTCACCATTCAAAACTAAAATTGTATTTTTTTAAGACGAAGAGAGTACGTCAATACCGATAGAAATACTACAACAGAACATAGCTTCACGACGAGTGTCACTGTATCCTTCCTCGTTCGTCGATACAAATAGAGGACTTATTGTTGAGATATACATAAATAATACATAGAGAATTTAAGGGGAAAAAAACTTTATAGTAACAGCTTATTTTTAATTAAATCTTCAAAGGCCACCATCCTTGATCTGTTCCTGATTTTACGCTAGCTAAAAACGAAATGAGATTAACCTTTTAGAGTGTGCGCTAGATATAAACGAGCTGTCAGTGAGTGCAAAGATATCAAAATAGTTTTTGTTTAAATGACTATCTAAATAGTAATATAGAAATTGAGTTTTAGAAAGAGTGGTTGAGAACTTGATATACTGTAATAACGGACTAAGTTAATTATTTCTTCGCTTTCCCTCGATAAGAGCAAGTACAATAATAAGTAGTTTATAGCTAAACAAATGTTGATGTGGAGAAAAGAAAAAAATGAGAAAAGAGAAAGCTTGACTCTCATGCAAACATCAAGCTAGACACGGCAGCCTAGGTAATAGTGGATTCAAATAGTAAATGTTGTGAGGAGTAATAGGAAAGAGAAAATTTTAGAGTCAAATAAGAGACAACTTATTGTATAACTTGATTCTAATAACTTTACTTATAACTACACACTTGACTCTATTATACACACTTACCGATGCATCACTATAGTATCGTCAAAAATACTCCCTTAAAAACCTTAAAAAGAGTACACGTTCTCGATTTAAACTAATTCAAGTTTAACAAAAAATAATGTCAAAAAATACGATTCTAAATTAGATATATACGATAAAACTATATATGTATATTAGACGAAAAAACTAATTCTATATAGCCGTTCTACACGTCATCAACTGTGCAGCACTACTCGTATGACGTTGATCCATCTTTTATTGGTCTTCGTAGCTGCATGATTTAGATAACACTAGCATGATCTAACTGTACGTCTTCCGAACTCTTCAGTTGATTGGATGCTGTGCTGAGCACACGTGGCCGGCGTTGATGCCGTGTTGCTGTTGCTGATTCAGGTACTGATGCCTGATGGTGAGGTGGCCGTCCGCCACGTGTCAGGGCGGGGCATCCCACGTGGCCGAGTCCTTGATCCTTTTTGCATTCGTCCGCCACGTGTCGATCGGCAGCAGTTGGCTTGGAGTCGGAGCGCTGGGCAGCTGGCCGGCATGCATGACTGCATGAGCATGACCGCCGTGGCCCGTTGGCGCGCGGATGGGCACGTATCATCCCCGAGTTCTTCTCGCGCTTTCCTGTGTCTCTACTCTCTAGTCACAAAACCACGCACGACGATATCATATCAATTTTTTTTTTCGCACACTGAGGACACCAACACATTGGCGTGCTGCGTGTGCCCGTAGCGACGGTTGGTCTGGTAGAGTTCCACTGACACGCGTCGGCAGGAGCCATAAAATGTTGCGGATGCGATTCCACTGACACGCGTTGGTAGGAGCCACGAAATGTTGCGGATGCATGCGGATTCTTTCCGTGTTAAAGATCTACAAATATACCACATATACACGACTAAACAAATAAATTTTTTAATGGCTGGATGTAGTCACGAACTGATGTAAATTATATATTGCTTATAATATATACTAAATAATTCATGTGTACCATATTTTCATGGTCTCTGAAACATAATACAATTACACAAGGAAACTTTAAAAAGATTCGCCCGTGCTCATACTAGAACTGTATAGTGATATTCTCAAATCAATTCTTCAGTGCAAGTCTGAATGAACACTGGCACACTGCAAGTCTTGACTTTCCTTTACATCAACATCACCAACATTAAATTCATAGCTTCTCTAGTACATAATCATAATAGCTTGTTCTAGATCTACAAGGAGACATGATAACAGAGAGTGGTAAATAATTCATAGTGCAAGAATTGACAAAAATAAAATTCAGAGTTTAAAGTACAGGCTTTTTGTTTTGTTATAGTTAGATCTGGTCACAATGAAAGACTAGAGAAAATATTTTCCTCGTTCTTTGGTGGCAGAAAGAAGAAGAATGAAGATACCAGAAAGAAGAAAAAAAATCCTCAATTTCATCTATTTCTCATCTACACTGCAAAGCGATAAACACATTAACAGATTAGGTTTTGAGTTGTGCTTTACAACGTGAGTGCTATTTCGAATTGCAAAGTGCTTGTAATGCATTGATGTACCCAGATTTCATATAATATAATTCTTATTTCTTTGTAAAAAAATGTATTTCGTTCCTTAAATTAGATGGACTGAAACTAGGACTATTGTTTGTAATTCTACAAGGATGATGACCCGTTGCCTCTCCCAAATCTACCATGCACTGTGCTCTTCTCTTCCATATCTTTATTCTTATTAATCCAATCGGCAACAACTTAGATTATCGGCCCGTAACTCAGCAAGTTCAGAAATGCATAATTCAGTAGCTATATAGCTGTGTTCATATTTCTCTTTCATGATGCAAAATGTAAACTGCAGAATTCTAAAGAAGAGTACACACGCTAACACATGCAGTAGTATTTTTTTTTTAAACTATGCAGTAGTATTTTTTTTTTTTTTGCGAACACTATGCAGTAGTATTTAGCTACATGCAAGATGAGAGAGCTATGACCTATGGGAGAGAAAGAGAACTATGGTTGAGACCAAGCACTCGACCAACTGATGTTTCTGAACTCATATGAAAGAACTCGAGCCTTGCCAAATTCACCAGCTACAACTGATGTGCAGGATATTCATATTCATATCCATATTCATCAGCCTAGACCATGGAATCGAGCTTGCATTAAACCCCAGATTGACACCAATCCTAATATAATCGACTCAGAAAGTCCTAAATGAACATATCGACATAGAATAGGACGAGCAAGACTGATCGTATGGGCTTACGGGGAAAAAATTCCAGCATAATACTGGTGCTCTCGCTCGGGGCGACGAGTGCCCGAGCAGGACAGACCGGCGGCAGCTTAGGGACGACGGGCAAGAACCCGGACTAGCATCGCGCACGGCCACTGGGCAACTCGACCAAGGCGTCCTGGAAGCGGCTCGCGCACCTCCCCGGCCAGCGGCGTACGCGCGTCCCGGAGCAACTTGAGCTCGAGCAAGGACGGCCAAGGGTGAGCAAGTACAGACGACGGATTTGGCATATATGAAAGATTCCCTCGCCCGCCCGCACCCGGATCCTAGCAACGTTGACTCGAGACGATGACCCCTACAACGCTCCTCCATGTTGGCGATTTCTCCTGAGAGCACGAGCCCTCCCTCGTGAAGAGATGACTGCAGTCTCTTTCTTCATTTACTCTGATTGTTTCCGTGATCGATAAGCCTGACGGATAAACCAACCGAACACGACAATAGAGATGGTAGTTCGGTACATGTTGTAGGTGCCCTTAGCAGTATGTTCATTCTAGATTTTCTCAACATATACACAACGGTATTATATATACAGGCGGTTTAGAACGTATTTGTATAGATGTTTTTTCGAACCGCTTGTCTGAAAGATCTGTAGAAATGAGCGATTTCTACATAAGTCGTAGATATTTTGACGCAAAATCACGAACACGCTCCTCTGGAAATTTGAACCCTCGACCTCAGCCTCGCATGTACCCTCCTCTACCACTCCAGCTATAAGTCACTTGTGTCAAGATTCTGTTTTAGTTCCTCATATTCTATACTAAATCGAGTGTAAATTGATTGTTTGGGTCACTAAACGAATTCAAATGAAAAAGTTGTAAATTACAAAATTTCATAACTTTTCGAGATCTACAACTTTCATGTAGCAAGTTTTTCCATCCGAGATCGTTTATAAAAAAAAATCAGGGTCTCAGTATTTCTAGTGGCGGTTGTCTTAAGCAACCGTTTGTAGAAATCGATTTTTACAGATGGTTACTTAAGAAAACCGCCACAAGAAATAGGGTATGTTTATATGCGGTTTTCTTAAGGAAACCGCCTATAAAAATCAGATTTCTACAAACGGATTTCTTAACAAACCAGCCTATAAAAATACCCTATTTCTACAAGCGGATTTCTTAGTAAAACCATCTGTACAAATCGATTTTTAGAGACGGTTCAGAACCGTTTTATTTCTACAGACACATGATAAGCAAAACCGCCAGTAGAAACTTTTGCACACCGCTGGCTTAGAGCCTTTTTTACTAGTGCAAATAACAATTTAAGAGCAACTCCAACGGTTTGTTATCCTTTCTTCCCATCCTTTATTTTTTGACAAATTAACAAAAAAAAAACTCTCTCCAATAGTTTCCCATCTTTGGAAAAGATCCCAAAAAGCATCGGCTGGCGCGCATATATCCGCGTGGGTCGCGAGCGCGCATCTCTTCCGTTCGCGTGCCGCCAACGCCTTCCCGCGCACATCCTCCCGCGTGCAGGTTTCCCGCGACAGCGTTCTTCTCCGACGTGCTCAGCTGGGCGAGGTAACTGTGTACACGTACGATACATGGGATAGATGAGATTTCCTACAGCTACCTGAACCTGATCCTACACGTACGCGACAACAAGACAAAGCGACGACGCGACGCCGTGATGCGGCCACAGGCGACGGGCCGAATACGGCTTCAAGGCGACGGCCGGTCTCCGCGTGAAGGCGGCGGCGCGTCTCCGCGGGAACGAGAGGAGGCCGCGGCGCGCGAGGGAACAGAAACCGGAAAAAAAATGTGGGTCCACAATTTTTTATGTTTATCAAATGAATTATGGAAACTATTGAAGATGAGTTTTTTTCCTTTTCCTATAACTATTTAGGAGTTGCTAAAATCCTTATTTTGAGAAACAAAATATGGTTGGAGATGCTCTAAGTCCCTTTCCGGCTTTCCCTTTACCTGAAAATCACACAAATTGTGTTTACATCGATCCAAGGAGGAGACGGTACCGGATGTGAGAGTCGGTCTTGGGAGGCTAACGGATGATTCACATCCTCAAAGGTCAAAGCCATATGAGCAAAATCGCCGTCCAAAGAGGCTGCATGTTTGCTTGTCCGTTTGTTACAAGATATTGGTTTTTAAGTGTCTTTTTACATAGTCTTATTGATAAAAGAAATTTCATAAAACAAATAGCCCGTCTA
The DNA here is from genome assembly GCA_022036555.1 of Microstegium vimineum. Lineage (NCBI taxonomy): Eukaryota > Viridiplantae > Streptophyta > Magnoliopsida > Poales > Poaceae > Microstegium > Microstegium vimineum. The sequence continues at coordinate 4,617,333 of CM039124.1, read as the reverse complement.
GCTCAGTTGGTAGAGCGCAAGGCTCTTAACCTTGTGGTCGTGGGTTCGAGCCCCACGGTGGGCGATTTTACTTTTTTTTTTGCATTTTTTTTTACCAGGAACTGATTAATTGATTTTACTTTTTTTTGCATTTTTTTAACCAGGAACTGATTAATTGACGTTTACATTTTTTTGGCTCTTTTTCGCAGGAGCTGATTTTGCAGAATCACTATTCTAACTCCAAGAAGTACTCTCGCTTCCTCCTCCATATATAAATAATAAATCATGAGCGGATACAAACTAAAACTTTTAGTTCGGGAAGATGAGCATTTTTTTTTCTTGGATGCAATTCAATCAGATTTTTTTCCTCGTGTAGCCGTTGCTGATTTTGAAAGGAGTGAAATCCATCACAGTCCAAAAACTTGTTTATAGGTGCGAAATTCATCACAGGTCACTGTAGTCGTTTGCATGTGTTTTATAGGTCTCCAAAGTCTAAAAATGTATTTTGGGTCCCTAGAGTTAGTTCGGGCCCTATTCAGATCCAAACAAGTATTTATTCTATCCGGTAGCTGATGTGGAATGCTTACACAACGCCTACGTGGAATGATGAAAGTTGGAACCCACATTTGAGTGGCAAGGCTTAATTTTAGAAAAATAAACTGTATATTTTTAAACGATCTTCGATGAGGATAATTTTTATACGAAAACTATATCCCTTCAATGAGAGCTATAACTTTCTAGTTTTGGTGTTTTCCATTTGAGACAGTTGAGATACTAAAAAAAATTATAAAATATTTTAGTAATATATCAATAATGTTCGCGTAGCAACCTTGTCATCTTAGCAAAATCACATCTTTCTTCTATGGTATCAGATAAAAATACTTTGTAGACAAAATTTGTAGTTCACGATGAGATCTATGAATTCATAGTTTTGATTTTTTTATTTGATATCATTAAGATGTTTTGAAATACAAAAAATATTATAATGTTTAGATCCCACCTAAAAACTTTACGCCCTATCACATAGCATGTTTAGACACATGCATAAAGTATTAAATGTAGATTAAAAAATTAATTGGACAATTTTGCATTTATTTTGTAAGACAAATCTTTTAAGCATAATTAGTTCATGATTAGACACTAATTATTATAGTAACCCATGTATTAATGATGAATTAATAGACTTAATAAATTCATCTCACGTTGTACAAATGGATTCTATAATTTATTTTTATTAGTATCTGAATACCTCATGCGACACCTACAAACTTTACACGATCTAACTATGCCCTTAATGTATTACGGAGTATATCAGAAGTTGTTTTAGAGCATCTCCAAGAGACTCTCCATATCCTTCTATATGCTAGGAATAACGATTTTAGTGAAAAACTACCCTACAATAACTTTTCTAAATGGTCTTCTAAATATAATCATTCTCTATTCCGGATTTTTCGCTAGTAAAATATAGAAGACGAGAATAGCTCTCGAGAGTATGCATGAGATTTAGAAAAGTTGTTGGAAAATGAGAAGATATACAAAACGATTTTTATGCAAATAACTCTCCAATCGAAGATTTAAAGAGTGAGATTTAGAAAGACTCTTGGAGATGCTCTTAGCTCCACAGATCGAGTGGGCTATAACGGCTTCTCGATTTCCTATGGTGTGATGAAGGTGCAGTGATGGCCAATAAATAGAGGTGACTTCTAATCGAAGGATGTGGTGTTATTTTGAATGGTTGAGCAGCGCAGACCATCTATGTTAAGGCTCTCTTGGCTCAAGCACTCCCTTGACTCAAGCACGATCAGTGATCATGGTGGAGGCTACTGTTTTATCCTATTCGGTTGGTGAAAAAGTCAGTGATTGAATAGTATTATGTGAGAAAGAATAAATTAATTGAATAATATTTGTAAGAGAGGACAAACTGAAACAAGCTAAATGTAGTTTAAGCGAATAGAGCGAGGCCTAAACCCTCGATGCCTAGAAAATCAAATACTTTATACAACCGTTAATACAAAATCTTTAGGATCAACAGGGCTTTGAATACTCAGTTTCAACGCCTAACATCGATTCTTTTGCTCCTATAGTCCTATTTGTGCCTACCCAGACCATGTAAACTATTGCTCCTCGAGGGAATCACTGCTTTGCTTTCTGTAAGAATAGACTATGTAATCCTGCTTGCAGGAAGTTGTTGCTGAAATAAATTTTCTGTCAAAAAAGAAAGAAAGAAATTGAACGGTTGAGATGCACAATAAAGATTGGATCGAACGACTGAAACGTGTTTAAGGGGAAACATCTATACTAGCCTATTTAGATATAAAAAAAATTACAAAATTTTAAATTGTATCATTTCGTTTGTATCTGGTGATTATTGTCCACTCAAGTAGGTCTCAAAAGTTTCATATCGTAAATTACAAATAAACTGTATAATTAATTATTATTTTTATCTATATTTAACTGTATAATTAATTATTATTTTTATCTATATTTAATACTCTATGCATACGTTCAAACATTCAATGTGATAGAAAATTCTGTAAAATTTTAGAATTTTAAAGCCACCTAAACAAAGCCTTAGAATCTGATGAACAGACTTTGTCGCCTCAGTGGCTCAGTAGTCAGTACCAGCGTTTTTCTTACCGGTCGGTAACCGCCGACCAACCGCCGCCGAGCGGTTCGGTTTGGTGACCGGTTTGAATTCAAATTTCAAATTTGATTTTTTTTAAAAAAAAATTCTGAAAAAATTCCTAAAAATAGTTCACGATTTATAGAGTCCAATGGTGTAAAATTTTTTCAAATTGGAGTTCGTTTGCTATTTTTTGAACGTGTTTAAGTTTGAAAAAAAAAGAAAAAAGAAAAAAACCGTGAGGCCCGTTAAGGGCCCATGCGGCCCATTGCCTCCTGTCGCCTCCTATTTAAGCAGCTGTCGCCCGGGGGGGGGGGGGGGCGGTGTCCGCGCCCCGAACCCTATCCGTGCCCGCCCCCTTCTCTTTCGCCCCCGCGCCGACCGCAGCCGACCGCGCCCCTCGGTAACCAACCGGACGGCGGCGGTTACCGAGAGATTTGGTCGGTAACCGACCAGCCCGCCACGCGCCCTCCCCCCCCCCCCCCCCCCGGCGGTTACCGACCGGACGCAGCGGTTACCGACCGGACGCGGCGGTTACCGACCCCCCCGAGCGGTTACCGACCGGGTCGTTGGGTAAGGTTTTTTTTGTTTTTTCCATTTCCTTGCATTTGTAGTTGCTATAGTTGTAGGATTTAGTTATGATAAGCTATAGGATGTAGGATTGATGGAGTATATGATGTAGAAAATATTTATTGTAGGATTTAGGTAGGATTTGACTTAGGATGTATCTAGGAGTTAGGTTTATTTGGTTTAGGATTTAGGATTTGCTGTTGGATTTGCTTTAGGATGTATGTAGGATTTAGGATTTAGGATTTTATTGATATAGGATTTAGGATTTAGTACGGGTCAATATTGACACATGATGTAATTCCCATGAAATATGTTAAGGTAAACAAAAGGTGCATCTTTGAAAACTATTTTTTATAATAAATATAGTACTCGCTCCGTCCTAAAGATGATATTATTCTTAAATAGTGCTGAATCGAATAGTCTTAAATTTAGCTGAATTTATATACTAAGATTTTAATATTTATTATAGTAAATAAGTACCATTAGATTCTTTATAAAATATATTTGTTGTATTGCTATATATTTGCGGTATGATTTGATGCATGTGTTCGATTTTTTTGTGTTGTCCATTTGTGCAGGAAGATGCCGAGAGACCGCAGAGACGTGGTATGGGAGCATGGTGAGAATCTTGCTCCCGGATGGAAATGCAACTACTGTCTTAAACAAAAAGCTGGGGGTGGTGCTTCCCGATTGAAGCAGCATTTGGCTGCGCGCGGGACGGAGGTGATCCACTGCACCAAGGTGCCCAGAGACGTCCGGGAGTACTTTCAGCATGAGATCGACAGAACTAGGCAGGCAACTAGTGACCGCTCTCGGCAGAGGGTTGCACGAGAGGCTACTGCAGCGGAGGGCAACCACCCCCTTGACGATGACGAGTACGAGGCTCAGTTGCAGACAGCCATGAATCAGTCCAGAGCAGAATATGAGTACCAGGAGGGGGTGCAGCGGAGAGGAGGCGCTTACGAGCGTGGAGGTGGCAGTGGTAGTGGTACTGCTTCGCAGGGGGGCAATCCTTTGCAGAGGATGTTTCGGAGGTCTAGTTCACTGAGGCAGACCCCTGCGGTGGTGGAGGACTACAACTTGGCAGCCGGTACGAGGGGTGGACTCTAGCAGACACGGATTGATACAGGGTCATGAACGCAGAGGGGAAGGAACGCGAAGGACGCAATTGGGAAAGCTTGGGGAAAGTTTTTCCATACTGCAGGAATCCCCGGGAGACAGGCGGACAATCCGTACTTTGTTAGTGCGGTCAGGGAGACGCAGAAGTGGGGTAAGTACATATACTTGGAGACTTCAATTCATTACGTATATTTCTCTATTCTCATGATTCACTTACGATTGCAGGTGAAGGCATCGCGTCACCCAGTGGAAAGGATATAAACGGGAAGTACCTCGATCATAACGACAAGGACCTGCAGATCCGGTACGCAAAGTTTCAGGAGGAGTGGCCCTTGTTTGGGGTCACGTTGATGTGTGATTCATGGACGGGCCCGACAAGAATGAATGTCATCAATTTTTTGATCTATTGCAATGGCGTCATGTGGTTCCACAAGTCAGTTGACGCGACGGGCAGGAGCCAAGATTCATCTTATTTGCTGGGGGTACGTCCAAAATATTATGCCAAGATCGGAGCATGCAGGTATGATCTCAACATGCAAGCGCATTTCAGCTTGGCTGCACAACCATGGCCAGTTGAATGCAATGATGAGAGAAGCCATTGGTGGTGAGTTGGTCAAATGAAATGCCACTAGGTTTGGGACCAACTACATGTTCATGGAGAGCTTCCATCGGAAGCGTGATCGTTTTATGCAGTGGATGGGATCTTCCGAGTTCTTGCATAGCAGGTGGGGAAAATCCGAGGAAGGTCATTTTGCTCACGCAAGGCTGTCTAGCATACAGTGGTGGGACACACTCAAATACATCATCGATTCAGTGGCACCAATTTACAGGTTCCTTCAGTTCGCTGATCAGGATAGGCGACCTAACATGTGTGAGGTTGTCTACAACTTCCAACAGTGCAAAAATGAGATGGAGGCCTTCTTTGGAACAAATGTCTCAACATGGCATGAGTACAAGGCTATCATGGATGCCAGGATTGCGGACGTGTACCAAGGCACGCATGTGGGCCTAGGTGCGATCATAACCATTGTTAAAATAGCAGTCTCTACATATTGAGTATTTACCATTTGCTAATTTGTCGTGCATCGTATGTTGCAGCTGCTGTCCTCAACCCTAGGCTTGTATACCGTTACAATCCAACTCCGCAAATGTTTGCTGGCCTCAAGGAAGCATTTGGGAAAATGACGGATGTGCACTCCGCTGTCTTGGCATTACAGGAGGCAGAATCATTCCGCCAACACCTTGGGGAGTTTGACAGTGAGTTGGCCATTAAAATGGCCACGGACCCCAAGACAACCCCATGTAAGAGTACTTTTTGAGCTAAACCCTAAACCCCTAAACTATTTTTTTTGTCTTTTTGAGCGCATACCTAACATAATGGGTTCCACTTGCAGCTCAATGGTGGATGCTGTTCGGCAGGAGCACTCCAAATCTGCAAAAACTTGCGTTGAGGCTTGTTGCATAGTGTGTATCCTCCAGTGGATGCGAGCGCAACTGGAGTACATTTGCCTTAGTGCACACGAAGGTTCGGAATCGCTTGTCCCACAAAAAACTGAACAAGCTAGTGTATGTGAACTACAACCTTCGCCTGCAACTCGCGGATGCCTCCGGACCACCTAGGCGTGAGGAAGAAGACTTCATTGACCAGTTCACGCAGATATCCTTTTACGAAAGGGATAATCCGGTTCGAGACTGGATGGAGTATGGCAGATCCAACCAGACTCCAGTTCTCGACGAAGAGGATGAAGAAACGAACATCCCTCTTCCGTCCCATATCGTGAGGTACGTTGATGTACTTTGTTAGCCACTAACGAACCATACTTTTAATAATATGATTCATTCTTTGTCATGACAGAGACCAAGTGGACCCCGACGATCTTGGGCCCATCAGTGATTGGGCCCGTAGACATGTGGGTGACACGCATCTTGGGAAAAGAAAATACCAGACGGGACCTAGCCAGAAAAAAAGGGGAAGCGAGTGCAACAACCTGTCACCAGCGATGATTCGACAGATGATGGCGAGGAGGGTGAGCAAAGTCCACGGTACCAGGAGTCCGATCACAGCAGCTCAGCAACTGACAGTGGAGACGGTCATAGTGGTGACGATGACCCTAGAGCTGCTGTTGTTGTTGGTGGTGGTGGGGCTGGGGGTTCTGCAGATGGTGCTGGTGGTAGTGGTACTGGTGATGCTGGTGGACTTCGTTTCACAGGTATGGATTGTTACAGACATTTTTTAATGTCTATGCCTATTCACTAGTACTAATTATGGTCGGCTGCAGGCGAGACGGACTTCACACATGCTACTCAGGACCGCGACCATGGGCAGCCGGAATCGTAGAGGAGAGCGTACGACCCGACGGACTGCTACGACACGCCACAGTACTCATCTTCCTCGTACAGTCATACATCGTACGGTGGTGGTTATACCTACCCCGTTCCTGACATCAGCACACAGCCGGCCACTAGATGGGTCTACGAATGGCAAGACCCGGATTTCTACAACATGTTAGTGCAGGAATGGGAGACCACAGCTCATTGGACGGGCCAATCATGGATAGAGTACAAGGCCGGGCTACAGTCGCACGGTATCGCTCTAATGTCCACCGCGGAGTATGAGGAGGGGTGCCGAAACGGAATCTTCCCTTATATGCAACGCCAGTGAGTAGTGACCATGATGTTCGCATGTCTACGACACGAGGTATTTCCATGGACGATTTGTTGTTGTTGCAACGGTGAACTACGTTATTTCCATCATGAATTTGTGGCTAATGCATCACTATGATATTATTGTGGGGTTGGCCATTTGTATCACACTATTTTACATGAATTGTGTGTTCTATTTACATCATTATGCACAAAGGTCATGCAAAAAAAATTGATTTTTTCAATAAAAAAAAACCACCCGACGGTTTGGACCGGTTACCGTTCAAACCGGTCGGTAACCGGCCCTAACCGACCGGTTACCGGTCCAAAACCGATTACACTGCGGGGTTTGAATTCAAAATTCAAACCGTTCGGTTTGGACCGGTAACCGCCCGACCGCTCCCCGGCGGTTACCGGATCCGGTTCGGAAAGAAAAACCCTGGTCAGTACTCATCTCCGGCCGCCGCCGAGTGGAACGATTCCTTTCCTGGCGCTGGCGGCCGTGGCCGGCGTCCCCGTCCTCCACCACCACCGGCCGCCCAGCCGACACCTTCTCCCTGCGCGGCTGCGACCTGCTGGCTGCTGCCGGCCGGCCGCTGCCCGGCACCTTTGAGGCCCCGTCGGCTTAGGGACCCGTGCCCGCGAGCCCTCTCCCTCCCTGCCGAAGTGCGGACCACAGCTGGTGAGAGCACTGAGCTACTTGCTCCCCTCCATTCTCTTCCTCCTTGCAAGTTCTCCAAAACTTTAGCCCTAACTTTCCTCTTTCCTCCGATATAATGTACTCCACAGATCGGAATTTATATTTGTACTCCACAACTCTTTAGCCTCAAATTACTTCAATTGATGTGGCTTTATAGCTGTCTACAGTAGAGATTTATATTTGTGGGCTAAATTGTGCTGATAATTTTTATTTTTTTTTCGAGACCAGGCATATAACATGTATTTCATTAAGAAGAAGAGAGTGGTCAATAGACCTAAACATAGATGATACATGAGGAATCGCGAGTAATTCATGGATTACCAACGAAAACCTCAACACAAGGCACAAAACAAGAAACATGAGGGGTGGGGGGCCCTCCACCCACAACCCCAGCAACTGAGCCTAATACAAAAGATAACTCGACAGCTAGGTAGCCAGCAGTGATAGGAGTCATAGAAGATAACTGCGGCAAAGCAACTGCTAGAGAACAAGACAACCTCGGTAGCAAAGCATCCACCGGAAACTCCTCGGTGACATTTTTTATGGTACTTTACTTGAATTAATAAAGAGCCTTTTAGATGAGTGCCATTAAGAAAGATCGCAATTACACCGAAGCCATTAAAAAAGATGACCGCACACAGGTAACACCGGTCTAAACTTTCTTCCCGAGAAGCCATTCCGTCCGTGTGTGCCGTTCATTTTCAGCCGTTTGCTAGCTCTTACATGTGGGACCGGCTACTGTAGTGGTCCATAATACCCCTCTCATCCCTATACCCTCGTTTTCTCTCCCCTCCCTTTCTCTCTCTTACTCTCCCTTTCTCTCGGCGGTCGGGGACGAGCTCGCCCACAGTGGGCAGGGGACAGGGGCGCTGGCGCGCTGGGCGAGTGGGCGGCAGAAGCCACGGCCTCGGCGCGGGCTTGCGCAGGCAACACGGGGCGAGGCAGCGGCCACGGAGCGGGGCGCTCTGCACAGCGGCCTGCTCGGCCCTCGCGGCCAGGGGCGAGGGTCGCGCGAGCTGCCAGCCGGGGCGGAGCTCGCCCGCGCAGCACCGGCCGCCACGTCCACCGCCGCGCTCTGGACGCCGCGGGCCACAACCGCGCCACTGCGCTGCGTCGCGGAGCACCTCGGCATGCCCGACGACCACTCGGCCGAGCGCCGGGCAGGGGAGCGTCGTCCGTGCCGGCGGATGGGAGGTGGAGCGCGGCATTGACGAGCCGTTCGGCTGCAAGTTCCCGGCGTAGGTCTGCCAGTCGCAGCAGCGGACGGTGGTGGCACGAACTCGCCGGCCACGCATTGAGCAGAGCCCCTGAGTTGTTAGCCATTGAACATCCTAGCTTCCAGTTCATTGTTCTGTTCTCATGATTCTTTCCTCGGATTTGTGAAAAATTCTGAGATTTCCCTGCGCGACATTGTGTCCTTTTCCATGTTCGATCATTGAATTGCGTATTAGCAACACACAAATTGTACTTGGAAGCCAGTCATCTTGCTGGCCAACACATCAAACTACAACTCGGCTAAACCAATTCTTTCATCCATCTCTCGCCACTAGCCAGACTTGGAGCGCGTCCCCGGCGGCGTGCTCACGAGCCCGAACGCGATGGTCAGGCGCTCGCTGTGGTACATGAGCGCGCGTGCCTTGGCGTCCTCATCGATGTCGTGGAGCACGTGGCGCATGTCCGGCACGTACACCGCCGCGTGGATCTACGTGTGGAGCTCCCGTACCTTTGCGTACGCCTCCCGCCGCTTGGCCTGGACCACCGCGTCCTCCTCCCTCGCCGGAGGCCGCCTCGGCCGCTCCTCGAGGACTTGTCGCGCGTCGCCGCGGGCCCCGAACTTGAGAGAGGGGGAAGGGGTCAGCGACGACAGGGTAGTACGCCACGGGGAAGGTGACGCCAGTCCCCGCCCCTGCGCCGCGCTTCGGCTGGAGCTTGCGCCGGAGCTGGAGAAAGAGGGCGGCGGAACGGGTTGCCGGTAGAGGACGACGCGCCCTTGGCCGGTGAGGTGTCTCTGCCGCGGCGAATCGGCGATGAGGCCCGGGAGAGAAAGAGAAGAGAAGATTTGGGGGGCTGACAAAAGAGGCCCACTGTAGGGTAAAGTGGACATTTCATTTGTTTCTTTGACACTGTTAGATGGTAACATGGACGGAATAACTTCTCGGAAAAGAAAGTTTAGACCGGTGTTACCTGTGTGCGGTCATCTTTTTTAATGGTTTCGGTGTAATTGCGATCTTTCTTAATGACACTCATGTAAAAGACTCATTAATAAATGATTCTTACAGAATTGCTAAATGGATTATGTCATATGACATGGATTTTTGTTTAGAGTTTTGAGGCTGTCGTCGCCATGGTGAACAAGGTGGGTCTCTGCTTGCTCCCTGCTCAGGCTGTGCTTGCTTCGTTCGAATTGGATGTGAATTGGTATGCTGGTTAGCTAGGTGGTGGTGATCTTGGTGTTGGAGGATGTGATTGCGAGGATTGGTTTGGTGTTTAAACTTTGTATGTAATTGACTCTGCAGATGGGCTTCTTTGCAGAGGCTGGACCAGTGCAGATCTTTGTGTCCAACCATGTGAGTCATTTTGCCTTGCTCGGAGTTGCTTCATAGTCAAAGTGTTAAATGCTTAAAGAAGTTTCAGAACTCTTTCTGACCATTCTAGGAATTGGCTGTGTTTACTCACTCCTTTAGTCCTTTATCACTATGATAAACATACATGGCTTCCTTTTGTCACAGGATACTAGCATAGACATTTTGTTTAAACTTAAATTATTAATGTCAGTCAATACTGTTTTGTTAGAATAATATTTGTTCCTCTGTGCTACTCAATCGCAATGCAGTTGATTCCAGACGATATGGAGTTCCAGTCGGGAGATGTGCCAAACTACACAACTTCTGATGGATCAGTATGCCTCTTTTCTATATATAAGTAGTAGGGATGAGTCTTCTCCTCGTGTGTAACTACTGTAGAAGTTTCTTCCTTTTTAAAATACAATATGACATTTAGGGCAAGTTAATTAGATAAAAAAAATGAACTAAAAACATCATATATTTAAAAATGGAGGGGGTATAAGTTTTAAGCTCATCAAGTTTGAAGTAAGCATAGACTATATTTCTGATGTATATTCATTAGTTATTGCTTTCTCATATGCTTTGCTAATTGTTTACTCTTGAGGATTTTTGGTGATATCTTGAAATATTTTTTTTATATATGCATATATTTTTATCCATTTGCTAAATCTGCATGTTACATCAATGTGTGGTTGCATTAATAATTATGAAGATATTTTGAAACAAAAAAAGTGTGGGTATTGAGTGTCATGGTGATTCACAACTGTTCCTTTCAAAGCTCCTTGATGAGTCATTTTTCTGTGCTCATCGGTAGGTTCTTGAATTCTTGTTTGCTTACTCAGGTGAAAATTCAAAAAGAGAGCGAGGTGCGGCTGAAGATTATTGGTACTCGTGTCGATGCCACAGAAATTGTAAGCCTATTATTGTCTACGTTGTTTACAGTCAAATCCAACTTTGAATGCTCTTTTTTTCTTCAATACTGAGTATAGACCTGCAGATGGCAACCACATCACAAATTTTGCGGTGCCGCTGAATGATTGCATTTTTTTTCGACAACATCGTGTGAACAAAGAACATTTTGCAGTCTCTTTTCTAATATTCTTTTCTAAGATTGTATAAACAACAAAGGACTTACAGTATGTCTAGTAAATAATAACCTTGATTAATGCCAGATTAATCATTCATGAGTGTACTCATGCTTATTGTGCTGTTCTTTTGCCACATACTTAGTCATGAGGATACATTGTGCTGTTTTTTTGACAAGGATAAATAATAACCTTGATTAGATAGCTGAAGGGATATTTCATTACAAAACTTCACTGTGCATTTGAATTACTTAGTGCCTTGTTATTATTAGTTCAATGAACTTGTGCAATTTTCTAACGGTCCAATCCCTGCTGTTGCAGTTTTGTATTGGCACAATAAAGGATGACTTTCTGGGTGTTATCAGCGATCCTGGTGCAGCAATGTAAATGGTCTAAGGAAACCGGATTGTACTCAAATGCTCTGACCTCTTAGTACTATCGAAGACTACATTTGTAATCCGTGATCCGTTAAAACCACAATGGTTGTACGGACTGCAGAACCTGTTGTGAATGATGTGCCTAGGAGGCTAGGACCTTGTTTAGCTTAACAGTAGGCAACTCCAGCAATAGTCCCAAATCAGCCAATATTTTTTATTTGGGGGCTTTCCTTTACTTCTGCTTTTGGTTGCTTAGTTTTGTACAACCTGTCTTTTTTTCTCTCACAAATATAATACTTCCCGTTTCCCTGCTCTCATCAGCCACTCAGCCTCAATACACTGTCCCAAACTCCCAACTCCCAACTCCCCACTGCCTGCCCTAAGCCTCAACCACAAACGTAGGTTAGATCCTGCTAAACTTGCTCTAAGCTACTCATTATTGAAACGTGTATGATTGTATTAATGATTTGAATTCACAGTGATCATGAACATCACATTTCCGAGCCATTTGTACCTCGAATGTTTTATTGTAGCATTGATCAAATACAAATAATCAATAGAATAACTTATGCACTTGAAATTAGAGTAAAATAGACTGCTACGTAAGTGAATTTTATTTCTATTTTCCCTACTTTTCCGCACATTTCTAATTGCTCTTTCTGTTCCAGGACTGTAAGCTGTAGCTATCCTAATTCAATTTTTTTTAGCTTTCATCAAGTTTTAAACCTATTTTAATCAAGCACCATCGAAATCAAGTGTAGGAAATTTCATCAAGCACATCGAAATAATCAAATATATACACTATTAAAATATATTTCATGTTGTAGGTGTTTGTATAATTTCCTATTAATTTGATCAAACCAAGACGTTTGACTTGTGATAAACCTAATACTAACAGACAGGGTACACCAGGACTTGGGGACACATTGCCAAAGGCAATCCTTTCAACAAACCTCGCGTTTTTCCAAACTAGGATCAACTCAACAAACATCATCCAAATTCATGCTTGCAAAGAATCCAAGTCATGCCGTAGATACAAATGAAGGAAGAGAAACATATGTACTAGCCCATCTAGGGCCCTTTCGATTGCGGGATTCTTTATCGTTTCCTACGTTTTTAGTATAGAAATAAATTGATTCCTATACAATTCGTACACAGTTCCTGCAAAAATCATAGGCTCCAAAGGTCGTCGCGGGGAAGAACTAAGGGCATCTCCAACAGACGTGGTAAAATAAATAGTCAAATTATATAGTTTAGCTCTTTTGTAAAATATAGAAGTCTTAAAAAAGAAGAGTTTTCCAATAGACTTGTTATTTCTCATCTTGTATATTAAAAAATGACATAAAAATGAGTTCAGTGTGTGGGTGGGAGCTAATTGCTGACACGTGGGAAGGAAAGTATTTCAAATAGCAAGCCAGGTTCGTTTGCTATCTATGCCCAACGAGATTTTAGAAATAACATACTTGTTATTATACAAAACCAAATAGAAGATCTGTTGGAGTTTAATTTTTTCAGTAAAATTCTAAATATACCATACAAAACAAGGATAGCACATCTCTTGGAGATGCTCTAAGCATAGCTTAGCTGGTTGGGTTTCTTGTGGTGAAACCTACCCAACCGGGTTCAAATCTTAGATTTTACACAGATGCTCGTATTTTACTGAATTTATTGGTGACTTCGGTGCCTTGGTAACTTCACCGACTTCACCAATCTTGAGATTTTTTGACCGGAGGTGTTCATAAGAGGTGTGTGTACATTCATAGGAGTGAATGTGCACTCGTGTATGTGAGCGTCTCCTTTATTTTTTTGAGAGTACACAATACAACGCAGACACTCAACACGCACGCACACTCGTCCCTACGAACACACGCACACAAACCCTACCCCTATGAGCACCTTCGAAGAACTGAGCCAGCAAATCTTGAAGTTCACGAAGTCACCACAGACGCCTCGCTGTCGATGAGAACGTCGCCTACCAGTTAATGCGTAGCGCCGAAAAATCCTGGAATAAATCCCCTGGATGTTGAACCCCTTGACATGTGAGCGTCTCATTTAGTAACGGGTCTCCCAAAAAAAAAAGTTGGCCGCAGCGAGCGGAGCGGGGCGGACCTAATGGGCTGGACGGGTATGGCCTGCCATTCTCTAGGCCTAGCCCAACTAATGGAGTAACACTTATTTTTTTTAAAAAAAAGTACGACGCCGTCCCTTCTTCTCCACTCCTTTTCTGGCGCTGTGGCGGCCGCGGCCGCCGTCCCCGTCCTCCACCACCCCTGGCCCAGCTGACCCTTGCTCCCTGCGCGGCTGCGCCCTGTTGGCTGCTTCTGCCATCCGGTCGCCGCCTGGCACCCGGGGCCCGTACGACGGGGTCTCTGTTGCCGCGGTCCGCCACAGCCGATCCGCAGCTCTTGCCCTATCCCGTTGGCCGGCCATGGCACCGGTGGTGGTAAGCATGGTCTCTCATATCAGTATCCTGCCGTCTGCATATCGTTGGTTTGGAGACTCATGCTTGTTCGCGCTCCTAATTTACTTTTGCTTTCATCCACTTCTTACCACAGTGGCGGAGGATGGCGTCGAAATGCGCGGCGAGGGTACCGTCTCCGCAGTGCGCGTCGCGGCGTGGCTTGATGAGTTCGTGGGTTTCGGTCCGCCCGGTGAAATGCGGCGCATCGGGTAGGTAACTATGTCTATGTATTCTTTTTCGTTTTGCCGGCGTCTGTGCCTTGAGGCTTGAGATTAATTGGCCGTGCGTTCCGGCAGGACAGGCTGTTGTGTGCGCCGCCGTTAGCTTCAGACCATGCATCGACATTCACAAGGTGCATAGAAATGGTTCCTTTGCTTTGTTCTGATATATTATACTTATGTGTGTGTGAATTCTTTTTTTTTTAAAATGGTCAGCTCTACACTACTACATGATTCTAAATTGGTGCCTCGATTGTGTCATGCTATGACCAATTTTCAAGTATATTATTTTCTTTCCTGTGGTGTGGTTAGGCTGTGGACTGATGGTGCTAAAATTACCGAATTGTGGCAATCATAGTCATCTAAGTTCAGAGTTGTGACACATCATACCTGTGGCTGTAAAAGTACCATCTATCTTATGAGATATGTTTTTAAATTTTCAGGGAAAAGTTAAACAGATTGTTGGTTCTACTCTTCGAGATTCATCCATTGATGGCATGGAACTTGTGACAAACTTTGAATCAGACAAATCTCCTGCAGAATTTGCAAAATTATATAACGAAGATGAACTTCTTGGAGGACATGTTATAATGCTTGGCGCAGATCCTGCAAGCCAGGCTGCTGCACTGGAGGCACTACATGCATATCCTGGTGAGAATTTGTTATCTAGTTGCTGTAAGAACTGTGATTACTCAATGGGTGTTATGGGGCATCAATTAGGGGCCCAGGGGCCACAGGAATACAGGATCAATTAGAGGGATTTGATCAGTTAGAGATAAGATTAGATTTGGGTCAATTAGAGATAGGATTGAATATGATTTGTTATGATTCGATTAGGCCTTCCTTAGGTGGCCAGGAGTCCTCTCTATATAAAGCAGTGGCGGAGGGAGAAAATGGTTTTAGGTGTGGCAAAACCAATACATCAACTTGTATAATGTATTCGTGTATGTATTTTATGTATATTTACTAGTATATAATATATATATTAAGTATTTTGTACAAAGTTTAGGTATGGCAGTGGCCGGAGCTTGCCAAATAGCTGCCTCCGCCGCTGATATAAAGGGCGGTGTTGTACCAAGGAGAAAGCAATGAAGAAAGAACAAACAATCCAATTCCCCCAAATACTCTAGTCTCCCTCCACGCCAACTTTGCCCCATAACATTCGGTTAGCCTCTTGCGTTTGGCTGTTTGCTCTTATTAGTCTTTTTTTGTAGTAACACTTCTTATTTCCCCCTTGTCTCTTATTGGGTGCTCTGGAAAAAAAGGTGGCATTTGTTGTACAACAACTAAGTTCATTGTGTTAATTTCCTTTCTGATAGGCCTCCACTACAAAAAGTAGATATAAGCTAGGCTGGTGATGATTAACACATCAACATATTAGCCTGCCACCCTGTAGATGGCTTTTGTCTAGTAGTATTACTCAATGTACTTCAGTTACACTTATCTTTGTTGAAACCCTAATTTCTGTGAGATTACAGAGTAAAGTATTATGTCAGTCCTGTGCTCATTTAGTTCTCTACGGTCACAGCCAACAGCCTTCTTGTGATGGAGACTTTTACATCTTCTAGTGATTCTTCTGTTAGTATGGTTTGTTCTGCTGTAAGCCATTAGATGCCGTCAATGAAAAACTTTAATGAACATGGGCTCTCATACTAGGTGGCTTGCAAATTGGAGGTGGAATAAATTTGGAGAATGCAATGTCTTACCTTAATGAAGGGGCCAGTCATGTGATAGTGACCTCTGTACGTGCTCATGCTCTAAATCTATGTAAACTTTGCTATTCTTTTTTTTTCTTCATCATGTGACATTGTGTAAATGTTTTTGGCTAGTCTTTACTTCTGTATGAAGATATAATTTGGGCCTATCTCTATTATAATTGTATTTCTATTTGCTTTCATTGGTTTGAAGATACCACTGTTTCCTCAAAAGCCTGCATCTCTTGTCAGAACAAGGTTTATAGAAATCCTATCTCCAGTCATTGATGCATTGCATCTTCCTTATTACTCTCTTGTCCAAGTTTCTACCACCACATTTTGTTTATTCCTTCATGCCATTTTGATTTGCATCTTGGCTGCTTCGATTTCATCTCGATAGACATGGAAGTTTGTAGTTGCATTGCTGCCGTTGAGGAATACTTTATCACCATTCTTGGACAGACCCTATTCCAATTGGGCTTGTCAATATTCTTACCATGGCTTGGTTAATACCCTTAGTTGCCCATCCTCGCTGTAAGTCTCATCTCTGGATGCCACTTAGGACTTTGGCACAAGTAGATGATGAAATCACTTTTCAGCTGCTAGTATTGAGGATTCTCTGCTAATAACACCTATATCTTCTGCTTAAGCAACCTTCGATGACAGTCCTAAGCTGCTTATTCTAATGTGGAGGTGAAAGCTTTTTCCCCTTTATTGCACTTATTGCTTTGTTTGCTAGTTATCATGGTTGGATATTATTCTTTGCACAAACATGCTTTTACTGCAGGTTGCCTTGTATATTATTTGAGTATCTGTAACTCATCTATTCAAGTCTTTTATGTAGTATGTGTTTAGCGATGGCAAGATGAACATTGAAAGGCTGAGAAAACTTGTCGAGCTGGTTGGGAAACAGAGGCTTGTGCTGGACCTTAGCTGTCGAAAAAAGGTACCAAGTACATAGGGCAATTATGTTAATTTTCATTTTATGATGCTAAATTCATGTTTTGGTTCTTTTGCATCTGTGAAAATAAGTGAATAGTGTTGGGTTGTGATTCGCTGAATATGTTAATAATTTATGCGAAATGCAATGAAATCGATTGAGTGAAGTAATCATTTCGACTATTTTATTTGAACTGTGGTAGATGCATTCTTATGTGTGCACTCTTTTTGTGGTCACAAATGCTACTTTTCATTGCATATTCTTTACGTAATCAGAGAAAGAAAGCAAGCATATTCCTTGTACAAACACCTTTTTCATCCTATATTTCACTCTTTCAATCTTTGATTATCTTCTGACCATATTATTCCTGGTTAGGATGGCAGATATACCATTGTAACCGACAGGTGGCAAAAGTTCAGTGATGTGTTTGTGGATAAACCGACATTAGAATATCTCGCTACCTTTGCAGATGAGTTTTTGGTTCATGGTGTTGATGTGGAGGGCAAAAGGTGCAACTATGTTCCTTGTTATCAAGTCTTTCTTTTATTGATAGAAATTTGTATTGCAACATTGACATGACCATATGGGACAAAATTGCTATGCAAGTTGTCATATCCTGTTATTCTGATATATGGTGGACCAGCTTTTATATACCAATTTGAAGTTCTGAAATTGTTTCTTTTTTGAGCTTTTCTATATAGATATATATTTTTTCCTACCATTGAAATTAATCTGCTGCTCCCAAATGAAAATCATACTACATATGCTTTCTTTTTGTGAGTATCAACAATAACAAAAAAAAAAGACTTTTTATCTCAAACAAGTTGGGTGCATAAACTACCAACAAATTATAGAATAAAAAGCATTAATAATTGTAATAGTACAAGGGGACCTAAAACCTAGCTCTTTGCTTGGAGTTTAATGTAGAGTTTGATCTAAGTCTTTGTTTGGATTGGTTATCACTTTGTATTGTCTAATTAATTTCCATATTCATCCATGTTAAGTACTGAAACTCACCAAAACTTGGTTTCTTATCTTCTGAAATCTTGTTGGTAATCCTGCTCTTGCAGTGTGAAATTTGCTATTGTCCAGTTACCCTGATTCTATTTTAAGCTAGGATGTGAATTACAGGTTAGGGATCGATGAGGAACTTGTGGAACTATTGGGGTATCATTCACGAGTGCGTACAAACTTCTAATTTGGACTTCCACTTTTCTTTTTCTGGATCCTTTCATTATATATGCTACTGTTTGCTGCATACTGTAATCTTCTCTAATTTCTGGAACTACTGTTTGCTGCATACTGTAATCTTCTCTAATTTCTGGAACTACTGTTTGCTGCATACTGTAATCTTCTCTAATTTTACAGCTTATGCTATGCTTTCAACAAACTATACCAATAATAGGAAGCGAAGAATGCACATATATTACTTTTTGTAGAAAATATTTTGTGATGGTGATTATTATTTCAAAAGCAATAAACTAACTTGACTGTGGTCATAATTTAAAATTCTCTTTAGTCTTTCTACAGGTCTCGGTCAAGTCAAATCAAAGACTAGTTGATTCATCTTTCGATGCTTATTTCTATTAAGCTTAAAACTATCATGCATGATAACTCGTGAAGACTATCAACAAATGAAATTTTAATATATTTCTGTGCAGATATCTTTATGTTTTAGTGTTTTTGTTCCCGTTTCTAAGCTCACAACTGTTTCTTTGACTCTGTAGATCCCAGTAACTTATGCTGGGGGTGTGTCAACAATGGATGACCTTGAGCGGATAAAGAAAGCAGGCAAAAGTCGAGTAGATGTAACTGTTGGGAGTGCTCTAGATATATTTGGAGGAGATTTGCCCTACAAAGATGTTGTCCATTGGCACAAGAAGCAAAGTATGGTTGGCCAAGTGTGAAGGAACATGTGGCATTGATCAATATTACCAGTTCATATGGTTCAACCTTCGACATTGCAAATAATTCAGTTGGTCTTCAGTGAATGCTTGCATTCTAGTTTCCAAATTCTTCGTTCTAGGAAAAAAAATGTAGCCAGGGTAGTGCCAATTATAGCTATTCTTCTTAAATTGTTCGACTTATTTAATGTTGATGCTAAACTTGGACTCTACCTTTTACCATTCATATTCTCCTATTTAATTCAAAATTTTGAATCCAAAGAACACAGTCCTTGTTTGGAATCGCTTGTCTGAGAATGGATTTTATGCTAATCAAGATTTTTTGGTAAGCTGCAGTCTGAAGAAGAATTTGGGTATTTGACAATCTTATTGCATATGGATTCTCTGTTCTGGTTTGCTATACCTTTTTTTCCACACGAAGGCCACCCCCCATTTCCATTGGAAGGCAAAATGGAAATACAAGAGTTTGTGAAGATGAAAAATAAGAAAAGACAGACTCAGGCCCATGAACACCTAGCTGACCTGTAACTCTGCATCAGAGAGACGGCAAACAGGGCTAAAAGACCAAACAGGAGTTTACTAGACAAGGTAGTAAGAGTTACATCCATGTTCCCTGCGAATGACACCATGGTCCCTGCCAGTCGTCGCAGGGTCTTGACGTCTAATCTCCATCCTGAATTCCTGATGATCGATGATCATGACATGTGGCAGCCAAAGTAACCAGCTGTTGGAATTCAGTTCCTCCGATGCAGGACCGTATATATCATATCAGCAGCTGTTCAAACTTTTAGGTCGGGAACGGGAACTATAGTAGTAGATGAATGTTCTTGCTTGGTTGCAATTCAATCACACATTTTTACCCCCGGTAGCAGTTGCTGATTTCAAAAGCAAGTTCAATGTCCACCCCTCCCTGCAAGGAAAAAAAAACTAATTGGAGACTTCTCCTATGGATGACTTGAATTAGGATCTTCCATTTGTTGTTTCCTTCTGCACGATTTCTGAGAGAAGCGCTATAGGTTGAGGCTGTGATGAAACCAATCTTTGAAGCGTGGAGCATTTGCACAAGTGCCCGATATGGAGTTGACAAAACATTTTAAACTTACAACGATCGGCCTTATTCGGCTAATCATTTCTGCAGCTTTGAAGCTATATTGTTGTTTCAAGTTCAGACGTGAGCATGGGAAGTTACGCCCCCCCCCCCCCCCCCTAGCTTGGATGGTGTGTAAAGAACCAACATCAACATCATCATCATTGTCAAAAGACAAGGCCAACAATTCCAAAATCTTAATCGAAAGCACAAAGCTGCAGGTATGTTACGTATGTAGACCAATCGAAGGCACTCTGTTTAGCAAAAATACAAGACCTGTCCAGGTGCGATGGATCCTCCTCCGCCGTACTTCATTGGACCGCCGCCCGCATATGTTCTGCAATAGATTAAGGTAACTTTGATGCGTGCTTGATTGGCTGAATCCACGTACTCTATGCCAATCGAGTGCTATAAAAACCAGTGTCAGGGGTCTAGTGTGCATCAACCACAAAAACTTCCAAGCAAACTAAAGGCTAAGCTCTCTCGAGGATGTCTTGCAGCTGCGGATCAAGCTGTAACTGCGGCTCAAGCTGCAAGTGCGGGTAAGCCCTGCTGCTTTTCTTGCGATGTGCCAATTAGCTAGCTACTAGTAGTAACTTAATCTGATCTGTCCTCTGCGGATTCATTGGTGATTAAGGCGTCCGCGATGGTATTAGCTACATAGTCAGTTGATGTGGAGGTGAGAGACAATAAAATAGACTAATATATAGTATTGGATCCACGTACTCATATCAGATAGTCTTAGCTACGTGAAATAGATAGACTATTTGATCGTAGTTACTGACTACTCTTCCTCTACTATTTTTTTCTTGTCACGTGACATCTAGCTAATAAGAGAGGATTGGCATTTATTTGCAGCAAAATGTACCCTGATTTGGAGGAGAAGAGCGGCACTCAGCACGCCAGCGTCGTCGTCCTCGGCGTTGCCCCTGAGAAGAAGGCGGCGGCCCAGTTTGAGGCGGCGGCCCAGTCCGGCGAGGCCGGCCACGGCTGCAGCTGCGGTGACAGCTGCAAGTGCAGCCCCTGCAACTGCTGAGGATCACCTTAGGGGCCGGCGGGGCATGCATACTGTCTGCTTGTGTTACCGTTTGTGCTTGTGTCTCGTGTCAACAATAAAAGGGTGAGCCATATCGTCTGGTCAGGCTCTCCGCCAGGCATGCGTTGCGCCTGTGCCCTGTGTCCGTACGTCTTGTTGTGCTTGTGTTGGTGTATGTGTGATCGTATCGTTACAAACCATGCATGCATGCATACATACATCTCTGATATGATCTCTGTGTGTCAGTGTGTACGACGTGTGTGTGTGCCCGTGTCTCTGTAACGATCGGTGGGTTCAGAGTGATGAATATATAAATATAATACTGGTTTGCTAAGCCTGATTTTTCTTTTAGTCCTAAATATATATATATATATATATATATATATATATATATATATATATATATATATATATATATATATATATATATATACAGGTCTTATTTAGATTAAGTAAAGTTAGCACGGTAGCGTTCCGTTTGTATTTGGTAATTATTGTCCAATCATTAAGTAACTAAGTTCAAAAGTTTCGTCTCGCAAATTACAGATAAACTGTGTAATTAGTTATATTTTTTACTTAGATTTAATACTCCATGCATGTGTCCAAACATTCGATGCGACAGAAAATTTGGAATTTGGAAGGCGATCTAAACAAGGCCATAGTAAGTTTCTATATGTATCATGATATAATAATGATGTATATATATAGGTGTGTAGCAAAAAACAAATTATGTACCTCAGAAAGCTAGAACGATTTATTATTTAGAACCGAAGGAGTATAAAAAGAAATGAGTAAAGTACTCCAATGGTCCCTAAATTTGCGCTGTTGTGTCATCCCAATCTCTAAACTTGCAAATCGACCAATAGACCTTCAAACTTGTTCATATGTGTCATTTCGGTCCTTAAAACTTACAATGTCTGTCCAAAAGCATTGGTGAATGAGCTTGCTGCACGCTGCTATTCAATTCCTTCGATCATGCAAATAAGTCTATGACGATCTCCGGCCTTGCAATGTCCTCATTGATGCCAACTACCAGAAGCAATTAAAGCTCTGCAACTTTGGTATCTCCAACCTGTTTCTTGCGCCTAGAGCCTTCCCACCAAACTTCACTGCGAGGTTGCCATACATGTATGGACCCGGAATTTCTCATCACTGGGGAGCTCACGCCACAATCTAATACTATCTACTCACTGGGTGTCATTATTCTGCGTCTCTCCAATGTCTGTAACAAAGAAAGTGGCGTCAGCTCTGGAGACTCTTCAGTGTCCCCCCCCCCCCCCCCCCCCCTAAGAATCCCTGCATAGTAGAGTTCTGAATAGACTCAAGTGCATTTACGAAGTGGTCATTTGCATTTTTCAGGAGATCATGAAGGATCCTCGAGTGGAATCTGATGGATTCACCTATGGATCAGTAACCATGAGGCAATGGCTTGATGGTGGGAACAGTAGGTCTCCGATGACGAATCTCGACCCCTTCCAAATCGAGATATCATCATCCCTAATCACGCCCTTTGGTCTTGCATCCAAGAGTACCTTGAGTTTCAGCGGCAACAAGGACAAAATCCGGACCGACCCTTGACGTATTCCATCATAGAACTCTACCATATTTGGGCTTATGCTGAAATTTTACTTATGTTGATTTGTTGGGAGAGAAAAACATTATTCATTCACTGAAAGTAGTGTTGATGAACATGACCTAGGCTGATTGGGTCCTAGGCTAATTCGGTACTAGGTACATAGCTTGCCACCCTAGTGCAGCAGCTTGCCAGCGTGGTAGCGCTTTGGGTTCCACCACGCTTCGTCGAGCTACTTGCTGTTGCCATTGCCATTGGCTGAAATCTGGCGATTGTGGCCTCCTCTTGTGGTGTTGTGGTTGGTTCGTGTTTCGGTCATACATGGTACTGTAGTTTCTGTCACCATACTAGTACTACGATATCGACTGTGGAACCGGGTTCTATCTGGATACAAGAACGACGAATTTGGTAGTCGCCGGCAACTCGAGCAGCAGCTTGCCGCCAACATCCGACGCCAACCAAGTCGAGTTCTAGTTCGCTTCCTACCTTCCTAAATAGCGCTCTCCCTTTACAACTGTGAACCAGCGTACAACAGACACAACTGGGCTGGGCTAAGTCCTAATACTTCTATTTGGGCCGACGATACACAGGTTTGGCTTCCTGGCCCGCTTGGTCTTCGCGCCTTCTCTTCGAGTCTTGGCCCGTACCATGACAGTTTAATAGTTAAAAAAAAGAAAAAGTCCAATTTTCCTCCCTGAACTTTGACCCGCGTCTGTTTTTCCTCCCTGAACTAGGAAACTAGAAAAGTTTCCTCCTTCAACTCTGAAAACCGTTCCTTTTACCTCCCTGAGTGGTTTTGCACAATGATTTTGTATTTTTTCATTTTTTATTTATTTCGACAAAATCTTTGGAAAACCGTATTAAATCATAGAAAAATCATAAAATGGAAATTCTAATTTTGTTAGACTCCACATGAGTAGATATATATAGTGAATATATAATATGGTATGTTTTAGTATAAATTTTTTATAGTACCTTTAAATCTATACTTTTCTATAATTAG
Source organism: Microstegium vimineum (assembly GCA_022036555.1). Lineage (NCBI taxonomy): Eukaryota > Viridiplantae > Streptophyta > Magnoliopsida > Poales > Poaceae > Microstegium > Microstegium vimineum. The sequence goes on along the minus strand of CM039124.1, from coordinate 4,593,757 downwards.
TTTAAAAACTTTGTACTGAAGTATATCATATTATATGTTCGTTGTATAGATCTACTCATGTGGAGTCCAACAAAATTAAATGTTTCATTTTATGATTTTTTTATGATTTAATATGATTTTTCAAAGATTTTTTCGAAATAAATAAAAAAGAAAAAAAATACAAAACCACTGTGCAAAACCACTCAGGGAGGTAAAACGAACGATTTTCAGAGTTGAAGGACGAAACATTTCTGATTTCATAGTTCAGGGAGGAAAAACGGACGCGGACCAAAGTTCAGGGAGGAAAATTGAACTTTTTCCTTAAAAAAACTCACTCCACCCGGCTTCATCCTCAACTGGCTGACCACAACTACCAACACCAAATTGTTCAAGGAAATTAAGCCCATCTATAAATGCATCAAGCTCTTCCCCCATGGTTATTTCTCTTATCTCGATGTTAACCGGTGTTTCACTGTGATGGAACCAAACTATATAAACCTTTAAAAAAACCTCGCATAAACAAGTGTGAACTAGTTATAATCACATCATTCCATGATATATGGTTCACCGGTAGAAATGTGAATAACTATAGCAAAATTTTAGTGACGGAGTAAAATCATGTCACAAAAGAGCACATAAGTAGGAAAATTTTCTATGTTTCATCATTGATTATTGGTGACAGACAAAGAATTTCAATTTTGTTCTTTCGCGCCATTGAATGCTTCTTAAGGCATCATCAAGAAATACATTCACTTCTTGTCGGAAAATTATCTTCCACCTTAAAGAACCATAAATACAAAACTTCTTGTACTCCAATTTCTACAAATCTGTGATCGATTGGAGGGGAGAGGCCACACATGCTGATTCAGGATCAGCTGGAAAGCATGCATGCTCTGTAATAATCTGTGATCGATTGGAGGGGGAGGCGGTGCAATAACTTTCCTATACAGCTATACTGTACTACAGTCCAATTGCGTCTGCATGCAATGCCCTATGATAATGTATCCGAAGTACAGTAATCGAACCTCTCATGATCTGAGCAGGCCATCACTCATCAAACCAGCCATCTGCAACCGTCAATGCTCCGACGCAGTTGGTAGCAGCAGTACGTACACGCTGGGGTGAGTGACACCTCGAACGCGCAACAGGCCCATGCATGGCACAACCTGTGATGAAAAATTAAATATTAAAAATGACCAACATGGTCTTAATCTTTTCTGCCACTTCTTATTTTTCGCGTGTATTTAGTTCTCGACTTAATTTGCGTGTTTATATTTTTCTATATTTATTTATTATAGGTTGACAGCGAGACATTTGTGTGATGCCTATCAATCTTGAGATATGTGTCTAAAGTCATTTGAGTATAAATCGTTTTCTATATATGTGTATCCTCCAACTTTTTTTATATCTTGTACGCATTTTAGAGAGCCATCGTTGCTATCCATGTTTGGCTAGCGAGAAATCAGAAATAAAGGATGTCTATATTCGAAGATTTAATTAAAGAGATTGTTACACTTTTTTTATCAAATCTATATCCCTGTAAATTAGGAAGAATATAAATAATCTTTTGGAGTTGTTCTAAGATCTATATAGGGTCCTATTTGGCATGGCTCCACTTATTTTGGGGGGCTTCAGCTCCACGAACCACTTCACTGGTGGAGCTGGAGCCGTTTTACTAAACCGTTTGACAAAATAGCTCGACATATATAGAGCTGCTTAAAACGTGCTCTGAGTCGGTGAAGGAATACCAATATTTGTATTAGTACATAAACGATAATAGATTAGTAATCAAATATAGGTTTATAATCCACATGCTTTTTTATCATAAATATCAATAGTAATTTTCTAAACTTAGCCAATTAAAAAACGTTTGACTTTGAACTAAACAAGAATTCATTCTTTTTTAGATATGGAGATATAGTAGTTTGTAGTAAGATATTATGAAATGTATAATATAAGGAGATAAAGTTTGGTTTGAGGAATTTCTCCCTCCTAGAGGTGGTCCATTATGAATTCATTCTTTAAGGATGTATTTAGTTTGAGGAATCAACTTATATATCCTACATACATTGAGTGATGCATCATGAGTCCATTCCTTAAATTTGTTGGAATGACCATATTCTTCTTCATACTAAGACTAATTATTAGCTTATGAAGAATGAGATAGTTATATATAGATCAACTCACTCTATTCCACAAACTAAACAAAAATCTAGAGAGTGCGATGGTGATATATTAGCATGGGAGAACATCCTTCCACCAACCAACCAAACATTCTATAAATTTGATGAAATGAGTCCATTCTTCATACTCGTACTGATTATTAGCATGTGAGAAATAAAGTGATGATACACCAACGTATCCCATTCCACAAATAAAAAAACAAACAATGCATGAGTATGTAAATAATGAACTAATTAATTCATTTCTCAAAGTAAACACACCCGACTCCTAATGGAACTTACAACTCTATCTCTTGATGATAAGATAAGATACACGACTCTGCAGTTGGAAGTAGTTGGATATTTTGTATCTTTAGTCATAAAATCTCAATCAACATTTAAAAAGCTAACTACACGACTGACATAAAGACCGGTATCTTGTGCATGTGACACTTGTATATAATAAACACACTAACAACAAAGTAGGGAAGCCCCAGTTCTACATCCTGTATATAGTACACTGCAGAGAGGGATTTGCCTGATTCCCCGAGCTCCATTGATGTAGAAGACCCTTGCAATATACGTAGTACTAGTATATGTGTACGTTGCAACAACTTGCAAGGATCGATCGGTCAACTGTTCATCATTTAAGCCTTGGTATATTGTGTTCACCATTTATTATTGATCGACAATAACATCGTACGTATGTACTCCTATATATATTTGCAAGCATATATTTAAAAGTAATTCGTGAAAATTTAAAAGATGATATAGCACAAATGAATTCATCAACGAAAATATGACAACTCTAGTACGTTCATATATACCGCCAGTGGCGGATCCAAAATAAGATTAAAGGAGGGGCTAATCGATCTTCTTCTTCCTCTAATCTCTCAATTTTTCTTCTTTTCTCTCCTTTTCTTCTCCCTCAACCTTTCATGACAAGATTGAAGGAGGGACTGATCTCTTCTTTTTCCTCTAATCTCTCTATTTTTCTCCATTTTCCCCCTTAACCCCTTTATATTTTATTTGATACACCAACTGTAGGGGGGGGGGGGGGGGGTTGGAGCCCACCCAACCCCCCTGCAGATCCGCCCCTGTATACCGCATAATAATAAGTAACCCATTCGTTATGTCAAATAGCACAAACCTCTACCTTGGGTTACTTATATTTGTTTTCTTAGATGTGCTTCTCTCCCCTTTATCTTGCTTGTTTTTTTTATGATGATAAAAGAACTAAATACTCTTTATTTCACACTGTAGCAACCATAACATATAGATAGACATCCTGCATACCTAGCATATAGAGTTATTAATTTTCAATAACTATTGCGTGAACCACGCACCGCTGGAGGTTCGAATTGTCCAGTTAAAATGATCTGACATGGTCCCGCTCTGTGTTCGGACTGGGAAAGAAATGCACACCTACTCCAGATCAAGCATCAGTAGTACATGCACCTCTTCAAGTGGTGCATCATACGTCGTCTGTGGTGATTAATTTTTATGGCTGATTCAGTAGTTTTGTGAGAAAATAAGTTTTGATTACAATTAAAAAGCCGATTGAAATCATAAACCGAACAAGGCGAGTTTTTCATGTCACCTACTGTACTAGTACTGTAGTAGACAACATAATATGGCCGGCAATCGGCGTTGTACTATGCTAGAGTATTATGGGGACTGCGCGCTCCTAATTTTCAGTAATGATAGTTTGAACATGTTGTACTATGCTTGCGGAGATACGGAGTATATGCATGTGCCGGAATTTGAGGAAGCAACGTTCTAAAGTGGAGATGAATTAATGCGAAAGGCTGACTTCTCTCCTCCAACGACTACTGAATGTCTTCCCGTACATGCAGGTTCCTCGCACATGCTGACATGGATGCGTGCATGCATGGTGTCAATACGATGTGCATATTGATGGCTGTCGCTGGGAATGCCTGGATCCAATAATCCCAGCTGTACGACCTCCGTCCCAAAAAAGATACTTGAAATTTAGTGGATGCGTGAAAAAAGAAGTATTTCAATCTACTAATCGATTCTAGGTAGATTCAAGATAATATAACAGAAAGAATCTAATAAAGTGTGGTAGTATGATTCCAATCAGACCCTTTCATTTAAGATTTGGATTTTTTTTATTTTCTTTAATCCCTTTTTTATTTCTTCAAAATTAATTGAAACATTTTGACTGACTGTTTTTACATAAATAATAAGTAAAAAGGCAGTAGGAACACTAGAATTGCTCTGTCTTCAAAAAGTCAATCCGTTTAAACATTGATTAATTTTATATAAAAAATACTAGCACCCGTAATATAAAATTAGTATCATTATATTAGTTATAAAATATATTTTTATAATATAATTATTAGAGACATTACTATGATTTAAATAAAATGAGTTAAATATGAGTTACTTTTGAACAACACGATTCGTATAGTTGTATTCTTTTAGGTTCGGGATGGAGATACTCCCTCTATCTTAAATTATAAACATTATAAGAAATCTTGAAGAGTTAAAGTATATTAAGTTTGATCAAACTTATATGACAATATAATAATATTTATGATGTCAACTAAATATTATTAAATTATTTATTAATTATAATTTTCTAATATAACTATTTAATATTATAATTTTTTATAATTTTCTCAATAATTTTTAGTTAAACTCGAGACGTTTTGATTGGCACAACGCTGGATGGCGGCAGGCGGCGAAGCGATCAGCTAGTTATTAGTAGCAATAATGCCACCCTGAGCCACACGGGCCACCCAAAGACCAACGGCCACACACACTATTTGTCTTTTTAATTTGTACTACATACTACAGCAGAGCCACATGCATGCCATCTTTACTTTTCAAGAAGAGCAACATGCATTGGTACTGTATATACTACCTACAGTACTCCCTCTGTATCATAATTAGAGACGTTTTGGACAAGCTTTGAGTCAAACATTGGGAATATAAATCATCAATAACTTTTAAGTTGTTGATATTCCAAATGTGAAAATTATATGAATAGATTTGTCTTAAAAAATACTTTCATAAAAATATACATATATTAGTATTCCATAAATATTTTTATAACAATAAGAGGTCAAAGTTCTGTTTGGGAGACCGTGTCGCTGTCCAAAACGTCTTTTAATTAGGATACAGAGGGAGTAGTAAACAAGTGCGACAAAGGCCATGCACATTTATGCGCTCGCATGGCATGCTTCATTGCTAGAAATATGGTCACAAGTGATTATTCTGTCTACCAACGTGAATTGTTGAAAATGTGGTTTCACAATGAGATTCTGATTCTGCAGCCAAACGATTTAGTTAGCCATCTGAAATATTTCTCTGAGAGAATTTGTATCCAAAACGTTTCTATAGAATCTGGATCTCTACTAAATGGGTCCAAAGTCCGTGTGTAGTCAGGGTAGAGATCTAGTCAATACAAACTAAGTCGTCTCACATATATATCATGTGACCATCCCAAAATATAATATAGAAAATCAAAGCGCATCATGATCATATAGATCGGGCTATGATTGCTTATTCCAATACATCTTGGGTAAGTGTTGAAATACAGGCACACTCAGTGGCGAATCCAGGAAAAAAAAATGACCTATGTCGAACTTTATACTGCTATTTTTTTTTCTCGCGAATCAATCATATTCATAAACTATGTCACAATCTCATAATTTATGTTTTTTAAACTCTAAAAATAAACCAAATTGCCTATTCTACTGACGGAGAATGAACATATCAATTGAAGAACGCTAATTATGTCGTGGAGGCCGTGACAAATTCATTTTCCGCCTTTTGATGGCTTGAAACCGCTTTATAATCGCTTTTTGACAACAACTTGACAACAACAGTTAGCAGCAGAGGCAGTAGCGTATGTCTCCAGCAGTGGTGTCGTCGCAACGTCGCCGGTCCGCCGTCGCGAGCAGCTAAGAAGGCAAACGGAGAGGCGGAGAGCGATCACGATCTAGTCTAGGAGCTCAAACGATGGCGCGTGGATGCCCCTGCCCTGAGTCTTCCACGTTCTTTATTATAGGTTATTGGGTTTCGTTATGTCATTATATGTTACATGGCCCAAGTAACAGCCTAGAACTCAACAACACTTTGACCTTTCTTTTTCTTCAGACGTAGACACGCAGCGACGTTCATTCTTGTTGCTCAACCTGCTTCCTCCGTCGCTGTTGTCCATTGGCCGGCCGGCGAGGAGGCCATATTGGTAGATACGCCATTGGGCACACGCATACCTAAACGTTAATAGCAGCGTCCTTTTGGGATACATCAAAGTGGTCAATCAAACTCCAACCCCCAAACTTTAGTTTAAAAATACATATAATCTCATTCCCTCCCCGTAAGGAAGGAAATTCGATGCTATGTATTTTTGAAAAATAAGTTATATATTAACGGAAGGGGGGTGCCCCGCACTCCCTTCCCGAGCCTTATGTGAATAAGATATGTACTATTTTTTGTACTCGGATACATTCGTTTGTTTTACACGCCTCTAACACGTTCATCGCTTGTTTACTATGCAACATCCAAAAAAAAACATCATAGAACATCCAAGCCTGTAAGATTTCATAGAACATGACTAGTATACTACGTGAACCTCATCAAAATATATCATGGACGAACATAAAAAAATCATATACCTGATCAAGATAAAACACTCGATTGTCATAGCATTTCGTTCTCTAATAAAATCTAAGTGGAGCTGGCACACACCTAGTCACCCACTACTAGTTACTCTCTCAATCCTAAATTATAAGGCATTCCAAAAATCTTAGAAAGTCAAAGCATCTCAAGTTTGACCAAACTTATACGCTAATATAATAATATTTATGACGTCAACTAAGTTCATTAGATTTTTTCATCAATTATATTTTCATAGTATATATATTTGATATCATAAATCTTTATATTTTTCTCTATAATTTTGGTTGAGATGTTTTGACTTTCTAAGATATTTTGAATGTCTTATAATTTGGGATGGGGGAGTATTATATTGCATGGGTAGTCCATAGTCAGCATCGCTCATGATTGTGTAACCGAGCACATTATTTAATTAAGTAAATCCGTGTAGTTAGCATAAAATCAACACATGCATTAGTGTACTCTATTTTGCTTCACACAAGTCTGAGCACATGGTAGCAAAGATGATGGAACATATTAGTCTATCCGCGAATGGACTAGGTTCCAAAGCAAAATGCAAATGAGCCTGCAATCCATGTGAGGTAGGCCACCTTGCAATCCATGTGAGGTAGGCCTTGTAGTGGTACCCAAGTTGCTCCTTGGCATGATTTTGAATGGCGTGGAAGCTACAAGCAGCATATTATACCACGTCATTTTTATTATGCTAACCTATCCTTTCACTTATTACGGGCTTTGTTGTGGTACCTCCAAATGACTGTGAACCGTTGATCTAAATGATTTTTATCACATATTACCTCCTAGGAGGTAATAGAAACATAATGATTTTTTTTCCAATTAGATCTAATTCCATATCCTATTAGATCTCACTTCCATGCATGACGTAAATTGTAATCAACAAACTAATGTTCCTATATATGTTTGTGATAACGTGACATATCATACTAAGACGATTTTAAAATATTTTTGTAATATTTCTTTTTCCACATATGCTTGCATGTACGTCACTTGCTAAAATACACGTATATGTATGACTAATCTTTTTTGTGCTTAGTCCTTTTTATGTAAGGTAGTTTTAATCGAGTTAGAATATAATATACACACTTAAATACATAATGTATTAGCATGTGCTTAGTCCTTTTATGTAAGGTCGCTTAATGAATTTTAGGTTTTTAACCGCCTCGATATATATCGATTTTTCGAGACGATTGATTGTGACCGTCTCGATTAATAAAAATATCGATCGGTTCAAATGCCCTCCTCCCCCGTTACCAAACGGCTCAGTTAAGTTTTTATTATAGTGGCCAGGGGGCCATCCGACCAGGCCCATGCATATATAGAGAGGGGTGCCAACGCAGGCATCTTCGGGCAACGTCCATCATCACACTTGGCCAAAAAGCTAGCAGCGCAAGAGCTACCTACTGTGTCGAAATGGCGACGCAAGTGCTGGTGCTGGCAACAGTGGTCAGTGTGAAGCTCGGCTCCTTGAGCTGGGGCGACTCCTCCTCGAGAGGAGCACTCAGGCTTCTCTCCCCTGCACAAGCACAACCCAGCAGATCCAGGTACGACACGTACGTACTTTCTACTATTGCAATTGATTGAAACCGCATTGAAATCGCAAAGGAACTGAGCCTACTGATCGATCGATTTCTCATTCTTGGCCGGGCGCATGCATGGTCATCCTCCTCCTCCAGCTGCATCAGCAGAGGCGCCGTTGGAGCTGCCACCTCGGCGGCGCCGGTGGACAGCAGCTTGGAGGAGTGGCTGCCGCGGGAGCAGGTGGAGGCCATCCGGTCGCTCAACGGGTGGGTGGCAGAAAACATGCTCCCGCTGCTGACGCCCGTGGAGTCCGCCTGGCAGCCGCACGACTACCTGCCGCGCTCCACGGAGGCCGATAATAATAAGGCGGCGGCGTTCGGGGAGGAGGTGGGCGAGCTGCGGGCCGCCGCGGCGTGCCTTCCCGACGACGTGCTGGTGTGCCTGGTGGGCAACATGGTGACGGAGGAGGCGCTGCCCACGTACCAGAGCATGTTCAACCGCACCGAGGGCGTCGGCGACGACACCGGCGCCAGCTCCCTCCCCTGGGCGACCTGGGTGCGCGGCTGGACCGCCGAGGAGAACCGCCACGGCGACCTCCTCAACCGCTACCTCTACCTCACCGGACGCGTCGACATGCGCCAGGTGGAGGTCACCATCCACCACCTCCTCCGCAACGGCATGGTACGTTCTACGTTGTGATTAGTTAGATTAATTATGATGATGTCAGTTAAGTTGTTGTGATCAACTGACTGATTAATTAATCCAAAACGACGGTATATATATAGGAAATGCCGATTCCCAAGAGCCCCTACCACAGCCTCATCTACGGCGCGTTCCAGGAGCGCGCCACCTTCATCTCCCACGCGCACACGGCGAGGCTGGCGGTGCAGCACGGCGACCGCACGCTCTCCAGGATCTGCGGCGTGGTGGCCGCCGACGAGAGGCGGCACGAGGCCGCGTACACCATGGCGAGCGCCGAGCTCTTCGACGTGGACCCGGACGGCATGGTGCGCGCGCTGGCCCACGTCATGAGCGGCAAGGTCACCATGCCGGGGCTGCTCATGTCGGACGGCCTCGGCGACGGCGACAGCCTGTTCGCGCGGTTCTCCGCTGTGGCGCAGCGCGCCGGCGTGTACACGGCCAGCGACTACGGCGACCTGGTGGAGCACTTCGTGCGGCGCTGGCAGGTGGCGGACCTCGGGGGCCTGTCCGCCGAGGGCCGCCGCGCGCAGGACTACGTCTGCGGGTTGCCGCCCAAGATCCGGCGGATGGAGGAGCTGGCCCACCGGAGGGCGGCTCGCGAGGGCCCAGGCCTGGCCCGGTTCAGCTGGATCTTCAACAGGACCGTCGTGGTGGGCTGAGCCTTTTCCTCAGGGAGCCAAGGAATAGGAAACCTCATCAGACGCTTCGTAGGCCGTGTGTTGTATGCATTCTATGCTTGCTTTCTTGTTTACCGATTGGTTGAGTTGAGTATTTCTTGCGTTGCATGAAGGTGATCTAGACTGTTGTATTGTATCTACTCTGCTGTGTTGCCGTCTACTTCCTCACTTTGAAAATGCAAGTCTTTTTCCTTACTACTATGTGAAACTTCTCTGATTTTCTTCAAAATGAAAGAGGGACAAGAAAAAAAAAAGTGGAGATAGTTAAATATATGTGCGTTTAGAGCAAGGCCAATAAGCTTGTCTAATAACCAAGTCATGTCATATGCACACTATTTTTATAGACAAATCATATAATAACACAAGTTTCTAGGTACTTCAAAAATATATTTTTTAAGTTACATAGGACCCACCACTAGCACTTATTCTCCTCTTCCCTCTGTTCTCATACACAGGCAAACCAAACGAATCTCGGAGGTTGTGCCCTGCTATCATGGGAAGCTGTGAGCAGCCGGTCGACTACTTTGTCTACCAATTTATTCTCTCTTACTTTCTCTCTTTTAATTTTTACCTAGAATTTTACTGAGTTGTCTTAGCTATTAGTCAAACTGACATGACTTATTGTACCTGCTCTTAAGAGCGTGTATTCTAATCGATGGTAAGCAGACTGAGAGGGAGTCCACGTCATCTGAATACAACCACGTTAGGAGAGGGGTTAAGGAGCGGGCGCTATTCTTTTCGCCCGGTTGTAGCGCATCGTACAAGGGGAAAAGGTCTTCTTCCAGCCCGCAGCGAGCGAGAAGCCAACGCTTGTGTCTCCTGTATCTGACTCCTTCCTGATCCTGTGCTCCCCTTCCCCATGCCCTTCCTGCCATATCAATTCCACGCGCGCCAAATCGATTCCTAGTGTGCCAAATCGAAGGATTTAAGTCCCAAATCTTCCCCCCAATCGCCACATATTCCAAACCCTAGCCATCGTACCAAGCAGCCGGAGAGATGAGTGGGAGGTCCAAGAGAGCCTCTACGCCAGCGCCCACAAAGATTCCACCGCCGATGCCCATGGAGATTTCGTCGTCGGTGCCTCAGTCTGGTCAGCCCGCAACGACTCATCCTGCTCGTATGCTGCCCATCTCTTCCATGTTTGGACCTGGTGTTTGGTGCCCGCCTCGACCGCCACAGTCCTTGCCTCCCTCCTCGATCGACACCACACTGGCTAGCCAGCGTACAACAACCGAGCATGGCAAGCTCGTCGGCTCAAGGTCCTTGGTGGGCACCTCCTGGCGTTGGTGCTTCAGCATCTCATTGGTCTGGGCCTAATAATCTTGAGGAGTACAATGTACAAGAATGGTATGTTGTACTGATGATGGTTAATATTTATGTGCAAAGATGCCATTTCCATAGCTATAAAATTAGATGTCATGTATGGAAGTATGATTACTATTTGTGTGCAAGTATGTTATCTCTGTAGTGATAATGATTAATACCTCTGGTTCTAAGCTGCTATTTATTTGTATCTAGTTCTTGAATGCAAATTTTGATTTAGGATATACTTTTTTTCTAGGGGATTAGATTCTCACCCTCCTGGTGGCCTTCTTAATATTTTGAAGAACACACCACAAGCAGTGAGCAATGGGAATTCATCACAAACAATACATATTGATTATGAGACAACAACGATGACAATTTCTCTAGGATTGAAAATACTTGACATGGACAAAACCGGAGGATCTTAGATTGGTAAGTTTTTTTATAATGGGTTCCATGAGTTACATTGCTAGCACAATTAACATCTCTTGACAATTTGATAATATTTTAGGTCAGTGTTTGGCTGCATAATTCAAATGATCCAATCCAATTTTAAGAAGAATGATTAGTATTGGAAAGGTGTTGTTGATGTATTTAATAGAACAATCCAAAAAATAGAGTTAGGACAGCCAAGCAAATAAAGGATCACTTATGAAGAAAAGGGTTCCTTGGTTTTGTGGTAACTGAAAGGAGGCCAATGTCATGTGGGGTAGTAGTGAATCTGAAGATGATGTAATGAAGAAGGCATTGCAAAATTATGAAGAAGAACACAATAAAGATGAGCCATTCATGTTTAGGCATTGTTGAGAAGTTCTTTCCAAGGAACCAAAATGGGAAGCCTATTTGGAACACCTAGAAGACCTTGAGCCACATAAAAGAAAGTTTTGTGAAGAGGAAGATGAGGGGAAATGTTTCTACTGAAATCAGGTATAAGTTATTATATTTTGGGTTTTTGGAACCATACCATTACAATTTTCGAACTTTGGAGAAACGTCATTACTATTCATCTATTTTGAAGCATACCATTGCAATTGTTCGCTTCCCACTGAAATGCCATAAAATACGTACGATGATGACTTGGACCTACTTGCAGGCGTATAGGAATACATATACTTTATTACAGCTCCATTCTCTGTCACTGACACGCGGGCCCCATGTGTCATCTTCATCTTCTTCCTCTTGTCATCTCCATTGTCGAGCAGTATCCGATGTCGTCGATGGCGAGCAGCAGAGCGGTCACTTGGGCAAGCAGGACATAGCCACGAATCCAGGATGGCAAGGTGATGTTCCGAGCAGCAAGCCAGCAACACATCAGTACGCAGGCGAGCAACACCACCACTAGGCCACGATGGCGAGCAGCACGCGGGCGGCCTCCCCGGTCACGAGCTCCACGTCTGTTGCATGCTCGCACCGCCCAAGCTGCGAGCTCCCCAGCCGAGAGCTTCGCGCATCGCTCGAGCCGTGAGCTCCCTATCCGAGAGCTCTGCGTGCCACTTGGGCCACGAGCTCCGAAACGGCTGCGTGCTCCGTGCACTGCCTTGGTCATGAGCTCTCCAGCCAAGAGCTCCGCGCGCTGCCCGGGCCGCTAGCTCCCCTTCAGATCCGAGCGCCGTCCGGGCCCCCTAGCTCCCCGTTCGAGAGTTCTACGCGCTGCCCGGCCCACGAGCTCCGCGCCGGCCGCGTGCTCCGCAGATTGCCCCGGCCACAAGCTCCTCAGCTGCGTGCTCTATGCGCCGCCTGGACTGCGTGCTCCGCCAGCCGAAGTGCACCCCACCACCAGCCACTTGCACACGTGCTGCTGCTCTGCTCGGCGATGGAAAATGGCAAGAGGAGGAAGATGAAGATGATATGTGGGGCCCACGTGTCAGTGACAAGGCAAGGAGCTGCAATGAAGTATATGTATTCATATACGCCTGCAGCTGGGCCCAAATCATCATCATACGTATTTTATGACATTTTTGTGGGAAGTGAAGAGTTGTAATGGTATGCTTCAAAATAGATGAATAGTAATGGTGTTTCTCCAAAGTTTAAAAATTGTAATGGTATGGTTCAAAAAAGCCCATATATTTTTTGAGGTGTATAAGTTACTGTATAAATTACTACTGAAATGAATTGTTAGTCTATTTACAATGCAGTACATATAACCTTGCATGAGGGCTGAAATTTAGACTTTAATACATTCTGATGCATTTACTATGCTAAAAATGGGGACAATATTGTATTATGGTGCATTTAGTCCAGTCTTGTTGAAAATTAGGACCTAATTACAATGTAATCAATAGTCCACAACTAAAATTAAATTACACCTAATGCAGTATCGAACTACGTACACTGCAGACACTCTATATAATCCTCCCAAACCCATCATATTCCTACTTGTGCTCTCTCATTTTCCTACTTGTGCACTCTTATCTTCCTACGTAGAAAAAAAATCATGTCGAACTCATCTTCATACTCATGATTCCGATGAACTAGCATCCTTCATAAAGAGTATAACACTTCCTCAAATAGAGAAGCATAAGTTGTTTGCTGAGCATCAAGAAGTAGCAAGGAAAGATGTGGAGCATGCTTTTGGGGTATTGCAGTCCCGTTTTGCCATTGTGCGTAGGCATTCACGTCTATGGAAGAGAAACAATGTTGGAAGGATCATGCTAGCTTGTGTGATTCTTCACAATATGATAGTGGAGGATGAAAGAGAGGATGCTAAGATTCATATTGACTTGAATGAGAATCCAAGGGCATCCTTTGCTCTACCTCCTGAAGTGAACACTAATTGTAATCTACGCTTTACTGATGTGATGCGTAGAAAAACTGCTATCCATGATCACCCACAACATACCCAGCTTAAAAATGGTTTCATTGAGCATATTTGGTGTAAGTTTGGAAATAGACAACATAACAATCATGGTAGAACTCTAAAATCTCTATATTTCTATTTTTTTCATTTATAGTGAGGATTAACATGATTTCTTACATGTATCTTTTCAGGACTAGGCATGGCATGCTAGAAGCTGCAAATGCTACTTGCAGGTATTCATTCAAATTATGGGCAAGTTCTCTTCAACATATATGATCTACGTTTGTCTACAAATAGAAATTGCTTTATCTATTTTCCGGGACCCATATATTCTAAGTGTGTGCACTATTATATACTTGCAGTCTCATGGCTTTTGATGCAAATGGGATGGCTGTTCCACTCTACTGAAGTCAAGCTATCAACTATGGCTTCATATTTCTATCACTATCGTCTACTGAATAAATAATAGTCTGTGTGTTGATGAACTTTAGTATTGGTTAAAATTATTGCTTTTCTATAAGAATGTGATCTTTAAGTGTCATGTGTTGGTGCTATGCCACCGTATCATTAATGGATTATTGCTTGAGATTTTGACATTTATATGGCATTGTTTCTTTTATGTTACTACCTTCTATGGTTCATCGTATAAATGTTGCTTGGCAATGGCATGGAATGTGCATGTGTCTGTTTTTTTAGATGAATGAGCAAATATATATAGCCACAAAGATGTAGGCCACAATAGATGTGCATGTGTCTGTTTTTCTAGATGAATGAGCACATATATATGGCCACAAAGATGTAGGCCACAATAGATTGTATGGACCTGCCAACATTAAATATTTATCATCTCTGCTACAGCTAGTTAAATAGACAACTCGTAATACTACCAGGTTGGATGGTTGACTGTAAATGACATGGCACATGCTTAGAGCCGGTTGTTGGCTAAATTATAATACTTGTCCTAACACATCTACCATTGGATATACATTTTAATGTAAATCTACATTGAGATGTGTGTATGTGTGTGTCAATCCAAATATAGATGTGTCAGAAGCACATGTACTTAAGAGAAAAGAAACGCCTACAAGATGAATGAGCCGACCGAGGGAAGGAAGGGTGTACTGGATCCGCCATCGCTTCTCTGATTAACCCAGTTCTGGATAGTCAGCTTGTTTACCTTATGTCTGCTATTTAGCTTCCATTGGGGATCATCAAGCAAATTGACAAGCGGCGACGCTCCTTCCTCTGGTCTGGCAAGAAGGATACCTCGGCTGCCAAATGTTTGGTTTCTTGATCAAATGTATGCGCCACCAAGGACCTAGGTGGATTGGGTATCAAAGATCTCAGTGTTCAGAATGCTTGCTTTCTCTTGAACATTGTTCACCGACTCCACTGCACGACCTCCTTCGCTTGGGCAACTTGGGTTCACGGGAATGTGGACCTTGCAAGCATGTGTTGTAGTAACCTTGGTCACCATTGGGAGCTTCTCAGGACCTTGTTACCCTCTACCAGGCTCTGACAACCGTGCAACTTGAAGATGGGAGGTCGACCTCATTCTGGTCCGACGTCTGGACAAGTGAGGACACACTAGGCGATTGCTTCCCAAGATTGTTCAGTCATTGTGTGAAGAAAGAATGCTCGGTACAACAAGCAATCAACTCCGACCTTCGGGCCGGTTTTGTCAATCGGATGTCAACACCTGCTCTGCTTGAGCTTCAGCAACTACGTGAGCTTGTTCGGCAGACAACACTCTCTGATCAACCAGACAGGCGTCTATCTCAATTCAACAAAGCAGTTGACAAACTTGACACAACAACCATCTATAGATTGCTCAAAGCCAGAGGACAGCAAAATGATCCAGCGTCCACTTTCATTTGGAAGAACGCTGCTCCACCACGGGTTCAGTTCTTCGTCTGGCTCTTGATTTGCGGGAGAATCCAATACCGTTTCAATCTTTATCCCAAAAGGATCGTCGATTCACTCGGATGTTTGGTTTGCGGCGCTACTAAAGAAATGTCGGATCATATCATCTTTCACTGCCCTATCGCGACCTAATTCTGTACCTCATTGGGTGCTCAGGGAATTCACAACATGCAAACCGTGCAACTTCACTACTTTCAGAAGCTACCAGGTATCCCTGACGACCAACACAGTACATTCATCATCTAGTGCTGCTGGTAGATCTGGAAGAGAAGAAATGGAGTAGTGTTTCAAAATGAGCATCTCAACCTCAAAAACCTCCTGCTATCCTGCAAAGCAGAGGCTGCACATTGGACACCTAGAATGCCTAAGAAATCCACAAAGGTTACTGAAGCCTGGTCTAGGCTACTAGACATCTCGGTGCACAACCTCCCCCCTAATGTATAGCTCTATTCTACTCTGATAGCTCGTTCCATGTAAACCCTAATGTAATTTGTACTCTAATGCTTTGATTCAATAAAATCAGGTGGGGAAACCCCCCCCCCCCCGGTTGAAAGTTTAAAAAAACTAGCTCAAACTAGCTCTCAGGGCCAATAGATTGCTGAGGTGGACAACTTGTGTATTATGATAGAACTCTAGAGGAGTTTAGGATCATATAGATATATAGAACTCTAGTGGGTTTTAGGACTATAAAATTATGTAGATATAGATAACATGTATATTGAAATAGATGTTTCCATTCATCAACTTAAAAGATTTTGTTGACGTGGCATTTTTAAAAGGAAGGAAACAAGAAACAAAACTTTCTATTAAGATTGGGTTAACACTAAGGCCCTATTTAATTCTTCATGAAATGCAAAATGCCAACTATTTTGAATTGATGAAATACAAAATTCCAATTTTTTTATGGATGTGTTTAGTTCCATCCAAAATGCCAATTTTTTCATTGGGGTAGGTGAGGGCTGCAACACTTTTGAGTTTATTTTGGTCTCTTGAGTCCAAAATCCAAAATAAAGAATGGACCACTTTTTTGCTAAAAATTTTTGGTGGTGTGTAGATCCATTTGACAAAATGATGGGCTAAAATCCATATTTTTTGGATTTCAGGGAGAATTAAACAAGGCCTAGTTGTAGGATTTTGAAACCCCGAAGGCCCAAACCCCATTTGGCCATTTCCTAATGGACCCCGGAGCCGGAGGTATACCAAAAGGTCCTTTCGACTTCCGAGGGTGGTAGCCGCGAATTCCACACCGAGCAGGCGTCGGCCGCCATTGTCGTCGTCCCCTCCACGCCGCCACTATGCCGCGTTTTTGCACAATCAAGGTTTGCCGATCCCCACATCTTTCTTATCTCCCATGGTTCCTTCGCTCCTGCCTTGGTTCGGCACAAGAAGTGAGGCAAATCGATTGGGATATCGGGTTATTCGAGGCATAAAAAACATGGCGTAACTGCGGGTGTCGCTCGGTTCAACTTTTGGCTTGCTCATCAGGTGGCGAGAGAAGAAGATTTGCGCTACCAGATTGGGCATGATGGCCACTACTTTGAGCTCGTTGATTTCAGCAGGGTCCGCGTTTTCCAGGTCGTGATAGCCACGCCCATTAGCCGTTTCAAGGTACTGTTGTACTGGTGACTGAGACCGGGAACTTAGTAGCCTCCAATTTTGGTTGCTAGTACTAGTTAGGTTTTTAGATTTTCTATTTTAGGAGTTTCTTCTTCAGGAAGCCCTCTGCTTGCTTACCTACGTTTTATTAAGTTGGAAAAACAGGCACTGCTCTGCAGATTCTGGATTGTAGGAACGAACCCCCAGTTATAAGCAGTATAAAACATTGAGGCAGGTATTGGCTGATTAAGATTTAAGACGCAAGAGAAGTGCTCTTGCAGCGGTAAGGTCTTAGCTTAAAACATATTTTGGGTTAGGAGATGAAATTTAAGCTGCACATCTTACTTAACCTACGTGGTTTTGGTTGTTTGTACTTTGTATTCATCACGCAATGCTACTCGTTTGTCAGACCAATATCATTAATATAGTGCCAAGGTTAAAAAAAACAAAGTATGTAGAAAATAGTGATCCTAAGTCCTAACAACAACAAAAAAGTTTCATGATCAGTAAGACACAGTAACCATACAAGGCACAATCTGCCATATCAACACCGGTCAATTCCTAGACTAGTCCTCTATTAGGTAACTTTGCATAGGTGGGCTTCTAGTTTGACTGCTAAATTCTGTAGACTCCTCTCTGCACAAAATGGAATTTACAGCATAGACCATGCCAATCAGGCCGTGCAATCTGAAAAACCAAAATAGTGATATAGTAACTGCTAATTTAGTCATAAGTGCTGCTCTTCTTCGTGCCTTATTAATCTTGTCATTTGGTAGGACATTATTTCTACTGTTCTAGAACACTTGTAAGTGGACAAGTTATATTATTCCTTTTTTTTTGTCTAAATGAACTATAAGGTCAGTGCGTGTTTTCAATGAAGCCTAAATTTTGGTTTGCTCATCTAGTTTTGTCAGCCGAGTCTGTAAGATTTCATTCGTATTCAATGTGGATCCCGGGGATCCCTATCTTGCTGCAGATTTGTTAAAATTTTGAGATGCTTTCAGGGTGTTTTGAACTGCTTTTTTATCACTTACAGCAGCTGTTTACCCAGGAACTGAATATCTTCTATACAGTAATGAATTTTGAGCATTTCATGTTTAGAAGCCATTAGCCTTGTTCCTTGTTCGTGCTTTCAGGCTGAACCACTTTTACTGAAAAATGAGACCTGTACTTCATGTCAAGTTAACATATATCACAGACATAACCTTTTGACTGTCTTAGCTACCTTATTGATGTGCTTACACCTTGTGAAGCCAATGTATATAATTCTGGGTACCAATCTGGGTGTATCCTGTTATGGCTTATTGTGGGAGTAAGGGTCAAGAGCCTTGGGAATGGGAAGCATGCAATCCATAATTTTTGTGTTTTCTCGTTGGGGCCCCAACTATTCCTTTAATAGCATTAAGTTTTTTTGTCTCGTTTGCGTGCCAACCGCTCCTTTATAACTAATATGTATCTTTCAAGTCCGAGAAAAGAAACTGTATGCTTAAAAAAAGCTGTATGTTTTAAGCCTATGCTTGTGCCACAAAACATCTCTTGCAATTTAATTCAATTCATTATCTTATATTTCTTATGCGGAAATTTATATAATTATTTCCAGATTACAATGGCCTTGTTACACCTTTCTGTTGTCATCTACATCTTTACTAACTTATCCTACTGCGCTCAACATTACATCATGGAAATTTTAGAATCTTTTTCATATTGCTCATGGTTCCATTTTTTGCTTCTTGTGCTGTTGTGCACAAAAAGGAGATTGATGCTCATGAGCTTGCTGGGTATACTTTAGTGGAATTCTTCGTTATGCTTTATGCTGCTCCTTATTGTGGATCTATTATGTGAACTCTATATGTCAGCTTAGGTCCATATTTTGATCTGCAGAAGTTATACTTTTTTAACTAAAAATTGTGAAATTATTGTTTGTTTTCCATCATATGAATACTTGACCCAAGCAAAGATTAAAAAATGCACTCCTAATTTTGTGTTCCAGTTTATCTTGTATATGCTGTAAAAAGATAAATCTGTCTGATTATGTTTATGATGCTTAGATTCTGTCATTATTTGTGGCTCGTAGTTAGAGTACTTCCTTTCGAAAAAAAAAATCAGAGTACTGAGTGCTTGATTTGCTCCACAGGAACATCTAGCTGAAGAATTTGGCATCCCAGTTCAATCTCAACGCCTCTGGTTGTTTCTTCGACGGCAAAATGGGACATTCCGCCCTTACATGCCTTTAGCTCCCAATGAAGAGGAACTATCTGTATGTTGCTAATTGAAGTTTGCTCTGACATAAATTATGTCGTTCTTTTAATAAGTATAATACTATTTTGAGTCAGAATCAGACTTCCTTCCATTGCTCCAGCACCTCATTCAAATGATTTGTTGAGCCTGCATTGGCACGAAGTAATAGACTCAAGGGAATTTCTACTTGCAGTATACTGGTTATTCTCGCCAGTAACCATACTTGTGGGTCCTTGTATATTCTGCAACTGGTCAAAAGTTAGGTTTAAGGATTTTGTAAAAGAATAATAAAAGCTTTGTCATCACTACTAGTACATGGTGCTCCTGCTTTCCGGGTTAAGGGACCCACATTTTGTTCATATCATATTGATCAACCTGGTTTGAGTTTGTTACACAATGGATTCAGGGGAAAGAATTTGGAAAAGCTGGGCACCAGGTAAATGCAAGTTTTTTATGTGGTTAGTGGCACACAACAGGTGCTGGACTGCGGACCGCCTCGCAAGAAGAGGGCTGCCTCATCCTGAGTGTTGCCCTCTATGTGATCAAGATGAGGAAACTATTGACCATTTGTTATGTTACTGTGTCTTCTCCTGCCAAGTTTGGTTCAGGGCTCTACTGATGGTCGGCCTGCAGAATCTGTCACCCTGTACTGCAGATATATCCTTTGACAATTGGTGGGAGAGTGCAAGCAATAGAATTGATGGTCAAGCAAGAAAAGGATTCAACACTATTGTTATCCTGGTGGCTTGGTCGCTTTGGAATCACCGTAATCGTTGTGCCTTTGATGGAATCAGTCCTAATATCGAGGCTGCTTTGTCTTCTCTGAGAGATGAGCTGCACCTTTGGAGGTTGGCCGGTGCTCAAGGAGTTTCCCATCTCCTTACACTTGTGCCTGCCAATGGGTGAACACTTGCTGTTTTTTTCCTTGGTCAGGGGTCAAGTTTGTTTTTGTCTACTAGAGAGAGGTTATGGTTCTAAATTTAAGTATGTGGTGTGTGAGCTAGTGAGGTGTTGTAAGACCGTCTTTTCATTCTTCTTAATATAATAATGACACGCAGCTCTCCTGCGTGTTTGAGAAAAAAAAATATCATGGTGATCCGAACATGTGTTGGATTGGGTGCCCACATGTATGGAACTATATATTTAGGAAAGATTGATGTGCTTGACAGTTCTAAGGAACCTGAACCATAAAACAAGATATGTGAGCCCGCACGTGTCACCTGTGCCAATTCTCCACTAAGTCGGTTTTATATGGTGTTTTTTCCACCATGGAGGTCCCATAGCAGCCTGATCGCCCATCCTCATGTCCAGTTTTCTGTCTCCACAGGCCTGTCTCTAATTCAACTGAGGTGGAATTCAAATTTACCTCTTACCACCAGGGAAGCTACAGCCTAGGGTTTATGTTCTGTTGCAAATTGCAATACCACAACAGTAGATAATCTAACTAATTAGTCTTATTAATCCTTGTCCCACCTGCTGCTGCATCCCATGTGCATCCACTCTTTCCCTGGCCCTGGGCCATAGCAACTCTTGAATGGAAATTTTGTTTTGTTAGCTTGGTAGTCAGATGCGCTTTGTTTAATATGTTCCTTATATGGTTTATTTTGATGGAAATGCATGCCGTATTTGTTTGCTTCCTTTTTTTGTTACCTATTTATATAATCTGTTTTGTTCACGAAAGATTGATTATCAAAAATCACTTTTGTAGGTAGGAATGCAGTCAAGGAAACAATCTAATGCTTGTGAGCTGCATCTGTTTTTGGAGGTTAGACTTGAACTTCAAAAAATATTTTCTCATACATTATGTAACATCCCAGGATAAAAATTTTGCTAAAGCCTAGCCCCGAAGCAAGAGATCTACAGGTCACTGCTATACACATGGGCCAAGAAGGCAAAAAGTGTTCAGCACTAGCAGAAAAATGCTACAGGGTTCAAACAGAGTAACTCTGGGAGGATGGCTGTATTTTGGTGAATTTTGGACCCTCGGGGTGTTACATTAAAAGAAGGCTTCCCACTCCATCCAATGAGTTACTGCTTATTGAATTTTACTTAATATGTTCTCACTGTAGGTGCTTCGTCCTCTTCCTGCAAAGAATACGATTAGCGAAGATGACATATTGGTGTTCCTAAAGCTGTATGACCCAGGTCAAACACAGCTACGGTCAGTGCGGTTTGTTAACTCCGACCTCTTCTTTTTCCTACTTTGGTAATGTTAAGAACTTTCATTCGATTTTATTCTATTGAATGTGACAAATAGATATGTGAGCACACTCTTTGTTGACGCTTCATCAAGGCCTTCATATATTCTTCCTAAACTAAGAACTCTAGCTGGTTTTCATGCATACAAAGAAATTGAATTGTATGAGGTTTGGTTTTATACCTTTGTAAAGTAGATAAACTTATTCCTAATTGACATGGTCTTGTTGTAATTCTTGATCGATTATATGTAATGATTTCTCACTTTAACATGCAGGAAATAAAATTCGAACCGAAGTTGATGTGTGAGAGGATTGACATTAATGGTACCTTTACAGATAATGAGGTTTGTTTATAGTACTTGTCATCTCGTTTCTATTTGCTCCTGAAACCTGAAAACATAGTTTCTGTGCTTATAACGCCCCCCCCCCCCCTCCCCCGTCCCCCCCGCAGATTCTAATGGGGACATTATTTGCTACCAGAAAATGGCCAAGCCAGAGGACAAATATCCTAATGTTGAATTGTTCTTCAAGCATCAGCAGGTGCCTGTTCTATCTAAAACTCGATCTTCAGTTTGCTGCCTAGTGTGGCAAGATCTTGTTGTCCCATATATGCTTCCTTTGCGATTAGAGCTTTCTATCTTTGGTTGTACAGACTACTGAGGGAGCCAAGATGGTTCGGTTTTTCTTTGACATTGTCTGCTCTAATGGTTTGAAAAATTGACTCCCATAGTTACATGTAGAATCCACAAATAAGGATACAGGCTCTAGAAGAGGAGGTTGCTATGTTGAAACATCAGGTTTGTTGTGAAAAGAAAGC
Organism: Microstegium vimineum; assembly: GCA_022036555.1. Classification (NCBI taxonomy): domain Eukaryota; kingdom Viridiplantae; phylum Streptophyta; class Magnoliopsida; order Poales; family Poaceae; genus Microstegium; species Microstegium vimineum. Next base: position 4,571,177 of record CM039124.1, on the reverse strand, counting down.
AAAAAAAGGTAGATCAATATCACAGGAACATATCTTGGTTCAAATGCATTTAGAATAGAAACTTGCAGCAGCAACATATAACTTCCATTTATGCAATGCAGAATGTGATGAGTTGAAACAGGAACGAGATAATGCAGTGCGACAGGTCGATGAGTTACGTGATCTGAATAGGCATACTATCCTCGAGTTCTCCCTTGAGGACTTGGAACAAGCAACAGATAATTTCAGTGATGTGTGCAAGGTTGGAGACACCGAATATGGGCGTGTATACAAAGGCATTGTACATCAGACCATGATGGCAATCAAGCTATCATGTTCCCAAAGCTTATTTCAACAGGAGGTAAGTCTGCTGAGTGTGTTAGTTGTCTTTAGACGAGTCCTTTCTCTAATGCTTGATTATTGCAGGTTTCTATTCTTCAAAAATGTAGACATCCAAACATAGTCACCATTATTGGAATGTGCTCAGAAGCCTCTGCTCTAGTTTATGAGTGGTTACCAAATGGAAACCTTGAAGACTGCATTGTTAGCTCAAATAACTTCCCACCTCTGCCATGGTGCAAACGTACACAAATCATTGGTGACGTTTGCTGCACACTGCTATTTCTTCATGCAAATAAGCCCAGTGCTTTGGTCCATGGCGATCTCCGGCCTTGCAACATCTCATTGATGCCAACTACAGAAGCAAGCTCTGCAACTTTGGTATGTCCAACCTGTTTCTTGCGCTTGGAGCCGTTCCATCAAACTTCACTGCAAGGTTGCCATACATTGACCCGGAATTTCTCACCACAGAGGAGCTCATGCCACAATCTGATATCTACTCGCTGGGTGTCATTATTCTGCGTCTCTTGACTGGACTGTCTCCACTGTCTATAGCAAAGAAAGTGGCGTCAGCTCTGGAGAGTGATAGCTTGCATCTGATGATAGATAAATCAGCTGGAGATTGGCCCTACACGCAGGCCAAGCAGTTAGCAGTTCTCGGTCTGAGCTGCGTGGAAATGACACGGGAGAAACGTCCTGATCTCCTAACAAAGGTTTGGAAAGTCATTGAGCCCATGGTCATGGTCACGAGGCCTCTTGTGGCTTACTTCCAACAATCAGCCTCTGGAGGAAGCTCTGCACCGGCTCACTTTATCTGTCCAATTCGCATGGTAATTCACTCTGCCAGCACTTTATTATACGGGCTGGAACAAATAGTAGTTAACGGATAAATTATTTTCTACACCATGCAAAGAAATCCCTTCCCCTGGACTGTTCAGTGTTTTCTCTCTCAATCCTGCATAGAGTTCTGAATAAGACTGAAGTGCATTTACGAAGTGGTCGTTTGCATTTTTCAGGAGATCATGAAGGATCCTCAAGTGGCATCTGATGGATTCACCTATGAATCAGAAGCCATAAGGCAATGGCTTGATGGTTGGAACAGTAGGTCTCTGATGACGAATCTCGCCCTTCCAAATCGAGATATCATCCCTAATCACGCCCTTCGGTCTTGCATCCAAGAGTACCTTGAGTTTCAGCGGCAACAAGGACAGAATCCGGACCCCTGACGTACTCTGCCATAGAACTTGCTTGCTACTACGTAGGTACATAGCGCGCTTGACTATGTTAATTCAGTCCTAGGCCAATTTTGGATGCTAAGAAAAATCTGTATCCTTGCGGTGGTAGCCATCTGCAAGAGACATAACAAAGTCTCGTTAGTAGACGTGGATGGCGTTCTAGTTTTTTTAAACCTTTTGTAATCAATATCTTTAATACTAAACTCTTTCTAACTTTTTAAAAACTAACCCTTGAGCCAAGGTTGTGTCACGTATTTGCACTGGCCGTCACCCTACTGCAGCAGCCTGCCAGCGTGGAAGCGCTTTGGGTTCCACCACGCTTCGCCGAGCTGCCTGCTGTTGCCATAGGCTGAAATCCGACGATTGTGTGCCCCCCTTGTGGTGTTGTGGTTGGTTCGTGTCTCGGTCATATTTTGGTAGTAGTTTAAGAGTTGATGAACTCACAGCACCGGTTCCTCAGCAGGCCGACCACCACTGCCAACACCAAATTGTTCAAGGACATTAAGCCCGTCTATACATGCATCAAGCTCTTCTGCCATAGTTCTTTCTCTTATCTCGATGTTATTAACTGGTGGTTCACTGTGAGGGGTCCAAACTATATAAGCCTTCAAAAAACCTCGCATAAACACATGTCAACTAATTATAGTCACATCATTCCATGCTATATGATTCACCGGTAGAAATGTGAATAACTACAACAAAATTTTAGTGATGAAATACAACTATCACAAAAGAGCGCGTAACTGTGACAAATTTCTATGTTTCATCACGAATCATTGGTGAAAGACAGAATTTCGATTTTCTTCTTTCGTGCATGAAAGCATCTAGGCCTCAATGGTTTCGATGATTAACGACAATACAAGATCACTATGACTAACGTGTGTTTTGCATAGGCAAACTTGATTAGTTAGGTCAATGGTTTATGAATGAGCTTAATGATATTCATGCCCCCAAGATAGATTTCATTTCAGTTTTCAAAGGATGGACGTCAAGGTTGAAGATTAGGGCACTTAAAGTAGTCTAGGACTTTGTTTTCCTTTGGCCGTACTATTAAGGGGGGGGGGGGTATGAGATTAGTAGCTTGACCTAGGAGAGGCTTTGGATGTTGTGTGGTGCACACTTATCAAACCTAGTCCTAGAATGTAGTCAGACCCTAGGCACTGTTCTCAACTCGCAGGCAACCGAACATTTGCACTCCGGTCTGGTGGTTCGCAGAAAGCAGTTTCTGTGTGTAACAACTAGTTGGCTGGTTGGGGGCTATTTATATTTGCCCAACTCGTCCATTCTAGCTCTCTTGGCTAGTTGAATACCTGGAGAAACCTTGAGAGTTCTTGAGAGACCAAGAGCCTAGTGAGGAAGTGAGTTGAGTGTTCCAACCCTTTGATCCTCATTAGAGTGATTAGGAGTGACAAAGTGTGCATCCATCCACCTACTTAGCTTTGAGTGGGTCAAGTGAAAGTCTTGTGCTTGTTACTCTTGGTGATCGACAACACCTAGACGACTTGGTGGCGATCAGAGGCTTGGTGACCATCGGGAGATTGTTGGTGGCCCTCCTACACATGTCGTGATCGGTTGTAGGCGATTCACCGAGTCGGAGCGGCGAAGAATCAACCCGGAGAGAGCACTTAGTCCTTGCGCGGACTAAGGGGGAGTGATACCCTTGCGCGGGTGCTACAACGAGGACTAGGAGGGAGTGTCGACTCCTCGATACCTCGGGAAAACATCATTTTGTCACATCCTTCTTCTCCCTCCTTGCTTTCATACCGCAATTACTTTCAAGCATTACTTTTCGCTCTTGTTTCCTCTTGATTGACTAGAATTGCTAAGGTTGTCCTTTCAATTCTTGAATTGCTACTTGTTTTCTAGTTAGGACACACCTTTGTAGGCACTAGGGGGAGAATTGACATTGATAGGTTTTAATATTGCTTTAGAAATTTAAAACAAGCCCAATTCACCGTCCTCTTGGGCATCTTGATCCTTTCCGCCCCATTGAATGCTTCTCCACTGCATCAAGAAATGCATTCACTTCTTGTCGGAAAATTAGCTTCAACCTTAAAGAACAATACATACATGACTTCTTGCACTCCAATTTCTACAAAACAACAAAATAAAAAACAAAATACAAAGTTAGGTATAAAAATAATAAACAAACTAAAAGAATATAATAATTAGTATGTAGCAATATAATTATGGAATGCCATTCTTATTTAAAATTATAGATAATATTGTTGAATTTTTGTATCATATTATTATTGTAAAATACACATAAAAATGCTACATATTCTTCATTCAAGAGATTAAAACAACCTAGTTATTAACAAACTAATGTACCACTAAAGTAGTTTTTTTTTACTTTTGTTAATTGAACAAACGATTTCAAATAAATAAATTAGCACCAATTAATATTTCACTCGTTATTGTTCATGTAAAACTTAATCGTATATACTAAATAGAAAATAATATGAATGTTAATAATAGAAAAACCTAATCCCAAACCCTAGTTCTAGATCTAGATGCAAACCAATCCCTCCCTAAAACTTAAATAGACCACTAAAATGATGACATGGCCGCTAAATTATGGTAAAAATCTTGTTCCCCTACAAAACTTACCATATCACCTCCAAAGATTTGATAAATGCATCCACAAATTCCACAACCACCATATGAAAGAGAGAGAAAATGAGAACCCTAATTAGACACTATTCTACCACTAAAACTTTAGAAAGGGCTTGGATTAGCACCGGTTATCTTGTAAAGCCTCCTCCATGAAAGGAATCAAAGTAAAATATCTTTCTCCTTAGATTTGCATTTTTTTGAGGTAGCCCACGAGGCCACGACTCCCCTTACTTCCTCTATCTACAGCTGAGGACGGAGAGGGGGCTGCTATTTATACACTGGACTATTTGTTCTGAGATGGTTGTTCGCACTATCTACCTCTGAAAATCTCCTATTTGTATGTCTGACAACAAAGATAAATTTGTAAAGACGGCGGTTGGAGTTTGTACCGTCTCAATAAATTATTTTTAGAGATGGTTTGTTTCACATGGCACTGTATACAATCAGGAGTCGCCTCTGCACAAACAGACATCCCTTCTCTAAAAATCGATTTTGTAGTATATAAACAAGAAACATAGAGTACCTTTCGTAAATGAAGCTTTGCAGACAGGAAGGGGTACAATTCCTAGTAGCTTTGCTGATTTGGACATAAAGCTTTATTAAGGGCACATGCTGAGGATCAGGTGGAAGAGGCATGCATGCTATGTAATCTGTGATCGATTGGAGGGGAGAGGCGGTGCAGTAACTTTCCTATACTGTACTACACTACTACTGCATGCAATGCCCTATCAATGTGAAGTACAGTAATCGAACAACTCTCATGATCTGAACAGGCCATCCCTCATCGATCAAACCATCCACCTGCAACCGTCAATGCTCCGACGCAGTTGATAGCAGCAGTACCATCTACGCGCTGGGTGAGTGACACCTCGAACGCGCAACAGGCCCATGGCAGAACCTGTGACCAAGAAAAAAAAAACTGCAGTGTTCAAAAAAAAAACTGTCAAACATATTTATTTGGCTGTTTTTTGGTTGATAAGCCACGGTTAATGTTGTTTTGACTGTTTTTCTGTGAGACAAAAAAAAAACTATTTTAGTGGCTGATAAGTCGGCTGATAAATCAAGCGAACAGACGGATAGTCTTAATCTTTTCTTCCAATTCTTAATTTTCGCATGTGTTCATATTTAGTCTCATTCTAGATTTAAGTTCTACAACAAACTGCACATCTAGTTTTAAGTTCTCAACTTAATATGCGTGTTTGTATTTTTCTATATTTATTTATTATAGGTTGTCAGAGAGGTTCTTATATGGTGCCTATCAATCTTGAGATATGCCAAGTCTCTCGGTGGTGATCGCAAAGGTACAGTGAGTGTAAATGCATGTATGTGAGCATCTACATACTCCCTCTATATTCTAACAGAAATTGTTTTGGATAAGGTTTTGGTCAGACATTGAGAATATAAATCATGACTAACTTTTAAGTTATTGAGTTTGAAAATATGAAAATCATACGAATAGATTTGTCTTGAAATATATTTTCATAAAAATTACATATATCATTTTTAAATAAATATTTTTATAGAAATATAAAGTCAAAGTCATGATTTAGAGACTATGTCGTTATCCAAAATGGCTTGTTTTACAATATGGAGGGAGTATATACTATGATTTGTAAAAAGACAAATATATAACAAGCGTGAATATCTCATAATAAGAGCATCTCCAAAAGTTTTTCTAAAATTTACTCTCTAAATCATCGATTAAAGAATCTTTGAGTAAAAATTGTTTTATATTTGTGTACCCTCTAACATCTTTTCTATATTCATATTTGGCTAGCGAGAAATCATAAATTAAAATGTCTATATTTAGAGATTTAATTAAAGATATTGTTATTTTTTTTACAAAAAACTCTATCCCTGTAATTTAGTAATTTAGGAAGGATACAAAGGGTCCCTTAGAGTTGCTCTAAGATCTATATAGGGTCTCATTTGGTATGGCTCCACTTCATCACTGAATCTAGTTTTGGGGGCTTCAGCTCCATGAGCCACTCTATTGGTGGAGTTAGAGTCGTTTTAGTAAACCGTTTGACAAAACAACTCCACATATAGAGCTGCTTAAAACATGCTCTCATAGAACACTACCTATTTACATATTAGTAAATAAACGCTACTGGATTAGTCATCAAATATAGTTTTATAATCCACCTATTTTGTATCGTAAATATTAATAATAATTTTATAATAAACTTAGTCAATTATAAAACGGTTTGACTTTGAAATGAACTAGAATCCATTCTTTTTTAAGATATAGAGATAGTAGTTTGTAGTAAGATATTAGGAAATGCATAATATATATTGTTTGGTTTGAGACCCTTCTAAATGAGGTGGTCTATTATAATTTTATTCTTTAAGGATATGTTTGGTTTGATGAATCAACTTATATATCCTACATTGAGTGATGCATCGTGAATCTATTCCTTAAATTTAGTGGAATGACCACATTCCTCGTACTAGTAGTAATTATTAGCTTACCAGGAATGAGATAATCATATATGGATCAACTCGTTCTATTCCACAAACTAAAAATGACTAGAGAGTGGGATGGTGATGGGCCATATCATTCCACCTAAGTCTGAGCAAAATTAACCGAAACCGAAAAATCGAACCGAATGAACCGGAACTGAAACTGAAAGAATCGAAACCGAAAAATTTGGTTCCCTATTCGGTTCCTAATATTGAGGAACTGAAGTAACCGAAGAAAATTCGGTTCCTACTCTCGGTTAACCGAATTACATGAATTATACTTCACTTACTTGTATTTTATAAGAATTATGTTTGTTTTATGTGTGGTGTTTCATATTTGAACTGTTATATATTTGAGTTACTAGATTGCTAATGTTCCTTCACGAACTATCATTATTAAAAATAGATATAGTGTTGCATAAATTTGCTTTAGAACATATATATATATATATATATATATTTATTATTGTTTTGTCCTTTTTCTAAAACTTCGGTTTGATCGGGTAGAATCGGAACCGAACCAAAATAATCGAGAACCAAAATGGTTGGTTCCAAGAATTTTTTAGAACCGATCGGTTCCAATTTTCTGAGAACCGAATTTATTCAAAATCCGAAGAACTAAATCAAAACCGAACCGAGAACCAAATGCCTATGCTGAATTCCACCAACCAAACACCCTATAAATTTAATGAAATACCTTCATTCTTCATAGTCATACTCATTATTGGCTTGTGAGAATCAAATTAAAAACTAAACAATGAGTAAATAATGAACTACTCCCTCATCTTAAATTATAAAACCTTCAAAGAATCTTGTAGAGTCAAAGCATATCAATTTTGACCAATAATTATAAAGAAAACTATAGAGATCTATAACATCAAATAGGCATATTATGGAAATATAATTGATAACGAATCTAATGATATTTAATTGACATCATATATATTATTATATAATCATATAAGTTTGGTCAAACTTAAGATACTTTGAGTCTCCAAAATTATTAGGATATCTTATAATTTGGGATGGAGAAGTAATTCATTTCTCAAACTACACCCAACTCCATACGGAACGTATAGCTCTCTTGATGATAAGATACACGACTCTGATGGAAGTAGTTGGGTATTTTCTCTTTAGTAATAAAATCTCAAATCAACAATTGAAAAGTTAACTACACGACTGTCATAAAGGTATCTTGAGCATGTGACACTTGTATATATATATATATATATATATATATATAATAAACAAACTAACAACAAAGTAGGGCATGCCGGCACAGAGGGATTTAGCCGATTGCCGAGCTCAATATGACCCTTGCAATATATGGGGTTGTTTGGTGTACAACCACAACATGCCAACCAAGCTGTGGCGCGGCCAACGGAGCTGTGACGATGTGTGGTGAGAAACCTGTCCGTCATAGGTTGGGTGCAAATCTACGTACAAAAATTATGTGGCCGCCTCAAGTAAAAAACAAACCAAACGACAGCCAAACTAGCGTGGCGTGGCGGGTTACGGCAGACAACCAAACACTCCCTTAACTTTGGTAGCTACTTTTGCATATGGACTAGTACTATTTTCTGCCACATTTGTGGTGGACGTTTTGCTCGCCACCACTCGCCACACAAAGTCTGGCGCCGCCGCAGACTGTGGCGCATAGCGTGGCTAGCTGTGGCCTGAAACCAAACGTGTCCTATTATTCTCATTATTCTAAAAAAAAAATGAAGCTGCTTAGAGTGGATTTTTTCTTATAATAACTTAAGAGTGGGTTTGGACTCGTTTTTCTGATGTGTAATGTGTGGCCTAATTCTGGAACATCAACTCTACCCTGTAGCTGGTAACCCCAGCACTGTGTTTTTGCTTTCCATGAAACTGGAAGAAGCCTTCTCTTTCTAAAAAGAATTGGTATATAGAGTAAAGCTTTCACTAGCAACCAAAGTATTCTTGGTGAATCCAGAATCATATATCTCAATGCAATATCGACTTACTTGCTTCTATCTAAGCCTGTGATTGAATTTTCAAAACATTGACTTGTCAAAATTTCAAAACGACATATATATTTTAAATTCGATGGAGTAATTGAAAACATATAGCCCCAGAAGGTTTACATAGAACCAAAAGACACTCCAGATGCCGGAAATGTGAAGGCGCATGAATTTTGATGGGAGCAGTAGAGCAGCACAGAAAATATCGGAAGAGTCTGGCAACATTATTTATTTTTATAAAAAAAACATTATTTCTTCCTAATTGTTTTTAGATGGCATTTTAAGGATACGAGTTGTTTTCCGTTTATGCTTATTTATTACGTATTGACAAACAAAAGGAGAGCATGCAAGTGGTGCATTCCGAACCCCTTGGCTGTCGCCATGACAAGACACACGCTGAGCCGTAACAGTGAGCTTACACCTGCATTTATGTGTCTGTAGGTAAAGGAGATAACCCAAATAGGTATATTGTACTCAAATAGCCAAGCAAGATAAGACTGATTCCACATCATCGCCAAAACAGAAATAATCTTTTCCCAAGATAGAAACCTACTTATATAACATCAGAAACCTTCTTACTTCAGAGTTCAGACAATAGATAGCACTTTGTCCATATTTTTCACAAATACGTTTAGTAAAATTAATCTTATATTAGCTGCCATGCTATTTTCGGACTTTGCAAGTATCTGACATCGGGACACGAGATATAGTAAATTTCACATTTTTTTCAGATTAAACACACAAAACTTACATTGAGCAACAATTTCAGGAGAAAAAACACACGAAATAACTGTTAGCACATCGAGTAGCAAGTGACATTTATTCCAGTTTTTCCACGAGAGTATATAGTTCAGTACCATACATGCTTCAACATGAAGGATAAAACAACCATGAACATGCTTTACAAGTGTCAAATCCCGAGGGGGGGGGGGGGGGGGGGGGGGGGGGGGAGGGGGGGGCTTCTATTTCCAATCAAGCATATCTAGAAGCCACAAGATTTCATTCTCTGACCTTGCCGCGTCACAGAAATCTAGCTCAATACCAAATACCTCAATGATGTTTGCTCCTTTGTAGATGAAAAGCAATGACATCCATGCTCGAATGTCAGATATGAATGGGTGCCTGGGTGAAAACCTGAGATATTCATAAGCCAGTGAGCGTGCTGCATTACTGTCAATGTAATCAAATGTTGATTTATTTATGATGCAAGCCATTTTGTTGGAATCCTTGCGGTGGGCAAGAACAGATATAGTGATGGTTGGCCCCAAGGGAATGGTCAGCTTGGGTTCCACTTCAAGCATCAAGATGCAGTCTTGGGAATTCAAATGTGCTGCAAGTATATCTGGAATGCCACGGGGAGCGCACTGTAGGCCTGCTCGGAGGGTGGAGCCTAAAACTGCTTGAGAAAAGATGAGTGATCCTTCAAGCCACATATCAATATAGAAAACAATATCCTCGAATGTGAGCCTTGGTACAGGGAGGTTCTGCATCTCCCGTGGCTTGTAGAAGGTTAAATAAAGCTTTTTGTAGTTTGTGTCAGAAGGGGGCAGTTTGCAAATGGATGGCCACTTCCGTGAGCAAATGCATTTCCAGAAGTAATCATCCTTTGCGATTTCACGCCATTGACGGCATACAAGCATGCAGAATACTAGATCTTTCCCATCCAATAATGGGAAAACGGACTTAAGAACTTCATCAGGAAATTCACTTGCCATTGCTATCCAAGAGCTCAAGGAAACTGAATGTCCTCTACACCTCCAGGAGTCAAGATTCTGGGGAAAGAAACAGAACAAGCTATCAGACATGCCTCAATAAATTGTCAAAAGATACTAACTAATTCATTGACACCGAAGAAACAAGAGTAACAATACCCCTATGTTCAGTACTTCACTTTCACTTTAATACACTCATATTGATTGCACAAAGATGACAAACAGGGAAAAACATAGAATGCCACTTCAGCAGTGCATGGAACTGCGGGTGTGCTTTATTATATGTAGTCCCGGTAAGAATAGCATCCAGAATCCATGAAAAACAATAATTTACAGATGTAAGGTCAACCAGAAGTTATGGTTAATCACAATGGATTCTTCCAACCGTGGTGGGTGGGGTGACTGAAGGGGTTCAACTAGGGAATGCCTGAACCCTATCACCACAACTAGATGATAGCGACGGAGCACCAAATCGATATCCACTGGACAATGGATGCATGGAGGTAGACGTTCAACATCAAAGAAAAACTTGAAGTAATTAATATTGTTGAGGAATCATTCCCATTATACACAAAACTATGCCCTTTTATAGAGTATATAGATCAAATATTCAAAAAATCACTTCATTTTCCCTGCTGGGTGTGTGGTTAATCAGCAGATTTACTCTGAAGCACAGACCCTGCCAAAGAACTCAAGCTCTTCACAGTTTACATATCTTGAACACATCATTCATTAATTTCTACCCAAATCATCATTTAGTAAGTATGGCGCCTTCGAAATAAATAAAAAAAAAAGGAACGGTGCTTCAGAAAATGAGCAGCCATTCCACTGAATTCATCACACGAAACTATTGCAGGGTGGGGAAAAAAAAGTTAAACAAGACTCAAAAGTATAGGAAGGGGTAGATTCACCAGTGTGGTACAAATGTTGGATCCGGAATTCAGAAGATTTAACTTGCAGATGATCCTCTGTGGATGCAAAATATCCTCTAGAGGAGGACCTAGTAAAGCACATGCGTGTACACCCAATAATTTGTGCAAATTACTCGAAGTTAATAGCCATGTATAGACTTGTAATTAGATCAGATCTGAATACAAATAGCGCTTAAATTAGGGTTTGGGTACTCAGTTTCGCAGCAGGAACGATAAAAAAAAAGGTGCGCATACCTGGTGATGGTGGGCACTCGTCGCCGGCGGAGGACGCGACGAAGGCTGGCGAAGGGGCCGACAAAAATCCGGGCACCTAGGCGTACAGCGTCGGCGGTCGCCCAGCCGGATGGACGGCAGAAGAAAAGACCGACAGGCAGCCTCCAAAGCTGCAGTAGGCGGTAGCTACACGGATGCTGCTCTGCTCCGGCCGGCACAAATCCGGAATTCTTCGGCGACCACCAGTCGACCCCACTCCACGCTCATTTTAAGCCGCGGCGAAGCGGAGGCCCAGACCGCCCGAGGCCGAGGGGCCGAGGCCCACGTGAACGAGGATCGTCTACCACGCGGTGAAACTGAGTGCGTGAGTCTTCTATGTTTATTATTCTTACTAGGTGAGTTTCCGTGCGTTATGACGGGACAATATCTTGAGTACATATAAGTAATATAGAGACTTTTTCATATATGCCATTATAAAAGATTGTAATTTCATACAAACCATCGAAAAGTTCAAACTATCGTAGGTGTCATTTCGTGACGGAGCTCCCCACGTGCGCCAACAGCGGGGCGGCAGTAGGGGGCTGAGCTCGCCCCTGCGCACGCAGCGGCCGGGGCAGAGCTCGCCCGTGTGCTACCGCGGTGGCCGGTGCAGAGTTCCCACACGCACGCAGCGGCCGAGCTCCAGCGCGTCCATGGCCTGGATCTGCAACGACGGCACCCAGGAGGCCGACGATGACAACCCCTTGCCATCTTGTTGTTGCTGGCGGGCGGCCTTGCCGTGCTTGCTGGAGGCGGCGGCGGCAGCGATGGTGTCCACGGGGAGGCTGCAGAACTCCTGCAGGACCTGCTGCGCCGGGACAAGGAACCTGGAGCCGCGCAGGTGCCACGCATGCTGCAGCTGGAATCAGTCCCACGTATCCAGATTTTATATGGGAGTTCTTCTCAAACGCCTAGAATATGTCCCACCTCCATTCTTGGTATGTTCTATTCCCCGTCAAGCGTCATAGGTACATAAGTGATTCAACAGTCCCCGGTCTCAAGATGTTCCACGATGTGCTCACACTCATGTCCTATGATAAGTACGAAAATAACATTCAGAATTGATGGTTTATACAATATTTTTATTATTGAAAGAGGAAAAGAAAGGGTTGCCATACTACCTGTCCAGTATGAAAAAAATAATTTTCTCCAACCAACTTCGTGGGAGTGGATTGGTAGACATTATAGCAGGTCCTAGCAAGATATGACATGAATGGAAAGGGAAAAAAGTCATACCGATAAAGTCATATCACAAAGCAAGCTTGTTCATCCATCTGTATTAGTCACTGTCAGAACTTTATCAGAACCTTAGAGAAGAATGGGGGATAAGCTTTAGCAAGCAGTTTGCCAATGACAATGAACAATCAACTGAAAGTAACAATAGAAATTAGATGCTTTGGATTTTCCAAAGTGGGAATACACATGAGCTATCTGGAAACACATTATGCAACAAATCTTGATTTACAACAATAACCATTGGCATAGTGCCAAAAAAATGTGGATGCAAATGGTCAAGTTTGTATAGCTTTCTGATGAATAAATGGTAGAAACTCAGTGTCTCAGTCAACATTCGAAGGACACCAATATTCCAACACTCTTGTTCCCCTAAAATAAAGATGGATCCGAACTATTAAGGTTACAAATAAACCTCACGATAGTTTATGAGCACATAAGGAACAATCTTTGGAAGTGCATCTGAAACTATCTTTATACTTTGCAAAGGCTACAAGAATGAAGACGATGTGAGTGTTTTTCCTTTTACATCATAGAAACAAAGAGGGCAGACTGTTACCATGATATGTGACACCTCTAGCCTCTCAGCCTGCTGAGCTTGTGCACCTTAAAAACAACAATCTGAGCATCGATGTCTGTAGGTAGATCCAATCCTAAATCTTCTCCAAAAAAAATCAAAACCTGAAATACCAAGTTCAGATCTGAGCGTCAGGTCAAAAAACATGACCCGAACAAGCAGTGCACACTACATATAAAATCGATACAAAAAGATTCACAATTTATATGGTCGCATGATTAGATGCACTGAAATTTCCATAGCCCAACTTATTAATACTTGGCCTTCTCTTTCTGCAAGTAATATTGTCACTGCCCAACGGCTAATGCTTTGTCCAAGATATTACAAATGCAGAAATGCCAGGCTAGGATTAAGATCGCAACATGATACAGCTTGTGACACAAATCTACCAATTTGTGAGAAATGAAGTTCGTTATGTAAACTGAAATTACTTATAGCCTGACATCACTGATGAAGGTGCAACAATATTGGACAAAAAAAATACTGCAATGTCTTGTTTATCGATCTAGAGGTCTGATGGACAAATTGTAATCCCGGAATCTCGATCCTTTGGCTTTCCTTTAAACCCCAAATCCTTGAAACAAGATCGAGATTGAAGGGAGAGAAGAGTGTATTAAGGTTGTACTCACGAATGGACGAATGAAGGACCTGCCCTCGAAGGCTCGGAGCAGTTGCAATTCGCGAGGGTTACCTGGCCGACGTGCTAGGCCTCCTCCGCCTCCTCTTGCTGCTGCTGCTCGACGGGATGCGGCCGCTCCTCGCCGGCCGCCCTTGAAGCTCCTACCGAGCGGACGGAGGCCCGATGCTAAGCGCCCCCCTAGGGTTCCGTCGTTGGCCCGAGGGGGCGTTGTCGGCGCGCTATTTCGGGGCGGCGAATGAGGGGGGCGTTGGCACAGGGTGGGCGTGGCCGTGCTGAGGTCTCCGGGCGGCGGAGGCCAGGTGCTGGGTCTGGGCAGAGATGGGGGCGGGGGCCGACGGCGTCCAGGTGCCGGGAAAGGGCGGAGACGGGGGCGGTGGCGACGGCGGCTCCACCAGGCAGAGATGAGGGAGCGGCGGTTGGGCGGCGGCAGCTCTGCCAGGCAAAGAAGAGATGTGGGGGTGGGGGTGGGGGGAGGGAGGTGTGCGGGGTTGACGTGGTGAGCGGGGGCGGCGGTTGCCGGGACAAAAGTTTTCGTCCGCCGGGTGGACGACGGGATCACGCGTCGCGTCGTCCTAACGGGCAGAGCGAAGCGGAGCGACGCACGCCGATACCAGCTGTAATAGAACCGTCCGAATTATAAGAGATCAAGTACTAAAGTAGCTGAATTAACTACCACTTAATAGCACTTGAGCCCATATAGTCCCGGTAGTCCGTGAAATCTCGAAGGATTTCAAACATTTCCACAATACAGCCAAGATCAAAATAGTTCAGTAGCACCATTCACATGATATAAAGTTCAACATAATAAAATAGTATCGGAGTGCGAAGACTCAACAGTTATTACAAACCATTGTTCAAATTAAAAGAGAAGCGAAAGTCTTTTAACACGATAATCTCCAAAGTAGTTCTTAATTGAGTGCTAGACTAGGGACATATCCCGCAACAACAAAAGAAGAGTCTGGAAGTGACCAAGCCCATGGTCTAGAAGTCATCCCCAACGGGGTAGAGACAATTAACACAATAACCATGCAGGAGCTGACCATCTGCAAAACAACATGGGATAAAACCCTGAGTACAAGAAGGTACTCAGCGAGACTTACCCGCCATAAACGAAAATAAAGACTCCAAGGAGGATGAAGGCTTATGGTAGTTTAGCTGACTCTTTTGCGGAAAAGCATGCGACTAACCTTTCAAGTTTTAGTAAAGATATAGCAACAAGCTTTTAGTAATATTACCTGTCATCTACATTAGCCACTAGTCTATGCCAGACATGTTGGATTTAAGCATACAAGAAGATCCATCATCATTCCAGGCTTTTCATAAACTGGATCACCAACATTAGTTTCATAGTCGTGTAAATGTTGTCATTACCCTAGTCAAGTGCTCTCTAACCAGGAGCGATGGCGATTCGAATCGGATTCCTACTCAACTGAGGGGGTATTCCCTACACAAACCACACTCACGAGCTACGTGAGCTACAGGTCACCGAAGACGCTACTCGGGTAAAGTCGCGGGATGAACAGGGACCACCGACACCCAAGGGCCGCTCGAAAGCCAACAGTTGTGAAGGTCTTAGATCGCGCCTCTGTGTCCGAACCCCGACTCGCACCACCACGATGCGTCACGATCCAAACCCAGCCCGAGTAGTGTACCGGCTTCACGGTCGGAACGAGTTATCCTTCCAGTTAAGTGTAGGGCATGCGTTCAACATGACCAAACAAACGGCAACAAAAATAGTCCTTAGTTGACACGGTCAAATCACCCCCGTCCAAAGTATAGGGAGTTCCCCGCCAATCTTAGTTCCATTTACCATTCCGGCTATCATTCCGAGATAACCCATATCACAAGATGAGGATATATCCTATAGCTCGCGGGTAATGAAATCACCCGACTTCTACCGAACTAAACCAACTAAGCAAGACTGCCACGATCAAACTTTAGGTAACAAGGTAAAGGTATATATAGGATAACAAGGCAATATGCATCAATGGTTGCACTCAACTCCTACACTTAATGCAACAATAAAGTGTGAATAATAAATGTTAGACTTTTGCAAACCGGGAGAATGCTCCGGGGCTTGCCTTGCTCAAAGATTCTAGCGACGTGGTTCGGGCACTCCTGCAGCTAGTCCTCCTCACCGGGATCCTCGGGCTGCACCTCCTGAGTGGCTGGCTCCTGCTCCTGAGTCACGTTCTCCGGGTTCTCGTCCTGCAATCCTGTATGATGCGATGCGAGCATGTATAAGCGTATATGAAGAACTGAGAACATGATGAGATGATATGAATGCGAAGTGCTGCATATAACAATTAATAATTATCCATCCATCTAATCAACTTAAGCAAGCAAGGTTACACTAATAGCCTTCCTAATCAAAGCAAGATAACAATTGAAATAGAGTTGCATTTTGAAAAGCATCAAATAGTTCAGCACATATTTTTATTAAATACTACTAAATACCAGGATACCTCAGAAAAAGTATCAAATATTTATATTGTATAAAACAATTATTAAAATTCATTAACCTAGTCATTTATCACATTATAAACCCTACACAAATTTTTTAAACAGAACATAGGGTAGTTCATATTTTTAGTAGATAGATCTCTGTTACAGAAACCTAACAAAACAAGTTTCATATTTTTCAGAGCTATAAATAATTAATTATGCATTTCCCAAGCTTCAGCCTTGAAGAAGATTAAATAAATCTACACAGAAAACTTATATAATAAATCATGCAAAATACACCAAACTGTAGATCTAGACAATAGAAACCTAACAAAACTAATTTGACATTTTTAACATTTTTCTGTGAATTGATATGCATTTTCCAAGATTCAAAACGAAATAAAGGAATTCATTTTCTTTTCGGGTTAAACCCTAACTGCTACGCGCACCTGGAAACGCACACAGGCACACACCGCAGTGGCTGACAGGTGGGGCCTTGGGCCCACGCGTCATCCACACACACGCACACTCACCCAAACGCACACGGCGGCAGCGCTGCTCGTCGTCGGCGAGGTCTCCGACGACGGGGATGGCATCACTGGCTTCGCCTCGGCGAGACGAAGCCGACGGCGGCCTCGGCTTGCCGAGCGCACGCTCGAGGCGAGCTCCGCGCCGGCCATGGCGGCACGGCGGCGACGGCGCACGACGGTGGCGCGGCTCTGGCCGTGATGCAAGGCGGCGCGGCGGAGCTTGGAGCCGAG
This sequence comes from Microstegium vimineum, assembly GCA_022036555.1. Classification (NCBI taxonomy): domain Eukaryota; kingdom Viridiplantae; phylum Streptophyta; class Magnoliopsida; order Poales; family Poaceae; genus Microstegium; species Microstegium vimineum. Next base: position 4,554,008 of record CM039124.1, on the reverse strand, counting down.
CCCGACGGCCGCGGCGCGCGGCGCGGGTCACTAGGTGGCTTACCGTGGCGGACGAGCTGTGTCGTGGAGGCGGGATGGCGTGGCGGAGCTTGGGCGGGCACGGAGGTCGGCGGCGTGAAGCGGAGCGGCGGGAACGGCACGGCGAGTGGCGGCGCTCGCGTGCACTGCTCTGGCTGCGCGGTTGTTGCTGCTGTGCGAGGGAGAGAGAGTGACGGCGAGTCAGGGGGACAGAGCAGGGGTTATGAAGAATCATGGCCCTGGTTGGTTTCGGTGATTAACGACAATTAGAGATTATTATGGCTAACGTGTGTTTTGCAGAGGCTATGCGTAGCCTAGCCATGGTGATCAAGGAAAATGGGCTCTAAAGGTCATCACTTACCCCCAAGATGGATATCATTTCAGTTGTTAAGGAGACATGATGAAGACCCTAGAATGATAGGCTAAGTGCCATAAGGAGATGAAGGGCACTTAGAATTAGATAGGGCTTCTCTTTTTACCTTTGACCGTACTATTAAGAGGAGTTGAGACTAGTAGCTTGACTTAGGAAAGCTTCATGTTTAGGTGTGGTGCACACTTGATCTCCTTTAGCTCTAAGCAAGCCTATGGTGACCGTAAGATAGCCTAGAACAACTTCCATTTTCATCGCGACGAAAAACGGAGTTGTCAAAATCATTTTCTGGGCGACGGACGCTCCTGGCAGGTGCGCCGGACGCTGTCCGACGCGTCGGACAAAGGCGCCGGACACTGGGTGGTTGAGTCCACAGCGTCCGTCGGCCTTCCAGAAAGGTTGTTTTCTAGCTAAGTTTTTCAGAGTGCGTCGGACGCTGTCCGTCGACCTTCCAGAGAGGGTGTTTTCAAACCCTAGCCAGTTTTCAGCGTCGGACGCTGTGGCTGAGCGTCCGTCGCCCAGTGACGTAGCGTCCGTCGCTGGAAACAGTGTGTCAGAACTAGCCGTTAGACAGAGGCGTCGGACCGTCCGTCGCCTAGGCGTCGGAGCGTCCGTCGCCTCAATTATGAACAGAAACTAGCCGTTGGGCATGCGACGGACCGTCCGTCGCCTAGTCGACGGAGCGTCCGTCGCCAACTTAAAATGTCAGCCCGAGGCAGTTTTTAGAGGGTCTATTTATAGCCCCTCCCACTTCTAACCCACCTTGCCTTTGCTTATTTTGAGTTGCTGAGTTCGTTGAGAAGGTTGAGAAGAGAGCAAGAGCCCTAGAGAGAGAGTGATTCACGAATCCATCCATCCTCTCTCTAGTTCATCCAAGAGTTCAAGTGTGCATCCTCTAGTTGTGAAGCTTGAGTGAGTCAAGCGAAGATCGAGGCTTGTTACTCTTGGTGATCGACATCACCTAGACGGTCCGGTGGTGTTCGGAGGAAGGTGATCGCCGGAAGATTGTCGGTGGCCCTTCTCCATCGACGTGTGTGATCGGTTGTGGGCGATTCACCGAGCCGGAGTGGCGAAGAATCAGCCCGTAGAGAGCACTCATCCCTTGCGCAGGATTGAGGGGGAGCTATACCTTGCGAGGTGCTCCAACGAGGACTAGGGGGGAGTGTCGACTCCTCGATACCTCGGCAAAACATCGCCGTGTCAAGCATCTCTTTCCCTAGCTCTTTATTACCGCGTTACTTTCCGCACTTGTCTTTCATTTCATACTAGAATTGTGTAGGGAGTTTTCGTTTTCCTTTGCCTTGTTACCGCTTTCTAGCTAGGTCACACAAGCGGTAGGCACTAGGGGGTTAATTGGTTCTCTATAGGTCTAATTCTTGTTTAGAAATTAAAAAGAGCTCAATTCCCCCCCCCCTCTTGGGCATCTTGATCCTTTCAATTGGTATCAGATCAAGGTTGCTCTAAATTAGGCTTCACCGCCTAGAGCAAGATGTCCCATGGGGATGGACCACCTCCCATGTTCGATGGAGACGACTTTCCTTATTGGAAAGTTCGTATGGAGGCCTACCTAGAGGCCGTTGACGTGGACGTGCTCAAAGCCGCCACAAAGGGAGGTACTCTCTTCGCGGAGGACCTCAACTTTGAAAAGCACAATGCCAAGGCAAAGAACATACTCTTTCGTGGCATTAGTAAGGATGTCTTCAACCGAGTGCGTAATGCCAAAGACGCATTTGAGTTGTGGACCACTATTTGTGCACTTCACGAAGGCACAAAGAGTGAGCGTGAAGAACGCTATCACTTGGTTATGGATAAGCTCAATTCTTTCTCTATGCATGCAAATGAAAATGCAAATGAAATGTACTCACGACTAAATATTATTGTAGAGGAATTGAATGGGCTCGGTCTCAACCAAATGGAACCGGCCGATGTGGTACGCAAGATTCTTTGTGTCTTGCCCATTGAGAAGTATGGCCACATCGTCACGGTGCTTCACCAAGGAGATCTCTCCGCCGCTACACCAACACAAATTTTGGGCAAGATCAATGCCCATGAGATGTACATGAAGATTGGTGATAGTGGCTCATCTTCATCCTCCAAGAAGAAAGAAAAAGAGAAGGAGGAAAAGAAGGACTTGTCTCTCAAGGCATCCTCGTCGGAGAAGCACAAGATGCAAGCCATATATGAGAGCACAAGCGATGACGATGATGATGATGATCTCGCTCTCATGGTGAAGAAAACAACCAAGATGTTGAAGAAGCTAAGCAAGAATGGAGTCAAGTTTGACTCAAAGAAGAAGAAATTCTTCACAAGCTCTTCAAGAAAGCCCCTCTCCAAGATGGATTGCTACAATTGTGGCAAACTTGGACACTTGGCTCATGCTTGTCCCGAAGAAAAGAAAGACAAGTACAAGAACAAGAAAACTAACAACAAGTTCAAGTACAACAAAGGCAACAAGGTTGAGTCAAGTGATGAGGAGAAGAAGGATGACAAGCCATTCAAGAAGAAAAGGAACTTCAACTTCCACAAGAAGAAGAAGAATGGCAAAGCCTACATTGTTGGTGATTGGCTCACCGACATTGAAGACTCAAGTGACTCATCCGGAGATGAAAGTGAAGAAGAAAAGGTGGCCGCTTTGGTGATTGGTTCATCTACTCCACCGCCACCCCCTCCGTCATCTTCGGGCTCATCCTCTACACACCTATGCCTCATGGCTAAAGGTGACAAAAAGGTACAAAAAGAGGATAGTGATGATGAGGCTAGCTCTAGCGATGATAGTGATGATGAGTTTGAGGCACCTTCCTATGATGAGCTAATTGAAATTTGCAATAAATACACTAAGCTCATTAGGAAGTATAAAGACAAAAGTGAATCACTAGAGAAAGCAAATGGTAACTTGCATGCTAAGCTTGATGACTTGACTAGTGCTAATGATGAATTGAAGCTTGAGAATAAATCTCTCTCATCTAGCACTAGGGAGCTTAAAGCCTCACTCAAGCAAGTAAATGAGAAACATGATAAGCTTGAGAGGTCAACACAAGAGCTCCATTCAAGGTACAACTTGCTAAAAGATGACTACAACCAAGTTAAAAATGAATATGGCACACTTGTGATAGCTAATGAATTGCTTTCAAATGATCTTGCTACACATGTTGCTATTAACCCGGTTGTTAAGTGTGATATAGCTACTTCTTGTGAGGACTTGCTTGATGAAGTTGCTAGTGAGCAAAATGCAAAGTGCAAGGGCAAGAAGGTAGTTGAGGCCGACAAGCATGATGACTATGTGAAGATGAGGCAAGAAAACTCCAAGCTCAAGGAAGAGCTAATCAACCTCAAGGCAAGCAAGCCACTCACTATCAAGTCGGCCAAACAAGATGACAAAGATGCAATGACCTTGATCAAGTCTCTCAAAGAGGAAAATGCAAAGCTCAAGGTTGAGAAGATCAAGCTTACAAGTGGATTGGAGAAGTTCACCAAGGGCCACAACCTTCAAAGTGAGCTCTTGATGAACACTATCATGAAGACCGACAAGACCGGCATTGGGTTCAAGGAGAACCAAATCATGAAGGCCAAGGTCAAGATAGAAGCCAAGAACTATTACAAGAACAAGGCTATGAGAAGCAAATATGACACACCAAAGCCCAAACCCAAGAAGTGCTTTGGATGTGGTCAAGAGGGTCATCTTCAATCCCAATGCAAGACTCCACCTCCCAAGACCTTGCCCAAGCACATAAGGCCTTTCGCTCATGATGCACACTTCATCATTAACAAGGACTCCAAGGGTAGACCTCAAGTTGTTTTTCTCGGTCCAAAGATGAAGAACAAGCCCAAAGTGCTATGGGTTGCTAAGGAGTTGGTGGACAAGGCTATGGGACCTCGCCAAGTGTGGGTTCCCAAACAACAAGCTTAACGCCAAGTTGCTTGTGTGTAGGTGAACTACAAGACCGGTGGAAGTCATTGGGTGATTGATAGTGGATGCACTCAACATATGACCAGTGACTCCCGGATGTTCACCACACTTGAGGAAGATTGTGAAGGGCAAGACAAGATTACCTTTGGGGACAATTCAAAAGGCAAAGTGCAAGGTCTAGGCAAAGTGGCAATCTCAAATGATCAATCTATATCAAATGTCTTGCTAGTACAATCATTGAGCTTCAAATTGCTATCCGTGGGACAACTATGTGATCTTGGTTTCCAATGTCTCTTCACTCCAAATGAGGTAGTTGTGTCCAAGATTGAAGATTCATCATTGATATTCAAAGGGTTTCGACACAACAATCTCTACCTAGTGGACTTCACCTCAAATGAAGCTAGTTTGCAAACATGTCTTTTCTCCAAGAGTTCTTTGGGTTGGCTATGGCATAGAAGATTAGCACATGTGGGAATGTCAACTTTGAAGAAGCTTGTCAAGAAGGAATTGGTTAGAGGTGTGAAGGATGTGGTGTTTGAGAAAGATAAACTTTGTAGTGCGTGTCAAGCCGGCAAGCAAGTAGCAAATACTCATCCAACCAAAGCTTTCATGTCAACCTCAAGAGTTCTAGAGCTACTCCACAAGGATCTTTTTGGACCTACTACCTACGCTAGCCTTGGCGGCAATCTCTTTTGCTTGGTGGTAGTTGATGACTACTCTAGATACACTTGGGTGTTCTTTCTTCAAGACAAGGGAGAAACTCAATCAATATTCAAGAAGTTTGCAACTAGAGCCCAAAATGAATTTGATGTGAAGATCAAGAAGATAATAAGTGACAATGGGACCGAGTTTATAAACACCAAGATTGAAGACTATTGTGATGAAGTCGGAATCAAGCATGAAGTATCCGCCACATATACTCCTCAACAAAATGGTGTAGTAGAGAGGAAGAACCGGACACTTATCACACTTGCAAGATCAATGCTTGATGAATACAACACTCCCGAGAAGTTTTGGGCCGAAGCAATCAACACCGCATGCTATGCGGCCAACCGGCTATTTGTCCAAAGGCTTCTCAAGAAGACCCCCTATGAGCTTGTGAATGGAAAGAAACCGGATATATCCTTTTTCCGAGTGTTTGGTTGCAAAGTGTACATCTACAAGAAGCGCCAACACTTGGGCAAGTTCCAAAGAAGATGTGACATTGGTTTCTTAGTTGGGTATTCACTTAAATCCAAGGCATACCGTGTATTTAACAAAGCCACCGGCTTAGTTGAAGAAACGTATGACTTGGAGTTTGATGAAACTAATGGCTCTCAAGAAGAGCATGAAAATCTTGATGATGTAGGTGATGAACCCTTGAGGGAGGCCATGAAGAACATGCCAATTGGTGCTATCAACCCACAAGAGGTGGAAGGAGTTGAAGATGAAGCAAATCAAGATCCTTCTCCACCTCACACGCCTCAAGTTGATGAAGAAGATCAAGTGAGGGAAGCTCAAGAAGACACTCACATCCCTCAAGATCAAGCCGAGGCCGAAGCAAGCAATGTTGAAGCACCGCAACCTCCTCCCCATGTGATCAATAGAAGATCTACACCTATGCTTCAAGCACATCCTCAAGATCTCATCATAGGGAGTCCATCAAGGGGGGGTAACAACACGATCTAAACTTGCTTTTTATGTTGAACATCACTCCTTTGTTTCCTTTGTTGAGCCTTCTAGTGTGGAGGATGCACTTGCGGATCCGGATTGGGTGAACGCCATGCACGAAGAGTTGAACAACTTCACCCGGAACGAAGTGTGGACACTAGTAGAAAAGCCCAAAGGAGCAAGAATCATTGGCACCAAGTGGGTGTTTAGGAACAAGCAAGATGATCAAGGCGTGGTTGTGAGAAACAAGGCAAGATTGGTAGCAAAGGGGTTCTCCCAAGTTGAAGGCTTGGATTTTGGGGAGACTTTTGCACCGGTTGCAAGACTAGAAGCCATTCGTATCCTTTTGGCATATGCTTCACACCATAAAATGAAACTCTTTCAAATGAATGTGAAGAGTGCCTTTCTTAATGGTTTCATTAATGAACTTGTTCTTGTCTCACAACCTCCCGGGTTTGAAGACCCAAATTGTCCTAATCATGTGTATAGGTTGTCCAAGGCACTCTATGGATTGAAGCAAGCTCCAAGAGCTTGGTATGAGAGGCTAAGGGACTTCCTACTCAAGAAGGGCTTCAAGATCGGGAAAGTGGACACCACACTCTTCACCAAGGTGCTAGATGGAGAGATCTTTGTTTGCCAAGTATATGTCGATGACATTATATTTGGGTCAACAAACCAAGGTCATAGCAAGGAATTTAGTGCATTGATGTCCAAGGAGTTCGAGATGTCGATGATTGGCGAGCTAACCTTCTTCCTAGGCTTCCAAGTGAAGCAATTGAGGGAGGGAACCTTCATATCTCAAGAGAAGTACACTTATGATGTGCTCAAGAAATTCAAGATGGAGGATTGCAAGCCAATCAAGACCCCAATGCCTACAAATGGGCATCTCGATCTCGATGAGGGAGGTAAACTGGTCGACCAAACTCTATATCGTTCTATGATCGGTAGCTTACTTTACCTCACCGCTTCTAGGCCGGATATCATGTTTAGTGTGTGTATGTGTGCTAGATTTCAAGCAAACCCTAAGGAGTCGCACCTTTGTGCGGTTAAAAGAATCCTTAGGTACTTAAGGCACACCCCTAGCATGGGTCTTTGGTATCCCAAAGGAGCTCCCTTCCAACTGGTTGGCTATTCCGATTCGGATTACGCCGGGTGTAAGGTTGATAGGAAGAGTACCTCCGGCGGGTGCCACATGCTAGGAAGATCACTTGTTTCTTGGTCCTCAAAGAAGCAAAATAGTGTGGCATTGTCAACCGCCGAAGCGGAATACATTGCCATGGGAGCAAGTTGTGCACAAATCTTATATATGACCCAAACACTCTTTGATTACGGCGTGTTTTTAAAAGAAGTTCCACTTTTGTGTGATAATGAAAGCGCCGTAAAGCTTGCAAACAACCCGGTTCAACACTCTCGCACCAAGCACATAGATATTCGCCATCACTTTCTTAGAGATCATGTGGCTAGGAAAGATATAACACTAGTTGGAGTTAAGAGTGAAGAGCAATTGGCGGATATCTTCACTAAACCACTCGATGAAACAACCTTTTGTAGGTTGAGAAGCGAGTTAAATGTGCTTGATCATTCTAATTTCACTAAAAGATGATCGTGTGTGAACCTTGCATTCATATGTAATATAACATGTTTAATTTGGTAATGCACATAGGATTGGCTAACGCGGTTAAGATAACCGCCCTCAAAGCGTGTGACAAAGCTTAACCGCGGTTTAAACTTGCAAGCAACCTAGATTCACTTTTCGTTTTGCATAAGCATATGCATGTGTGTCGTTTGCCCTTTCCTTTTCGGTTAAGTTTCTTGAGCATCCTCTATGATTGTCCATTTAGGGGGAGCATTCCAAGCTCAAGTTCCTCATTTACCCCCTCTTGTGGTCATGCGATGACTCCTTGGCGCTTCCATTTGAATTTTTTTTTGAGCTAAAAACTAAATTTAAGCCTATGGAAAAATAATTGTAAATGAGTGTTTGAGAGATGGTTCTCATATCAAGTCCAATCAAGTGTTATTTGGATCTTATTGGGATTGGAACTTGGTTGGGAGAAAGACGCAAAAAGAAAATTTGAAAAATTCCACTTTTTAGGCGTCGGACGCTGCCGACGGACGCTCGGTGTCAATTGCCTCAGCGTCCGTCACGATCGTCCGGAGATTAACCTTGCCCGCAAAAAGGGCGACGGACGCTCTCCCAAGCGTCCGTCGCGGAGCGTCCGTCGCGGTCAATGCGGCTGGGCGTTCCAAATCGGCTCTGGAAGCCCGACGGACGATGCCGTCGGACGCTCCCCGAGCGTCCGTCGCGAACTAATCGGCGAAATTTTTTTGAAAACCCCGATCTCTTCCTCTGTTTCTCTGTTCGATCTCAGTTCGCCGCCGCGTCGTGTTGCAAACCCTAACCGCCGTTGAGCTCCTCCGCCGTGCTGCCCCCTGCGTCGCAGTGAGATCCCCTCTGGTCCTGCGCTGCCACACCTCCTTAGCGTCGCCCGCACCTGCGTCGCCCCCTGTCTGCGCCGCCACACCTCCCTAGCGCCGCCGCGCGTCCTTGCGCCGCCACCTGCCAAGCGCCGCCGCTCCCTGAGTTTCTTCCTGTAAAGGAGCGTCTGGTGCCCGTGAGGATCTCCTTCAAGGCACTACTTGGCATTTTCTTCGTCCACGGCTGCAGATCAAGGTTGCAAACCCTAACTGCCTTAGATCACTTCCTTCCGTACTTCATTTCATCTCATCTATTTCAGTGCCAATCCTAAACTCCTCTTTTGTCTTGGTTAGCTTGAGGTTTGTAAAGTGCGGATTGCGGTTTTCGACTGATCGATCGGGATTCACTTCTCTTCTCCCTTTTTGATCAGTTGCTCGAGGTATGGCAGTGGCTATCATCGATTCTATTCTTTCCTAATTTCATGCTTCTATAGACTCACTTCCCTTTCTAGTTATATGCTTATGGTTTATATCTCTATCTATCTCTGACGAGCAGGGTCAGTTTGGTCAGTTGATCAGAGATTCAGACAGTGGGCAGTGTCAGTGAACTCGGGGCAAAGCCCACGAGTACGGATCGAGGCAAAGCCTCGCGAGGACAGTCCAGGGCCGGCGTGCCACTCTTTGATCTGCTTGGTTCCAGAGGATCAGGGACAGTGTCTGGTTGGCAGTGGAGCTGTGCTTTGATTGTTGAGTTTTTCCAGTCAGTGGTTTGCTTGAGTTTGGAAAATGGCCAGGACGAAGAATGCAGGTCCCGTCCTCGGTAGTGGTGGTGACCCTCCACCTCCACCGCGTCCACCCACTGACCGCGGGAAGGGCAAACAGAAGGTTATCTCGAGGAAGCGCAAGAGGCCGGCCATGGATCCGGATTCAGTAACCGCTCTTGCAGTAGCAGAGGCAGCCGAGAGAGCTGAGCGAGGAGGACGTCGCGCCGGCTTGAGGCTCTCACCTCGCCGTGGAGCGCGTAGTGAGTCCCCTCCACCTCTAGTGTCAGAGCCAGTCAAGGCTACAGAGGCACCAGCTACAGAGCCAGTCCCAGCGACTGAGCCGACAGAGGCCGCGGGCCACTCTACCATTGGAGAGCTGATGAGCCGTCATGTTACTCGTTCTCGAGGCTCAGGTGCACCACCCAGCCCTCCAGGACCCCGGCTCCCAGACCCCGTGAGGCACCAGGTCAGGACACTTACAGCGAAGCAAGTTCAGATGCTTCGGTTCGTCGACTTCCAGTCCTGGTTTCCACCTCAGAGGGACCCCCGTGCCGGACCAGACTTCTATACCACAGTGCACGAGGACTTCTACCGAGCGTATGTTGACACCGATGCTCCCCTCCGGGCCCACAGAGTGTGCCCAGCTACTCAGATCGAGGGGATCGGCGGTCCAGAGATCCTGCAGCATCTCCAGTACATCCAGGGATTGACAGATCTGATGGGTCGCTCAGGGGCATATCAGAAGGAGTGGGTGTATCAGTTCTACGCCTCTCTGTGGATCTCACCTGATCACGAGTTCCTTCACTTCGCATATAAGGGACGTGACTTCAGGGTTACAGCTGCCAGGTTCCGAGAGCTCTTTCACCTTGGATCTTCACCTACCAGGATCCACAGTCTTTGCTATGGGGATCAGGAGGCTCCTCGCAGACCTCACGATGGCATAGTGCCATCCACAGACTTTGTCAGTCCATGCTTTCAGCAGCCGTTCACTGAGGGTTCGAGCCGGACGCCACGTGACCTTACTCCCTTGGCTCGGATCCTCCACGAGGTTCTCAGACGGACCATTCTACCCAGGATTGGAGCTAGGGATACTATCACTCGACTTCAGCTTTGGCTCGTAGCTCACATTGTCCGGAAAGAGCAGTTCGATCTATGGGATCTGATAGTGAGCGAGCTCGAGGACATCATAGCTGCTGGATTTAGAGGTCATTGACAGCTACAGTTCGCACATTGGATCTCTTACTTGGTAGTTGCCAAGACTGGGTCAGGGGTTATGAGAGTCACCCTCACGAGGTCAGCTACAGAGTTTCCTGTCTATTCGATGAGCCAGCTTGTGGCTCATGGGCAGCTGCCTCGCCCCAGTAGAGCTTACAGACCAGGCACGAGACAGGCCGGAGTGCCACCACAGTCAGCCGAGGTCGCCGATGCCACAGTTGAGCAGATAGCTCAGGCAGAGCTAGCTGGTTTGGACGCCGAGATCGATACAGCTGCAGAGACAGTGTTTAGAGAGGATCTCGACTCTGACAGCACGGACGAGGACTACCAGCCCGTGCACGAGTATACACCTATGACACATGACCACGAGGCTGGTGGGTCAGGCACCGCTGCAGCAGCTCCAGCTCCAGGCTCCAGCTCCTCAGAGGCTACCTTGCTTTCTATACTCTCAAGGATGCAGGAGGAGCAATCTCGTCAGGCAGAGGAGCAGAGACGACAGGCTGCAGACCTACGGAGGCTCACTGAGCAGCAGCTGGCCGCTCAGGCACAGACACAGGCTAGGCAGGATGAGTTCCAGCGCCAGTTCCTAGCCTACCAGCTCCAGCAGGCAGAGATCCAGAAGACTCAGACTCTTCTACTTGAGCGTCTTCTGGCCTCTAGCTCCGGGCAGACCTCGACGCCACACTTTCAGTTGCCCGCAGTCTCTCAGCAGCAGCAGTTCACCTCTCCGCCACCGCAGCCTCCAGTACTAGTGGTGCCCACTCCAGCGTTACCGTCCAGAGGACAGCAGAGTCAGGCACCAGCTACACCTCCCTTCCAGCCAGTAGCTTCTCCAGAGTACTAGACTCCGAGGACCCAGGTGTCCTCTTGGATAGGTTCACCCGGAGAGTTCCAGACGGGATTCACTCCTACCCGGGGAACTACACTAGCAGAGGCCTCGTGAGATCTGTCTGCTTCATACCTGGAGATCACGGGAGAAGACTCCCCAGGAGCACCTCAGCAGGTCACACCAGCTCCAGAGACCGCAGTGGATCTTCCGGCGACAGGCACTCACCAGTCCTCAGTTGCGTCGTCGGAGATCGCACCTGAGCAGTCGGCACAGACACTCACCACACCTCCAGCTGCCGTTCAGACGGATGCCATATCATTAGCAGATGAGGTTACAGTGGCAGTGTCCTCTCCTGGTCAGACTCAGCCTGCAGAGGTTTGCAGCGGCAGTGTCCCTAGTGGCACTAGCAGTGACCACGTCCCCCTCGCCTCGAGTTTTCACTCGTCGGGCCCCCAGGCCCACTACTACTGAGGCAGGACCGTCCGAGGCACCAGCAGAGTCTCCACGACAGTCAGTTGAGACCGCAGCTCCAGAGGTGCTAGTGACAGCTTCAGAGGCCACCCCAGTTGCACCTACACCAGCAGAGACCGTGTCAGATGAGTCAGACGAGTCCGACCTTCAGGACTTCATTATGCTGGATCGCTGAGCTGCCGCTACTTCGCCTTCTTCTCCAGCCCCAGACTCGTAGCTTTTGGTGCTAGACGCCAAAGGGGGAGAGAGGGTCGAGTATAGAGATAGGGGGAGGGATTTGGATCTTTGTATGCTTTATTTCCCCATACTCTTTCATCATATCTACTTCTATGCATTTGTCTATATGTGTGATGTGATGATGGTTGATGCATATATGTGTATATATGGTTGCATGTGACAAACTCTTGTTTATCTCTAATACATCTTGTGAGCTGTCTCATGTTCATGGTATATCTCCCTGCTTAATGATATTTGAGCTTCCGCGCTTTACTCCGATACATCCTTTGAGAATATCATGAAGTACTGCTTCTTCATTCATATCCTTAAGTACCATGTTTTGTGATTTGGCTTGGGTGAGCAAGTGTACTTCATTACCTTCTCACTAACCCTTGCTCAACCATTCCAAGTCACCCTCGATTCTTAACCAAAACTCTTATCCATACTCGAGGTTCTATTGTCGTCAATCACCAAAAAGGGGGAGATTGAAGAATCATGGCCCTGGTTGGTTTCGGTGATTAACGACAATTAGAGATTATTATGGCTAACGTGTGTTTTGCAGAGGCTATGCGTAGCCTAGCCATGGTGATCAAGGAAAATGGGCTCTAAAGGTATCCACTTAGCCCCCAAGATGGATATCGTTTCAGTTGTTAAGGAGACATGATGAAGACCCTAGAATGATAGGCTAAGTGCCATAAGGAGATGAAGGGCACTTAGAATTAGATAGGGCTTCTCTTTTTACCTTTGACCGTACTATTAAGAGGGGTTGAGACTAGTAGCTTGACTTAGGAAAGCTTCATGTTTAGGTGTGGTGCACACTTGATCTCCTTTAGCTCTAAGCAAGCCTATGGTGACCGTAAGATAGCCTAGAACAACTTCCATTTTCATCGCGACGAAAAACGGAGTTGTCAAAATCATTTTCTGGGCGACGGACGCTCCTGGCAGGTGCGCCGGACGCTGTCCGACGCGTCGGACAAAGGCGCCGGACGCTGGGTGGTTGAGTCCATAGCGTCCGTCGGCCTTCCAGAAAGGTTGTTTTCTGGCTAAGTTTTTCAGAGTGCGTCGGACGCTGTCCGTCGGCCAGGCGTCGGACGCTACGAAGAGCGTCCGTCGACCTTCCAGAGAGGGTGTTTTCAAACCCTAGCCAGTTTTCAGCGTCGGACGCTGTGGCTGAGCGTCCGTCGCCCAGTGACGTAGCGTCCGTCGCTGGAAACAGTGTGTCAGAACTAGCCGTTAGACAGAGGCGTCGGACCGTCCGTCGCCTAGGCGTCGGAGCGTCCGTCGCCTCAATTATGAACAGAAACTAGCCGTTGGGCATGCGACGGACCGTCCGTCGCCTAGTCGACGGAGCGTCCGTCGCCAACTTAAAATGTCAGCCCGAGGCAGTTTTCAGAGGGTCTATTTATAGCCCCTCCCACTTCTCTCCCACCTTGCCTTTGCTTATTTTGAGTTGCTGAGTTCGTTGAGAAGGTTGAGAAGAGAGCAAGAGCCCTAGAGAGAGAGAGAGTGATTCACGAATCCATCCATCCTCTCTCTAGTTTATCCAAGAGTTCAAGTGTGCATCCTCTAGTTGTGAAGCTTGAGTGAGTCAAGCGAAGATCGAGGCTTGTTACTCTTGGTGATCGACATCACCTAGACGGTCCGGTGGTGTTCGGAGGAAGGTGATCGCCGGAAGATTGTCGGCGGCCCTTCTCCATCGACGTGTGTAATCGGTTGTGGGCGATTCACCGAGCCGGAGTGGCGAAGAATCAGCCCGAAGAGAGCACTCATCCCTTGCGCGGGATTGAGGGGGAGCTATACCTTGCGAGGTGCTCCAACGAGGACTAGGGGGGAGTGTCGACTCCTCGATACCTCGGCAAAACATCGCCGTGTCAAGCATCTCTTTCCCTAGCTCTTTATTACCGCGTTACTTTCCGCACTTGTCTTTCATTTCATACTAGAATTGTGTAGGGAGTTTTCGTTTTCCTTTGCCTTGTTACCGCTTTCTAGCTAGGTCACACAAGCGGTAGGCACTAGGGGGTTAATTGGTTCTCAATAGGTCTAATTCTTGTTTAGAAATTAAAAAGAGCCCAATTCACCCCCCCCTCTTGGGCATCTTGATCCTTTCAGGTTAGGCGCGCGGTCGGGGTGGCCACTGCCCCGGCCGGCCGTACGCCGGTGGCCACGTGGCGTGCGCGGACCGGGCAGCGGCGCGGTGCGGTGCAGGCGCGGTGCGGCGCAGGCGCGGCGCGTTCGCGCTCGGCACGCGGGCGGTGCAGCTGCGGGCGCAGGCCAGGCCGGCTTCGGCCAGCGGGCCGAAAGTGCGGCGCCGGCCCACTTAAGCCAGGTAAGGCTTTTTCTATTTTTATTTTTTATTTTTATTTTTCCAATTTGTTTCGAAACTCAATTTGACAATTTTAAACTGATTTTCAGGATTTGGTGCAAAAACCAAAGTTGCTCATAATTAAAAACTGTACAAGATTGCTTTAAACCATATAGCTAAATTCGGTTTACTTTTAAAATTAGAAACAAACTCAATTTAAAACCTAAGGAAACATTATTTTAAACAAAGCTAAACAACTTCAAATTTCAGGAATTAAACTCATTTTCATATCTCAAACAAGCATTTAACTCTAGATTGCACTTAACATGATGGTTCAAGATTAAACATATTAATCAAACAAGAATCAAGCAAGAGCAAATATCACATGAAATGATGATGCTATGCATGAATGCTTTAGGTTTAATTAAGAATGATTTAATTATGCTTAACACTTGAGGTGTTACAACCCTTCCCCCCTTAAAGAAATCTCGTCCCGAGATTTGAGTTACCAACCATTCATCATAGAAGTCTTTGTAAGCCCTCTTGAGATACTCTGTTGTTTCCCAAGTAGCATCTCTCTCATCATGGGGATCCCACTGAACTTTGTAGGTTCTTACTACTTTGTTTCTTGTCTCTCGATCTTTTGTGTCTAAAACCTTTACGGTTGTTCCTTATAGGTCAAGCTTGGCTTAAGCGTGACTCCAGGACTCCGTAGTCCTTCCTCTGGTACCTTTAAGCACTTCTTAAGTTGAGACACATGGAAAACAGGGAAGATCGAACTCATGCTTTCTGGTAACCGCAACTCATATGCAACTGGACCCTTCTTTTCAATGATCTCATAAGGACCAACATAACGAGGAGATAGCTTCTTTTTGCTCCCAAAACGATTTACCCTTCTCATAGGACCGACTTTGAGATAAACATAGTCCCCGACTTCAAACTCAAGCGGTCTTCTCCACTTATCTGCGTAACTCTTCTGCCTTGACTGTGCTGCAACCATATGCTGTTGAATCGTTTTGATTTTTCTTTCTGCTTCACTTACAAAATCAGTACTATAAAACCTTCGTTCACCAGGTTCAACCCAATTCAAGGGCGTTCTGCACTTGCGACCATACAAAGCCTCAAAAGGTGCCATTTTGATGCTCTCTTGATAGCTATTATTATATGCAAACTCTGCTAGCGGTAACCATGATTCCCACGAACCTTTGGAAGACAACACACAAGCTCTCAGCATATCTTCCACGTTTGATTCAACCGTTCTGTCTGTCCTGAGGTTTGAGGGTGATAAGTTGTACTATGGATCAACTTTGTTCCCAAACTTTCTTGCATACGTTCCTAAAAGTGAGCTGTAAACTGCGGACCTCTGTCGGATACGATAGTCCTCGGTATACCATGCAATTTGACAATCTCTGATAGGTATTTCTCTGCACAGTCTGGAGCTCTATCCTTACTACGAGCAGGTAAAAAGTGAGCCGATTTTGTCAACCGATCAACAATCACCCAAATTGCATGATGACCCTTCTTGGTTAACAGTAGACCGGTGATAAAATCCATACTTATGTCATCACATTTCCAATCTGGTACAGATAACGGATTCAACAGACCTGTTGGTCTCATGTGGATAGGTTTGACTCTACATCAGGTGTCACATCTAGCCACATAAGCTGCTACTTCCTTTTTCATCTTAGTCCACCAAAAGTGACTTCTCAAGTCATGGTACATCTTACTACTTCCAGGGTGTATTGATAACTTGGACTTATGTGCTTCATCCATTATCTTATTACGGAGACCATGATCCTTAGGTACAACCAGACGATTGTCAAACCACAACACTCCTTGTTCATCAACCCGAAAGTGTGGAATTTCTTCCTTTTTCATTCTCTCCTTTAGATAGAATAGACCCTTGTCTGTTTTCCGTTTCTCGATAATCTGATCTCTCAAGAGACATTTCACTTCAATACTCAACATAACTTCCGGATGAATTAACTTGTTCTCACTTGTTACAAAACCTTGAAGCACATTACAATGTGACTTTCTGCTCAAGGCATCTGCGACAACATTTGCCTTGCCTGGATGGTAGTGTATTTGCAAATCGTAATCCTTTATCAACTCTAACCATCTCCTCTGCCTCATATTCAAGTCTGACTGTGTGAAGATGTACTTTAAGCTTTTATGATCAGTGTACATGTTGCACAGATTCCCAAGAAGATTGTGACGCCATATTTTCAAGGCATGTACCACTGCTGCTAACTCAAGATCATGAGTCGGATAGTTGACCTCATGTTTCTTTAACTGGCGTGAAGCATAAGCGATGACTTTACCATTCTACATCAAGACACATCCCAAACCGTTCTTTGAAGCATCACAAAACACATCAAAAGGTTCCTCTATATTAGGTTGTGCTAGAACAAGGGTCGTGGTCAACAACTTCCGCAAGGTACGGAAAGTTGTCTCACATGCCTCGGTCCAAGCGAACTTCTTTTCCTTCTGTAACAAAGTTGTCATGGGTTTGGCTATCTTAGAAAAGTCCGGAATGAACCGTCGATAGTAACCTGCCAAACCCAGAAAACTGCGAATCTCGCCAACCGTGGTTGGCGCCTTCCATTCCATTACTTCCTTCACTTTGCTTGGGTCAACTGATATGCCGTTCTCCGAGAGAATATGACCAAGGAAAGGGACTTCCTTTAGCCAAAACTCACACTTACTGAATTTGGCATACAACGTGTGATCTCTCAACCTTTGCAAAACCACTCAAAGATGTTTCTCATGGTCTTGCTCATTCTCCGAATACACCAGGATATCATCTATGAACACGATAACAAACTTGTCGAGCTCTGGCATGAACACGGGTAGAGTCAGACTTCCGTATTTTTTAGTTGTAGAGATTTTTATTAATTAGTTTATTTTTATTTTAATTTTTTATTGAGTTTTCTCTACTTCTTTTCTACCTTTTCGTTCATTTATTTTCATTTTAATTTTAATTTTTATTTTATGTGGTCTTTTATTATTCTTCTTTTTTTATTTGTCTTCTATTTAGCTTTCTTTAACTTTAATTAATTCTTTACCTTATTTTTGTGTTTTTATTTATTTTCTTTTATTTACTTTTTCATCCTATTTTATTTTTTATGTTTATGTAGATGTCAAGTTTTTTATCTTTTTTTTTACACTATTTACTTTTCTGTTTTTTTTATTTCATGTTATTTTTCAATTTTAATTCTTTCATTGATTTTTTTTGTTTTTATTATAATTAATTATTAGTATGTTCTGTGATGTATTTATTTATGTTCATGTGGTGTTCTTTTTGATGTATTCCTTATGTTCACATAGTATACATGTAATGTTATGCGTTATATTTTTTAATGTTCACATAGTATATGTGTGATGTTCTAGATTGTTTTATGCTCACATGGTATACATAAGATGTTCTATGTTATATTTTTATGATGTTCTCGTAGTATATAATTTTTCTGATGCTCACAAGATGAAGCTAACAAGTGGGACCTAGCTAGCAGTGAGAGGGAGCTACGGGACCCAGCTGTCGGAGAGGGAGAGAGAGTAGAGCAGGGGCAACTACATCTTTTCGTAGTGCGCCCACACGCTGCCACGGTGACTTGGCATACCACGTATGCATTTTTTGCAAAATTGTAAGACTTTTGTCTTAAAGATGGTAAATTTGTAGGAGCAATTCAGTAAGTGTCATTCGTTATATAATGGTAAAAATGTAAAAAGCCCGGTCCGGCCTAGGCCTTGATGGATGGGGTGTGTGAGGCGGTGTCGGCTGCAACTATAGCAAGGGTTGTGTCAAGGTGTGGGTTAAGACAGACGATAGAGCAAAAAGAAAAATAAGATGAAAGAGGCTAACATCTAAGCCCTACTTAAACGGTTATCTAATAACAAATCTAACGGTTATACTTTGTTGCTTCTGTCTCTAGTATGGACATAGAATATGGTGGCTTTCACTCCTCTTAAAAAGGCTGATTTGAACCCCTCATATAGATTAGAAGAAACTTGTTTTGGCTCCAGTTCCTTAGTTAAAAAACAGCACCAACTCCTTCAGACTCTGGTCGGCATGGTCCCACACCTGGGCGGCGGCGCGGCAACCACGCGGCTCTGTGGTGCGCTTCAACGCTGGCTGTGCACTTCCCGACGCTGCATAAACATAGCAGTAGGCAAAAACAGGACGGTGGGGAAAGCAATTAGCAACCGCCGATGGATCACTGGTATTGACCACAACCCGACCCAAAGTCCAAAGAGATCATTGCGGAGTACATCAAGCTATGGGAAGAGCTGAAGAATCCGATGTGTTTTTAAGTCCCTGTAACCAAACAGGGCCATAAGTCCTGTTAGATTCACAGAAAGACACCATCTCATGGATTCTGACAGCAGACGTCGCAAACTCCGCTAAACCTGCTTACGCTATGCACTTTCTAGGAAGGGCACAATGCACGACAGCAGCTCAAACATGGAAAACAAAGGTGCCACTGAAGTATAAATTCTTCGTATATATGGCTCATGTTGCATGATAGAATTTGGATGGCAGCTCGCTTGCAGATCTGAGGCTGGCCCAACGAGTACTTCCAATATTTGTTTTGCGAGTGTCTGGTGGCAAGAGAAGTCTGGAAGCAGGTTGGGAACAGGATCCAGGCTACCTCTTTGATGCCTGGAAATTGGTGACTGCTAAAACTCCTTCAACGTACGCATTCGGGGGGATGTGATCGATGCCCACTCTGATGGTCTGGGAACTTTGACTAGAAAGGAACAACTACATCTTCAAGAAGGCAGCAAGAAAGCAGATCGTAGTCATGACGCATTGAAGAGGCCCGGAACAAAGACTTGGAGAGGCTACTGCCGGCGCCTGTTATTCGTCAAGGGCCTACCGCTTCATCAAGCATCCCACCAGCTGTAGTCATAACGCATTCATGTAAATCGATTTGTGTCACTTCAGGGTTGACGAGGGACTAGGCTATATATTGAGTCTTTGAGCGAAATAAATAGTAGCGGCTGCGACGCATCTAGCTTGTGCCAAATTCGCTCTTTTCATATATCAATGAAAGCACGGATCTTTCGAAAACAAACGGCCGCAGCAGCAAACTGCAGTTTTCTCCTTAATAAGCCTGCGACTCTCTTGCTCCATGATAGAAATCCTCCCTCCCCCGCCCCATACAGAATGCACGCGGTGCGCGTGCATACATGGCTTTTCTGTTTTCCCACAAAGAGTCTTTCGATGGAATTCCATTTCCAGCTCCACCACATCGTTGAAATATAGGGATTGAAATTCACATCTGGCCGGTTTCCTTTCGAGATATGTGGTGATAGTGCCATGTGGATCCTCAAATAAAGCCCCAACTCCAATAACTTTTCATACGTCACCCAGTATGACCTGCCAAGACTGGATTTGGAATATCGGATTACCTTGTAGTAGACACAGATGGGCATCGCATCCACACCTGCTCTGTACACCTGTGTGGACGTGTTACCTGATCCAAGCCAATTAGTCCTGCCCAAGACCATGTAAATCCACGAATCATAACCAGCGTTGTTGATGGATGTCCACATCATGAGGAACTGATGGTCCATGTTGATTTGTTTTGTTATGACGAACAGCAGTGTGGTCAAAGCAAACAAGAAGTCCATCCATGAGAAGTTACCCGGTGAGGACCGACATGAGTCCCCCCCCCCCCCCCCAAAATTTTCCTGCAAATCTCCACTCTACATGACCATTGATAGGCTATGCACTATAAATACTTATTGTGGGTGCTTTCTTGTCTCTCATCTTATGGGTTCAGTTCAGCAAAGGGAACTGTAATCGCCACCATGCCGCTGCTGTTGATGTGGAGTTTGGCATCTGCTGCCATGCTGGTGGCATCTGGATCCGATCCTCCCTCTCCTGCTACTCTTGCACACTGCCCCAAGACCTGTGGGGATGTGAGCATCTGGTACCCCTTCGGCATCGGGCCTGGCTGCTTCCGGCAGGGATTCGAGGTCACCTGCGATAGGACCACCAAGCATTGGAAACTCTTCTTGGGCACCACTCAGGTAACTGCCCTCTATCCTGCAGGAACTGTCCTTGCCTCTATTGTGTACACCATCACCATGGCACCAGGTGTTCGAACCTACAGCTTGTCCTGGCAGTCTCCCGGGCGGAACCTCAACATCCAGTCTTACAATTACTTTGCGTTCCTTGGCTGCGGAATTGGGGTCTACTTGTTCCACCCAGACACAGGTGACCTTGTAGGACATTGCACAATCAAGTGCTCCTCCATGGAGGCCATGCTCATAGCAACACAAGGAGGGAGCTGCAATGGCATGGGCTGCTGCACTGTCACGTTCCCGGTGCCGTTTCGAGGGTTCAGAGTGACCATCGTAAAGAACAACGATACAGTACCAGAACCGGCCTTCCGTGATATCACTGTCAAGGCTTTCTTAACCTTCCGTCCGTATAAGTTTAGTGTTATGGATCTCTTGTCTGATAAAATAAATGCAAGTATCGTTGCTGCTTCATGGGCATACCTTTCAACTGTCATCGCTGATGAACCCAGCTGCAAACGAGCCCAGTTGGATAATAAAACACAGTATGCATGTGGCAATAGCGATTGCATTGATGTAGAAAACGGAGGCTACTCTTGTTCTTGCTCTGGAAATTTTGATGGTGGCAACCCATACCTTCTTGATGATTGCAAACAAGGTGTGCACACAACTCCCCTCTGGTGCTTCTTTTTTGTCACTACTGATTCTTATTATATTGTGACACACTTTTAGTCATATATATTTTGATTTTCTTAACTGGAGCAGAGTATAACCTAACCCCCAAAACAAACTGTTCTCGATCATGTGGAAGCACATATATTCCTTTCCCCTTTGGGCTGGAGCCTGGCTGTTTTGCTAAAAGGAGATTTCAATTGACTTGTGCATCCAACCGCACTCTTATCGGAAGACCACCTGCAAAATATGAAGTGACAAACATTTCATTAGATGAAGGGCTCTTGTATGTCAATAAGCTTTCAGAATCTGAAGACGCCAACACGAATTATTTATCGGTATACTATGGAGGTTCTGACTACTTTGGCCAGCAACTAATTTATGGTTTGGAGAAATCTCTCTTATCTGAAGAGTATGGTTCTTGGAGTTGGTCAGTAGCCAATTTGACATGTGAAAGTGCAAGACGCGATAGAACTTATGCGTGCATCAGCACAAACAGCGAGTGCCTTGGTGCTACACATGGGACGATCTATATTGGTTATCGTTGCAAGTGCTCTCCAGGTTTTGAAGGAAATCCTTATGTTCAAAATGGATGTACAGGTGTGCATTCTTTAACCTATCCAATGCATGCATTTCATTGTGCAACGATAGGCATACTATTTGACAACAATTGCATCATATCCATTGAATTTATGTTTGCCATTTGCATATACATTAATGAGGTGTGGTTGAGACAAAGCAATAGGACCATCACCAAAAGTGACATATTTTATCCACTCCATTTTTACATTGTTTGGAATTCTGTTATCAGATATCGATGAGTGCTCGATACCAAACTATTGTAACGGGACATGCTATAACTTTCAAGGAAGCTATGGCTGTTGCCCTCAAGGTATGCATTTTGATCCAGTAAGAAGGCAGTGCACTTCTAGTAAGCGGCAAAGTGTTCTTTTGGGTATGTCACACTTTCCTGACCATTTGATGTCTCTGCACTCCAGATATCAAGAGTATAACTTCAAAATTGTGCATTATTTACTCATGTAGGTATCGCTGTCGGAATTAGCAGCGGTTTTGGAGTCCTACTTCTTACATTGACTGCGATCGTATTAGTCAAAAGGTGGAAGATAGACACACAAAAGAAAATCCGAAAGGCATACTTCCGGAAAAACAAAGGCTTACTCTTGGAGCAGCTGATCTCTTCCTGCGAAAGTGTTACACATACTAACACAAGAATATTTTCATTGGAAGAGTTGGAGAAAGCAACCAACAACTTTGACTCGACACGTATTATTGGACATGGAGGCCATGGCACAGTTTACAAGGGTATTTTATCTGACCAACGGGTAGTTGCCATCAAAAGGTCCAAAATTGTGGAGCAGAGTGAGATTGACCAATTTGTTAACGAGGTGGCCATTCTGTCACAGATAATTCATCGCAATGTAGTGAAACTTTTTGGTTGCTGCCTCGAATCTGAGGTGCCGCTTCTCGTATATGAATTCATCTCTAATGGCACACTTCATGATCTTCTCCATGGCAATCTGAGTGCCAAATGCTTGTTAACATGGGAGGACCGCATCAGGATTGCTCTAGAGGCTGCAGGGGCACTTTCTTACCTCCATTCTTCTGCTGCTATGCCAATCTTTCATAGAGATGTGAAATCAACTAACATACTCTTGGATGATGCCTTCACTGCAAAGGTTGCAGACTTTGGTGCTTCCAGATCCATTTCCATTGATCAGACTCGTGTGGTTACAGCTGTGCAGGGCACATTTGGCTACCTAGATCCTGAGTACTACTATACAGGCCAATTAACTGAAAAGAGTGATGTTTATAGTTTTGGCGTGATACTTGTTGAGCTCCTAACAAGGAAGAAGCCAATTTTCCTCAACCACCTTGGTGAAAAGCAGAACTTGTGTCATTATTTCCTTCAAGTGCTTAGAGATAAAACTACTGTGGATTTGGTGGATTGCCAAGTTCTAGAGGATGCTAGCCAAAGTGACGTTGATGAGATTACCTTGGTTGCAGAGATGTGTTTATTGCCTAAAGGAGAACAGAGACCTAAAATGAAAGAAGTAGAATTAAGACTGCAATTCCTAAGATCTAAAATATCTAGAACATACAAAGAGGAGTCAAAAAGGGGCAGAGAAACCAAACAGTTATTATCTTCAGAGTATAAATCTACTTCCCTGACTAAGAACAAGAGAGCTGAAAATGGCCTTGTTGATAATCCATCATCCCAGGATGTCTCTAGGTGTTATACCATGGAGCAAGAAATGATATATTCTACAGAGTTCCTCGCTGACTCTGCATTATGTTGCAAAGAAATATCCAGTTGCTTTGTTGTACTTGTACCATGTAAACCACTGCAACACTATCACCTCATGTTCAATATACCACACTGTAAGTCGATGTAGCTAGTGAATTAGTGCAAGGTAGAGGGAGTTTACCATACGATTGCTCTGGATATCCATAAATGAATTTCAAGTGCATTGATAAACTTTTATGGATTTCTTTTGTAGGATTTGGGCCCCCAAATTTTCACTGTCCATCTTGATTTACTATGCTCATGTAACTTCTGTTAGTTACTGAATCCAAGAGTGCCAGCTTATAATTTCAGACATAATTCATCCTTTCGTCTAGGTTGGTAAAGTATATTACAGGTTGACTGCTTGTACACATTGATGCGTGGATAAAATTTGGTTCCACTCTCAGCAGTCAGCACATTCTGCATAAGTGGTGCTGTGCATTTCTGACAATACGCCTCTGTCTAGACTTTCATTTATGCTAGCTCTCCTATGTAGGTGCTAGTTAGTTTATCTAGTAACCCTCTTTTAATACAATTTCTGCTTGTACATATTCGGATGTTTTGGGATTATAAAGTTTGCATCTTTCCTTGCATTGATGATTACTGAAATTCTCTTAGGCTCCGTTTGGATGTCGATATTGGAGGCCTTGGCATTGAATTGACTTCAATACCAAATCAGAGTAGTATTGGTATTGAGTTACAAAACCAAAACCATTGTTTGGTTGCAGATAAAATTGGTAGATGGAAACGAAGGAGCTAGTGAATACCGATTCGCGTTTGGATGTTCATGCCATGGCATTGGAGAATTGACCATCTTCTTCTCCTCCCCACACTAGCAGTGGCACTTTCTCACGCCACCCACGACTCGTCTGTCCGTGGCGGACCTCCCCCATGCCGCCCATGGTTCGCCAGTCTGGGACGGAGCTCCCCCACGCAATGGAGCGGCGCGAGGCGAGGGAGCTGCGTGGCTCGCCGACGGAGGGAGGAGGGGGGACCGGCGTGCCTCATCGGTGCAGGAAGGATGGGGGATGGGGGCGATGTGGCGTGGCATGCCGATGTAGAGAGGGGCGCTACCGGAGTTGAAGGGGAAGGGGCGCCGCCGTGGTGGAGTTGCGAGTGGGAGACGGAGGCGCGGGAGAAAATGGAAATTTTGCTCTCATGCAGAGTGGGTTGCCCCATAATTCCACTTCGCTGTGTGCTTCACCTTTATTTTGTCATTTCTTGTTTTTTACAGCTTTGAAATTTTATGAGTCCATCTTTTGACTTCGCCGTTCTATCCCTAATGTTTCTCTTCCTCGTCTCCGTTCTCTGGATCCCGCCGGCAGCCGCCATGGTGGCGAGGGAGATGCAGGGAGCGGGCCGGCAAAGCAGCAACCAACAGCCATGGTGGCCGACAGCGCCAAGACGGCCACGGGGAATCCAGCGGAGCCCAGCCGCGCTCAACTCTGGGACGGCCTCCTCCTCGTGCAAGGCACAGGTGCGCTGCAACTGCCCAAGTTCGTCGTCATGGCATTCCTCCGGCTCGCCGGCACCGCCCAGGTCCATGCCCTTCTCGCGCTACTTCCCGAGGTCGTCCGTGCAGGTGCAGTCGGCGCACGCCGCAGGGCTGCCTGAGCCTTGTCGCCGACCTCGCTCGCAGCCCGCCTTGTCGAGGAGCTGGCCGGCGGCGCGAGCAGGGAGTCGGAGGGCTTGGTGCGCCTGGGGAGGAGGGAGTGGCGGAGCGATGGCGTGCCTTAGCTTGGGAGGCGAGAAGCGCGTGAAGAATCATGACCCTATTGGTTTCGGTGATTAACGGCAATTAACGATTATTATGACTAACGTGTGTTTTGCAGAGGCTATGTGTAGCTTAGTCATAGTGATCAACATGAATGAGCATCACTGGTTATCACTTAGCTCCCAAGATGTATATCGTTTCGGATTTCAAAGAGACATGATGAAGACACTACAATGTAGGTTAAGTGTCATATGGTGATGAAGGACACTTAGAAATAGATAGAGTTTCTATTTGATATTTGACCGTACTATTAAGAGGGGCTGAGATTAGTAGCTTGACTTAGGAAAGCTTCATGACTTAGGTGTGGTGCACACTTGACCTCCTTAGCTCTAAGCAAGCCTATGGTGACCATAAGATAGTCAAGAACTTCTTCCGAATTTATCGCGACGAAAATCGAAGTTGAAAAAGAAGTTTTCTAGGCGTCGGACGCTGAGTCTGAAGGCGCCGGACGTTGTCCATCGCGTCGGACGATGGCGTCGGACGCTGACGTCAAGATGACGTAGCGTCTGTCGGCTGCCCAGTTTGAGCCCCCGAGTTTCAAAGGGTGTCGGACGCTGTCCGTCGGCCCTCCAGTGGGGTTGTTTTCAGAGCTTTTCGACAAAAAGCGTCGGACGCTGGTGTCTCAGCGTCCGTCGGACCTCGCAGGAGCGTCCGTCGCCTAAAACAGGTTGCAGAACTAGCCGTTGGGCAGGGCGACGGACCGTCCGTCGCCTAGGCGTTGGAGCGTCCGTCGCCAACTTAAATTGTCAGCCCGAGCCAGTTTTCTGAGGGGCTATTTATAGCTCCTCACCCTTCTCTCCCACCTTACCTTTGCTCATTTCAGTTGCTGAAGTCTTTGAGAAGGTTGGGAAGAGAGCAAGAGCCCTAGAGAGAGAGAGTGATTCGCGAATCCATCTATCCTCTTCTCTAGTTCATCCAAGAGTTCAAGTGTGCATCCTCTAGTTGTGAAGCTTGAGTGAGTCAAGCGAAGATCGAGACTTGTTACTATTAGTGATCGACATCACCTAGACGGTCCGGTGCTGCTTGGAGGAAGGTGATCGCCGGAGAGATTGTCGGCGGCCCTTCTTCATCGACTTGTGATCGGTTGTGGGTGATTCACCGAGCCGGAGTGGCGAAGAATCAGCCCGTAGAGAGCACTCATCTCTTGCGCGGGATTGAGGGGAGCTATACCTTGCGAGGTGCTCCAACGAGGACTAGGGGGGAGTGTCGACTCCTCGATACCTCGGTAAAACATCACCGTGTCAAGCATCTCTTTCTCTAGCTCTTTCATACCGCATTACTTTCCACTCTTGTCTTTCAATTCATACTAGAATTGTGTAGAAAAGTTTCGCTTTCAATTGGCTTGCTACCGCTTTCTAGTTAGGACACACAATCGGTGGGCACTAGGAGGTTAATTGGCTCTTGATAGGTTTAATTCTTGTCTAGAAATTAAAAAGAGCCCAATTCACCCCCCCTCTCGGGCATCTTGATCGTTTCAGCGCGGCAGTGGGCGGCGGTGCCGGCGTCGGGCTCCCGGCCAAGACGGAGAAAACAGAGGGGAAACGAGAGGATAAGATAGAAGAGGCAGGGGCAAAACGGTCACACTGGGTTAAAGATGGTGTCAGGAATTTTCAAAGTTGCAAAAAAAAATTAGAAATAGAAAAATAGCGTGTAACACACATCTGGTAAGGGCATTTTGACGAAGCCCATAGACTTAAAGCCATTTTAGGATTTTCAGCGAAACCCAACACCGATAGTGACAAAAAATTCATTTTCTCGAGGCCCGGGGCATACGAGGTGGAGACGAATGTGTCGATGCCGATGAATACGTAATGGAAGGGGCCTGAATTGAGGGAGGGGTGCGGCTGAAGGCCCAATACCTCTGGGTATTGGAAGACATTTCCAATTCTAATGTCAAGAACATCCAATCATGTATTGAAGACACCCAATACCAATTCCAAATTCCAGGCTTCAAAATCTACTTATAACAGTTTCCTTTTTATTGGTAGATAGATGATTTCTTCAGATTTGAATGGTTTGATAAAAAAAACCGAACAGACTGTCAATAACATATTTAGCAGAAGTTGCACTTTCCTGAGGAATATTCTGGATTCATTTTGTATCTAACTTCTCCATCATTATTGTCATTGTTACCTTTGAAGCGCCTTCAGTTTCCTTCATACTGGCACCTAGAAATTGAGGTTGTTCATGGTATTTATGAACCTGGCAGGAGGAAATGATGCTATAGAAACTCCTCTCGGGAGTTTAGCAAGCTGCAACCTGCAATGATAGCCTGTCCACATGTGTGCTTGGTAAGAGGATTTATTTGCATATGTGTGCATCATTTTGCACCACCATCAGTTTCGTCCCAGCTCAATATACAGGTTTGTGCCATCAGCGTATCCTGAATTCCTGATACTCTTCCTGCATCTGTCGTAGTCACCATGTACCACATCACACCACTTGAAGATGCAGAATCGGAGTGAATGAGTGATGAGATGTCATATGACGAGGGATCGTACGTTCAACAGGTATGCCCATGCCACCATATATTCTTGTAGGCAAGGGTTGTTTATTCAGTTGAACCTATTGCAGTCAGACATAACCCAAGTGCAAGTTTTCTCTTCCAATGAACCTACCTACTTCTGATGGCTGTATAAATAAATTCATATATAGTGGTTGCAGTTCGCAAGAAAAATTCCCTTTTCTGGTTGCTGCTGCTGAAACCTGCACCGCACCGCAAGGAGCAACGGGCCGTGAGCTACTTGTTCATGTACTGGCCTGTGGGCTGGGAAATTTGCTGCTGGCTGCAGCCTGTGTTGTTGGCGAAGTCGTGTCGTGCGTGCAGTTCACGGCGCTCTTCTCCAACTCCAAGAATGGGCATCGTCGCTAGGAACCCAGGATTTCAGACCCTAGAGAAATAATTGGATTCTAACAGATGTACTCACTCGGTCCATTACAAATTATAATTGCAACGTTTTGACTTTTGTAGGTACATGATTTTTCTATGTATATTAGAATCTAGATATATGTCTGAATATATAGTAAAGTCTATTTAACTAGAAAATCCAAAACGAAAAAGAAGTATGTTTCATCAATGAAGCACATGGTGCTAAACAATGTGGCCACCAACATTGAGCATGTGTATATTGTGTTTCCAAAAAAGAAACTTTGAAAAAAGCAATTGAAATATAAAGGCACGCCATTTTCCAAAAAGGAAACTTCATTTATATTTCTTTAAACAGATTGCAGACTCGGACCTCACGCACACAACACTGACGTTCTTGTTCCTTCCACTTCCACCACGAGTTCACGTGTGCCGCCGGCTTAAAAGGGCAGCAACTCTGCCTGCCCACAAAGGTGGACGACAGTTCGCAAAGGAGCACTTGGGTTTTGCAAGGTGTTCTTTTTGGGGTGCAAAGCGGATTGATTCTATGTCTGTTAACGCGTTAGGATATATATATATTGTCTGTCAGCTGCTGAAAACTTTTGGCAATGTGGTGGATACGGTTTTTTTTTCCTTTTAAAAAATAGTAGTCCAATACTGTATATGTGCTACTGTAGCAGCAATGGAAGGAGGCGCGAAAGAACGGTCGTGGCTTTGTGAGTCAGCTAGGCAGGCAGGCGAAAAGAGGAGAAGCGCAAAGGGAAGGGAAGACATGCAAGTGAACAGCATGCTCTCCGGGTCAGATCTCTGGTGCCCGTATTTGGTCCGTTCGTTCGTCCACGAGGATCCGATTCGATTCGACCGTTGAAGTTGAGAGCTGAGACTGATGAGACGCGGACTGCTGCCGATGAAGAACAAATAAACACAGTGGCTGGTAAGGAAGCAGTAAAGAAAGGAAGATCCTGAGGGATCAAAAGTCACCGGCGCACCAAACAGACCAGGCCTTGTCCTGCCTGTAGCCGCTGCTGAGGCGGCCGGATCGGAGCCTTCCCTTCCTTCGTCCTTCCCTCTTCCCCCACAATCTATAACTACGGGGCGCGGGCGCATCGTAATTGTAATTGTAATTGAACTCGCTGGCTCGCAGGCCGCGTCATAGATTCCAGCTAGGATCTGAAAGGAACTCGCCACCACCTCCCCTCTCTCTCTCTCTCTCTCTCTCTCTCTCTCTCTAGTCCTTTCTCTCCACCTCTCTTTCCACTCCGGTACCGCAATCCGAACCTCGTGTCGGTTTATTGCTCTCCTTCTGCTTCTCCTCCTCCTCGTCCTCCGTGGGCTGGGCTCTGCTGCGCGATAATGGAGGCGTCGTCGTCGTTGGCGCTGGTGGCCGCCGTGCTCCTCCTCTCCTCCACGCTTGCTGCGTCGGGTAACATAACATGACATGCCTATGCCTTCCTTGCTTCTTCAATTGGTTCCTCTGTTCCTTTGTCTGTCATTTTCTTTCATTTCCGGTGGGTGCACGCTTTGCTTTTTCTTTCTTTCTTGCTGAAATTCTAGTTTTGGCGTAAGGAATTCAGAATCCTTGGAGCTTTTGCAGCCTTTTCGATCCCTCTACTGTTCCCATTTACGGAGTAATTTTCAAGGGAAACAACTAATGATGCCTGCCCAAAAGCTCCATTTCGTTGCATTCCCGGCCCTGTTGTTTGTCGGGGCCGTCGTCGTCTCTAAGCTTTCGTCTTGTGTATACTGTACTGAATGGAATACTCGTAGAATTCATGGCTGACCTGACCATCATCAACAACACCAATGGCAGATTTCTGCGTGTGCCGGTCGGACGTGACCACGGCGGTGCTGCAGAAGGCGATCGACTTCGCGTGCGGGCCGCAGGGCGGCGTCGACTGCACGTCAATCCTGCAGGGTGGCGGCTGCTACAACCCAAACACCGAGGCATCGCACTGCTCCTGGGCCGCCAACACCTACTACCAGAACAACAAGGCCAGGGGAGCCACCTGCGACTTCGGCGGCGCAGCCACCGTCTCCACCGCCGACCCAAGTACTCTCTACCTCTGCTCTCTTCTCTTCTGTTGAGCAACAACGACTGCACATCACCTTAATTCTTCTGAACACACATTGCTTGTCAATGCAGGTTTCTCCGGGTGCACTTTCTCTTCCAGTGCTACCAGGTACTATCCTACATTACTAATTCCCTAGCTAACTAGCTACTCTCTGCTGCTTAATTTGTCTTAATTCGGAGATTCTTTACTCATCAATATAAAGTACAGTAATAATTACTTATATAGTAGAGACGTAAACTGCGGTTATATATAGTATATAATAACTACACTCAAAATAGACTACTACTCCAGATTCATCCTCCTCCTCTCTAATCCCAAAAACTAGTCAATCAGTGCGTCCAACTCCGACGCCTCCCAGCTCTTAATCATGCACGGATGCACCACCGCCCACCGACACTATAGCTAGCTAGCATCACTAGTCAGTACTAGTATATTACTTACTCTACTAGTGTTTGTTTACATGCATACAGTATTCTAATCATAATTATATACTATGCATGTACTGTCCTGATGTACGTGAGTCGGATGACATTGCCTTGCAAGCTACTAGTAGCATGCTAATGACGTACATTCACCACACGCTAACCGTTCCACCCGAGACCAAAGCCAGAAGCTTCGTTTTTCTCCCCCCAAAATACTGTATAAGCAAAGTGCTCTTTTATTTTTTTGTTTGTGTGTTTGTTGCAACAAACGTACGTCTGTTTTACTTTGGCTTGAGCTTGAAGCCTGCTCTGCTCAGTGCTCCCAGTCTCTGTCTCTCTCCCAACCGATTTGGCTCGAGAGATGGAGCACACGCTTTGGCTTTTGTCCGCACCAAGTAGTAACAGCAACGTTTTACCACACTACACTAGTGATCGATACTGTCAGCCACCAGAATATATGCCAGATGCTCCTGTTTCACTGTCTGTCTGAAATGCACATGGCCTTTCCGGTGGCTCAACACCTCTTTTGTGTTCTGTCATGCAAGGAGCGGAGCTGGAAGTTGATTCTTCTAGGGTCCGTTTGGTTGGAGGACCAAGTTGTATGGGATGTAATGATTTATGAATACAGGGATCAGGATATCCATGATGCATGTTTGGTTGGATGAATAAAACCAACCATTTTTTGTTTGGTTGGAAGAATATCTGTTGGATGGGAGGAACGGGAGGGTGAGATGAAGCACGAGGCTTCGCTAATCACGGACGGGCGGGCGCGTGGAGCAGCTGGTCTGTGATATTTTGGGGGGGCCAACAAATACAGCATCTTCAACATATTCCTTTTTGGTACCATTCAATTTCATCCGGTCCTTAAACCAAACACTACTCATCCATGAATGATCCCATCCAATCTTATTCAATTCAGCAAACCAAACGCACCCCTAGTGTAGTGTTAGTGGCCGGGAGCGAGGTCCGAGAGTGTTAAATTTTCACTAACACCCTTCACTAACCCTAAATTCCGCCGCGCGCACTGATCAGACTTGTGACTTGTATTCCAGATTCCACTGTTACAGCTTGATTGCACAGCAGTGTCCTAACCAAAAGCTCCCGATCGACAGCCTTTCTTGCATGCTGCTCACATGTGCTGTGCGTCGTTCGTCATACTACTAGCTCATCATATGAGGAGTACTCCTAAGTAGCAGACAAAAGTAGGGATTAGTTAGTTAGTTAAACAGACAGAATGACGAGAAAGCTCATTCGATCTGCACCTAGCTTCCATTCCACTGATGTACTATGCTCCTAATAATCATGAAGAGGCTAAAGCAGACTATGACAGTTGCACTAGCCCCTTCTCTGAATATATATATACTAGCAGGACCGTCCTTGGAGTTTGTTTTTTTCGATTTCTTTCCTGAAACCATGCGTGCATGCATGCCATTGCCTACTGGATTGATGCATTGCCCGTCTTGTCCGTGTAATATTGGAGACAACACGTACTACATACGGGTAGTGCAGTCTGCACACACATCCGTACGTGGAAACAAACCTGAATAATGTGTGCTGATAATATGATGGTTGCATTGCATACATGCAGCGCTGGCGTTGGGACCGGGACGGCGGGCACCACGACCGCGGGCGGTGCGACGACGGGCACGGGCACCTTGACCCCCGGCGTGGGCACCAGCAGCTTCAACGGCACCGGGATGGGCGGCACCACCGGCCTGGGACCCACGGGCAACAACCTGGACGCCGCCGCGCCAGGACTGGTTCCCGGCGCCGCCTCTCTCGCCGCCGCCGCCGTCCTCTCCTTCCTAGCCATGATGCACCATTAATTAGCTCCTCCTCGTCTTGTGTGTTTCGTCGTTTTCATCAGTGACATACTACCAAGAAGAAGAATGTGATCGAATTGGTCGGTTCCAGTTTCATTTCACCTCACTCCACTACTACTACTACCGCCACCAGTGCACTGCATGGTGGCAATGGTGGTGGTTGGGGGCGGCGTATTCTTTTTGGTGCCTAGCTTTTTGATGCATGGATGGATTCTACCTAGCTACACTTCAGTCTTACAAGCTGGTGTATGGTTTCATATGGTGGTTGGATGTCTGTCTCTTTCCTAGCTACGAGGACCATTGTCTCTCCTGTACTACCTCTCTTGTCCTCTCTTTTCCTAGCCCTTTTGTTCTTATTTAATTTAACCTCCTTGGGCATTGCATTGTTTTTATTAGTACTTGCTTGTAATTAAGTCGACCTATACTATATAGCAACCAGGAACCGGCCGTGGTTTTGATTCAAGAGATTAGATGGAGAGAGCACGCGTGAGCGTATAATAATGTCTCGACGATCTTAGGCCTCTGTCTATTCTGTCGTGAATTAAGCTCTTTTATCCTCTGCAGCTGCAGCCAGCAGGTGGTGGTTTCTTGTAGTTTTTTTGAAAGAACGTGGTTTCTTGTTGTTACACAGCAGAGAATCTTGCAGCGCTCCGATCCTAATTTGGTGTCAACCTGCATGTGCCCATGTGGATTTCGCCCACTTAACACGTTCTTCTTTGATGATTGCGTCTTTTCGATCTATTTGCCGCCGTTCAGTCGTCTTACATAACATGGTGTGGCTTATTTTTCTGAAAATCAGCACGAAGCTTATGCAAACGAGATTTGATATTAGTTCTAACGAACAGGACTGACAAGTTTAAGCGAACAGAACAAATTTTTTTTCTTTTCTTTTTACAGAAATTAAAAAAAAACTTGGAAAAAAAACCGGGGGCTAGATCACTTTTTAATTTCCCAAAAGCTAGCAATCATGAACCCAAAGCACAAGGTACTAGTCCGAGGCTAGACATTACAATCCGGAAATATATATTTTTCTCGATCACGCAAAAGATTTGCGTGTTTTTGTATTAAACGAAGGAAGAGTTTTACAGACCCGGGTTAGCTCAGGGAAGACGCGCTACCCCCGAACAAGATATATGCAGCAATGTGTGAAGTGAATATATGCAACCAAATCAGAGCGCCAGTCGCCAGCACATATGCTGAAACGCTTTGCAGCCTGTGCGTGTGTGGGGATTATGTGATCCTTCCACACGCATGATAGCTGCTGAATTTTCCCCATCTTTAGTTTGCCTTTTTGTCTTTGTGCATATGCGGTGGGCAGGAATTCGGTTGGTGGGAATCGTCAATCAACACCTAAAGAAAACATCATGCATGCTACGATAGTTTTCTACTTTCTAAAAGCTATGAAAACTGAAAAGAAACATGTACGGACCTTAGATTGCCCACAATCTTATCGACGCTGAAAAATCGATACTACCGAAGGCCACAAACGGGTATAAGTGTGAGCATCGATGATTTAAAAACATCATGCATGCTAGGATATTTTTCTACTTTAATTTGTAAAAGCTATGAAAACTGAAAAGGAACACGTACTAGACTGCCGACAATGTCATCGACGCTAAAAAGATCGATACCAAAAGCCACAAATGGGTATAATATGACTGAGCATCAATGATTTACTGTGTACGGAACCTAAATTGTTGAGAAGCATCAGCATGCTGCTCAGTGTGCATGAGAGAAAGAGTGTGGTGGTTCAAACCAACGGCCGTTGCAACAAATACTTATTTTATTTTTCTCAGGAACCAACATGAATAGAGTGGAATGAATTTTCTTGGTTTCAGCATTGGTTCCCACAACATTCCTATCCGATGCTTCAGCCTTCTCTCTTGTTTTGAGCATCGGCAAAGAGCAACATTGTGGGTAGTAAGAAGATTACAAATCATCAAAAGTGTCATATTGGAGATACATTGTGTGTCAATGTCTTAAAAGAGTTGCATTTAGTAAACAAATTACAAGAAGCATATATGCTATTATATGAGTAATAAATATTTAAAAAAAGAAAGAAAGATGGTCCTTAGGCGATGCATGGCTGTCACACCACCAAAATGGAGTACTCAACTAAACAAAGAGCCCTTTCTTTTCCCTTCCGAATCAACTCAACAAGAGCACGAAACAGTACTAGGCACAAACACCAAATGTACGGAGCAGCACGTGCAGTGCAGTGTAGTGAAGGCAGGGGCACGAGAGAAACTATGGGATGCACGCCAAATCGGCCGGAATCAAATAGGAGTAGCTTAGGGCATGTTTGGATCTCTTGGTAAATGACAAATAAAGTTGGCAAAACTTTTGCCAATTCCTAGTGTTTGGATCTCTTGGTAAATGACAAATGGCAAATGACAAATGATACATATAATGACAATTATACCCCCTAATAATTACACTCTCATTCATATATTATGCATAGGAGGGAGGGGTATGAGTGGAAGGATTTTCTATTTGCCTTTATTTGTCACTCCAAAGTGGTAAATGGTAAATGACAAATTTTTGCTCTTTTGCTATTTTTTGCCTTGCATGTGTAACACCCTAAAATTTGAATAGCAAATTAGGTTTGAATTTGAGTTTAATTTGATTTAATTTCAAATCATTTTGTGAAGCATAGAATTAAATATATAAAACTAAAATTAAATTTCATGTTAGGGTTAACTTGTGTGATGCATTTCATACCTCTGCATTTTCTTGATTTGTTTGGAGTTGCAAAACCCTAGAAAAATGATTTCAAAATTCATTTGAAAAATGTTTGCAAAATTCAATTTTGAAAATAAAAAGAAAAAGGAAAAATCCCTTACTCCCTCTTTCTGGCACAGTGGCCCAGCCGCGGCCTACCTCCTCCCCCTCTCCCTTTCTTTTCTCGCTAGGCCGGCCTGCCCGCACCTCGGCCCAGCACCACGCGCGGCCTGCGGCCGCCCTCTCTCTCTCACCCGCTGACAACGCGGTCCCGCACGTCAGTTCTCCCTCCTCCCTCCGTTCGTGTCCGGGACGGACTCCCGCCGTGACGCGCGACGCGCCGCGCGTAACCGCCGACGCGGTTTCCCCGCGCCTCGTCTTCGCTCCGGACTCATCCCCGTCCTCCCTTAAATAGCGCCGCCACCGCGCCCTTGTTTCCCATCGCCTCGCACCGCTCCGCACGCACAGTAGTCGCGCCGCCGTTGCCGCCGCTCTGCTTCGCCGTCGAGAAGCCGTTCTGCGCCCCTGGACGCTCCCAGCGCTTCGCCCAGTTGCGCATCGCGTTCGCGTAAGTGTCAAACATATCCCGCCCCTCTTTTCCCCTTTGTTGCGCTCTGTCCGACCCCGTCGTCGTGCGCCGAGGCCCGCCACCGCGGTGTACCGCCGACGGCCCTCCTCCGTCCCAATCAAGCCCCACAGAGGCCCTAGATCGCTCCACCGTGCCACCCTCTCGCTCCCCGAGCAGATTTCCCGTCGAATTAGACCATCCGCGCCCTAACCGCCTTGCGCAGAGCATCCGCCGCCGCCGTGCTACGTCGCCGGTTCTCCCCGACCCTCCTCGAGCCTCGCTATAGCCCTAGCTGAGTTCGCCGTCGTCTCCTTGTTCTTCCGGTGTGCTCGGATTTGAATTTGGTGCACCAGATCGCCCAGACGGCATACGCCGACGAGCTCTGAGCTCGGTCGGCAATGGCCACCGCCGCGCGCCGCCAACTCCGGTCGCCGCGCCACCCGTTCCCTCCCTCTCTCTCCCCTGGATCTAATCCGATCCATCTGTCTCTGATCTAACGGCCCAGATCGCCCCGTACCCCTTTGGGTGGCGATTTTGTTAAAGAGACCCTAAGTTTTTCTATGCCTCAACCCGCGGTCCAGAAGACGGGTTTCCGTTTTGCGCTTTCCCCTTGGGAAAACGTAATCTCCTTTAATTCTGGTTTTAATTCGAAAATAAAATAAAACCCTAATTTCAGTTTTGCCTCTAAACTTCAAATGCCTATATTTTCTTCGTTTTAAATCCAAATCGACTCGTTCGAGTTGCGTTAGATCCGTATTTTTATGCTCTATCCAGTAGTATAGGTTTCACCTATGTTAATTACTTTTGAAAATCAGAGAAAATTACTTTGCTAATGCTTTAATCTGCCCTCTTCAAAATCCCGTTTAATCTATAACTTCTTCGTTTTAGATCCGATTAGCGTGATTCTCGTGTCTTTGTGATCGTAGTAAAGTATAGATCTGTTTTATAACCTTTTCAAAGTCTCTTTATTGTTTATGGTGTAATGTTCTGATCATGTCTTGTTGCTTCGTGTATGATTGTTCGGATGATTGCGTGGTGATGTTGATCGAGTACAGCCGGTGAGATCTTCGTTGACCAAGAGTTCTTTGCAGCAGATCAGGATCACCAAGAGCTTTGTGATCAAGGCAAGTTTAACATGGGATCATCCTTGTTACCTATTCACCATAATTCAATCTAGTCATTATTGCATGTGTCTAATTTGATTCCTATTAGATGTATACCATAGCTTTGTTATCCTTTACCTTATCACCATGGGTTTATATGCATATGGGTAGCTTTGCTATGCTCTACTATAATGGATCTTGAGATGAATCTTGACTAATGATATATGCAACAATGAGATAAAACTGGCTTTTATAGCAACATGGAATAGGACCCCACTGTAGGGCAAAAGCTGGGATAATAATACAACCACGAGTGCTATAATGGCTCTGGCTTTAGTCAAGTATAAAGATTCGTACTAGCATGTTGGCAGTTCGTGAAAGGCACCATTGCCGAGCTGGTTGCAGGGCATGTTCTAGGGTGGTTACCGCTTCGAAAGGTACCATCGAGTAGAGGCTTTGCATACCCCTTGCCCGTGGGTCCGTAGGGTCTGGCAACATGTTAGGAAGACTTTTGAAAGACTTCATAGTGTTCCCTGCCCACTCACCTTGGAAGTGTTATGGGAGTTATAAACCCGGGCATATGGGTAACATGGCTTGTGGGTAAAGTGTATAACCTCTGCAGATTGTAAATCTATCATGATAGCCGTGCTTCCGGTTACGAGTGGCTTGGAAAACTCACAGTGTAGATGATCATGTTGTTTAATTGTTAATGATGTTTACTATTCTTATCATGTGGATAATAATTGGGCTAAGCATAACTAGAACTAAGTGTTGGTAAAACTTGACCAAGTTAAAAGCAACCGTAGCACAGACAGTGTCAACCTTTTGAGCTTCATAACCCTATGTTACTCTTGCTGAGTACGTAAGTGCTCACTCTTGCTTTCTCAACCCCTTCAGATGGCTTTGAAGACTACCGTGAGGAGTACTAGGCTAGTGGTCAACCAGTCGGCGTTCCCTGTGAAGTGGAGCTTCGTCGCGAGAGTTATCTTTATATTCCACTGTTAAGTTATTTAAATATTATTTGTTATGTAATAAGCACTCAGTGATGGTACTATTCAAAGATTTGTCGGCTTATGTGTGTGATTGATCTCTGGGCACATATGAGTTATTCATATTCAATTTTATTCTTAAAATTAGGTGTGACAACATGTTTGTATCCATTTGCCAAAAAGTAACAATTCTTTTGCTCTTTTGCCAATTTATCAAGGTGATCCAAACACCCTCTTAGCGAGGGACTCGAGATTGCGACGTGCAATAAGCGAAACCCAAACAGATCGACACAGGCTAGATGAGAGGAGATGGTGACCGACCCGACCCGACCACGCAAAGATCGTTCTGGGAGAGGTTTGCAGGCCGTGCCCATGTGTGGGTGTTACCAGGCCCAAACGAGCCCAACAACAATAGCATGGAGGAATGCTTCCGTTTGAGGCCATGTTTGGAAAGCGGAAATTCTTTCATGTTCCTATGTTTTTTCTGTGAAAATAAACTAACTCATCATGTGAAATTCACGTGTAATTTCTATAAAAATTTTGTGTCCCAGATAGATCCTTAGAACACTGCCAGTTGTTTTGGAATGGACACAGTGATAGGACAATCCATAGTTATAGCTATTTTGTAAAAATAAAAATCATATCTTTTTCATATGAGATTAGAAAACTCTAGGGGTGGAGACAAATGGTGGTGGGCAGGTGACAAAGTCCCCCTATGAATTTGATGTTTTCACAAAGATTTTAAAATTCAAATAAATTTTGAAACTTAACACTATTGCCTCCTAATATTAAAAAAAACAAGTGTGGCTAAAAACCTAGCCCAACTTGCTAAGAATCATACGTCCCTTGATTTTGTACTTAAAAACTATAATAAATATATCTAAAACTTAGTTCAGCCTGAGAACACAAGATTGGCATTACCGTTTGACCATTGATGCTTTTGTAATTTGATTTATAACTCTTTCCATTTAAGATACTATTGCTCACAACATATGTCGATTATTACGTCTATCACAATGGATGCATTTTTTAATCGGAAACTTTCTAGTCTACACGCTTATGCAACCACCACATGTTAATTAAAGATATGGTTTATGTAATGAGGATCCGACTTTTTTTTTTATCACCATCAGAGATGGTTCTATTCAATCTACGACCGAGACCAAAAGAGAAGAGTCCTGAATATTATAGAATCAACCAACAGAGACAATGGCGCCTTTGGCCACCATAGTTTTGGATTAATCATGTCATTAAGATGTTGGCACAAATTCTACGATAAACCATCGCTTTGTTAAAATAGCTAGTCTTGTACGATGTAATATAGTAGAAGATTTAGGAAATTTAAATAATGGGAAGTTCTGTGCGTGCATAATCCATGACTTTACATACCGTCAATACGAATTGTTGCCACTGGACCTCGTGGAGCCATCGATGGCTTCTATACGACATGTGTTCCCCGAGATCTGGTGGAGGCGTGG
Source organism: Microstegium vimineum (assembly GCA_022036555.1). Lineage (NCBI taxonomy): Eukaryota > Viridiplantae > Streptophyta > Magnoliopsida > Poales > Poaceae > Microstegium > Microstegium vimineum. The sequence continues at coordinate 4,515,031 of CM039124.1, read as the reverse complement.
AGCATATTCATTTGCCTCTTTGTTACATATTTGTGCTTTGATGTGGTTTATTATACTGTGTTATAACTTATAATTAGTCATGTTGTGAGCGGATTATTTACAGTGGAGTTTATCGTTTTTTTTACGGTCACGGGGGGAGACGATCCCACCTGATCAAATCAAAATATATAATAGCCCAAAACAGCACGTAGAGTACAGAGTTGTAATACAAAAGATTTGTGTTTCAAAACACTTGGAATACAATAAGGTTTAGAGGAAGAGGTGTGGGGGAGTGATTAGCCCTGTCCCTGTCTAGCCATAGCGAAGGCCGAGCACCATGAATCAGCGATGTTTCTTCTTTGTCGAGGCAGTCTGTATCGCCAGAGTCCAGCTGTTGTTTTGCAAGAGGCTAGTACCTGATCCACTGAGTGGTCTTCTTGTCTGAAGATCTTGACATTCCTCGCCTTCCAGATTTGCCAGCAAACAAGCGTGATGAACGTGGAGAAATCCTTGGCCGGCATCCCATGAGGAGAGGTTATCGTAGTGGAGTTTATCATAGTTACTTGTTGCTTGATCCATTGCTTGCGTGCTCAGTCTAGACCATTATTTGCAGTCACATGCTCTATCCCTTAATAAAGAGAAAAAAAAGGCATTTATAAGTGTCAAATCTTTGAACAATATAACCTTTTCTCTTTCTCTTTATTCCTTGCTTGAATTGGCCTCTGCCTCCACTGGGACACGGAAAAGGCCCTACACATAATCGCCGCATCATGTATTAATCAACCTCATCAAAATTGTTGCACCACCTATTATTAGTTAGTCTCACCAAAATCATTCCATGCAAAAATATGCACAAGCCATGTTCGACTATTTTTGTAGACAACTCTCAAATTTGATCTTTTTTTTGCAACAAACTCTCATTTTTTAAAATTTTTTTTTGCGAGGAACTCTCAATTTTGATCGAGAGAGGCTGCTAGCACGAGCTGTTTTCCAGGAGGGCCCGATGCGTCCGATAAATATTTTTAAAATAAAGAAAGAAAGAAAAAAAAGGAAAAGGAAAAAATAAAATACGAGAAGTGAAAGGAAGCAACGGAAAGGTTTAGATTTGAGAGACTGAGGGCATGTTTGGTTTGAGGGGCAAAACATTTGTCCCTGTCACATCGAATCTCCCGTCCCTAGTTTCGTTTATTTAAAATATACTAATTAAAAAAGTAATTTGTCAACGAATCTTTTAATATAAATTAATTTATGTTTTGACAATGTTGTGTTACAGTAAAATTTGTTAAATTTTGTTAATTATAGATTAACTTAGCTTAATAGAATCGTCTTGTTAAGTCCCGTAGAGGCATGTAATTAGTTTTATAAATAACTTATTTTTAATACAACTAGTACTGAAAGATTCGATGAAACATTTGCCGCTCCATCATAGAGGTCCTGAAGCTCCATCAAACATGTCCTGAAACTTGACTTGATCCAACCCAAACAAGCCTCCCCCCGCCACGGCAGGCCTTCTTCGTCATCCTCGCGACCTCGCCGTTTCGCCCATCGCCCCCACCCTGAGTCCCTGACCCGACCTCGCCTAGTGGTTCCGGGGACGAGCCCCGCCCACCCTCCTCGAGATGTCCGACGTCACCTCTGCTGACTCGGCGCAAAACCGCCGCTCGCCGCCGCCGCCATCGCCGTCGCCGTCGATGCCGCGCTTCCAGCAGCAGCCGAGCGGGCGCCAGCCGCCCCCGCCCGGCGCCAACCCCTTCGCCTTCGGCATCGTCGCCTTCATCGGCATCTGCTTCGTCCTGGTGAGTCGTGCGTGACCTTTTGACCTCCCCTACCTCGCTAATCTCGCTGATTTCCACTTGTGATCATTTCCCCCGATCGCGAGTAGGTAGATGCTCAGTCGCGTGCGCGCGCCTCATTGGCTGGTCCTGGGCTCGATCGGTGGGGAACTACAGGGTACTGTCGCGTGGATTCGCGGGCTCCTGCTGTGGGGTTCGGGGTTAATGGTAGGGCGTTGCTTGTTTTGGAGTTTAGGTTTGGTTCATTGGGGATGCCAGTGCTGATCTGGTGAGTGCCTACATTCTGCATAAGTGATGCGCATGGTTGAATTGATTGGGGGCGTTGGGCAGGTGATATGAGCAGATTATTTCAGTTATCCATTATATTTGCTGAAAATGAAGAGATGTTTCTGCCTTTTGCCACATTTGTTAGGGGCACTGTGCCTTCTGATACTTCTTGCTGCTCCTAATACCTACGGAGTACATGTTTACCACCAACCAAGACACTTTAGCTCCAAACACGATCTATTTGGTCCTGTCGGTGGAATTTTATATAATACAGTAGTTTGGAACTATTGGTTGTATGGACCAATTCATCATTTTCATCTTATATTTCTATCTTCTCTCACATTCTTGTATTCTTGCTTGCTGCATTCATCTTACTTTTCTGTGTGATGCCACTTATACATTTTTATGTTCGATGACATCTAAAGTATCACCTTATGACTAAACTATGTCCCAAGCAAAGAAAAAAACATATTGTACTGCATGCTGGTAGTTTGTTGCCTCTTGGGGTTTAAGTTTGTGCCTTGGGGCTGGAATTGTTGGTTCTGTCAGTGCCCTTTAATGATGACATTGTGTATGCTTGCATTGATTATATTGTTCAATCATTGAGCTGGTCTAAATAATGCATTACATTTGCCAATAATGTGTCAGTTTATGTGCCTTTAAGTTCGCATATTTGTTTAGTGGGCTGTGTTTGTAGATATTGCTGATTGCTTTCTATCCGAATCAAACATGTCAGCAGGTATCTGTCTTGAGTTAATGTCAGCAATGTAATAACTCTTAAGTTCTAAGTATGTCTCTATCACTCCTTTGAGGCTTTCCTTTTAAGTTTTTATACAATGGTCGGAACTATAGACTGTGTAGGTCTTTATCTAGTTTCTGTTTAATGCCATGTGGTATTGTTTCTATCACTCTTTTTGCCCTGGCCAGTCTTCCTCTCTTTATAGTTTATATTGCAACAACCTTTACTTTTCAATGTTCTACAACAACTATAGAAGAGGAAACATCTTAGTACTTTCGAATGCTTCCTAGTTTGTTTGTATTCCCAGTTTCTCACAAGTGACTAGAGCATCTCCAAGAAATTAGCTAAAAAGACTAGTTAAATTTACTGATTTTGTTACTCTCTAAAATAGATAACATTAGAGTACTCCAACAGTCTCTGTAAAAGATAGCTAGTGAGGTAGGCTATCTAAAAGTAGAGAGCGAATAAGGTGGGATGGAGAAATTCTAAATTTGGAGAGTCATTTACAGAGTCTGTTGGAGACGTTTTTTCTTTAACAATAGCCAAATTTAACTTTAGAAAACAATTTGGCTAGTCTCTTGGAGATGCTAAGTAGTGAAATTGCCTTCTGAATCATCCTACTTTTTATTTTAAAATACTTCTCTGGATTACATATATTGATATAATATACACCTACCTGTTTTCAATGTGAAATATATTTTAGTGGTACTAGGTGATAGCTTATGCAAAACCCTTTTCTGAGGCTATGGGGTGAACTTGGTAAGGAACATTTAAATAATACTGTTGCGAATTCAAGTTTAGTTTATCCAAGATGTAGAAATGCTTTGAATTTGATGCCCTGCCTTGGTTTAACAATAGTATGTTCTGAAAATTAATCAACGACTCATATAGAATGCAAAGGTGTCAACGTAAATCATTTTGCCATCTAGTTAAATACTGGTGGCCAAACTTCCTAGTAAAATAGTAGGAATTTGCAAGAATAAGTTACACTATCCTGATAGTTTGGACGAAGGATATGTCATAGACTCTGCAAGGTCCCTTACATCCTTTAAGATATATTAAAAAAGTTGGCTGCATGTGCTTGTATGCAGGATGACACTACTATTTTTTTTTAAATCAAGGTAGTTTCTGCTGAGTAAAAAAAATCATCAAGTTAAAAAAATGGTTCAACAATGTACACAGTTAAGCATGGCCTAGTTATGAGCTTTGTTTATTTTCATTTTTTAACAGAGGCAAATGAAGCTAGTGCAGGAACAAAGTTGGGATTGAGTACTAATGTTGTGGAGTTTTAGGACAATTCTTCACATCAATCTGAAACAGTGTCGCTCGAGTCCTGCCAAGGCACTACGCATTGAGGGGGAAAAGATAGTTCCAATTGACACTCCCTTTTCATAGGCTGTACTGTAGTTTGTAAAAAGCCATCACACCCTCTGACCCTTGCAAAGTCTGTAACCAAACTCCTGAGACTCTAGTTCACCTCATCTTCCCTTGTGACATCACACATCAATTCTGGGGTTCCCATTGGGCATGGACAGCACGCGCTGCCAATGAGCGAGCTATGGAAATTGTCAGAGACCACTGCAAGTCTGCATGTCCCCAAGTCCACTACAACAAGTTCTTATTCCTTTGCTGCTGGAAACACAGCAGACAATCGTCTTTGAGGAAGAAATAATTGTCGCTGGCATGACTCAAGTCAGCATGAAAGGAGGATCTGTAGCTCTGGCAACACTAGCTGCCGCACAAAAGAAATTTATTTCAGCGATGCTTTGTTTGTTGCAACACATTGGGCTACCCCTCAGCTTGTATGAGCTCAAGTGATCAACAAACATCCCAACTTATAAGCCACCTTATATAATTCATGTTCCCCCAGTTTATATAATCCTACAAGCTGCATTAGACCACCTTATTTTTTTTTCTCTCGATTCTCGAATACACAGGAGAGCTGCGTATCATTTCATTAAGAAGAAGAGTTGTAAAATACAACACACACACACCATCCACGCCCCACACCCCTTGACTTTCAGTTACAATCGCGCCTATCAAAGTAAAACACGACCAACTACTAACAATGGTGATGGGCTTAACTGTTTGCTACAGGGGGGCGTACAAGCTCCCTTGCTCCAGCTAAATACCACATCTGTGTTCTCTCCAATGTGTGTTAGGATTCTCTGCACATTTGGCAAAGCCCCATTAAATACTCAATCGTTTCGCTGCTTCCTAATCATCCATGCTCCCAAAATAATCATGGAATTATTCCCTTTCTGAAGACTGTAGGCACCAGCTTGTCTATCTTGATCCATCAATCCTCAAAAGAAGTGTCCGCAGCTTGAGGGGCTAGAACTGAGAGTCCCACTTTACTGAGCATTTGGAACCACACTTGTTTAGCGAAAACACAGCCAATGAGGATGTGCTGGATGTCCTCCTCGACTTGATCACAGAGCAAACAGCAGGTTGGGTGGGGTAGTCCTCTTCTCGCAAGTCTGTCTGCCGTTCAGCAATGTTTGTGAACCGCCAACCAGATAAAGAATTGACATTTCTTAGACCACCTTATTTCAACCATTTTCTTCTGCACTTATAAGCTAGGGGGTAAACAAACTGGCCCATGGTCTTCCATGTAACACTCTAACCTAAACACATATGTACAGTATCTTTTATTAAGCCAAATGATGTATTAATTGTGATATCTTTTGGGCATTAATTTATTTAAAGGTCATTGCTATTCTAAAGTTTACAAGTGCCAGTTGATATTAACAATTAAGGTAGGCAGTTGCATTATGATATTTTGCTGCTTCACAGTTCGTTTTTTTCTTTTCTTATGCTATTTTTGTGTTTTTATGGGTGGTTATTTTAATACAGTGACTGGCATAATTAGGATGACTTCCTCTTCTGTGTTAGTATGCATCAGTTGGAATAGCACTCTGAATTTAAAAAACAGAAGTGTACAGTCGATATGTTTTTCCCTTGTCTGTAATTGAGGCAAAGCAGTATGACTGTACAAGCATATTGTTGATTGTTGACCTCTTTGGTATTGAATACCTTGTGCACTGGTAATATGTAGATTTCGCTCTCAGTCCCATCAAGTGTTGTACATCAAGTTCCTGAAGGACATGTTGGGGTATACTGGAGAGGAGGTGCTCTTCTGAAGACAATCACTCCTCCAGGTACTCTTCTTTTTCTTTATTTTCTGTCTTTGTTTGGTAATAATATCCTTCTATTTTTAAATTTTGTTGGTGCATCTTAATTAAAATGTTTTTATCTGCTTCTAGGGTTTCATCTGAAGCTTCCTTTGATTACCCAGTATGAGCCAATACAGGTTACACTTCAAACAGACCAGGCGAGTGAAAGTGAATAAAAACTCTTTTCTTTTTGACTTCTGATGCTATGTTTCCATTTAAACCATAGTTTGGTTCACCTGCAAATGGTGGCTTCTTGTTTCCCTCATACTGTCATACCAAAAGCTGCATCTTCTTGTTTTGGCCGCACCTTATTTGGTTTCCCTAGTTGCAAACTCAAAGATTACTGTATTTCTATTTAAGGTGAGTTTATGTAGATATAGATTAGTTCACTCAGCATGCTAAACATGAGTTTTATGGTAGACATATTTATGCTGTTCATTATTTTAAACCAGGTCAGAGATATTCCTTGTGGAACAAAAGGTGGTGTTATGATCAGCTTTGACAAGATAGAGGTATAGTGCTACCCTTCTTTTTATTACAATTCTATTTATTTTTTACAAAGATGACCATCTGCCTGTTTCTGAACTGTTTGATTGACTGTTGTGCATGCAGGTCGTCAACCGCCTCCGCAAAGAGTTTGTGCATGAAACCCTACTCAACTATGGTGTGCACTATGACAAGACATGGATATATGATAAAATTCATCATGAGATTAATCAATTCTGCAGTGCCCACAGTTTGCAGCAAGTTTACATTGACATGTTCGATCAGGTTAGCTGGTCCTTTTGGTTAGGCAAATTTGGCTGTGTATGGCGTGCATGCAATACAGTTGACCTTAAACCCACATTTGTAACACACCTGATCTGTTCTGCAAAAATTACAGATTGATGAAACAATGAAAGAAGCTATTCAAAGAGATTGTACACGCTATGCTCCTGGAATTGAAATCATCGGTGTTCGTGTTACGAAGCCAAATATACCTGGTAGTATCAGAAGAAACTTTGAGCTTATGGAGGAGGAGCGTACAAAGGTATGCACCTGTACTCTTTGAACACTGTAACCTCTATGAGTCACAGCATATGCATATATCTAGTGCAATAGCAAGTGATGGTTATTAACTAAATTTAAATGTGTAATAAATTTTTCTAATTGAAAATAGGTGTTTCATTTTTTCACAATTAACTGAAATATAGGAATTGCATAGTTGAAGTTTGCAAGCTTTAGAAGGTGATTCCTGAACTTAAGGAACTGACTGCATATATGCTTTAGTAGTACTTCAGTATTAAACTTCCATTCCTTATGTTTTGCTATGATTTTATTATAAACTTCTGTTCCGTATCCTGTGCCATCATGTTAAAGCTCTGATGTTTAGATCATCCAACGACCAAAATTATGCAAACCATGATATCCATGGACATATTTGTGAGGCTAATTTCATACTTGAATAGTTTGTATTCATATGCATGAACCCTTGTCGATTTATAGTACTTAAAAGAACTCAAATGTTCATTGTATCTGCTCATGTGTTTTTCTTGAATTTATGTATCCTGTACAATCTACAATGTAGGCACTGATCGCCATCGAGAAGCAAAAGGTAGCAGAGAAGGAGGCGGAAACACAGAAGAAGATTGCACTATCTGAAGCAGAGAAGAACGCACAGGTGAGCATGATCCTGATGGAGCAAAAGCTGATGGAGAAGGACAGTTCCAAGAGACAGGAGCAGATTGATAATGAAATGTACCTTGCACGAGAGAAAGCACTAGCAGATGCAAACTACTACAGGCACGGATGGCAATACCGTATTCTTTTCAAATCCATTCTGCTCATGCATGCCTCTTTTTTTTCCCTATTAACCACATTTGGTTTGGTCTGTCCAGGATCTTGAAGGAAGCAAAGGCAAATAGGCTCAAACTGACACCTGAGTATCTTGAGCTGAGGTTCATTGAATCAATCGCCAATAACTCAAAGATTTTCTTTGGTGAAAAGGTACTGACTCGGACCTGCTATGTGCTGTTTTTTCTGTGTGGTTCCTCAAGTCATGGGCTGAGCTGTGAACTACCATTCTGCAGATTCCTAACATGATCATGGATCAAAGGTTGCTCAAGAATTACCTTGATGCTGTTCCTAGGAAGGACCACTATGAAATGTAGAAGCATGTTCCGTGAGTTGGAAGCAAAAAAACCTTTTTTGTTTGTCTGATCCCACGCAGTAGATAGGATTCCCACGGAGCCGTTCAGTACATCACTAAGCCAGAAAGGAGCCATCAGGATCCTCTTGAAGATGAAATTAGCAGTTATGAGATCTTTGGCTTGTTTTGTGTAGTAGTACTGTAGTAGCATTAGATATTTGGCTTGTTTTGTGTAGTAGTACTGTAGTACCAGTGCAAATCCTGTTTGGGTATATCTCGTGCTAGTCTTGAAAACTGATGGTCAAGGCCCGCTGGGCCCGAAACCCAGGTAGTTTCTTGAAAATGTTCTTGGTTAATTGTTACTGATGGGCAGAACATCTAGGAGCACTGTTAGATGCAAAAGTTTTCTCAGTCATAAATGTGCAAGTTTGCTCCCGGACTTTATTATGTTTCTTTTTCTGCTTCTTGCACACCCCCTAATCGACTGCAAAAAACACTCGGGTCAAACTCATAAGGAATTGCCATGTGCTTTGCGCCTGTCTACCTTTCCTGTCTTATAGGCCTACCACACAACGCCCTGTTCGTTTATCTGTTATGGTGGCTGATAAGCCGGCTGATGTCATTTTTTCTGTAAGTTGATTTTTTCTGTAAGTTGATAAGCCGGTTGATAAGCTAAGTTTGTAGCCACTCAATCTTGATATGAAGTGGAGGGAGTCATATTTATTTCAATTCATAAAATTAGACTAGAACTTAGGCTAATTTTCACTCTAAAGTACTCCCTCCATTCTAAATTATAAGAATTTCTAAGAATCTTGGAGATTCAAAATATCTTAATTATAGAGAAAAATATAAAAAAAAATATGACATTCAACATGCATACTATAAAAATATACTTAATAAAGAATTTAATGATACTTAGTTAACATCATAAATGTTATTATTGTCATATATGTTTGGTTAAACTTGAGATATTTTGACTCTAAAATTCTTGGGATGTCTTATAATTTAAAATAAAGGGATTATAATACATGAACTAAGGTAGATATAAGGACAAGCCCATATTTTTAAGAACCATACACTTTAGTCTCGTGGACGAAAATCACTTTGGTCTATATTTGATAGGTGGACAAGACCCATATTTTTAAGAACCATACACTTTAGCCTCTGGAACGAAAATCGCTTTGGTCTATAGCGTCCTGTTCGGCTGATCATTTCTGCGACTGATAAAGGATGTTGTTTTTGTTGTGAGAGAAAAATACTAGATTATTACTAATAAATTGAGCTGATAAGTCAAACGAACAAGACGTAATTTGATAGATGAACAAAAAAAAAAGTGAAGAGACGATGGCCTTGCAGGCAAGAGGAGCTACTTGGTACCCCAAGTTAACAGGGAACGGCAGATGGAGTGGTTAGTGGTGGGACCAAAGAGGAAGGTGCAAGTGTTCCATGCGTTGAGGAAGCGGCAACATTTTTATCTTGTACTAAAAACATAATCCTCACTGAGCAACTCTCTTCGTGTAAGACCTTGGATTGCATGAATTTCGAAGGAACACAATTCCTTCATTTTATTGACGTCATATGCAGTTTGGAACAAAGGAAGCAATCTTGTTGTTCCTCTGGAAAGGAACGCTTTCATTGACAAAACGCAAGAATGAAAAAATTCCACTATGATCCAAAGTTTTCGTTGATGCCCGAGACAGACGCGTGCATGGAGGTCTGTTTCATGCCTCTTCTTACCTTTCTGAAGTGGTCAACTAGTCATCTTCCTTGAGCTCATGGTTGTCCATCTATGGCCGATGGCCGACCTAGCATAACACTGTTGTGTGGGATGGATGGGGCGTGGGTGGCTGCGCGAGCGACAGCAGTGGCGACGGCGCAAACACGCGCGCGAGGGGAATCGATCTAGTAGAGGGCACGGAGCAGAGGGGAATCGATCGGTTGTGCATACTGCGTACTGTTGATTTGCTCTGTAGCGGATCAGATTGATAGGTGCATCCTATGTGCATGCACGCAGAGGCATCATATAATCCAAAACATGGAAAGATACCTAGTGCAGCAATTCAATTTGACTTCATTCAAGAAACATGAACGCAGTTAGCTTGTTCAGCAATTCAGTTCTTATGTTCTGTACTGTTCAGTGTTCCCAGTCCGGTAACTCAGTCGCAGGTTTAGTAACTGTAAGCGGTAACATAAAGCTGCCTTTTGTTGTTGAGCCGCTTGTGTTTTGTTTTTTTTTTTGATAAAGGCCTTTTGTTGTTGGGCCAAGCTTTTGTTCTTCTTTTTTTTAAAGGGTGGACAGATCGACCAAATTGATTTAGGATAGTTAGAGTACCCCTATTTTTCTAACAGCAGGTTCATTAGCAGATTAGTTACCATGTTAGGAAAATTTCTAAACTCTGTTACAACTACATAAAGGGTCTCTGTCTATAAAGCAGTTTCCCAAAATTGATCAGTAGTAGTCCTCGAACAATAGTATTCTAGAGGGGCCGTCCAAAGGTGCATAGAGGATGGAGATCACTTCAAAATTCCAAAACTTTATAATATTTCCGGTCACATCGAATGTTTGATGTATGCATGGAGCATTAAATATAGGTAAAAAAGATAACTAATTGAACAGTTTATTTATAATTTGCGAGATGAATCTTTTGAGCCTAGTTACTCTATGATTGGACAATAATTACCAAATACAAACGAAATGCTACAGTGCTAAATTTTGTAAAGTTTTTGGATCTAAACACTAGGATTTGACCTCTTTGGTTCATGGCCTGCCAAACAACTCAGAAGCCAGACATCTGCACTCATGAGCTGAATATGCTGAAACCTTCAGCTGCTCTATTGGGAAATGGCCAAAACTTTACAAGATTCTCTATCACATCGAATCTTTAAACGTATACATGGAGTATTAAATATAAGTAAAAAATAAAACTAATTGCACAGTTTGTAAATCCCGAGACAAATCTTTTGAACCTAGTTACGCCCCGACAATAATTACCAAATAAAGCCGAAAGTGCTACAGGGTTCCTATTTCTGGATCCAAAATTCATATTGCTGACTGTCTGCCTCTAACTGAAAATGGCTCACCTTTGGAGTGTCTGTCAGACCATCCTCTTTCACCCAAAATTGGCTCAAGATTAAGTGGAGGTTACCAAATGGCAAACAAGTGTATGATGTTGGTTTGGCTGCAATTTGTTGGGCCATTTGGAAGACAAGAAACATCATCTGCTTTGAAGAAAGAGAACTAATTCCCACACAGAGATCATCTATTTGATTTGCTCCTTGTTAACATATTGGGTACGGTGCAGAGATCCTGAAGTTGGTGGCCCTGCAGTTTCATCGGCAAGGCCAGAAAGAAGATGGAGCAATGTTAGAAGGAAGATGTAGATACAGCTTCGCGGTCATCAAGACAAACAGCCTGCAGTGAGCATGTCTGTTTTTCATGCAGTTTGGAACGGCCTGTGTGCTGTAACAGCCGATCTGGGCTTGTAATAAGTCATAGTCTTCATAGCCTTGGCGGCGTGAATTCTTAAAACTTGGTCAACATTGCTCTAGCCTTAGGCTGTGCTAGCGTTTGGTAGTTTTGGATGCCTTTTGTCTGAACTCTGAACCCTCGGTGTTCAGTACAACAGGTAGATCGTTTGGTTCTGGTTAAGCACGTGCTGTGGATTGCTAAACTCTTTGTAATTATGTTGCTTTTGATAATGAAATTCAGTTTATCAGTGGTGAAAAAATCATCAGTGCTTAGGTTTTGCATTTAATTGTTCCTTGTTCACATTCTTTTAGTGGATGTTGCCCGTTCACTGAACAGCCTTTAAATCAGTCTACTGTGTTGCTTGTTGTTGGACCAGTTCATGTTCTTTGTTTCGGATAGAGAAATAGAGATTCGGAGCTTTATCATAGGCATGTGCAACCAGTTCGAGTTTTGTTTCATAAGGTTGTGTTGGTGAATTATTTTTGTCTGATTGATTAAAGGATAAATTAGACTATTGTTGTACACTGAATTTTCTTGCGTATATGTTCATTGTCAGAATGGTTATCACCGCTCCCTGTTTCATGTACTTGCCAGATTGACATTGAAAACATCTTAACGCATTTGTTTCTAGGAAAATATTTAATCACCATTCATTCTTGCAGTGTTTTGTTGAAGGTAGAAGCCATAACTCATGTGCACATGTCAAATAACTCTGCAAGGAGACCCTCTTTTAAAACCTTCTTTATCAGTCATTTGCTATCACTCGCTCATTTGGTATTCAATTGAACATCTTTTTCAGTCCTATGATTGTCTCCAAGTCCATGATACGTGTGAAATAATTAGATGGACTCAAAGTTTGTGTATCCAACTGCATGATTTTTCCCCATAACTGCAGGGCTTAGTGGTGTGTGAGATATGTGGCAGTGGCAGTTCTCCTCATCTTATTGCAAACTGCGTTCGGTGCAGTGCGCGTGAGCATTGGTACTCCTTTTTTTTTCTCTCCTACCTGCCTATTACTTTTGTCCTTTGTTCTTCACACATACTGTGCTCTAGGAAAATGTACATATACATATACATGTGTTCGTCTGTCTACAACATGTGCTGATCAATTGCTAGACACATGTTTGTAAGGATGTTTGGATAGTAGTGAATGACAAGAGAACAGAAGGCTTTAATTTGCCACAAATAACTCATGTAAAGATTGTAACTAAATAAGGCCTTGGGATTGTTGGTCTGTACAAAATGGCCCTTATCTGTTAAAAGATGTATGAATTGCAGTTTCTGAAAGCTTTTTTGTTCTTATCTTTTTTATAAAAAAAAGGGGTACAAAATGGTCACTATCTGTTAAGATGAATGAATTGTAGTTTCTGAAAGTCTTTTTGTTTTCTATTTCCAAAAAAAAAAAGGTACTGTATGCAGGTGTTGACGTTTCTGATTCCATGCATATGGTTTTGCAATCGATGCCAACGAACGGCCAACAGGGTACCCAGATCCTAGCCAAGGTAGCGATCTCTGCTTGTTGGTATGTTTCACGTCTATTCCTGGCCTGGTGCGTGAATGAAACTATTGATCACTTCACTCCCCTGCTGCAGCCTGCAGGGTCCGGACATGATGTTGGACACCAAATTCCCTTGATTCTGCCCCGATGGAAGTTGCAGGGATGGTGGAATGTTGTAGCAGCTACTGTTGAATGGGACTTGTTTTTTGTGTGGTTGTATTGGCATGACGGCATCGCTGGAGCAAATGTCCATGTGGGCATGTGGCGCTAGCGTCAGAAAATATGTCGGATATTCTTTCACCGCGAGTGAGCAATTAATATTGAGCAGGCAATATCATGTTGTGATTACGACTACAGTGTGCTAGTTACGTATTCGTACGTATTAGTGTGCGAAAGTCGACAAACCGAGTTGTTGTGCTATTTGTGTTGGTGTAAATGTGATTGAAGGAAGTGGCAACAGGGGGTACTTCCTTGGTTCCTAAACGTGTGTCTTTTTCATTTGCTCATAAACAACTTTGACTTAATATACCTTATCAATTTTTTTGACTTAATATATATTAAAAAATATTAATATTAATGATACATAATTGATAGATATTTGAGTTTAGTTTTTTAATAAATTTTTTGAAGATATAAGTGTTGCATGTATTCTTTAAATCGATGTATGACACGTGAATTGTGGCGACAAATAATTAAGAACAAAGAAAAGTCATTGTTAGGTACTCTTACCAAAATAGGAATCGTTCATCTTTCTCGAGAAATTAATTTTTAAAATTTTGACTAATTATAGATAAAAATATTAATACTTCTAATATATAATTAATATTATTAAATAGATTGTTGATTATATTTTCATAATATATTTATTTAAAGATAAATATTGTATGCATTTTTTATAAATTTAATTAAAGTTAATAAATTTGATTTGTACGTAGCCCATATTAATTTTTATTATAGGATAGAGGGAGCAATAGTACAAATTATGTAAGGGCACAATTCATGTTTTGGAGGATTTCCTGGTTGAATGCACAAGATCTCTACGTTGGAACTCATGGTCAGATGAAGAAAGTCAGGACTAAGGATGGAAGTGGCAGCCCGCATATAGGTTTAATTTTGTCGGTTACCGCTTAAACCTGCAAAAATTAAGCTTATAAGTGGATTCGTGGGCTATCCCACTTACATCCCTAATCAGGACAGAGTGCAGCTATTTGGATGCATGAGTGAAACAACTTTTTGGCTTCCCTGTCCTCACACAGGTCCTGTATCTTTGCAGGCAAACTTGATGATGGATTGTTGCGCGATATCAGCAAGCAATTGTTGCAAACTTCAAGTAGGAATTGTTGGAAAAAGGTGGCATGGCATCACGTGCTACTCCTGCTACTGCGCTACGAGAGAACTATCTATATATTTTCGGTTCGGCAGGGAGATGAAAAAGTACTCCTCCGTCCCTTAAAACAAAGTTCGTTTTCACATAATTTAAGATACCAAGAATTGATTGATTAAATTATATTTTTTCAGTTTATTCTTACTAAAAAATAACATGTTGGGTATCTATTCAATTAATAGTCGTTGTGTACCGAGGTACATTCCGAAACAAATGGCGTGGATTTGATCCTACTGGTTACCGAAGTGCATTCCGAGATAAGTGGCGTGGATTTGATCCTACGCTTGCTGCTTATTTTTTGTGATTTTTGAATGGCGGGAGCAGCTTCTACGCCGCCATGGAGTCAGGCACAAGCTCTATGTCCTTTAAAAGCCAAGTATATAATAAGTCCTATGCCGTAAGATAATCCACATCATTAAAATCCTATGTGGTAGAGAGAAACAAAGAAAGAGAAGAAAGTGGGCGCTTGGCTTACCGCCCGATGCAGCCTACTCCATCCGTCTCATTGAAAATGTCACTTTAGAATCCATGCAATTTTCTTCAAACATTCGTCTTATTCAATTTTTTTTATAAATATTATTTATTTTTTAATAACTTATTTTATCATCAGAGATACTTTAATAATAATTTATTTATTTTATAATTTATAAAAATATTTTAAATAAAACGAATGGTCAAACACGGTGTCAAAAAGTCAAAAACTTCACTCTCTATGGAGCGGAGGGAGTAGGCAACAAGACAAATAGCCTCCTTATAGCCTACATGCAGCCGTTACAGGGGCGGATCCAAGATGGGCAAGATGGGCATGGGGGTGGTGGGGGGAGGGGGTAAATAGTGAAGGTTTAAGATTATATTTAGAGATTAGTAGTAATTTAAGGCTAATTATATAGTAATTGAGAGGAAAAATCAAGCTCAAGGGGGGCTGGAGACCCTCAGCCCCTGATCCGGCCCTGCAGCCATGCGTGGGCGAAAAGTCCACGGTTTTTCTGTCAGCCAATTAGTAATAAATACTCCCTCCATCTCAAATTGTAAGTCATTCTAAGAATTTTGGAGAGTCAAAGTTTCTCAAGTTTGACCAAACTTATATAATAATATAATAATATTTATGATGCTAAATAAGTATCATTAGATTCGTTATCAATTATATTTTCATCATATACCTATTTGATGTTATAAATCTTTATAATTTTGTCTATAATTCTTGGTCAAACTTGAGATGTTTTGACTCTCCAAGATTCTTAGAATGACTTACAATTTAGGATGGAGGGAGTATTAATTTTCCGTTTACAGCTAACCTCTTCACCTGCCTAGTATATGTGACGTCAAATACTCTCGCATGTAGCTGGCTTGTAGCCCACAGTTAGAGTTTCTATTAACCTTGAACTGAGGAAGGCATGGCGGTGAGCTTGATGGAGGCTAGATATCTGAAGTAATGGTACTCCGTGCGCCGGAAACGAAGAGGCTTAATGAATGACTATGTACGCTTCAAACGATGAGGTTGCGCTAATGCGAGGACAAACTCGTCTCATTAAATAATGGACCACCTAAAACAATTTTTTTTGGTGAAAACGTTCCAAACCTTCAAAACGATTTTTTAAGGGATGAAGGGAGCATGAATGGCTTGGGCTTCTCCCACGATTGTATTAGACCCACACATCGACAACTGACTGTATATGGGAAAATACTCCTAGATTTAACTAGAGATATAGAAGAAATAGCAATATTTATGATACCAAATACATATCATTAAATTACTCACATATTTTTTTTAATAAACCTATCTAAAGAATATATATAAATATTGATACTATTTTCTATAAATTTAATTAAGTTTGACATAAAGCATGAGAGGGGTAGAAACGGCGCTTCACGCCATCGCAGAGGGATGGCCGCATTTGGTCAAAGAAAAAAAACAGCCGAGGAAGGATTTTGAGAGAATATTACCTAGTGAAATTGATCCATCCCTAAGGAGCACGAACTAAACACCTTAGAAACTGGAAACTAAACCGTTCCGCTTCGATCCAATCTCTAACCAAACACATCCTAATCGACTTGAAAATACAATTCGGAAGTTCATAAAACTAAAACCTTGTATAAATTTTATGGACTAAAGTTTAGTTGGCTAAAATCAACTTTGGCCATGCTTGTTTCGCTAAAATTTGGCTTATGCTGATTTATTGTGAGAGAAAAATACTACTTAATCCATTCTAAAGTATAGTTCGTTTGACTTTTTCAACCCTAAGTTTGACCATTCGTCTTATTCAATTTTTTATGTAAAATATCATTTCTTTTGGCGTGTCTTACTTATTTAATAAATAGTCTACATAAATGACTTAAATTTGATTATGTTTGTACAAATTTTTTGAATAAGATGAGTGATCAAAGTTGATGTCAAAAAAATCAAACGAATTATAAATTGAAACAGAGGGAGTACTTGTTTGCTGAAAAGTGAAAAATAGTGTTAAATCAGTGTTGATGACCAATATATTTTGGACAAAGATGATGTTTAGATCATGAACTAAAGTTAAATTCACCCACCTCGTCAAAAAAAAGAGAGAGAGAGAGTTAAATTCACTCACTCCAATTTGGTGCCCCTGGATTTCTAGGCCCTACGGCCAACGAGGGAGGATAAAAAACAGTGACAATAAAATTCCCTTTGATTTTTTTGAGAGTTGATTAAATTTTAAACAACACTTTGGATCGTCTATTCAGAGGCTTAAAAGTTATGGGATTCAAACAGGTCCGTACGTAACAAATTTTAGGTGGTGTTTGGATCGTAGGGTCTAAAGTTTAGACCCGTCACATCGAATATTTAGACACTAATTTGGACTATTAAATATAGATTAATTATAAAATTTATTATACAGATTGAGTCTAATTTGCGAGATGAATCTAATAAGTCTAATTAGTCCATGATTTGACAATGTGATGCTACAGTAAACATTTGCTAATAATGGATTAATTAGGCTCAGTAGTTTCGTTTCGCTAATTAGTTTACTCTCATGTAATTAGTTTTTTAATTTACTTATGTTTAATTCTTCTAATTATTATCTAAATATTCGATATGACACAGATCAAGCTGGGGTTGGCTGTCGCTTTTCCAGTTCACACTACGTGTTTTACAGCAGTTAAAAACCTGCTGCGCAGTCGGGTCCTTTTACTCGCGCGTCCAAAACAAAACAGCTGGACAAGGGGAAGCACAAGCACCAGCGAGGGAAAACCCCATTTCCTCCGCTCTGCTCCTCTTCCCCTGCAGGCCAGTCTTCTCAATCACCATCGCCCCTCTCCCTCCAATCACCGCAACTCTTCTCGCCTGGTCGACGGTCCGACGGCGTAATGGTGAGGAACTGCTGTAGAGGCGCTTTTCTTCTCCGCTGTGCTTGGACTGCATTTCTTGCCCGCGCCCCTTGTTTCTTGGTCCGACATCGTCCCTCTCTCTATACTTTCCCCATACTTCTTTGGGTTTTCTTTTTCCAGGAAACCTCTTCGGTTCTTTCCAGCGCTGGGTGTCAGCAGGTTGCATCTTTGCTGCGATCCTGGTGGGGAAAAACCGCGGGGATTTCGCTTTCTTGGAGTGGGTTCGAGCATTTCAGTTGGTTTGCTTCTTGGCCCTTCTGTGATCGCAGCGCGGTTTTGGTTGGGGTTTGGAAGGCCGCGCCTTTTGCGTTCTTGCTCTCTCAATCTGCGGCGACGCGAAATCCAACTTGCCTTCTTGGATTCCGTCTAAGCATTTTGGTATGCAATGGCTCAAAAACCACAAATTTCTACGGCCGTCGCTCTTCTTTTTTTGGTCACGAGTTGGTTTGCCTCGTTTTTCGTGTCTTTTCGACGTCTTTCCCCTGTCTTTATGGGATTATTAGTGGTGGTCTATCTTGCGGTTTGGCCTAGTTTTATTGTGTTCATCCTGTTAATGTATAGGCAGTTTGAAGACGCAGCCTTCGAATCAGTCTCGGTGGCTTCGAATCAGTTCTTGTTAGAAAACATGAACTCGTTCAATCTTAGGTGGCCTAGCTTATTGCGTCCACTTGTTTAGCAGTTCGGTGCTTAGGTTTGTTTCTTGAATGTTCCATCCTGTTAATGGCTAGTAATTGCAAGTGAATGTTAATTTTATTGTACTGTGTTAGTTGTTACTAGAGCAAGCTCACATTCTTTGTTAGGAAACTTCTGATTAACATTTGTAGGGCAGGGTCGCAGGGATAGCAGAGACTAAAGCTTCACCACAGTCATGCTCAACCAATTTGATGCTCCTCCGATAAGATTCTCTTAGTTGATAGTCTCTTTCATATTGACCAACGTGAGGATAATTGTTATGCGAAAATAATGATAAGATAACGGTTCTTAAGAGTGATGCCATCGCATTCTTGTAATTTCATCACATCCTTTGCAGTTTAAGTCTTGAAACACCATTATTCTTGAGTTAGTACCCATTCACATTATTTTAGAAAGCCAGGATGTTCAACTGTTATTTTAAATCTTTTTTATGTGCAGCCATTTCAGTGCATATGAATTAAAATATGTTTATTGCAATGATGTGATTGCCTTGCTCAAGGGATTTATGTTGACGGCGAAGGGAGCCCTTTTTGTTTCTTGGACAAAACCATGTGTTTTCACTCTGCTCTTTTTCTTGTTGCGTTGTATATTTCTTCCTCGCTTAGGATTATGTCTCAAAGATATGTGTGAAATAATTAGATGAACACATTTTTTTTTTGTATTTGACTATGCAATATTTCTCCTTTCATGCAGGACATTGAGGTGTGTGGGGCATGTGGCAGTGGTAGCAACTCTCATCTTATTGTAAAGTGTGCGCGGTGCGGTGATAATGAGCACTGGTACTCTTTTACTGCTCTTCCCTGTATAGTTTTA
Source organism: Microstegium vimineum (assembly GCA_022036555.1). NCBI lineage: Eukaryota > Viridiplantae > Streptophyta > Magnoliopsida > Poales > Poaceae > Microstegium > Microstegium vimineum. Next base: position 4,495,735 of record CM039124.1, on the reverse strand, counting down.
ATTCCTTTATTTTTCACATCCTAAGCGCTTGGAAGATGTACATATACATGTGATCATCTTCCCTGAATTTGCCTATGATTTTGTTTTTTCAATAATATTTGTATGTAGTCTTGAGAGCCGAAACCAGTAAGTGGAGTAGATGATGTCTGAATGTCTGATAGTGATTGGAAACCAGTATGTCTTCTTTGATAGATAGTCGATGCAAATACTGTATTTTAGTTAGGACTGAAACTTTCTTATCAGTTCTCCAATGTGTTATTTACATTTAATGATTTTATTTAGCTCTGAAAGTGTTTCCATTTTCTATTTGAAGTTATTGTATGAAGGTGGTGAAATGGGAGAATCCACGTGAATGGTATTGTGCCAAATGCCAGGAGTATACTAACGGAGGCCCAAAACCTAGTCAAGGTAGGTAATATATTTTTCACTGTTCTTGATCACCTATCTCACTTTCACGATCATCAATAAATTCCACTCTGCACAATCATGGTGAAGGTGGGGAAACGGAGCTCCAAGGGGAAACTTCGAAGTTGCACCACAGTCACAGCAATGTAGTGCAGCAAATAAGTCCCAAATCTCCGAACAGATCTGGAAATGCTAAAGTGAGGTTCATCTCTTCTGAAGAAGTGGCATTATTGAGTAGAGAGAGGCCACCATTTGTTAGATCAAGATTTGCTGTGTCGCAGCCAAGCAAGGCATCATCTCCTCCAACTACAAGACACTTGTCCAATATGAATTGTGTATCCCCAAGCAAGAGTGATACAAAAGTGCAAGCCCTGAAAGGATGTGCTGATGCAAGTCATAGTCAAACAAAACTTGAGGATAGGTCATATTCTGCTATGCGGCAAAGGCAGGTTCATCCTGCCTCTCCTTCAATCATGAAGCAGCCATCCAATATGAAGTCGATATCCCCTGGTAGGAGTGACATGCAAGTGCAAAACCTGAAACGACATGCTGCTGCAAGACATGATCAGACAAAGATTGATGACAGCCAATATTTGGCTATGAGGGAAAGTCAACTTCATCCAGCATCTCCTCCGCGTGTGAAACAATTTTCAAATATGAAGTTATCCTCCAATAGGACTGCCCCGCAAGTGCATGCCATGAAACGATCTGCCGCTACTAGTCATGATCAGGCAAAGATTGGTGACATAAACATGCATTGTGAAACAAGATCTGGTGGTTCCATGCCTATAATTCATGAATGTAGAACAAGTGAACCAGTTAAAGTAAAAATTGATTCTCGGATTGAACACAAAGCTAGAGAAAAGAAGATAGTGAATGCAGACAAAGGAGAAATTAGCTCTCAGACTGAGCTTGAGCGTAGGGAAAAGGGGACCTTATGCGCTTCAGGTATTTGGCTATAGATATCTACTTTTATTTTGGTTGTTTGATGTTGCACGTCTCAAGAAGAATAGCACTGTGACATTTCAAAAGGGCTCAGTTTCGATATACATTTAGCTATGTGCCCCATTTAGATTTTATTTAGTTCTGATGTGACCTGAGGTTTACGTACACTAAAAGTTGCTGTTACTAATCATTTGCAATGTACCAATAGATGAAGATACCGGATGCAAATCTGAAATGGGGACTCTGAACCAGAACAAAGACGTGATTCTCACCATGGGTTCAACTATGGAGTATTCAAGACGCCCAGCACCTGCAAATTGTTGGAGGTGAGTGAGTTATGTCTCAACCTTTACCTTCACTATTGATTTTTTCTAGTTTCAGGAATCAGTTAACTAGACATGGTTTCTTAATCATATGGATGTAGCTGCCACCAGCTTCCAACTGTTTCACATGAATATGTATGTGTAAATAATACAATGCCGGGCAACCGGATCTTTCAAAAAAAAATGTTTTCATGGGCAATACTTCCATTAATTGCCAAATGCTAAATCCTTTCCAAATTATATAAGACATTTTGGCTTTTCTAGATACATTGATTTAACGTACCTAGAAAAGTCAAAACACCTTATAATTTGGAACGGAGGGAGTATAGTTTTGTCGGTAAATAATTCTAGATGTTTCACTATCTTTTTTAAAAGAAACTACATGTTTCACAATCAGATTTAGACTGTGGGGTATATGTGGAAGTTTCTCTGCAAGTAGCATTTTCCATAAATTCAGGACAAAACTCAGTAAATCTTTTTTGGTCAATTCTTGACAGTTTCCTGATTTCCTTGACACAATACTCTAATGTATTCAAGCTTGTGTTGTTCTGAGTTGATTATTATATCTTGCTGCTACCTATGTTTAATCCATAAAAGACAAATGTTTCTCTATCTTGTATTTCTAATACTTAGCTTTCGTTTGCACTTTAGGGGATTCTTTCATGTCTTTTATGCTGGACAAAAGCTGAATCTTGGTGAATTTAAAGCTTTCTTTCCATCAAAAGTGTCAACCAGAGTTTATGATATTGTCAAGATGATGCCCACCGATCTACAGCTGGAGTTATTACCTCGAATGAATGATTGGCCAAAATCTTTTGAGACTATGAATCCAGTTCATGAAGACATTGGCGTGTTCTTCTTTTCTAATAAACCTGATGGGTAGGGTTTCTGTTGGTTCTGATACACTGATACTCCTACCAACATTTCTCACATATATGCTCTGAAACATATCTTACTAAGTCAGTAACTGCTTTCAGATATTCAATAATTTTGTTCCTCACTTGCTTTGTAGGTGTGAAAATATACAGTCGAATCTATTAGAAGCTTCCAGCAACTATGTTCTAAGGGCATATATTCATGACATAAAGTTGTTGGTATATTCCTCGGAAGTGCTTCCCCCTGATTCTCAGTGTTAGTAGTTCAATTTTATGTTTCTTTTCGTGCAAGAAAATAAACCATATCAAATGTGTATGTGTATTACGATATTTTAATTTCTACCTTGGTAACAGGGATAGATGGTGAGAATTACTTATGGGGGCTTTTTGTGAGGTCAAAGGGAAAGAGCGATCCTTGGCGATCTGGTTCAACCACTACATGATCTGTTTTCCCTGGCCATGGTAGTAAAGGTATATGACCAAACTATAACTTATGTTGGCTGAGAAAGATATGGCTGCTGCTGCTTTGACACCATTTTGGCTGTTGAAACTTTTGCTTCCATTTCCTGGTTGATTATTCTTTCTTCATTGTTGATGCACTCATCTTTCTTCATTCTTGGTTTGCCTAATTGGCTTGGATATTCTTAGAGCTCAACTGTGACAATTGCTATAGCTGAAGTCTACTGAGTGATTTATTTTGCCCTGCATAGGGAAACGATGCTTTAATAAAATGGAAAGTATAACTACAAAGTATGCTCTCAAAGTACTTTTCAAATTCATTTGATCTCTGTAAAAGGACTGCCATGATAAAACCTAGTGAGGGTTTTGCATCTGATGCATCCCCTTACTCAGATTGTGTGTGAAAAAATTGATATTAAGATTTTTAAACACTGTTGTCGTGCACTATTTCTTTAGTAATTTTGTTATTTAAAAACTGCGAGCATCATGAACATGTGAATTAGTGGTCTAGGGTTACTTATGCATGGAGGGAAGTTAAATCTCAGCAACCCACTAGACCTCTGTTAGTCTGTTATGTTATCTGAATAGTTTCACTGCCTTGTGGAGAAAAATATGAATTTTTCTATTGCCCAATTTCACTGCCCCGTTTGGATCCATGGAATTGAATTCATTTTAATAATCATAATTTAGAGACATATTAGTTAAGCTATTATAATTGTATATGGATTATAATTGCATATTATTATTTACTATATGAGAGATATATTGTTGTATTTCTATCGTAGGAGAGGGAGTTTGAACAACATGTTATAAGATGTAAATAGAAATATGGAATGGTGATCTATAGAATCAATTTCCATCTCTCACCCTATAAATTTGAGATAGACTTAATTATGGACTTTGAAAAGTGGTGGAATGTCAAATTCCAAACCAAATAGCTTAATTTATTAGGTTAAATTTCAATTCCTTCAAATGAAGGGATCCAAACGCCCGTCTAGTAATGCTATATCTTAATAAGGTTGTGAAGCGGATGTCTTCCTCCATCTAATTTGGTCAAAATGGTTCCACACAGGTAGTCAAATCAAGAGATGGCGAAGTGGATGCTCTACATGTAGCAGGTGTCGTCTTCATATGATGTGCAGTCATTACATTTTCTGTACCCATCGGATTCTGACCTTATGACTGAAGCGAGGAAACATGAGCTCCATGATTTAGGAGGATTCCACTGCGTTGGTCTAACAATTCATGCCTTTAGTTCAGATGCTGAAACTAGTAGCTCCTGTAAAATCAGTCTAACAAACTCTTGCAGCCTGCAACTTGCCGTTGAGATATATCCACTGTATGCCACGGTCTATAAATTGATGTGAGCTGCAGTCAAATGAACTTGTTTTCTTTCTCTGTTTCCCTTGTTTGAAATTTTCAAACTTTTTCCGGCCTGGTGGGTAAAGCAGAAGATTTTTTTTTTATCAGTGAAGCTTTTTCAGTGTTTGTAGTAGTGGCTATTAACATTTCAAGCTTCATAATAATTCAAAATTTTCAAAGAACACGAAAACCAATGAATGGTTGACACCTCACCCCCATTATTGGGCATGCGGCTGGCCAAATTGGAGCGGATGGTTTCCACGCGAGTGCCAACGTCTGAACGTCATCCTGTTTAATTGTAAGTGGGTGTCGGCTACGAAGGTAAGAGGTACTCTAAACCTTCAATAAATTAACGCTAAATATATTAACCATTTTTAAGACAGGGACTAGCCCACTGCTCATTTTTAAGACAGGGACCAGCCCACTGCTCAAATCAGTAAGGAAAGACCCATCACGTGAAGGCCCCCTGTACCGGCTACGGCAGCGAGTCATGGGCCGGCCCACCTCGACGCCGAATGACGGACGAGGGGTTGAACAAACGACCCCCCGGCCTCCGCCTCGACATCAAGTGACGGACCGAGGGTCGAACGAACGACCCCCCGGCTCCTACCTTGACACCGAATGACGGACGAGGGGTCGAACGAACGACCCCCCGGCTCCTACCTCGACATCGAATGACGGACGAGGGGTCGAACGAACGACCCCCCGCCTCCACCTCGACGTCAAGTGACGGACCGAGGGTCGAACGAACGACCCTCCGGCTCCTACCTCGACGTCGGGTGACGAACGAGGGGTCGAACGAACGACCCCTCGGCCTCTACCTCGATCCCTCCGACTCCGTCTCCGCTCCGACCCTACCTCGACGAGCGACGGACCAGGGGTCGAACGAACGACCCCCGAACGGGAGGCTCGATCAGCCCAACTGCTCCCGGCATGGGTTAAAGTAAATCCACCTAACGCCATGGGCGCCCGCGTCTGCAGTCAAATCCAACAACTCTCCGTCATGTCCCCGATTCATGTCAACTGTGTCGCTACTGTCGCCACGACACGAGTACGGACTCCAACAGCACCCCTCGGAACGTGAACAGTACGGCCCTCGACGACGACTTCGGGATACGGCAGAGCCACGCAGGGCTCGATCCCCCCTCGACCGAGGGGCTCGACCCCTCCCTCCAACAACTCTAGTATGGGGCCCGTCCCATCCGCCCCGTCTCGCTTCGGCTGTGGGGTTCGCGCCCGTCTGCGGAAGCTGTGCCGCGACGTGCCGCGACGACTTCTACTGCCACCACGACCCGGAGTGCCAGAAGGACGGGAAGGCCATACCGCCACAGTGCTCGACGTCCCTTCGCCGGCACTATGGCCCGGACACGCCGCCCATACTACACAGTTAGGGTCATGTACCCTCGGACCTCCCCTTGGTCTATAAAAGGGGACGCCGAGGTAGAAGAAAGGGCTGGATCCTGAGATCTCCGATCCGAGACTTCAGTTCAGATCCTCACACTCCACACACACACATCGCCGCTCGATCGACCCCTCGAGCGGCCAACCCGCCTCTTAGGGCAACACCGCTAGCCTTAGGCCGCAGCTCACTCTGAGCAAACCTGTGTAATTCAACTTGTACCCCCCCCTGTACGAGCACGTTTGGGTGCGAGATAATACAAGTCATCCCCCCCCCCCCGCTGGACGTAGGGCCTTCTTTGCCCGAACCAGGATAAACCTTGTGTCCATCTTGCATCACGTCTGAGAGAGGGAGCACGCAATATACAAATTTACTAGTTGGTGGTCTTGACCCCCGGGTCATAACACCGACAGTTGGCGCGCCAGGTAGGGGGAATTGCGTGTCGATCAACTCCGAACTACTCTCTCAGATGGATTCCACCATCCCACTGTTTCCATTCACCGCCGTCGTCTGGTTCGGTAGTCTAGGGTTCGTATCCACGGGCCAGGGCCACTTCATAGTCTTCCCCTTTGTTCGTGGCCTGGACAGCAGCAGCACCGGTACGCCGGGGCTAAGCAGGATCAGGCGACGGTCCCTCCGCTTGCGCCTCTGGCCTGCGATCAGGAGGAGGCGCGAGCGACTCCGACGCGTTCATCACTGTGCGGGTCCCGAGATGCCGGATGCCGTTTCCCCGGCCCCAGCTGGCAACACAGTCCCTCCCCGCGGGGGCCTGTTTGACCCACGCTTGTGGGCCGAGGGCGGGCGCCCCTCTGAGCGGGACTTTGGCTCCGCCATATCGTCGTCCCCGGGAGTCCCCGTGGCCTCTCCGACACACTCGGCCCCGCCACCACCGTACGACCCGTTCCCGTACGGGCTCCACGACAGCGCTAAACTCTGTTCTGCCCTCGCAGGATTGCAGATACAGACACGTAGCGGGTCTCCAGGGACTCCGCCGCATGCGACGGTCGACCCCGTCACCACCTCTTCACCGGGCGAGCCAAGACTACCCCGTACATGGGGCACGTTACGGCGGCGCCTGGCGGAGGAGCGCAGGGGGTCCTTCCCCCACTTCTACCACGCTGACCCCGACTCGGACTCTCCCGATGAGGGTTGCAACCCCACACGGGAATGCTTCCACCTCGACGAGCAGGCCGACCCCCAGGACGACATCGACGACACCGCGGCCACAGAAGAAGGAGGGGGCAATGCAACACCTGCACGAGATGCTAACCCCCCGATTCCTGATAGAGCCGATCCACCCCCAGACGTCCAGATCACGCAAGTCCGAGAGCTTCTCAGCAAGCTCGAGGAGGAGCGCCTGCGACTTCAGCAACTCGAGCACGCCCTCGAGCGGGATCGAGGGCGCCTGCAGGGTGGAGGAGCTCGCGAGCGGGCCCGGGAAGTCCACCGGCAAATCGTCGAGGAGGGGGCGAACGAACCCCGAGTCTTCAACCGCGCCAGCCAGAACGTCGTAGCGGCCGCAATGCTGCTCCGCGACATGCTGGCACCATCGACACCCCAAGCGCGGCGCATCAGAGACGAAATCCAGGGGCTTCTCCAAACTGCGGCCGTGCAGCAGGCGGAGAGCTCGGCCTCGAGGCGTCGAGGGGCTGCCTCCGAGCGACAAGAAGTGCCCCCTCGACAAAATCGAGAGGTATCCGTCCACTAGGACAGAGCGCCCCAAGGCCAAGTCGACCGACGACCAGTTCGGGAACGCCTCGTCGACGATCGACCCCCTCGGGTGAACAATCGACGCCGGTACGGCGATGCCGAGGCTCGAGGCTACAACGCTCATCGGGGTGGGCGCTACGACAGCGATGAAGACCGATGTCGGTCTCCGAAGCCACCGAGGCCCTGAGTCTTCGGCAGAACCATCCGGCGGACCCCCCTGCCCGTCCGTTTCCGTCCACCCACCAGCCTGGTCAAGTATAATGGCAAAACCAAGCCAGAGCTCTGGCTTGCCCACTTCAGGCTGGCGTGTCAGCTAGGAGGAGCCGACAATGATCACGTCATCATTCGGTAACTCCCACTGTTCCTCTCCGACACCGCTCGAAGATGGCTCGAGGAGCTGCCTCCGGACTTGATCCAAGACTGGCCCGACCTGGTCCGGATCTTCGAGGGCAACTTCAAAGGCACCTACGAGCGACCAGGCAACCCCTGGGACCTCCACAGCTGCAAGCAGAGGCCAGGGGAGACCCTCCGCGCCTTCACCCGCCGATTCTCGAGGCAGCGTACCGCACTGACCCACATCTCCGACCATGAGGTCATTATGGCGTTCATCGCCGGAACGACCTGCAAGGAGTTGGTGCGGGAGCTGGGGCGAAACACCCCCAAGACCGCCAACGAGCTCATGGACATCATCGCCAACTACGCAGCTGGCGAAGAGGCCGTCGGCGCGTTCTTCCAGATACCTCCAGAGAAGGGGAAGGGCAAGGCGGATGAGCCCGGGGGCTCGGACAACGAGCCCAAGAAGAACAATGGGCCCAGAAGGAACAACAACGGCAACGGCGGCAGGAAGAAGAAGAAGAACCAACCGGGCCGACGCGACGTCGAGCCCAACGTCGAGCCCGACGACGAGCCCGACGACCTTGTCGCTACGGCAGACAAGAAGAAGCCTCGAGGGCCCCCTCCCGACGGGGGCGTCTTCGATAAAATGCTGAAGGAGCCTTGTCCCTATCATATGGGGCCGGCCAACCACCGCCTCAAGGACTGTCGCATGCTTCGAAAGCACTTCATCCCTCTCGGCTTCAGGAGAGACGACGACAAAGAGGACCCGCCCTGTGACGTCCACGTCAAGGGCGATGCCGGGAAAGGGGGCTTCCCCGAAATCCATGACTGCTACATGATCTACGGGGGACCCTCGACTCGCCTCACCACGCGCCAGCGCAAGAGGGAGCGTCGAGAGGTTTTCTCCGTTCGAGCCCAGGCTCCTCGGTACCTCGACTGGTCCCACACGCCGATCACCTTCGACCAGGACGACCACCCCGAGCACATCCCCAACGCTGGGGTCTACCCGCTCGTCGTCGATCCGATCATCCTCAACATCCGCCTCACAAAGGTACTCATGGATGGGGGGAGCAGCCTCAACATCATCTACGCTGAGACCCTCGACCTCCTGGGAATCCCGAGGACCATGCTCCTGCCCAGCGCGGGGGGGGTTCCATGGGATCGTCCCGGGGAAGAAGGCACTTCCAATCGGCCGCATCAAGTTACTCGTTTGCTTCGGCGTCCCCTCGAACTTCCAAAAGGAAGAGCTGACCTTCGAGGTGGTTGCATTCTGAGGCACCTACCACGCCATCATCGGTAGACCAGGGTACGCCAAGTTCATGGCAGTCCCGAACTACACCTACCTCAAGCTCAAGATGCCAGGGCCCTCGGGGGTCATCACCGTCGACACCTCCTACGAGCACGCATACGACTGCGACGTCGAGTGCGTGGAAAAAGCCAAAGCTATCGAGGATTCGGCCATCCTCGCGGCCCTCGACGACTTGTCCGGAGAGATCCCCGACCCCAAGCGACACGCTGGCAACTTCAAGCCGGCGGAAGACACCAAGACCGTCCCGCTCGACCCCGGCCTCGCGGATGGAAAGGTGCTGACGATCAGCGCCACCCTCGAGCCCAAATAGGAAGCAGTGCTCGTCGACTTTCTCCGTGCGAACGCCGACGTATTTGCATGGAGTCCCTCGGATATGCCGGGCATTCCGAGGGAGGTCGCCGAGCACTCCTTGGACATCCGAGCCGGGTCCAAACCGGTGAAGCAGCGCCTGCGCCGCTTCGATGAGGAGAAACGCAGGATCATCGGGGAGGAGGTCGATAAGCTTTTGAAGGCCGGATTCATCAAGGAGGTACATCATCCCGAGTGGTTAGCAAATCCCGTACTTGTCAAGAAAAAGAATGGGAAGGATAGGATGTGTGTAGACTACACCAGTTTAAATAAAGCATGTCCCAAGGTTCCTTTTCCATTGCCACGTATCAATCAAATAGTAGATTCCACTGCGGGATGCGAAACTCTCTGCTTCCTTGACGCGTATTCTGGCTACCACCAAATAAAGATGAAGGAATCCGATCAGCTCGCGACTTCCTTCATCACTCCCTTTGGCATGTTTTGTTACCTCACCATGCCTTCGGTTTGCGAAACGTCGGGGCCACCTACCAGCGATGCATGCTCCATGTCTTCGGGAAACACATAGGGCCGACCGTCGAGGCCTACGTCGACGACATCGTGGTCAAGTCCAAGACAGTCGAAAACCTGGTCGGAGACCTCGAGATCGCGTTCGGGTGCCTCCGGGCGAATCGTATAAAACTAAACCCTGAGAAGTGTGTCTTCGGGGTCCCTTGAGGCATGCTCTTGGGGTACATAGTTTCCCAGCGCGGGATCGAGGCCAATCACGAGAAGGTAACCGTAATCACGAGGATGGGCCCGATCAACGACCTCAAGAGCGTGCAATGGGTCACGGGGTGCCTCACCGCCCTCAGCCGGTTCATCTCGAGGCTCGGAGAGAAGGCCCTACCCCTTTACCGCCTCCTGAAGAAGACGGAACACTTCGCGTGGACCGCCGAAGCCGAGGAATCACTCTCGAAGCTCAAGGCCTTGCTCACCTCGCCCCCGGTCTTGGTACCCCCGAGTCCGGCCGAGCCCCTCTTCCTCTACGTCGCAGCAACTACCTAGGTAGTCAACGCGGTCGTAGCAGTCAAGAGGGAGGAGGAAGGACACGCCCTACCGGTTCAGAGGCCTGTCTACTTCGTGAGCGAGGTGCTTTCCAAGACCAAGACAAGGTACCCCACATCCAGAAGCTGTTGTACGCGATCGTCCTCACTCGGCGTAAGCTCCAGCACTATTTCCTGGGCCACCCGGTCACTGTGGTCTCATCTTTCCCCCTCGGAGAGATAATCCAGAACCGGGAAGCGTCTGGAAGGATCGCCAAGTGGTCGGCCGAGCTCATGGGGGAGACTCTCTCCTACGCCCCTCGGAAGGCCATCAAGTCTCATGTACTGGCAGATTTCGTTGCAGAATGGACCGACACCCAACTACCCCCAGCGCAAGTCTAGACCGAGCTCTAGACTATGTACTTCGACGGATCGTTGATGAGGACGGGGGCAGGCGCCGGATTGCTGTTCATATCACCCTCAGGGGTTCACATGCGCTATGCCATCCGCCTCCACTTCCCCGCCTCCAACAACGTCGCCGAGTACGAGGCCCTCGTCAGTGGCCTGCGCATCGCCATCGAGCTCGGGGTTCGACGCCTCGACGTGCGGGGGGACTCACAGTTGGTGATCGACCAAGTAATGAAAGATTCGAGCTGCCACGACCCCAAGATGGAAGCCTACTACAAGGAGGTCCGAAAACTCGAGGACAAGTTCTATGGCCTCGAGCTCAACCACGTCGCCCGTCGGTACAACGAAGCTGCCGACGAGCTGGCCAAAATCGCGTCTACTCGAGGTACGGTCCCTCCCGACATCTTCTCGAGGGATCTTCACAAACCGTCCGTAGACCTAGACTCGGGGGCTCTCGCCCTTGAGCAAGGGGTCGATCGACCCCCCTCGACCGATCCCCCCTCGAGCGGGGAAGAGGTCATGGAGATCGACGGGCCCGCCGCAGCACCAACCCTTCCGACGGATTGGCGCGCACCCTACCTCGAGTACTTGACACGGGGCGAACTCCTAGAGGACCGCACGGAGGCCCGTCGTGTAGCCCGACGTGCTAAAACCTACGTCTTGTACGGGGATAGCTGCGAGCTATATCGACGCAGCCCGTCCGGTGTACTTCAACGCTGTCTCACCCTCGAGGAGGGGAGGGCACTGCTGAAGGATCTACACTCGGGGGCTTGTGGCCACCACGCGGCACCGAGAACGCTGGTAGGAAGTGCCTTTCGACAAGGCTTCTACTGGCCGACGGTCGTCACCGACGCCACCAAACTCGTTCGATCTTGCAAGGGATGCCAATTCTACGCTAGACAGACCCACCTACCCGCCCAAGCTCTTCAGATGATACCCATAACCTGGCCGTTCGCAGTATGGGGGCTCGACATGGTCGGCCCCCTGAAAAGAACCAAGGGTGGCCACACCCACCTCCTCGTGGCTATCGACAAGTTCTCGAAGTGGATCGAGGCTCGACCCATCGCCAACATCCAGTCTCGACAAGCCGTGCTATTCTTCACCGACATCATCCACCGCTTCGGGGTCCCCAACGTCATCATCACCGACAATGGCACGCAATTCACCGGCCAAAAGTTCCTAGACTTCTATGACCATCACCACATCAAGGTGAATTGGTCCGCAGTCGCCCACCCTCGAACTAACGGTCAGGTCGAGCGTGCCAATGGTATGGTTCTGCAGGGCCTCAAGCCAAGGATCTTCGATTGGCTGAATAGACATGGCAGGAGATGGGTCAATGAGCTGCCCGCTGTGCTATGGAGTCTCCGGATGACACCAAGTCGAGCCACCGGGTTCTCTCCGTTCTTCTTGGTCTATGGGTCTGAGGCCGTCCTCCCCACTGACCTCGAGTACGGGTCCCCTCGACTGAAAGCCTACAGCGAGCAAGCCAACACAGAAGCCCGAGAGGACTCCCTCGACCAGCTCGAGGAAGCCCGAGACGTGGCCCTCTTCAAGTCGGCAAAGTACCAGTAAACGCTACGGCGCTACCACGAGGGACCTCGACGTCGGCGACCTCGTTCTGCGCCGTCGACAAAGCAACAAGGGTCGTCACAAGCTGACGCCACCTTGGGAGGGACCCTTCATCGTAGCAGAGGTGCTGAAGCTCGGCACTTACAAGTTGAAGAACGAAAAGGGTGAGCTCCTCACCAATGCGTGGAACATCGAACAACTACGTCGTTTCTATCCCTAAGGCCTCAGGGCCTTGTACATTTTTACATTTATGTACAAATCCTCGAATGAACAGAAAATCCGCGATCCTAGCGCTTTCATTTTCATTTGTAACTCGGGGTAGATTTGCTCTACCCCTCGATGCCTCTCTTTCTTCTGCCCCTCGAAACACGCTTAGCGCAGGATAGGACACATGCTCAAATTCCCTAAGGGTCGTGGGTGTCGTCGAGTCAGGAGCTCTCCTACGCCCCCGGGCTAAGATACTCCCGCTCGCTCCCCCCCTCGAGGGTCTCGGGGGTGCGTCCAACAACTGCGCCAAAAAGTGGAGCGCCAAGGACGGTGGAAGAAAGGGGTGGCTCGAGAGATCACCACTCGTGGTCAAAAAGGTAGACTCGACCCTGCTCCCGCAGAGTCGAGCCTCCCTCGGGGGCTAACAGGGGGGCACCCCCCTCCTAAGTCCCCAAAAAACTCGAACGTTTTTTCGAAACTCGGTTTTCCCTCTCGATCTTTCCCTCGAGCACGCTTCGCGACTAAGTAAAGGCGCCTCGAACTCCCTAAGGGTCGAGGGTGTCGTCGAGCCAAGGACTCACCTACGCCACAGGGCTACGGTATCCCCGCTCGCTCCCCCCTTCTAGAGATACGAGCGTGCGTCGAACACTTAAGTCCACAAGCGTCGACTCAGGCAAACAAAAGCAGGGAGAGCTCGAGAAACAAAAATAACAATGTGCATCTCGATCAAAATGCATTAGATATAAGAAGCCCTTGGGGGCTCGGCATTGTATCGTTACAAAAGCCTAACTGTTACATGGACCTTCCTGCCCAGATATGGCTCGCAGGCCTGGGACTACTCATCGAGGGGGTCACCATCCTCAAGAAGCAATGCAGGAAGTTGGGCATCACGCGTTGGCCACATCAGAAGGTGAAGAGTCTGCAGAAGCCCATCGACAGCGTCTGAGGGCTACTCAGCGCCACCTCCGTCCGCCGAGGGGATCACCTCGGGCTCGAAGAGCTTCGCTAGCTCGCCTCCGGGCACCTCCGCAAGATCCATCAACTTCTGGCACCTCGCGTCGTTCTCTTCGTCGGTCAGCCTCGGGTCGGTGGCAAACCCGTTGGCGACGACGTTGAGGTCATAATTGTAGGCCGAGTTGACGACCGCGAGGGCCCGCTTCATGCCCACATGCAGGGCAGCATGGACGTGCTCCGTCACCTCCTGCGTCATGGAGTAGAAGCGGCGCAGCAGGGAATCCCCTCGAGCGTCGCCCTCGACCTCCAGCTCCGGCTCAACCGAGAGGTCGTCGCAGAAGGTGTTGATGACGCCCGCGAGCCTCGCGTTAAGGTTCGCCTCAGTCCCGAGGAGGCCCTGAAGATTGTTCAGGTCCTCGTGGGCTCGGGCCTTGTCCATTGCAAGCTCTGCCAAAACAAGCACGCAACCCGGTCAAAACCCAAAAGAGCAGGAAGAGGGTCGAGGCAGGGCAGATTCAGCGACACTCTCGAGACACTTACCTTGGGCATGCGCCTCCAGAGTGGCGTAGCTTCGCTCGGTCTCCTTGAGTTGGCGGCGGACGTCGATAAGCTCGGAGGCCTGACCACTGACCTTAGCCTCGAGGCCCTCGATGGTCTTGCCTGCGTTATCGAGGGCTCTCTTCTGGTTCATCGCCACCACGCCCAGGGAAACCGCGCGGGTCCGAGCCTTCTCCTCCGCCACGGCCAGCGTGTCGCGCTCGCGGGAGACGGCGTCGAGGTCGCCCCGGAGCCCCCGGATGCCCTCCGTCGCCTGGGCCAGCTCCTCCTTCAGCCGGGCGGCCTCTTCCTCGGCCTTGCGCTTGGCCTCGAGGGCAGCGTCCCGCTCATGTCCGACCCTGATGGTCGACTAAAGGGCGTCGTCGAGCCTCGACTGCGCCGTCTCCTGGGTGGCCCGGGCTGCCTTCTGCACGGCCTCCACCCCGGCCCTCGCGTGGGCGACCTTCGACTCGGCATCCTCCCGAGCGGCTGCCGCCTCGGCTCTCGCCTGAGCGGCCTCGGCCTCCGCCTTCTCTAGCGAGGCGCGAAGGGCCGGGAGTTGCTCATGCGATCGGAGGATGAACTGGGACTTGTTGTATGACCTCGCCCTCAGCTCCTGACGAGGGTAAAGAGGAAGATCATCAGAAAGGAACAGTCAGGCAACCCCACGCGAAATCCAAGGGAAGACGAAACCCACCTCTATACCCCGACGTATGTCCACGGCGGCAACCTCCTCGGCAAGGCGCACCGAGTGCTCGAACCATGCCCGATACTCCTCCAGGTGCTCCCACGTGTGGAGCTCAGCCTGGTCGTTGAGCTCGAGGAGGGTTTGCCCGGGGTCTCGAGGGTCGGCCAGCTCCAGGACCTCCTGCCCCCAGAACGCGCTGCGGAGGGCGATCCTCTCTTGGACCCCCCGCATGACGCCCTAGCGAGCTTCAGCGGCACCCCCGCAGCATTCCACCTCCTCCTGCCAGGCGAAGAAGGGAGAAGATCCCTCCAGTTGACCTCTCCCGGCCTCGGGGCCACCCCGCGAAGAGGTCGACGGCCCCGCCGAGCCATCCCCACCGGGCAGAGGAAGTCCCGGCCAGGGGAACGGCCCTGCACGGTGAAAGACACGAAGTAATCAGTACCTGGCACCACAGATAAACTACGGCTCGAACAAGTCGGAACATGACTTACCTCAAGACAACGACCCCCCAGCCTCAAGGCGAGGCCGAGCCACCTCCGGTTCCGCACGAGGGGCTGCGACGGCGGTCGTCTCCGCGGAGCCCACGAGCTCGGCCACCATCTCGGCCACCTCTTCGGCGGTGGGCTCCATCAGCATCTCGCCCTTCTCCGGCACGGGTGTCGCCTCGGGCCGCTCTACCCGACCCCTCTCCTCGACCTCCGGCACCGGCGAAGGGCCCTCAGACGCGGCAGCGGCCGTGCCCCCGCGCTCGAGCCTCAGTCGCGCCTCCAGCGAGGCTAGACCCTCGGGCCACCGCCCCGACGTTGGGTGAGCCGGGGCCTCCCCCTCGTTCGCAGCGGCTTGGGGCCCGACCACCTCCATCTCGGTAACGGCCTAGGGCTCGCCCCCCTCGATCGCAACCGCCGTCGACGGAAGTCCCGCGCCTTCTGAGGCGCCGGGTGTGACTCCCTTCGACAGCTGCACGGGCGCGGCGACGCCCGTCACTTCGGCGGCCCTCGCCGGCGGGGCGGGCAGGCCCGTCTCCTCTCCCGCCTGGGAAGATGCCGAGGCACCCTGCGCCGTCCCTCGCTCTATCGCCTCCCGTGCCTTGGTTGCCCACACCGCCTCGGGGGTGAGCGTTGAAGGGGCGGAGCAGCGGGACCGGCCTCGACGGCCGCCTCGACTGCAGCTCCCACCCTCAGCTTCTTAGCAAGGGCGAGAGACGCATCCTCCTGCGGGCGCTTCGACCTGAAAAGGAAACCCGTGCACGACGACAAGCACCGGTCGATAGCAACAAAAAGAAAAATGCAAACAACACCCTCGAGGGCAACTTACCCCTTCGGGGCCAGGCGCTTCTGGGCGACGGCCTTCAGGTTGATCGAGGTCTTGAACGCAACCCGCCGGGGCGGGGGTCGAGGCCGCCCTCGACACCGTCTCCTGGGCAGGGGCCGAGGACGCCCCCGTCGTCCCCCTGCTGACTTCCTCCTGCGCCGACGGGCCTGACGCCCGTGCGCTCGATGCGGCGGGCGCCGAGGGTGTGCCTGCTCGACCCCCCGACGGGGATCGCGACGACTGCACCCGTGTCTGCCGCGGCACTTCGTCTTGAGAAGCCACGGGGTGCTCCCCCCGTGGCTCGGCTTCAACAGTAGGGGCCGACCTCGATGTCGGCCCCTCTCCTCCTCCGGTTCCGACGGCCACCCTCTGTCCGGGCGCCGTCTGTTCCTCCTCGCTCCAGTCCACTTCGACATCGCTGTCACTGTCCTCCTCCTCCTCCTCCTCCTCCTCTTCCGAGGGCGATTCCTCCTCGGGAAGGCCCTCCCGCCTCTGTCGGGCTCGGCGCTGATCCCTCGCCTCTTTCTCCCGGGCCCTCTTAGCCTTGGCCTTCTTGGCTTTGTCCTTGGCCGCCTTGTCCTTCTCGGCCAGGAGGCGCCTCACCTGGGAATCAGCCCGGTCTTCCTTCACCGGCGGGAGCGACTTCCGGAAGGGAACGTTCCCCTGGGGAACGCAAGGCAGTCAGAACGCAAGCAAAAAAACGGACAAGGCAAACGCAAGAGCTCTGACAAAGGGAGAGAACTTTACCAGCTCGAAGTACCCCTCGTCCGGCCTCATGGGGATCCTGGCGACATTCTTAGCGTCGAACGAGCCCGCAAAGAAGCAGCGGACGCGGCGGACCACCCTATCAGGGGGCAGCTCGTCTCCCAGGAGGCGACACCCTGAGAGGTCGACCCCCGGACGCATCTCGTCGAGGCGGAGGGGTCGAGCCATCAGCGGCACGACCCGCCGCTGATGGAACGCCGACGCGACGATCGCCGTCGTAAGTCCCTCCTTCCTCAGACGCCCGACCGCGTCTAGCAGGTTGTCAAGACGACGCTGCTTCTGCTGCGCGACGCCGTACCTCCAGCAGTCGAGCTGCATGTCGATCGTCCTCCCGGTGTAGGCGGGGAGCAGGTTGTCGTCGTTCCTCAAATAAAACGACCCGGAATGCCATCCGGAGTGGCTCGACGTAAGCTTCGCCGGGATCCAGGAATCCGACCGTTTGAGGGCGATGCAGCAGCACCCGGCCCTGACCATCTTGCGGGTACCCTTGCCGGCCGACGCATGGAAGATGTTCGCCTTGAAGAGATGGAGCCATAACTCCCAGTGGGGCTCGATCTCGAGGTAGCCTTCACATACGGCGGCGAAGACCGCCGCCTGGCAGACGCCGTTGGGGGTGAGGTGTTGAAGCTCCACGCCGTAGTGCTGAAGAATCGCGCGCAGAAAACGGCTGGGTGGGGCGCCTAGTCCCGCCTGGTAGAAAACCTCGAAGCTCACCACGTATCCCTCCGGCGGGTTGGGCTCGGCATGGTCCGGCGACGGCAACAACCACTCCGGTCGCTCAGTCGAGGTGGCAGGCCGGAGGAGGCCGCTCTCCACCAAACCCCCCAGGCGCGAGGCGGTCATCGAGGACGCGAGCCAGTCATCGGGATCGACGAGGCTATACTTGGCCATGGGAGCAGGCAGACAGATGCGCTCGGGCTTGGGGGCGGAAGGTACGTTCCCTATCTCCCTTCTCTTTCTCTCTCGCGTGCGCAGAGTTCCGGCTCGCAAGGCGCCTAAGGCAATGGCGGGGAGAAGGAGGCAGGGAAGGCGATGGCAAGGAGGCAGGAAAGGCAAGTACGCGGAAAAAGCACCTGACTCCTCACCTTCGTTATTTATAAGCGGGAGGCCAACGGACGGAACCGGCAAAACAGGCAAGAGAATCTCTGCATTTAATGCGCATGTACTCCCCTTCCTCGTATCCCTCCAAGATAAGGCGTTCTGTCCCATCGTCGGGCTCCGCACCGCACTCCGCCCTGCAACTGCCACTGTTGCGCCGAACGGACATCGCCTAAAAAGGCGCGCGGCCGGAAGTGTTATCTTCGGAGGTAAGGAATCTTGAGGCAGCGAGAGCTGGCCCTCGAAAGAGGGTTCGACAGCTACCCTCGAGTACCCGAGGGCAGAAATGACCTCGGGTTAGGACTTCGATCCACCCCTAAAATCTCGAGGGACAAAGGCCGGCTCACGAACGGGCTCGATAGCCCCCCTCGAGTACCCGAGGTCGTCGACTCCAGTTCACTCCCCAGCCTCGAAGGGACAAAGGCTGGTCCTTTCGTGGGGTTCGACAGCCTCCCTCAAAAGCTCCAGCCCAAGGGGCAAAGGCACAGGTATGTCCCCAAGTTCAATATAATTACCCATTCTTCCCCCTCGGCGTTCCACAAGGCAGGACTCCTCCTCCTGAGGATAGCGTCGGATGACGAACCATCCGTCAAATCTTGAGGGAGCGAAGGCTGGCCCTTACATAGGGTTCGACAGCCGCCCTCGAGTACCTGAGGTCAGGAAGGACCCATGGTTAACGGACTCAGGTCCACCCCTAAATCTTGAGGGAGCGAAGGCTGGCTCCACGAACGGAGTTCGACAGCCGCCCTCGAGTATGCGAGTCAGGGATGTCCCGGGGGGCCCAGACGCGTGCCCCTAGCTCGAGAATGAACTCTCGAGGTCCCCTGGGACATATCCGAGGCATAACCAAGGAATACCTAAGGACCCCTACGCTGGGAGGCATCGAGCCACCAACTCCTATCGAATGGGGTTGGCACCTTGGCAATCCATATGGTCGTGCTTAGTAAGCCATACGGTCTTACTTAAATGAGAACGCCTCCGGGCCACTAGTAGACCCCTATCGAATGGGGCACGAGTTCTCACTCGGATTTTTACCCGTACTGGGCACCATTTCTAATGGACTTATGCCCGAGAACAGCTCACCAAGGACTTCAGGCTCGTCCTAACGAGGATAGCACAATGCTCTTCACCCCACAATCTGAACGCAAGGATCCGTGGGAAGGACGCTATGAGGTAGTGAAGGCCTAGCCATTCGAGGGCTCGAGGGCCCGACTACGCACGACACCCCTCGACGAAAGAGGGTCGAAAAACTCGTGACCTGGCAGATAGAGTCGACCTCTCGGGTGGGGCGCTCTGACTCCAGTTGTGCTCGAGGGAGCGAAGGCTGGCCCTCGGTAGGGTTCGACAGCCGCCCTCGAACACTTCTCTTTTCAGGGAAAGGAACGAAATCGACCCCTCGATAGGGCGCCACGTCTCCAGGTATCCTTAAAAAACCCCTCGATAAACCATACCATAGCCCACAGAGGAGTTCTTAATCACCCCTCTGGGGCCTCGGGGGCTACCCCTGTGGGGTGCGCTCGCGCGCACCCCACGGAGAATCGAACCTCTCACTAACCCTGCAGGACAAGGGCAAAACCTCCGGGTAATCCTTACTCCCTCCGAGAAAACATATATCATAGCCCCCAGAGGAGTTCTCAATCACTCCTCTGGGGCCTCGTGGGCTACTGTCGGGTACGAAGGTAAGGGGTACCCTAAACCCTTCGATAAATTAACGCTAAACATAGCAACCATTTTTAAGACAGGGACCAGCCCACTGCTCAAGTCAGTAAGGAAAGACCCATCACGTGAAGGCCCCCTGCACCGGCTACGGCATCGAGTCATGGGCCGGCCCACCTCGACGCCGAATGACAGACGAGGGGTCGAACGAACGACCCCCCGGCTCCGCCTCGACATCAAGTGACGGACCGAGGGTCGAACGAACGACCCCCCGGCTCCTACCTCGACACCGAATGACGGACAAGGCATCGAACGAACGACCCCCCGGCCTCCGCCTCGACATCAAGTGACGGACCGAGGGTCGAACGAACGACCCCCCGGCTCCTACCTCGACACCGAATGACGGACGAGGGGTCGAACGAACGACCCCCCGGCCTCCGCCTCGACATCAAGTGACGGACCGAGGGTCGAACGAACGACCCCCCGGCTCCTACCTCGACACCGAATGACGGACGAGGGGTCGAACGAACGACCCCCCGCCTCCACCTCGACGTCAAGTGACGGACCGAGGGTCGAACGAACGACCCCCCGGCTCCTACCTCGACGTCGGGTGACGGACGAGGGGTCGAACGAACGACCCCTCGGCCTCTACCTCGATCCCTCCGACTCCGTCTCTGCTCCGACCCTACCTCGACGAGCGACGGACCAGGGGTCGAACGAACGACCCCCGAACGGGAGGCTCGATCAGCCCAACTGCTCCCGGCATGGGTTAAAGTAAATCCACCAAACGCCATGGGCGCCCGCGTCCGCAGTCAAATCCAACAACTCTCCGTCATGTCCCCGATTCATGTCAACTGTGTCGCTACTGTCGCCACGACACGAGTACGGACTCCAACAGCACCCCTCGGAACGTGAACAGTACGGCCCTCGACGACGACTTCGGGATACGGCAGAGCCACGCAGGGCTCGATCCCCCCTCGACCGAGGGGCTCGACCCCTCCCTCCAACAACTCTAGTATGGGGCCCGTCCCATCCGCCCCGTCTCGCTTCGGCTGTGGGGTTCGCGCCCGTCTGCGGAGGCTGTGTCGCGACGTGCCGCGACGACTTCTACTGCCACTACGACCCGGAGCGCCAAAAGGACGGGAAGGCCATACTGCCACAGTGCTCGACGTCCCTTCGCCGGCACTATGGTCCGGACACGCCGCCCATACTACACAGTTAGGGTCCTGTACCCTCGGACCTCCCCTTGGTCTATAAAAGGGGACGCCGAGGTAGAAAAAAGGGCTGGATCCTGAGATCTCCGATCCGAGACTTCAGTTCAGATCCTCACACTCCACACACACATCGCTGCTCGATCGACCCCTCGAGCAGCCAACCCGCCTCCTAGGGCAACACCGCTAGCCTTAGGCCGCAACTCACTCTGAGCAAACCCGTGTAATTCAGCTTGTACCCCCCTGTACGAGTACGTTTGGGTGCGAGATAATACAAGTCATCCCCCCGCTGGACGTAGGGCCTTCTTTGCTCGAACCAGGATAAACCTTGTGTTCATCTTGCATCACGTCTGAGAGAGGGAGCACGCGATATACAAATTTACTAGTTGGTGGTCTTGACCCCGGGTCATAACACCGACAGTGGGTCCTGCCAGTTGTTTCGTGACTCCAAATAGTGTACAGTAGCAGCCAAAATTTTATGACATGCCAAACTTTGGCTTTGGATTTGATTTTTGTTGGCACAGGTTCACCTTTGGTCCTATTTGTTTCTGCTTATATAAAATTGGGTTATATCGATAAAACAAAAAGATAAGAATCTCAATTCTCACCATTCGATTATTTCTAATTTTTCTGCGTTTCACTTTTTTTTTCAAGTAGAGAATCGAAAAAATTCTCGCGATAATGTGATTATAAGCCAAGAAAAAAAAAAGGCAAGGCCTTTCCGGCCCAGTTATATCACCCAGATCCAGCAGGCCCGGTTATAGAACCAAACCAGCAGCCAACCAAGCACGCTTTCTTCATCCTCTCTTCGCAGCCGCCGCGGCTCCTCGCTGCGCCAAAACCCTAACCCAAACCCCAACCCCGCTGCGCCTCTCCTCTCCTCTCCTCTCCCCTCCCCTCCCCTCCCTTTCCCGTACTGCAATTCGGACGAGCCGGCGCGAGTCTCGATGGGGAAGAGGAGCGGCAGCAAGAAGAAGGACAAGAACAAGGTCATTCTCCCGCCGGAGCTGCCGCCAGAAATAGACGACGATGAGGTGGATGTCAGCGAGGAAGACATCGCGTTCTATGCCACCGACAGCAGTAACGTTGCACCCTTCCACCGCTTCGACAAGAAGTCCATCGACAGGTTGGTGTCGGTGGGTTCCGGGCCGTTGCACTGTGCCTTCCAATTACTCCCTTCCCTCCCTTGCTGTCGCATTGCTCTTAATTGATTGAGCGTGGAATTTCTCTTTGGTTCGTGAAGGTATGTCGGGAGGGTCGCCGGACGCGACGAGGGAGAGGTCGAGCGCCTCTACGAAGAGCGCCAGAAGAGGAAAGCCACGGAGTCCTCGGGGAGACCCCGCGAGGATGAAGACGATTTGGAGGTCGACCCTGTCGACGCACTCCCCACCAA
Organism: Microstegium vimineum; assembly: GCA_022036555.1. Lineage (NCBI taxonomy): Eukaryota > Viridiplantae > Streptophyta > Magnoliopsida > Poales > Poaceae > Microstegium > Microstegium vimineum. The sequence goes on along the minus strand of CM039124.1, from coordinate 4,473,484 downwards.
GACGCTGCAAGGGGAGCTCGTCTACAATAGAGGTAAACCGTTCGTGACTCCAGTAGATACACAATGCCCGTGACTAATCATAACCATCAAGTCCAAGTCTCCAGTAGCATGATTATTGTGACAACTTTTAAACCTGTGCAAAACAGGAATGTCCTGTAAATTGCAATGCACTTGAAGTTAATAAAAGCATGTTATCAGTTGCAAATGACATTTTTACACATTGGTGTCTGAATTTTCAAGAACAATGATGTTTTATTTTTTCCAATTTTGTTCTGTTTGTGGTGTACTGATGTGAATGCTCACATAATTTTGTAACATGTATGCCATGACATGCAGCGAAGAAAGCAAGGTCTGAAGACAATACTGGCAGTGTTAAGACTAAAGCTCAAGTGAATGGTGCAGATGCCAAGAAAATTATTAAGAAAGATGAACCGAAGGGAAAATCTAAAAACAAAAAGGGAGATGATAATAAAGTGAAAAATATTCAATCTCAAACTGAAGTTCCAAAGGGACAACTACACTCAGATGTTCTGGTACTACTACTGTTCATTTCTTTTTAAAAAAATATGCATCAGTCAAAATTCCATTTTTGAAATCCTAGTTGGTTACTTGCTCTAGTTCATTTTAGGGCTTATAAATGTACCAGTTTCTTGGCTCCTTTCAACCTCAAGTAAGATCGAAAGTGGTTTGTACCCAATTTGAAGGTTTGATAACTCACTTGATGTTGACATAAAAAACACTTGTAAATAAAATGTTAACATAAAAATACTAGGCTTAATAAAGCAGAAGAGTTTGACTGTTTGAGCAAGTTAACTATCTCGCTGTTTATCAAAGGTTGGGTCAATCTAACAAACTACGGAAAGTTTTGGGCTGGGAGTGTTCCTACTGATTTACCATAATTTATACATTTTCTAATAAAAAAACCCCTCACATACGTTTTTACTATGCATGACACATGACAGGAGGAAGTGAAGGAGGAACTTTCAGCTGAGGAATTATTCGAAAAAAAGAAGGCTCAACTTGCTGAACTGGGAATGGCTATGCTTGAAGATCCTGAGTCAAACATTAGATCTCTCAATGATATGTTAAGTATAAGCAATGACAAGGACCAAAAGGTTGTTAAACTTGGTCTGATGTCCTTGCTTGCTGTGTTTAAGGACATTATTCCGAGGTATGTTACAATTAATTTTTATTATATACCTTGGCTGGATTTGTTTCTTCTCAATTTACCTATACATGTTTTTTATGCACACCGCAGTTATCGGATTAGGCAGCTGACAGAAAAGGAGCTAGCAGTAGAAGTTTCAAAAGATGTGAAGAAGACAAGATATTATGAGTACACACTTATTCGCTGCTACAAGGTCATACTCTGGGTTTCCTTCATGTATAGTGAAGTTTGCCGTAAATATTATTTATCTTGTGATTTTAACGGTTCATCGATTTTGGCGCTCTGGATAACTTCCAAAATTCTGACGGCTGGAGTTGGTTTGCTTTTGTGGATTTCAGGCATACCTACAGAAACTGATATCGTTGGAGAAGAAGCACCACTTTTATACAGTGGCTGTTCGTTGCATGTGTGCTTTATTAGATACTGCCCCACATTTTAACTTCCGTGAAAACCTATTGGCTAGTGTGGTAAAAAATTTAAACTCCTTAGATGATGTAGTAAGGTAAAGCTCTTATTGTGTGTCAATTCTTTGGCTGATCTGAAATTGTTTAAAATAATGTAGCTGAGTACTTTATAAACAAAATATTGCTGTGTCAAACCATCATCCTTATGTTTTTTATTTATTGGATACACCATGGAGCTAGGTAGCAGAATAATAACTTTATGAATTCATCTTACAGTGGTCTAAAATGTATTTGAGGATACAAATAATTTATTTGAGCAAATATTCCATACCCGATAGCACTGTTTGTGGTATTTGTTCTTACTCCTTGACAGCATTCTCTTAGTAATTAATTAAACAAGGAGTATTTCATCATGTGATAATGTATGCTATTTTTACTTCGGCGCAGTTTTGTAGTCCATTCGGTCTCTGAAGTAGTCCACATATACCTTATTTCCTTTTGTAGGAAAATGTGTTGTGAAGCAATAAGATCATTATTTATAAATGAAGGAAAACATCGTGGCGAGGCAACAATAGAAGCAGTTAGGTTGATTGCAGATCATGTGAAGTTCAATGATTGCCAGCTCCATCCTGATAGCATTGATGTATGGTGATTATCGCCTGTCTTATTTGTCATATGTATTTAATGTTCATATTTGTTTAAGAGAAACTGAGCATGGATCAATATTCTATCATTGCTGACTATGTATTGGGATGTTTATCTTAGGTCTTCCTGTCTTTGAGATTTGATGAAGATATTGGAAAAGATGAGACTGAGGAAAAGGTGAAACCAAAGAAGAATAAGCATTGGCAAAAAATCAGGAGGTTCCGAAGCAATTGCCAGTTAATGATAAGAAGAAAACCAGACGGGAGCTGATCTCAAAAGCTAGAAAGGAGGTAACATCAGATAAGGAATTTATTGGAAGGCCATGTGAATTTGTATAATCATTTCCATTGTATTTTTTTCAGGTTGATGCAGATCTTAGAGCAGTTTCCTTCACTCTTAATCCGAAAGAGAGAAAAAGGATACAAAAAGAAACACTTACTGCTCTGTTTGAGACTTACTTTCGCATTCTGAAGCATAGTGTGACCACTTCAAATTCAAGGTCTGTTTGATTTCTTTAGCTGTATCATAACAAATAATTCCTTCTTTGTGGAATTATATGATCTGCCTTTTGTTTTGGATTTGGCATGTTGATTTAATAGCTTGAAATTTCACTTCATCTTGGAATGAAGTTACCATCTGACAGTCATTGTATTGTTAAAAATGTCCAGGACCAAGGTGAATAACGTCTCCACTGGTGGCTCACACCCACTGCTCACTCCATGCTTGGAGGGCTTGGGAAAATTTTCACATTTAATTGATTTAGATTTCATGAGTGAACTTATATCTTGCTCAAGAAGCTTTCTGGGTTATAGCGACCGACAAGATGAAATTCCCAATGATAATGAACTGTCTGTCTCAGAACGTCTGCAGTGCTGCATAGTTGCGTTTAAAGTCTGGAGGAGCAACCTTGAGGCTTTGAATGTGGATCTACATGATTTCTTTGTGCAGCTTTATAAGCTCATATTGGAGTATCGGCCTGACAGGTTTTGACTCCTTGCTCTTGATGATAGCTACAACGAAGAAAACTCTCTGCCTCTTTTTTAATCTATATATAGTTACCATTTGTTGAACAATCCAAGATAACCTGCTACTGTATTATTCTTTTTCAAACAAAGGTACTCTTGGCAGATCGCAAAGTTTTATCACTAAGCATCATTAATGGTTTAAATCTTGTTGAGATCCCCAGTTAATTATTGCTATGGACATGTTGAAAATGCCTGTCATGCACTTCATCATACTTTTTTTTCATTTTCTTCCCCAAAAAAATCATTGTAACCTTGAAGAATGATAGTATTATGTCCATGCCTATTTCTGATTTTTTTTTCAATAATGTACACTAAATATTTCTTGGGGATAGTTGTCTTCTTTATTTTCTCCATGTCTTGATATTTGTGCCATTCTCAATATATTTTGTATAATTTTTAGGGATCATTTTCCTTGAATTAGCCTATGTAGTTATTAAGCTGTCTTGTTCCATGAAAATACTTCTTTCTGTTACATCCAGGGATCACGGCGAGGTATTGGCTGATGCTCTGAAGACACTTCTTTGGGAAGGCAAACAGCAGGATATGCTAAGAGCTGCTGCTTTCATTAAACGTTTGGCAACATTTGCCCTCTCATTTGGCTCTGCAGAAGCAATAGCAGGTTTGTTCTGGAGGTCTCATTTTTGTTTGTCCCATCCTTTTTGAGCTGATGCCTGCGAAACTTCTATAATATCCCAAGATGATTAATAGTAATAAGGATGCAATGGTTGCACGGAGCACTTGTCAGGACTCAGGAGTACTTGTCTCTATTTAGTTCAAGTGTTGGTTATACAATAAGTATAAGTATTGAATTAAACCTGCTTGAATACATTTCATTACTGACTGCTCCTTCTGTCATGAGATATAGCGTACTTTTGTTTTCTTAAGTCAACCCACTTCATGTTTGACTAAAATTGTAAGGAAATATGTTAACTTCTAACACATCAAAATGGTAAGTTATAAAAATACATTGTAAGTGGAGCTTATATGATGTAAAAAAAATAGTATTGTTCTTTTCTATAAATTTGGTCGAACTTAAGATGGGTTGACTTAGGACAAATGAAAATACACTTCATTTCCAGACAGAGGAAGTGGTGTTATGGGTATTAGTTATCAAGCATAATTTTCCTCTTTTGTTTAATGTCATAATTGTTTACATGTTTGATGGCTGTTATTTCAGCATTGGTCACACTGAAGCATCTCCTCCAAAAAAATAGCAAGTGCCGCAATATGTTGGAAAATGATTCTGGTGGCGGTTCACTGTCTTGCTTAGTCGCGGTATGTATTCTCATGTTCTTTTTCCATAATTGGATATCGACACTATGTATTTATTTGATCATTTTATTCCTCTTTTATCCAGAAATACAATCCCGAAGCTACAGATCCATATCTTAGTGGTGCACTCGCTTCAGTCCTTTGGGAGCTCAGCCTCCTAGAGAAGCATTATGATATCTCTGTTTCCTCAATGGCTTCAAATATCTTGAGTATGGCAAACTTGAATCCAACCCAAAACCCTGTTCCTATCTTGAATGTGAACCCTCTTGAAGCATACAGAGACTTGTCAATGGAAAGGGAACTATTAAAACCAGCTAGCAAAGCATTGCCACTGAATCTGAAAAAGAAGCGACGTGCCAAGGAGTTCGTTGCGCTAAGCCCAGATGTACTTCAGAAGGCAGGTTGCTCAGTGGATAAAGACGAGCTCGAAGAGAAGTTGCAGAACCATTTTGCTGTGCTAAGAGGCATCTCGGAGAATGAGAGGTTGAGGTCCGAGCTGAACCACACATTGTCATCCATAAACATGTACAAGGAGTACATGAAGCAGAAAAAGAAAAACATGAAATTTAAGACCGGGAAGAAAAAGGTAGCAAGGGTTTAGGCCTTTGGCTGTCTCATGTTCTGGGGATCTTTGCGCTCCACTGGTGAATGGGTGCAATTATCTCAAAATTTTGGCTTATTTCTCATGGCTACTATAGTGCAGTTTTCTGCTACCCTTTTGCCGTTTCTGCACACGATACTATATTGAAAGATTTGTCTGCATTCGTGATTTTGGGAAATGGTTCAGGCCTGATTTGGGGAGCTGTAGTTTTATCAAAAGCATCTGAAAAAACTTTAGTGGCTGTAACTTCTCTGCTTCTAGTACAAAGTGTAGGTTTTGAACTTTTGTCAGCTGGAAGCAACCCAATTTGTAGGAGAGCTCTCCAAACAGGTAGGCACAGTGCAACAGTTTTTCGAGCTTTCTATGAGAAATAGAAGAATCTTTGATGGTGGACTGAAGTCGTTAGTGCAAGCATATTCAATCTAACCAATGAAGACATGGCGCTCAAAACAGGAAATATGGCCCTTAGGACTTGGGAGAATGGTTTGTGGACACCCTTTGCATCCATGTATCGAACTTGCTTTCTCTTCTTAAATAATGTTATTATATGGCGCTCCTGCAAACTTTTTTTAAAAAAAGGTACAGTGCAACCGTCACAAGCTTGCGAGAAAACCTGCCTAACCACATTTGAAAGGAAACAGTAATTTTGCAAAAAATGAAGTGAATTTGTGCCATTTTTAGTGTTAAAGAACAGACACGTGCTGTAAGCCTGCATATGTCCTCTGCGGTCTGTTCAGCTAATCGTTTTTGTGGCTGATTGATTAGTCTTCTTAAATAATGTTATTATATGGCGCTCCTGCAAACTTTTTTTAAAAAAAGGTACAGTGCAACCGTCACAAGCTTGCGAGAAAACCTGCCTAACCACATTTGAAAGGAAACAGTAATTTTGCAAACATTGAAGTGAATTTGTGCCATTTTTAGTGTTAAAGAACAGGCACGTGCTGTAAGCCTGCATATGTCCTAATCGTTTCTACGGTTGATTGATAAGCTTACTGATGTTGTTTTAGCTACTTTTTGTTAGATAAAAATACTGTCCATAGAGGCCTGATAAACGAAGCGAACAATGTGGGTGCCAGACTACCTTACCTATTCTAACAACTGAATTTGATGATGTTTGTTTTATACTGTTGGGTCGTGAGAGAAACATTATAAGATACAGGTAAGCCGGGTTGATAAGTTAAGTGAAAAGGGCATAACATTTGCAAATGATATTTCTCTTGAATTTTCTGTCACACTCACTTTATGTAAAATACAGAGAATTTCCGTTGAACTCCCCGAAACAAGGAGCCTACATGTTACAGAGCACAGTAGATACCAGCGGTACCAGCGTAAACCTCTCTTCACGAGAATGGAGCAGGGTTGACGACGATATGCCGAAGCGGATTCGACACGTCACCGCCGCCAGCATGCTTAACAAACTCTGTGGGAGTGAGGAAGCTACCATGGCAGACGCATACTATCCTCACATCCTCGCCTTTCTTGTACCTGTACAGGAAGCCGTCGATCCTCCTGGTGTTTGGCCCTTCTACCTTGGATGACACCATTGGCATGTCCTCCATCATGAGCTTCCTGATGTCGCTGGTACTGCTCGTTTGTGTTGTGAGGGACCCAAGCGTCCGCAGGCGAGGCTGCTCTGTGGCAGTGCCATTTAGCGGCTTCTCAGCCGCCGCTTTGGTTGGAGGAAGCATGTTGTTTTGATTTGTATTATCAGATGTTGATGGACTCCTTGCATCTGTAGACTGGTTAATTGCGCTTCCACCAATACCTGGGAATACAACAGCAGAGATTTTGAGATTCTTTGAAGGAGAAAATGATGTAAGCAGAAACTGGAGGAACAGTTTGCTCTCCTTTTTTCAACAGCACAGTCAGCACAACGATACTGCAAAACTATTTGGTCTGGGCACTAACAATAGATTAGAATGTCAATCAAATACCATGGTCTACTTCAACAACAAACTTCAGAAAAGATTAAGAGGTCAACGATTTAAATGAATGGAACTTTTGATAAGAAGTTTGCGAGTGCAAGCATGTAGAAGTTTTGAATTGGATGTGTATTAGCTTCCAACATGGTATGCAGTCTTACATGACAAACATGAAGATAATTGTCCAAAGATTGTTCAACCAATCCACAGTGGCAAATTAATTTAAATCTTATGCCCCTCCTCGCCTTCTCAAGATAAGCTCGGAGATAACCAAATAGCAACTGAACTTCCAGGGTCCAGCTGCTAGTCGAGGACACATGGCAATTAATGGTTCATTGAAGAGGGAAAGAGACAGTCTCGAAAGGGAACGGATGTCAGCTAGCCAAGCAGCGAGAGTTCAGCTAACCTTGGCAAGTGGTGTAAGATTGTTATGAACTTGACAGAAGCTTGGACCAGGGCGTTTTGTCTACATTTTTGTTCATAGCGACACAATCCCAAATACTGAATTCATCACATGCAAAAGTATTCTCTTTTTCTGATGTACTTGGTTTACTTTTTTTTCCCCTATAAGCTCACTTAAGGTAGCAGAACGACACAGTTTCCAATTCATCTGTAACTACTAATTTGCAGTTTGCACCAAACCTGAAACTGAGACAAAAAATTATTTAGACTTGGTGTAGCGTGACATACATAAACTGTAAGATATGCTCATTTTCTGAGTTGCAATGGACAATCTATGATCGCTGAAAGCCTACTAAAGTTAGGCTGGTGAACACTGAATTGGGGAGGTCAACGAAAACTAGAACATGTGCATGCCAATTAAAATCATAATATGAATGCAATTATTTTCCATAATTGTATACCTAAGACGAGATCACGAGAGCAGCTCATAAACATGTCGTCTAGATCTTTTATCCATGCTTGGATTTGAGAAAGGAGTGGTCAAATTTTGGCTTACTGAAATACATCTAGAGCCCGTGGTATGCATCGTTTTCGAATGAAGCTGTCCTATATTTCTTCATATGGTTGGTTCAGTACACGCAACTTTCCATCTTACTACAATCTTATGGCCAGCAGCAATGTTTGAAAAAAAAATCTTGAAAAAATTTCCTCGCCAATAGGACTAGAGCTTGTGGGATGCAATGTTTGAAGCAATGGCCAGCCACAGTGCTGTCTTGGTTGCTATGATTTGTTGTGCGCAGCCAACTTTACATCCTCCTGCCTTGTTAAGGTACTCACAGAACGACCAAAAGCATGCAGTTGGCTGGAGTCAAGAATTGGGGTGGCTACTCACAGTAGCTAGCCACATGTGGACTATGCAATGGCTGGGAAATTTTGAAGTCAACCGGTGTGCTTCCCAAATCTGGTGCACGGCAACGAATACTAATGCAAATCAAGTCGTAATCGTAATGTTCTGAAAACAAGCATGCGCCACGCCATAAGCAGCAGCAGCAGCAGCAGCAGCTAGAAAACCATGGTAGCTGAGAATGAGAAGTTACAGCAACCATATGATCCCATTCGTGTGTACCTTGCTCCGTGGTGGTGCTTACGGAGTTGCTCCCCTGGGAGGCGATGGACCTCCTCCCGCCCCCGCTGAGGACGGCGGGTGGCGCGTCTGCGCCGGCAGCGGCGGCGAGGGGCTTGTTGGGGCCGGCAGGGAGCAGGGCACCCATGGAGCTGCGTCGGTCGACGCGCTTCCGGCGGGCCTCGAGGCGTCGGCGACTCTGCACCTCGCGTCGGCGCCAGCGCTCCTCCTCGGTCTCGGTGGGCAGCGAGGTGGTGCGCAGCAGCGGCAGCGGCGCGTCGGCGTCGGCGTCAGCGTGGAGAGAGGAGACGGAGCAGACGGAGGCGATGGAGGAGGAGCGCGCGAGGCGCGGGCGCTTGGCGTCGTTGGCAAAGCGGCCGAGGGAGAGGCCGAGGCTGAGGTCTACGTCGTCGGGGTTGCCGCCGCCCGCGGCGTGGTCTTGCGCGCCTGACCCCTCGCCGACGCCGAAGACGCGCAGGAAGTCCCTCGACGCCATCGGCCTCCCAGCCTGGGAGTCCCTGGACGCGCAGGAAGGAAGGATGGATGGATGAAGCTTGGGTGGGGGAGAAGGGAAGAATTGATTAAGAATCCATCACGGTGGCTGGCAAGCAACGACACGACGGACGAATGGGGAACAGCAGCAAGGTGGATGTCGGGAGCAAGCGCACCCGCCACGCGCGCGGACGAATCCTCCTAGAAGCGCGGGCGGGCGGGCGAGGCAATGGCCACCGCGGGCAATTGGGGGTAGGAAAGAAAGGTATGGCGACAGCTGCAGATTGGAAAACGAGAGAGGAGGAGGCGAGAAGAAGAAGATAAGAAGCGCAATCAGATAGATCTCCGTGCAGGGAGGGAGGGCGATTGGTGAGACTCGGGTCCAATCCGATCTGCCCCCACTCCGCCTCCGCCGCTCCATGATTGGGGTGAGCAAAAGGGAAGGCCTGCGTTTCTTTCTTTTTTTCTTGCCGTGGATGGATGGGCTAGCTGCGAGTGCTAGGCGCTAGCTCTAGCTGGGTCGGGTGGTGCTGTTGACGGTGATGATTAGTATTAGGCCTCGTTGCGTTTGCGTTGTTTGGTAGTCGTAATTGGTGATTAGCGGCAGGCAGGCGTGTTTGGTGGGGTGGAGGGGCAAGTGGTGGCGCGTGGAGGGAGACGACCGCGTGTCGGGGGCGGACCGCGCCGACACGCGTTGCTGTTGGCCAAGACGAGCCAACCAGCCGGCGATGAGCCGAGCTCCCCTCCTACAGGCTGCAGCTTGAGCTTGAAGCCGCGGCGGCAGCTCGGCCGGCTCGTGATCGGGGACGTGGCACGTGATGGACCAGGAGCGGGTGCGTACTGCTCCCACAAGTGGGCTCGGCAACTAGGCGGAAGGGGGGACGCCCTGACCCTGAAAGAAAGAAAGAAAGAAAGAAAGAAAATTTACACGGTACCACAGGACAGGAGGAGTAAAGACTAGGATAGGATCGCGTGTCGTGTCGACTCCGCGACGTGCCACGTAGGCCGCTGCCGGCCGGGAACAGCCGCCCCGCCACTTGCGCAAGTTGCGCCTGCTCTTGGTCCCCCAGCGAAGCCTCGCGCCACGTGGGCGAACCGGACGGCGACAGGAGGCCGTGCATGGCATGGAGGCCAGCTCATGGACGTGCTTGCATTAATTAACTAATAATTAATGGTAGCTGCAGCCTGCAGCTGCAACTTGAGCGTCGTCACCGGGTCGGTCGGTCACGTCGCCGTGCAGCAGAGCAGTACAGAGCGGACAGCTGCCTCTGCTGGGCTCCCGTGGGCCGTGGACCGTGGACCGCAGAGGCGGCCCTGTCGCTCTCGTGCGTGATCCGCCAGAGATCCCCTTCCCCCAAAGCCGAAGGTGGTGGGGGTGGGGAGCGAACCCAACGAACGTCGCTGGTGACCTGCTGCGCTGCATGCCCCGCCCAAACGCTGGAGTAAAACTTCAGTTAGAGCAACTCTAACAGTTTAGCAAATTTTCTTTGTCAAATGTTGTTATTTGTCAACTCCTAAAACAATATAGAGAGAAGAAAAAAAAATCATCTCCAAGAGTTTGACAAAATTAACTTGACAATTTCTTAAAATTGTGGACCCGATTGTTTTGGCTGCATTTTTTTTCCCCGCAGTATCCGGTCGCGCGCTTCTCTTCGCGCTTGCTTCGTCGCCGCCAGTTCGCGTAGTTGCGCAGACGTTCCTGCTCCGGCCAAGTCTCAGACTTTCCTTCCAGCCGTCGTGCACTGCAGATCGATCTCCAAGGTTCATGCCTTGCAGATCTCTCTCATACCTTCATCATGTGGAATCGTTGTATGAGGGCTTCCAAATCACGTGTACAGATCGATCTCAGCTGCACATATGTCATTTGTAGGCGTGCATGCGTCACGTGGGCTTCCAAATCACGTGCATGAAGACAGAGATCGAGTGCTTCTGTTTGGCGGCGGAGCTCCGAGAGGATCTCTGTAGATGCTGGCGAGCATCGCTGGCGCGAGCGCCGCGCTGTGGCCGTGCGCCAGGCGGACGGCGATGGGAAGAGCACCTCGTCCCCGGGAGGATGTCGTCGGAGCCGGAGTCAGGATCCAACGGCGCCGGGAGCACGAAGCGGGGCTAGCCACATGGACAGAAACAACACGGCGGCGCTGTTGCTTCTGGGGTTTCTCGCGGGAAAGAACCCCGGCGCCCTGGGAAGATATCACGCGAAGGGGAAGTATCTCGCTAGAGTACCGCGGGACCGCGAATGCCAAGCGAAGAGCCGCGCGCATATATACCCGGTATTTACCAAGTTGATCAAAATGACAATCTCATTTGTCAAACTATTGGACAGGTAATTTTGTGAATTTTCCTAAAAAACAAGAATGTCAAACCCATTTATCTAATTGTTGGAGTTGCTCTAAGATCTTGTTTGGATGCGTATGTATTGGCCTCAAACCACATAGATTGAAGTGTATTGGAGTGTATATTAGTTCAAATACACTCTAACACATGTGGTTTGAAGGAGATACCCAATTTCCAATGCAGTAATATTTTGGTAACTGTGTACTCTACTCCTATAAAACTCTTATCATCTCTTTCTTCATCAATACTGTGTCACATCAACATATTTAATGTCGATAAAACTCCATTGAGACTGGCGTAACAAAAACAGAAGTCATTCACATTTCAAAAAAATATTAGATTTTAACCATATATATATATAATATTTATAGATAAATCGTTGAGTATATTTTTATAATAAATTTATTTAGTAATATAAATGTTACATATTTTTTTCTACAAATCAGTTAAAATTAAAAAAGTTTAACATGTACGCATCTCGTAATATCATCTATCTCGGAATGAAGAGAGTAAACGCTAAGTAGTAGTTTAAAAAAAAACTAGACGCTAGTACACGGTGATGGTCCTCACGCATCCATCCGTCAAGGTAAAAACTTTTACACCCATCGGTTGCCCAGCGGCCATGTGGATGTGTAGTTTGACAAGCTAGGCCAAGGCGGCTGCTAGTCCTGCTACAGTACTACCTCCTACCTCCGTCCTCCAAAAATAAATACGACTACGTTTTCAAATTTCAATAGTCTCGTCCTCATAAAGAATAACTTTTACTCAAAACTACACCAAAAGGCTTAACCAAAGTATTAGGTCAGTCTCAATGGAGAGTGTCATTATACTGTTTCCAAGACTGTCATGTCTTCTAAAATGAAATGAAACTTGAATGAAACTCTCACCCTCAATGCAAAGTTTCAATCCAGAGTTTCATAAGCATTTAATTATACAACTCATAGAGAGTTGCTAATCGTGTCAAGAGAGTTTCATCCCCATGACACTCATTTCCTCTCTCTCGCTCTTCATTAAAACATTGACACATCAGCGGAAGTGCACATGTGGCAGGATATTAAATACAAATGAAACTCCAATGAAACCTCCATTGAGACTGGCCTTACTCCCTCGGTCCTAGAAAGAATCAATTCCTATAATTCATGTCAGTTAAACTTTTTTAACTTTAACTAACTTTATAAAAATGTAACAACGTCTATAATTTAAAGTAAGCATCATGTGAAAATATGGTCTGTGATAAATCTAATAATACTAGTTTGATATCATAACTTTTAATGTTTTTTTCTAGAAATTTGGTGAAAGTTTAACTAAGGTCAACTTTAGAAATGTATTCTTTCACAATGAAGGGAGTATAACCATGAGTAGTGATATTTATTGTGCAACCAAATATGCACATGTAGACTGTAAAAATATATTATATGGTGATCCTAATAATACTTATCTAGGATAACGAATTTTGATACTTGTTTTTGCAGCTTTTAAATTGTCTACATCCACAGGCTTTACAGCGGTACATATTCCCACTTTCAAAATTTCAATACATCAAATGGCGCGAACAGCAACAACAGTAGACAGAACCAAACAACGCTTGGCATTATCTAAGGGCCTGTTTAGTTGGATGCCTAGACGATTTGTCTAATAAAAAGTGTTGTCTGAGAGTTGCCTGGAAGTTTAATAGAATATGTCTGGTGAGACAAATAGATGAAAACTTGTTTGGTTGGAAGCCTCTGCCTAGAACACTAATATAAAATAAAACATTAATTTGTTTACTATTGTCATGTATGATTAGTTCAACACTAACTATTTATATATTTTCTACTCTTATAACATTTAAAAATAAATATGTATATATTTAAAAATAAATGTTTATAATAATAATAGTTATATACGTGTATTTAAGTTAAACTACTGAAAAAAATAAAATAGAAACATATTTAACCCTCTAATTATTAGTGGTCATTTACTTGATTTGACTTGAATAGATAAACTTTTTTTTTTGAGCAATTGAATAGACAAACTTAGAAGTACATGCAACTGCTATACATATTGATTAGCATGCCATCATTACCATTAGCCCAAGCAAGCAGCGCACTAGAGCCAGCATGTTTTCCAGGGCATTAGCGTGCCATCATGACCATTAGCCCAAGCAAGCAGCCCGCATTGGAGCCAGACATATGTTTTCCAGGGCAGTAACCAAACGACATGCAGGCAAGATCCAGGAACCAAACAACGCTTGGCACCGATCTATTGTAAAAAAAAAACGCTTGGCACCGATCGAGCAACAACAGTAGACAGAACCAAACAACGCTTGGCATTATCTAAAGGCATTAAACATGGACATACTTCTCATTATCGAATGCCATGGCAACAGACATTAAACATGGACAAGGATTTCTACAGTCCCGTTTTCATAACATTAGTGTCTAACCTCTCCATCCCGATTGGCAGATGACACAAGTTACGGACCACAGTCACAACAGCCAGTTGACAAGCTCATCAACGGCTACAAAATTCATCTACCACCAATGGGCAACTGCAACTACCAATCTCATAGCGACCCAACACGGTACCAAAAAATAATAATTACGCTGTCTGATCAGCAATGCTCCTACAAATAATCCCTGCACTCAGCTCACTTGAATGTAGCCTGATGCTTCCTGCTTTGATGTAAGTCTACTGCCTGATGCCCCTACGCGGCAACAGGAGCTTGCTTAGGGCCATTGTTCACCCTACGCGGCAACAGGAGCTTGCTTAGGGCCATTGTTCACGCGACTGAACCTCGCATTTCCGTTCTGATAGGGTCGAGGTGGGTGGACACCATTCCCATTCTGATGGTAACTGTTCCCTGGTGGAGGTGGCCCCTGTCCACGTCCAGGAAACTCGTTCTGATTTCTGAAGTTGTTCCTGCGGTTGAAGTTCTCGCCACCATCACTCCTGCGGTTGAAGTTCTCGCCGCCACCGTCGTTCCTGCGGTTGAAGTTCTCGCCGCCACCATCGTTCCTGCGGTTGAAGTTCTCGCCGCCACCGTCGTTCCTGCGGTTGAAGTTCTCGCCGCCAACGTCGTTCCTGCGGTTGTAGTTCTCGCCACCACCGTCGTTCCTGCGGTTGAAGTTCTCACCGCCATTGGCCCGTCGGTTGTAGTTCTCACCACCATCGTTCCTGCGGTTGTAGTTCTTTCCACCATCGTTCCTGCGGATATAGTTCTCGCCACCATCATTCCTGCGGTTGTAGAACTCCCCTTCATTCCTGCGGTTGTACATCTCCCCCTCATTCTGGTGGTTGAAGTTGTCGCTGCTTCTGTAGTTGGCATTGTCCACATAGCCACTTCCTCGCCCTCTGAAGTTATCACCATGGTACATTCCCCTGCCAGATTGGAAACGACCACCTACACCATTGTACAGGGCCTGAGTCCAATGACTATATTGCATAAATCGAACAATAGCAACAGTGTTTAAGAATGCCCAGCACAACAAATGAGAAACTGTGTTATTCAAATATTCAATGGAAAACAATACCGACCAGTACAAAATTACAAAAAAAAACAAGGTCAGCAGATACAGCAACCAAAAAGCATCTTGCTATGTCCCCTACACGAACTTGCAAGACACTCAATCCATTTCAAACAAGCTGAATTATCTGGATGATGATTTAGTATAAAAGGGGAAGAATTTGGCAAAACTTGTATCAAAATGAGCGCAAAGGTACATAGGGGAGGAAAAAAGGACTCTGATTGATATATCTTGACATTAAAATTTATGGTTTACTGCACTTCAGATCAGTCATGCTTACCTCGTGAATTGGCTCTTTTCGCCTCAATGCCGACTTCTTTGTCCTCCATATGAACCGGAGATGCCTGGGTGACAAATAGGAATCATAACTTGACCTCAGATTGTCACAACCACTATCAAACCGATATCAGGTTAAAATATCACAATCAAAAGATAGTTATCAAGCAGGAAAGAATTCAGCAGTAATCTGAAAGACTGAAATATCAATCATTAGAAATCATCTATCCAGCTGCAACATCCGCCGATAAATTCATATAAAAATGTGAATTCCAGTATCATGTATTTTACATGCTGACAGATTTTAAAACCACAAAGAACCATGAAAAGAAAAAAAAGATTACTTTATTTATGGGACTGCAAATTTTCTACTAGACAAGCACAGCAAGGTCCAGAAAGGAAACTAACTACTACTACAACTAAAGAGTATCAGTGATTGGAAGAATAAATAATAAAATACTAACCTCAATTGCTGCTTGCATAGACTGCTGGGACTCGTACTCCACAAAACCAAAAACATAACGATCGACCTGTACCAATACTATATGAATTTTCTAAACCAAATATTGCAGATAGAAGAACCCAAAACAAAAAGTTCTAACCTTATTGTGCCGGACTTGAACACCACCTGGCTTTATAGTCCCAAATTTCTTAAACTCCTCCTCAACCATTTCAATATTGGCATGGAAAGGCAAATTCTTGACGAAAATTGAATAGCCTTGCTCTGCAGGGCAAGTCAATACAGTTTTAGCATTGCTAATAATTATAAAGGACTTAATAATAGGAATAAGTCACAAGCCAAACAAACCATTGCGAGAAGAATTGTTTTGAGCAACAATCCCATCACCAGTTTCAATAGCCTGGGTAGGTTTCACGGATGGTTTTTCCAGACCTTCGGCAGCCTTGGACACTGGTTTAGGAGCGGGCTTCTGTTTGGAAACTGACGATGTTGTTTTGGCAACTGGAGGAGTCGGTGGGCCCTCCTTCATGACCTTGACCTGTGAGCAGGCCATAATAGGTATGTAATTAGTAAGACGCAAACTAAAAATCCATATAGCGATATCAGCCAAATCACTTCTACAGTAAACTAAGAACAGAATCATGTGTTATGTGAGTTAATAAAACATAAAGCTTTCGTGTACAACAATAAATCAAACAGAAGATAAATAACTCACAATGGATGCATAAGATTTCTTAGTAACATCTGTCTGAGTTGGAGGGGGTGGAGCAGCAACTAGGGCCTTTTTGGGATCCTCTTTGGGCACTTGCACAGGTGGCTGGGTTTTAACATTGGCAGTCCCATTAGCAGAGGGATCACTAATTTGCCTCTCTGTGACATTACTCTCAGCTGTCACATGGTCTGAGATCACACTCCTGTCAGCTGGAATAGGTTCTGGTAATGCTGAGCATGTTTCAGATGCAGGTCTACCATTCTGACTGATTTCATTTTCTTGAGTAGCAACTTGATTTATCTCAGATGGTTTCCTTTCCGAAATAAACCTAAATATATCAGTGAGAACAAAATAGCCACCACTTTCTTGTGGTGCTAGGAAGAATGACTGGGTAAACCTACGGAAAACGCCTTCATCTGAAGTCAAGGATCCAGTAACAACAATGAGCACCCCATCCTTGTGAGATAACTGTGCATCTGCAGTCTCTATCTCTGTTAAGCAGTTCCTGAAGTCCATGGACATAATTTTTTCATTAATGACCTGTAGAGAAAAAAGATGGATCCGAGAATTAATCTCAATTTCAGACAGCACGCCTATTGTACAAATAAGTCAATAAATCCCCATACAAGAACTTACACTCATAGTGCTCACATACACCAGAGTTCCATTGGAATCTGGTCGACCAAGAATACTTGAATCTTGGTAAAACTTGTGCACTTGATCTGGTTGCTCATGTAGAATTTGATAATATTGCTGAACAAAAGCACCACCTATCTATAAACGACAAAAATAACATTCAGATAATTCCATGCAATGAATAGAAATACAGGAGAATAAAGATTTCCATACCACGTGGGGACTTATAGGGTGGTTTACTGAGTTCCCGGCTTGCCCTGCCATTTCTGAAGGGAAGAACAAATTAATGCCTTGCCACAAAAGCACAATAGTTATGCCTCACAAGAACCACAAGCACAAGTGCAGCTTTTAGGAGTGAACAAGTAAGGGTAGAAAAGGAATTAAAAAATGACAAGCAAACCATAAGCATTTAGATCTGTCCAAATAGGTATAAGGTAACCAAGAATTTTGTATATATAGTAGTATTATAAAAATGACATGCCTGGTTTCAACAATCAGTCAAATAGAATCCATAGGTTACAAAGGCATAATTCTAAGCCCAAACTAGTAAACATCAGACATTTCCTAAGTTTCCTGTCCAAAAACCCCAACAAATTATCACCGACATAAGAGGATACTCAAAAAAATTTGAATAACAATCCCTTTCAAGAAAGTTCAAAATAGGTAGCCAATCATTCATGACACCTGTAACACAGACAGGGTTCCAAAAAGCGGAACTAAGCGCACGCTTCCGCGCTAAGCGGACAGGTAAGGCTTGGCTTTGGGGCATAAGCGCTCCCAAAGCGGCGCGACCGCCTTGGTGGAGCAGCGCACCCGCCGGGGCCGGGCGCCATCGACGGTCCACCGGAGGCGGGAGGGGAGCGGGAGGCGCGCACGCAGGGTCGCCGGCCGGTGTGCGGAGGACCGGAGGCGGGGCGCGAGGCAACTGGCGAGAGGCGGGAGGGGAGACGCTGACGCCAGAGAGAGCTGCGAGAGGTGGAGTAGCTGAAAAAAGTAGATCTTACCGGCTCCTTCTCCCTTCTCACGCGGGATGGACGCCGCTGCCCCCTGGATCCACGCGCTGCCGCTCCTCCTCCCTCCTCACGCGCGTAGCCGACGGCGGAGAAGAAGCCCGGCGGCCAGGAACGACGGAGGAGGTAGGCGAGGCAGCGATGAGAGACGAGACGGCGCGGGAGGCAGGGCGGGAGGGACGGAGCGGAGAAGGCGGATGTGCTCCGTCGCTCGGCGGCGCGAGGGGAGGGTGTGGGGCGGCGGGGAAGAAAGGTTCAGGGTGCGCGTGCGCGAGCCGCGGTATCGAATTAGGGATTTAGGGTACAAGCGTCTCACAGAATTTCCTAAATATTTCTCCTTCCGAGTCCTAATCCTAAAACAAATATTACGAGAAAAAATAAACATCTCAAAAAAAATTCTATATTATTTCTAAATTATCCGCTCGGCCGGTTTGATCGTGAATTCATTTTAATAATCATAATTTAGAGACATATTAATATTAATTAAGCTAATACGATTTTATATGGTTATAATTGCATATTATTGCTCACTATATGAGAGACAATACTTATTTGTTGTATTTTTATCGTATGAAAGGGAGTTTGAACAACATGTTATAAGTTGCAAATAAAAATATAGAATGGTGATCTATATAATCAATTTCAATCTCTCACCCTATGAATTTAAGATAGGCTTAAATGTGGACTTTGAAAAGTGGTGGAATATCAAATTCCAAGTCAAGTAGCTTACTTTATTAAGATAGATTTCAATTCCTCCAATTCAAGGGATCCAACCCGTTTTTATTTTTTATTTTTTTCACGCCTCACCTCTACCGAAATCAGGAACTTTACCCACCACTTGGAAGCGCGTAACTTGACGCGGAACCGAGTGACTTTTCTCAAGTTCTACAAGATTAGAAGAATGTGACTTTTCCTAAGTTCTACAAGATTAGAAGAATAGATTAGGAGTTGTCCGAGAATAATTTTTTCTCACCCAGTCTTTAGGTTGCCGAGGATGGGAGGCACGAGGCACAAGGCCTTCGCGTCGTAGTCGGCCAGGGGCTCGAGCGGGAGAACCCTATTACCCAGGAAATGGAAGGTAAGGGAGGCACAAGGCCTTCGTATTTCTTTCTCGAGGCCTGTTGTTTACCTTTCCCTGATGAGCAGGGCTGGAGAGCAAACTTGCCGAGGTGAAAGCGGACACATTGTCAGCGCGAGAGGCCCTAAAGATGCAGAGGAGCAAGCACTTCGCCCTGCGGGCAGCCGTTGAACTAGTGAGTGGTCCCCTACATAGCACGCCAACTATCGGTGTCTAGAATCGCGCACTAGATGACCTGACGGCAAATTTATATGTGTGTGTCTATGCTTGAATGTTCACAAAGTGAACATAAGAATGTATGCTAGTTCGACCAGAATATCCCTACCTCTAGTGGTGGTCGATTCTCATGTTACTCTGCACTAAAGTGCTCGTAGTAGGGGCTACAAGCGGTCGATAAGGGAAGATGGTCTCAACTCTCTGGTGTGGAATGTTCCAAGGTTCGTTGAGCATGGGTGTTATGCTCTACTGTGCTTTTGTTTTGATGTGTATTTTTTTGTCCTCCTCGTGGAGGGTCCTGGCTCCTCTTTTATAGCTTGAAGGGAAGGGCTCGGGTTAGAGCGTGTGGTAGATCTAAAAAGTGCATAGGAAAGAAAGAGAAAACAAAAAGGCCTTGGGAGTGTGTCATCCTCCTCATTTAGGGTTGGCTTCTAACCTTGTAGCATAGAGACGACATGGTTGTCGAGTCGCGACCTCTCCGCCTACGAGTGCAACATGCTTTTGTCAAGGCCGACTAGTATGCTCTTGTACCGGTGAGGATGGGAGAAACATGTGCCTTGACTTGCTTAGAGAGGGGGTTAGGCAGTGCAAGGGATGTGGTTCATGTCACCGTAGGAGTATGGGTAACTAGTCGGGGTGGATGTGACTAGGGCCATATCAAATGGCACAAGGCATCACTCTCCCATACGTTGGCTTGAGTCTTGCCCACCTTGTTCCCAAAGAAGTAGGTGATGTGTTTTTTCCCTCGGGGGCTAACTGAGGTGCTCGGGCGAGGCGGAGATCGCCCCCGAGGGTCAGGTTGTGCCCAAGGGATTAGGACATGGCTCGAGCGAGACAAAGATCACCCCTAAGGGTCCGGGCGTGCCCGATGAATTGAGACAAGGTTTGTCAATAGTGTTTACTCATTGCCTCTGATTAGGTATCCCGGATACTAATACCCTACAGAAGTGGCGATCTATTATTTAACTATTTTTAGTAAGTTACATTAATCTTCCTCATTCTTTGGTGACAAAAATAAGAAGAAAGACACCAAAATGAAGAAGTTCATCAATTTCACTTACAAGAATATTGATCATAGTTCATTGAGCATTTATTCTCAAGTATTTTGTCGAGTGTTTGCCTGTGTAGACATCCACAATGCAAATCGTCTAACATGTTAGGTTTTAAGTTGCGTTATTCATGGCGTAGGTACTATCTTCTATATCTATATCTATACCTAATAATAAAGAGGCAAAATTTCTCCGCGGTATGATCTTTCCTAACTAACTCCATGAATGCAAATGTCTCTAATCGTTTGTATACTACAACATCCTATTTTTATATATAGGGATTAGACACGAGTATATTTAAGGATCCTATTCTAATTTAAATAGAATACGACCGAGTAAGATGAATAGGAGTTCTAATCCTAATCCAAATCTAAATAGTACTCCCTCCATCCCAAATTGTAAGTCATTCCAAGAATCTTGGAGAGTCAAAACATCTCAAGTTTGACCAAGAATTATAGACAAAACTATAAAGATTTATAACATCAAATAGGTATACTATGAAAATATAATTGATAACGAATCTAATGATACTTATTTGACATCATAAATATTATTATATTGTTATATAAGTTTGGTCAAACTTGAGAAACTTTGACTCTCCAAGATTCTTGGAATGACTTACAATTTGGGATGGAGGGAGTAAAAGGCAGAAGCAGAGATTTATTTCTAATTCTATATATATAATTTGTGTTTATACAAGTTTCAATAGCTCTTGTTTAACATGATACTGAGTTCGGTTCTAAAACCTATTGAGTCGTATATATGATCTAAACTCGAAAACAACCAACTTTCCATACAATTTTTATTCCAACATGACTCATGATGAAATACCTCCGAGTAGGATAAATAGGGATCCTAATTCTAATATAAATCTAAATAGAAAAGAACATGTATTTAGCTCAGAAAATAGCAATTCAATGAGTTGATGATGAAATAAATAGAAAAATATAAAATATGAATAAATATAAAATACTCTGTGTATTTTTAATTAATGTCCAGTTTTTTCTCCCGTTGCAACGCACAGACATGTTTGCTAGTGAAATCTAAAGTGCTTTTGTAACGTGTTGATATACCTAACTATCATATAATATAATTCTTCTTTCATCGAAAAAAATAAATAACGATAAATTTGAAGCGCCTTAGCAACTACACTATGGAATTATCCATCAATGGATCCTGAGTAGACAGTTTTTTTATGATTACACAACACAACTTAAACATTTACAACGTAGACATAACCACCCCTAAAAATATACTCACAACATATGAGCATCTTCGCAGATTGGGCCAACAAATTCTCAAGATTGACGAAGCCACCACAAAATCCTCGTTGTTGACAGAAACATTGCCTATCACACGAAAGCATAACATCGTTAAATCCTGAATTTCGCTCCCCTTCCCTTAGGAGGAGGTCGAATCCAAGACATGAGATGCTACTAAGCTCTTATAATCATTAGACTATATACCCTCTTGTGCCGTGTAGGTAGCTTAACTAACTATAAGCTACATTTATTCCACCTATTTATTATTCGTATAGTATTTCCATATGATATTTTGTTAAAAAGTTTTGAATGTTCTACTAGTCTAAAGATGTTAAATTTTGGTGTTGCATTAGTTTACATGCAATGTTCTATGATTTTTTTAGTGCAATGTCACCTCTGGAAAAAACATCAACACTAGAATTTGACAATGCTAGGCGTGCCCATCTACCACGAGGCTCCTTTGGCAACTTTGTCTCTTTGAGACCATTGACCTCTTTGAAAGTACTCGTAGAGTTGGGGTGTGTATGCATTGTAGAGGGTGAGTTTGTGTACATGTGAGAATTGTGTCTACACTATATTTGCAAAAACTAATTAAAATTTAATAAACAAATTAAATTAAGGCACCAACAAGAAAGAAAAACAAGAAAGTTAAATTCAGTCATCAAGACCAAATAAATAAATAAATTGGGCTGAAATGGCCAAATCTGTTAACTAAGCATACCAACAGGCCCAAGTGCAACCTCCTCTATCTCTCTCAAAAAAAAAAAGCCCAAGTGCAACCCAGCACATATATCTTCCAAGTTCCAATTCCAACCCACCCGATCGACGACAGCTGATCCGGGTCTCCTCCATTTCCTGGGGGACCCGTCGATCCGATTCCGATCCCAGCCCTCCTCCTCACCGCCACCGGTGGCAGATCTAGATCGGAGCTAGCCAGCCAGCCCGGCCGACGCCGCCCGCCCCGGCGATCCCCGACCCGAGATGGCGGCCGTCCCTTCTGCGGAGACCCTCGACGTGCACAGGGACAGGTTCGATCTCGGTGTCTTCGTAGGCGACCTCGCCCTCGACGAGGAAGTCACCAGGTACTACGATCGTCAGCTCTTCTGTCTCGGACGGATTGCGTCGTGTGCTGCCTGCTGTCTCTATCGTTCTACCATTGCAATTCTCAAGTGTGCGCTGCTTCATCGTTGCCAGTGACGACGAGTCCCTGGAGGGGCTGCAGCAGGAGCTTGACAACTGCAAGAATGACCAGGTGTCGTGTTTTACTCCAGCTTATAATATATGATATATGTATAGTACTAGATAGTCAGCTTACGCCCTACTGAGACCTTGAAGTAAGTGGATTGCATTGCTGCCCTTGTGAGCTTGTCGCAATGTTTGGGTACCGGCACACTGTATGAAACATGTTCCCTTGCCTCTTTCTTGATGATCA
The DNA here is from genome assembly GCA_022036555.1 of Microstegium vimineum. Taxonomy (NCBI): domain Eukaryota; kingdom Viridiplantae; phylum Streptophyta; class Magnoliopsida; order Poales; family Poaceae; genus Microstegium; species Microstegium vimineum. Next base: position 4,450,459 of record CM039124.1, on the reverse strand, counting down.
CTGTTGTTTTCATTCTTCGCATACGCAGGAAGTCGCAAACATTCTGGCCAATGGCATCAAACTGCGTGAGTACACAAAAGGTGTCGAGAATAACATACGCCAAATTGAGCTGGATTCAATACAGGTGGTTGTTTTAGGCACTGTTATCACTTTTCTCTTCCTAGTTAAGCAATTAAATGCCAATTATGCTATGGGCGATCAAATGTTGATAGAATCTCAACCTGTTTTGTTGAATAACTTTATGTTGAATTGATATGACCATTCTCTTAATCAAAACTCTTTCTGAATCACCAGACAATTGTTCAAGAGTAGTGAAGTTATGTGTAGACAATGGACTTGGGACTGCTGAGATTTCATAGCGCTGCTGAGAAAGAAATTACTAGTGGTTACTGTCTTGACATTAAGAAGTTCTGTCTTCCTTTTGTTTGTAGGATTACATTAAGGAAAGTGAAAATCTAGTTTCTCTGCATGATCAAATTCGCGATTGTGACAATATTTTGTCACAAATGGAAACGGTTCTGACTGGATTCCAGGTAATTACATATCCCTTTTTTTGTGTTAATACTACATGAGACATTCCTGTACATGCTGGATAGCCAAGAGAGTAGCTGTACACAACCTATGTCAAATTTGGGCTATGCATTTTGTTATTAGCAGTTCAATTAATTGTTTCTGAATTTAGATTGTTAGTTACACAAAAATTTACCTAGGGTATGACCCTTTACATTCAACATGCCATGTAGTAACTATAATAGAGATGGAACTATGCACACCAAGCTCTGCATTTTCTCTGCTGCATTCCATGTGTTATGCAAGGATTGCAATTTCAATTTATGTGACCCATTTAACAAATTCATTGAAGGACTTTGGATGACACCTTTTCTGGATTATTAATGGTTCAAGACTTATAATTTGATTTAAATGTGGAAAAACCCGTTTTAATCCCAGACTATTCAGGCTTTACTGGTTCTCTGTATGTCTACACCTTTAGATAAAAGCTGACCCTCCTTTCTTTACTAAGTCATATTTGAATGTTTTGACTTCTGTGGTAGACAGAAATTGGTTCCATAAGTTCGGAGATAAAGGTCCTCCAAGAGAAATCTATGGACATGGGATTAAAGCTGAAAAATCGTAAGGTCTGGTTCACTGCATATATTGTATATTTCGTTCTTAGGTTTTATTTGTCATTAGTTTCTTTGTTAAGTCTACTCTATGTCTATGTCGGACATGATGTTCTCCATCTCCCGTGTTTTATGGTTTACCTTGCTTATCCCTTTAGCCGGTGTTCTTGTCTGATTTCTGTGCACGCAACTATGAAAGTGACATTGTTAGGAAAATATTAGATTAAATGATGTTTCTTATTAGTTACATTTATCGATGGACATGTAAGTATAAGTGCTACTATCACATATAATTCCATTTTGCTTTTGGCTCACATTTCTTAGAATTGAGAAACGAGATGTCTTAAAATCATATGAAGCAATAGGTCCCTAATATTTCAAGTGGAGACATTATCCTCTGGTCCATCAGAACTCAGGAATAGTTCATTTCGGAAATGGTCCCAGTATTCATAGCTTTTATGCATAATATTTATCTTTTCTTCATTCATGTTCAGCTATCTTTACGATCCTTATGTTGTCTCTTCTCTTTCGGAAAACAAATTGCAGGCAGCAGAGTCTAAATTGTCAAAATTTGTGGAGGATATAATAGTACCTCCAAGAATGATTGACATAATTGTTGATGGAGAGGTTGTTACTTACACTCTTTAATCATGCCAGCTTTCGACATTATCAGGTTTTGTGTTTATTTGTACAGTGTTGATTAGGTTTAGTATATTTTATTCTATGATCAAAGTGGGAATTAGTATAGCATTCAGTTGCAACGAATAATGCAACTTTCTGCTATTTGGGTTCGTGTGTTAAATGATGGGATCATTTATTTTGTCCCTTTGCTTCTCTAAGAAACCTACAAATTACAATTTTACTAGTGAAGCATATCTTATCTTAGATGATACTATACTCCCTCTGTATCGGAAATAGAAGACGTTTAGGACAGCGACACGGTCTCCAAAACACAACTTTGACCCTTTGTTTTTATAAAAATATTTATGGAAAAGTGATATATGTATACTTTTATGAAAATATTTTTCAAGACAAATCTATTCATATAATTTTTACATTTGCAAACTCAACAATTTAAAAGTTATAGATGATTTATATTCCCAATGTTTGACTCAAACCTTGTCTAAAACGTCTTCTATTTCCGATACGGAGGGAGTATCTGTTTTGGTGACATTTTTTTTTGCTGTTGCATATATTGGTTCCTCAATCTTTCACTGTTTTTCTTTAGCTATACAAGATTTTCTTTGTCAGTTTTGACATATCACAAGTCACATGGATTACGTTAAGAGAAAAAAAAACAAGCCACACAGATCTACCGTGTTTCTCCATCAGCATAGCTTCTTCTGTAGTTGGAGCAGTGCTCATGAGCTTTTCTTTAATAGACTTATGAAAATATTTTATTCAACAACCATGCAGGTCAATGATGAATATATGAAAACACTTGAGACTCTAAGCAAAAAAATCAAATTCGTTGATGCTGATCCCATGGTTAAATCGTCCAAGGCTCTAAAAGATGTTCAGCCTGAGGTCGAGAGACTACGACAGAAAGCTGTCTCAAAGGTTTGAAAAACAATTGTTGGTTCTTAAGTTCTGTTGGCCAATCATCTACCCACTTTATTTGTTTTCCTTCTGTGGTTTCCCATGTATATGCTTTGTCAGCATGATGTGACTATCAGAGCTAGTGCATCTTGCCCGTCTTGATGCATGATGGCTGTGAGCTGACACATCATATGGTAAACTTGCCATATGCATGTTATGTAATGACATCTAAGTCATATTGAAAAGGGAACAAACTTAGTAGCACTGCAGTAGGATATGAATTGGGTAACACATGTCATTGACAATTGGGGCCTAGGGCCAGTGGCACATAGCTACAAGTTTCAACTTGCAATCTTTTTGCAGGATGAGGAACTTACAATTGTTCTATGCAAGTGATGATGGACAATTACTTGCAGTGAGATACTATGATCTGGAGTGATAATGAGTTATCAAACCTTTCTGTTGAGAGTTCCTGTGCTGTTCTTTGAATTTTTATTTGCACTAATATATTCATACCAGGTGAAATGTGAGCAGTAAAATATCTTGCGACCGAATGGATTACTTGCGAAGAGTGTCAATAGTCTATAATAGCCCATAATCGCCATACTTGTTAATGCACTATCATGAATAAGCATGATTTTTTGATATTTCGTTTAATTTGCATTAATACATGGCAGTTATAATGGAATCTATGATTTGAACCTTTTCCTCACTGATTATTTATCTGTAGCCCATCCAATAGTATAAGGCTACAGCAAAGAGTTACTGATGCATGTCCAACTTTTCATGCAGATTTTTGAGTTTGTCATCCAAAAGTTCTATGCCTTGAGAAAACCAAAGACTAATATTCAGATTCTACAGCAGAGTATTCTTCTTAAATACAAGTATGCCAATTTTTCCTATCAAACGCCTATTTGGCTTGTAGCCTTGTACTATTGTTTCTGTTTTCATCAGTACTTGTCTCTTTCACCATGTCTCTGCAAAGTTCTGTGAACTAAATAATGGTTTCAATATTATAATTCATGCCACTGCTGCTTCTGAGCTGGCGCATCCACATATCATGATTCATGAAGAAGGAAAGGGTAGACCACAGGGCAACGGGCAATGGCGTAGATCTTTTCAGTGTAGTGGTCGTAGGGAAGGAGGAGAGGCGGTGGCTGAGACTGCTTGGAGGAGACATGGATGGTGAAGAATTGGCCCAGGATCAAAACAGACAGACAGAAGCAAATCAGCCCAGGCCTGTAAATGGACCAAGGTTGCATCGAAGGCGCATTAGAATATTAGATTGTGGTGATAGTATCCGTGTCTACATATACCTATGGAAAAGTTTACTGCTATTTTCGATAATCATGCATAGGCTGTCATCAGTAGTGTCATACTCATGGAGGACTGAACAAAAACTGGACAGATAGCTTGTTAGAGTTTAGATCTTGTTGTCTATGTGGAGATTGGAGAATAAAAACCTATAAGTGGTAGCACTTGTTGACAATTAAGTATGAATTACATATTTAAATGCTCATTGTATCAACGAACTGCCAGGTTTGGATTCTGAACCACCGGTTGGATTAGTGAACCATTCAACAAATCATTCAACCAGTTTATTCGCTGGCCCATTTTTAGTAGCTAGCTACTATTATACCTTTACTGAGTGAATATGAAAATTTCTGAATGTTGCAGAAGCCCATGTGGTTAAATTAACACTCTTTTCATAGCTATGTGTTTTATCTGTGTTATTCTGTTCTTTTGTGTAATCTCTAACTTTTGGCCATAATGCTATCCAAATGCAGGTACACGATAATTTTCCTTAAAGAACATGCTAAGGAAATATATGCAGAAGTTCGTGTGGCGTATATTGACACCATGAATAAGGTGAATGTCACATTAAAACTAGCAGTGTGATCTGAATAAGTACCAAGCAGTCAACGTAACCTGTTGATTTTTGAGTAGGCTTCTTATTGCATTGGTAGTAGCCTAGTAGGTAGTGTGGAGGTTTCTTATGATGGTTGCAGTTCCAAAAGTAGAAAGTACTAACAATAGCAGAACCAGCCATCAAGATTGCAGTCCCGCATTTGGCAATGTAAACCACATTCGGCTATCAAAACAAATTGCATTTTTTAAATAAAAAAACAAATTGCATTTTGATGTACTAAATTATTTTGCCCTTGTACATCACCTACTATACCTTCAATCTTTCTGGTAAAAAAGAATAAAGTGTCTTTGTCTCACCTTTTCTTTTAACCGTGCTTTGTAGATATACAGAACCGTGCAGATCCTTGCATTAATTAAGAAAAATAGAGAACTGAATTTGGGATAAATATGGGCTTAGTTCATCCACATGGGCTACTTGCTGAGGCTGATCACGAGAATCACCATACTGCGGATTGACTTCAGTATATTGCACTTGTTTGGTTCTGCTGTTGAAGGCAAGCCACCATCCATCACTGCATATCTGCTTCCACAGTCACCCTTCCCTGCTAGCTGTTATCCCTTTGGTTGTGTCGTGGTTTTCTGAAGTGAGACGAGAAGGTTCAATCAATCCTTATGGCTCAGCCTGCTGTGCAGTGGCATTGTGACTGTGCCTTCCCAGCAGCCTCCTATTGGGACTTGGAGGGTCGTTGTTGTGTATTGGTCTTGCAACTGAGCGGGGTTGTTAAAACTTTTCCCTAACACCCCCCTCTTTTCAGTTTCGCCGCTGACCACTAGTGCCTAAGGGTTCAAACATTGACTTTTGACTATAAACTTCTCTTGGTCAAAGCAAGAGGGGTTGCTATTTGTTTGAATAGACTGCTTCACTTGGGGGTTCAGGATATACGGCTTTAGTCAATTTGGGACCTGGATCTGTTCCTGCCTGTCTTTACTCCTTTCTGCTACTGTGCTAATTACTTGTTTTAGTTTTCTGGCACCAGCCTTCATATATGTCAGCGTTGTTCTAATTTTCACTTGGAACTTTGTAAGTCTGCTACCATGTAGCAGAAAAGAGAACAATAAAAGACCTATACATGTGTGCATGACCAACTTTAGTTTGACGTTTTTTAGATTTTTTGCTATTCCTACCAATTGTCAGGTGTTAAGTGCACATTTTCGTGCTTACATACAAGCGTTGGAGAAACTACAGATGGACATAGCAACTTCCACCGACTTGCTTGGTGTTGAAACCCGAAGCACAGGCTTCATTTTCTCCATTGGAAAAGAACCTCTGAAAACCCGTCCTTCAGTGTTTGCTCTGGGTGAACGAATAAACATTTTAAAGGTGAACCTATTACCACTTCCATTCAGATAATGACATGATGTTCAGAATTTTGAAGTTCATAAGTGGCTCAATTGGTAGTGGGAGCTTAACTCAGTTATTGTGGTAGTGGCAACTAATCAGAACTTTCTACACTGTTAATAAGATGTTTAATTTGTGGACAAAGCTTGCCAATAGAAGTTTAGCATTTGTAATCAGAGAATAAGCCCATTATGCTCAAACCAAACTGTTTGATTATTTAATTGTCCCTAGTTTCAGCTTGCCTGTATCTGTACTTACACCCATTAAGCGGTAGTAATTATAAATTTATAATAAATGAACTGTTTAAGGATTTGAGATAAAGCAGTTTTCGTTGGTTTATTGCAATGTGGCCTTGCATTTATTTATTTTTAATCTTTTGAACTATATTATTGCTGAAGGATTAATTTGCTCAAACTACCAAGTACCAAGCATAGTAGTGTAAGTTATTTTTTTTGCTTTCTTTATTATACCAGGAAATCGATCAGCCAGCATTGATACCTCATATAGCTGAAGCGAAGTCACAAAAATACTCATATGAAGTTCTTTTCAGAAGCTTGCAGAAACTTCTTATTGATACTGCCACTTCAGAGTAAGCTTTGGGTTGCCATCTTGTTCACATCTTATTTTATTTATGATGATAAAGTTCCTAATGTGACATATATAAACAAATTGCAGATACCTGTTTACTGATGATTTCTTTGGCGAAGAATCCATATTCCATGATATATTTGCAGGTATTTCATCCTGTTTCCATCAAGTTTGTTTCACTTTTATTGCTATCTTGTGCAGAGTACACCTATATTTAACTGCTAGCATGTTGCCCTTACCTTGCACATCCAATATTGCTTTCATGCACTATTTTTTCCAATCATACCAATTGCATTAATGTATCAATCTCATACGCGTGATACACGCACCAAAGTTTCATGCATACATCCAATGAGTGGGGGGGGGGGGGGGGGGGGGACAGGATCTGATTAGTTGCATTATTTATGAGTTCTTTACTTTTTTTAGCTACCATATCACTAAGCCGAGTTTCTTATTTTCATCATAATATAGTTCTCCCCATTAAGGAGCATATTAGACCTTCTAAGTTCCGTAGAGGTGGTTGTAAAGATCAGCATATTTTCCATTGTTATGCTGACCGAAAATGATTTTAAATTTAAGTTGTGATTGTTTCTGTTTTGCCCCCTCAGGACCGATTCAAGTTGTTGATGAACATTTCAATGCTGTACTCCTGAACTGTTATGATGCAATTGGCATAATGCTTATGATCAGAATAATTCATCAGCACCAGGTGAACTTTGATTTACCTTATGATGGAATAGCTAATGATATCGACATTTCTACGTCTTATTAAGAATAAAGCTGAGGACAATTGTGGTTTCTGTTCTCAAAGTGGCTGTGAGTTGTGATCAATTTTTGGTAGATATTGGTTCACCCATCCAATTTCTCTGTTCAGTTGGTTGGAAGCTATCAGTTTTCACCTAGTTGGGAAGTGTAGATTAAACTGTATGCATTAGATTGTCTTACAGTCCCATGTGGTTGAAAATCTACCCTTTTTTTTTTGTATTTTTGGGTGTTTCATTTTAAACATTGTATCTTTCATTTAGTGCATAAACTGGTGCAAGCAGCTGGTACATACCTTTAGCTAAATCTCAATGGAATGTGTATTTTGTGCAGCTCATCATGTTTAAGCGGCGAATCCCATGTTTGGACTCTTACCTAGACAAGGTCAGTTCTGAATCCATTCTTAGCTCCTTATGTGAGTGTTTTCTCTGCTCCATTTCCTTTATTTGAATGACAGCACAATTTATGGACAATGGACAGGTTAATATGTCACTCTGGCCTCGCTTCAAGATGGTGTTCGACTTGCATTTGAACAGCTTGCGAAATGCAAATATTAAGACTCTTTGGGAGGATGATGTCCATCCACACTATGTTACAAGGAGATATGCTGAATTTACAGCTTCTCTAGCTCATCTCAATGTGGAACATGGGGACGGTCAGGTTAGTTGATCACATAAACAAAATTGTTTACTGTTTGCTGAATTTCTTCCACCCACACCCACACGCCATGCCATAAGTACATTCTGTAGCTCATTGACATTTTAAATTTTGGCTTCTATGTGCAGCTTGATTTAAATTTGGAGCGATTGCGGATGGCTATTGAGGACTTGCTTGTTAAGTTGGCCAAGATGTTTGCCAAACCGAAGTTGCAAACTATTTTTTTGATAAACAACTATGATTTAACAATTTCGATTTTAAAGGTAGAATTCTCGAGCTGTTTTTAAATGGCAACCCTTTCTGTTATAGTAACTTCCCAGTATGTTAGAAATTTCTAAAATAATACTACCATTGCCTTATTGAATTTAACATTATCATCAACATAAAGGAAGCTGGAACTGAGGGTGGCAAGGCACAGCAACACTTCGAGGAGGTTCTGAAGAGCAACATTGCAATATATGTGGTATGCAGTTTTATAGCTTGAACATCTTCTTTTTTCCTTTTTTATTTTGAAACGAATATAGCTTGAACAACTGTATGGCAAAATACTACTCACTGCATTTCTTTAGCTTGCTGGTGGAACTTCCAGAGTTCAAACAAATAAATACATAAATCTAGTTGGGGTATTAGCTTCTTATATGACTGCCAAGCCTTCATGACAATGAAATATGGCAAATTTGTACAAAGTAAACTAGGATAAGCTCATGATTTCTATTACCTAGTGGAAACACATAAAAATTCATGTGTTTAATGCTAATGACGTTAGAGGGAGCTGCAGTTTGTCTCTGTTCATTCAAGGACTGCTGTGAGACTGTGACGTTCATGTCATGTCCAATTTCTTGTGTGCATTAATAAATAATAATACACTAGCATTTCCTAAAAAAAATTCTACCGAAGTTTCTTGATACAATGGATGCATATTTCTGCAGGAAGAGTTGCTCTTGGAGCAGTTCAGTGGTTTGATCAAATTCGTCAAATCTCGTCCAGGTAAGTTAAGATCTCTTGGCAACTGTACGCCCTTTGTCTTTCTTATTTTTGAATGACATTTCATCCTTGAACTTCATCAGCGGATGAAACGGCTGCAAATTCGGAGAAGGCCAGCATTGCCCAAGTTGAACCACTGGTAAAGGATTTCGCGAGCCGGTATAAGGCCGCGATTGAGCTGATGCACTATGACGTGATCACATCTTTCAGCAACTTTCTGTGCGGGATGGAGATCTTGAGAGCGACGCTTGCGCAGCTCCTGCTATACTACACCAGGCTCTCCGAGTGTGTCAAGAGGATCAACGGCGGTTCTGCCCTGAACAAGGACCTGGTGTCCATATCCTCCATCCTGTTCGAAATTAAGAAGTATTCTAGGACGTTTTAGTTGCTTCACCCCCCTTCCATGTACACTAGGACGACTAGCTGAGGGGTAGCTGTGTACCTTACTCTGTAATGGGGAGTTGGTGTGTGCTACTACAGGGGAAACAAGGGCATTTTGTTGTGATTTGTAGCTTCTTGCGTGTTATCTGACTTGACCCCTTTTTACCCTTTTCCAGCACAGAACCATGATCGCTTCTGCTGTTATTATATACTCACGATTCACGAATGTGTATCAAACGCTTGCCTTAATGTAATTTTTACAACGATGGTGATTTTGTGGTCTGTTTACAGCTCCCATGGATCTGAACTGCGTAATTTTAGCTCAAAGCATGTCAGCGTTCTGGAAGCAGTCAAATATCTTACAGTAGGGTGAATTTCCCTTTGCCATCCGCATGAAAAGATAACAAAGGGCCACTACACCTTAATAGGTGCTATTCGTTTTGTTGAAATTTAGCTTACGTTGATTTGTTAACAGATGTTACTCGTTTGGTTGAAATTTAGCTTATGCTGAATGATTTGTTATCTAATCATGAACCTATGTGTCGGATTTCTATCGAAACTATAAGAGGAGTCTAGGAAGCGGTCAGTCCCAAGTTTAAGATAGAAATGGAGCGGGCTTCCTAGACGACCGTCAGTATAGAATCAATAAAAAGTAATGAAGGTTGATGTGTTTCACGAAATTTCAGATAAATATGTTACTATACTATAGATATAGATGATACATATTATGTACTGATTTATCAAAAGATGTTAAAAGAAAAAGAAACAAAAATGAAAAGAAACAAATAATAGTATAGGCTTTTGTTTTGTGGACCATCTAAACCCAACTTTCGTCAACTTTCCTCACAGGCTGAACTCATTCCCTCGGCCCATCAGCCCAACGAAGCCCACATGAGAATACCGCATATATATATATATATATATATATATATATATATATATATATATATATACAATACCTAGCTCTTTCAGTTCCCCTCCCAATCGGATCTGCCTCCCCGACGCCGCAGTTCCTCTCGGATCTGGGCAGGATCCGTCCTCCGCACACCGGCCGGCGACCCTGCGGTACGTACCTCCCTCTCCACTACTGTCTCCGCTGGACCGTCTACGGCACCCGGCCCCTGTGGCTTCCCTGCGCGCCGCGTGCAGCCGGCGGGGAGCGGGCGGTCGCGTCGCGCCGCTTTGGGAGCGCTCATACCCCATAGCGAAGCGCTACCCGTCCGCTTAGTGTTTCAGCGCGCTGAAACTTGCGCTTAGTGCCGCTTTTTGGAACCCTGCAGTTAGGTGACCTCATATCCTTGCCATGTGTTGGTGGCAGATCCAAACAGACTTTGATATTTTCAGTATTTATATGTAATGCTTAAATTTTAAATTGATTTGCATTGTCTCTCTTGTTCCTTTGTACAATGTGTGTTGAAATAATGCTTGATACATGATTAAATCCTTGTATAGTTTCTCTTTTCAATAATCAAGATGAGCCGTGGTGGTAGCGCCGGTGGTGGTCAAAGTTCTCTGGGCTACCTCTTTGGAAGTGGTGAGCCCCCCAAGCCAGCAGCAAGGGGAAGTGGTGAGCCCCCTAAACCAGCAGTGGTACCAGCTGCAACTGCTCCACCTGCTGAGAAACCAACTGCTGCCAAGCCTGACCTGAACAAACAGGTTGCTGCTGGGGTTACCAGCCAAACCAATAATTACCACAGGGCTGATGGACAGAACACTGGCAACTTCCTTACGGTATGCTAGTTTACATTATTTCATTTTACATAAGACTTGCTGTTTTTTATCATCCATTGATATGCTTAGAAATGATGTCATATTTTGTGGGATGTTAAGGTGAGGTATAATCATGTATGTTCATGTTATGAGAAAGTAGTATGGTAGATTGTTTTGCATTGTCACATAATGTATGTAGTTATGCTAACAACCTGCTAGAATTATGTTGATGGAAAGACTTCCAATCACATATATTGCTTTTTAAAATCGTACTGAGTCTTGATTGTTGTGGGGTTGTTTACCTGTTCTGCTGCATCAAGTCTTGAATGTTTGAACTATCAATCATGAGCCATGAACTATTTTGTCATAAATGCTAACGCCTTGTTAGTGGCAAAAAAAATAAATAGTCAGACATGTCTTTTCATGAACTGTCAGCTAGAACCTGCTGAACCAAACACAAGTGCACAAATTATGAATTATCATCCTCATTCCAAGGAATACTGAATTACGAATCCTATTGCAATTTCATTCAAAACTAGTGAGAAAGCAGGTGAACCTGGAATACTGAATTACGAATCCTATTGCATTTTCATTCAAAACTAGTGAGAAAGCAGGTGAACCTGGTTACCTAATCACTCCTGAGAAATCAAACCTTCTCTTCATTTTACCAGTTATGCAATGGAACTGTGTCATACAAATCCTTGGACCTGGTTAACTGATAGTGTTGTTTGAATGGATGCAGGATCGCCCTTCCACCAAGGTCCATGCTGCTCCTGGTGGTGGCTCTTCCCTGGGCTACCTGTTTGGCGGCAACTGATGCCCATGTTAGGGCTCACCAAGTTATCCTCCCCTGGCCCCTGCTGCATGCTTTGTCTGAATCGTGAATAACCGTTGTTGTCATTTCCTGTGTGTGTACCCCGTGCAATGCTCCGAGCGCATGGTTGATTTCTCTACGTGGCAAACCCTTCTGTTGTGCATGGGGCCGTAAGCTGTCTATGAATTTCAGTGCAAATCGTGTGCCTGAACCCTCATCATAAGTCTGTCTTTGTGCTAGCTTCTTGTTTCGGTTTGCCGCCCCTGTGACTCATGATACATGGCTTGGTTGTTGCCCACTGGATCTATCTATATATTCTTGTGCATTTCCCTTTGTAATGTGTACTACCTTGTTCATTTCAATGCGTCCGGTGAAGTGTTGTTGCATGCTTACTCAGCCTGGCAGAGCTGAGCATGTGAGTATAGCTTGACTGTGGCTGAAGCTTTTGTCAAAGGGTGGCTCCTGGAAAGTAGTCTGGATGACTGGATCTGTTTTGCTACCGAGGAACAGGAGCTGCAAAAACGAATTAGTTACAACAAAACTGTCACTAGAGACGTTCTCTAAGGCTTTGTTCGTTTGCAGCCTGGAACGACCTAGAATTGTTCCTGCACGTACGATAATTTGGGAAAAATTATATATTTACCATCTTAGGGGGTGAGTCGGGTATAAGATACCATGTCAGTGACTTGAGGGTGAGTTGGGTATAAGATACCATGTCAATGACTCATGTGCCAGTAACACATGTTATAGTGCCAATTATGATGGTAAAAAATTAGATCATCTTGGCCGGGAACGCCTAGCTGAACGAGCCCTAAACGTTTTTCTTTGCTGAATGTGTTTTTTTCCGCTTCAAAATCGGACGTTTTTCTTTGCTGAATGTGTTTTTTCCCCTTCAAAATCGGTTTAGAGGCCAAACGTTCTTTAAAACAGCTTTTAGATAGAGGAAGACGCTCCACAGGGAGGTAACAGTCATGTTTGTTAGTACTCCCTCCGTTTGGTTCATCCATTTTGTTATGACATATTATTACATTTAGATTATGTAGACATATTATTACATTTAGATAAATTGTAAAATAGATGTACCAAAAAAAAAGTTAAAGTGTGTTCGTCTAGTGGTTTGCTGTAAGAGAAAAATAAAAGCACTATTAGAACAACTAACATGAGGGCGAGAAACACAAATGCTAGCTACTACTCCGGTACCTGCCAGCTCGCTCTGGCTTGGCTTGATTGCAAATGTGGTTGTTTGATCACGCATTCACGCCGAGTTGAGGAAAAGCCGTCCCGTCGGTCCCGGTCTGTACTTTGGCATGCGATGCGAAAAGGCTACTATATAGCGAGTGAGAGAGCTGTTGGAGCGCCGCGGCGGAAGGCTAGCTAGCGTCGCGAGCAGAGTAGCCATGCACGGTCCCGGTCGGCGCGCAAGTACCGCGCTTCCGTCGTAGGTGGCGGCGGTGCAGACGCGCACTTTACACGGGCGGGCGGCGTGCGGCGTGCCGGGGACCGGAGCCGAGGCCGAGGCCGAGCCAGCGAGGGCGCGCGGCGCCGCGGGCATGCAGCGCTCGTCTGACGGGGGCCCAGCTGCAGTAGGTTTAGACCTTTTTTTTTTCTTTCCCAGCGGACAGCCTCACGGCTAGCCAGCGCTAATTGTAATAACCGCCACGCCGTCGAATGAATGGGGTCGCCGTCGCAGGGCGATTCAGCAGGCGCTTTGAGACGATGTACCATAAATCTACGTGTATATAAGGCCATGTACAATGTACAGGCTCTTACGGAGACGCTCAGAGGAAGAGAGAATTTTTCGTGAGCAAGCATCTCTACAAGAGCTGAACCTACAATGCAAAACGTTTCCTATGAGCGCTTAAATTGTCAGGTTACTTTAAAAGCTCGTTGTAAGCATCTATTTCCTACAATGCCAATGCCATCTGAGATAATTAACTGCTACCAACTACTAGCCTGCGTCATCTTGTGCCTTCTTCTATCATTCCTTCCTCTACCTATTGATCACTGATGGTACAAAACCAATGAATAAATAAATAGACATGTCATAATAGAGGTGAATGTCGTAATAAAGGAGAAGTGCATAATAAAATTACAAAAATATATTGTAGTAAATTAATGGATAAATTAAATAAACACATGTCGAACATGAGCTTTCAAATACTAATTGTTGCCCTGAAGACCGTCGCCAAATCTATCCCAAATATGTTGAATTAAGTCTTTCTTCAGTCGGATGTGTTTTGATTTATTTTGGATGTCTGCATTTCTTTCCAACAGATCGTCAAAACCACCCAAAGGCCCCTGTCCGAATTGTGCTTCTGGAATAGGATGATCTCTCCCCTGATCATAACTCAAGTCATATCTTCCTGCATGAAGAAATGTATCTCGTTCATCTTCCACTATCATATTATGCAATATAATGCAAGCATACATGATGTCACTAAGGGTTGATCGATGCCAATAACGGGCTGCATATCGTAGGATGGCGAAGCGAGATTGTAAAGCTGCAAATGCTCGTTCGACGCCCTTTCTTGCTGATTCTTGTTTCTTTGCAAATAGCCTATCTCTAGCATTTTGAGGAGCACTGAAGAATCATGGCTTTGGTGATTAACAAAAATTAGCAATTATTATGGCTAACGTGTGTTTTGCATAGGCTATGAGTAGCCTAGCCACAGTGATCAATATGAATGGGCATCAATGGGTGTCACCTAGCCCCCAGATGGATATCATTTCGGATTTCAAAGAGACATGATGAAGACCCTAGAATGATAGGCTAAGTGTCATAAGGTGATGAAGGGCATTTAGAAATAGATAGGGCTTCTATTTGATCTTTGACCGTACTATTAAGAGGGGTTGAGATTAGTAACTTGACTTAGGAAAGCTTCATGAACTAGGTATGGTACACACTTGTCTTCCTTAGCTCTAAGCAAGCCTATGGTGACCGTAAGATAGTCTAGAACAACTTCCATATTCATCGCGGCGAAAAACAAAGTTGAGAGGCCTGTTTTCTGGGCGTCGGACGCTCCTGACGGAGGCGTCGGACGCTGTCCGTCGCGTCGGACAAAGGCGTCGGACGCTGGGTGATTGAGTCCACATCGTCCGTCGGCCTTCCAGTGGCCGTGTTTTCTGGCTAAGTTTTTCAGGGTCCGACGGACGCTGTCCGTCGGCCAGGCGTCGGACGCTTGAAGAGCGTCCGTCGGCCTTCCAGTGAGGGTGTTTTTCAGCCCGAGTCAGAGTGTAGCGTCGGACGCTGGGAAGAGCGTCCGTCGCTGGGAAATCCTGTCAGAACTAGCCGTTGGGTAGGGCGACGGACCGTCCGTCGCCTAGGCGTCGGAGCGTCCGTCGCCAACTTAAAGAGCTAGCCCGAGGCAGTTTCCTTGAGGGCTATTTATAGCTCCTCACACTTCTCTCCCACCTTGCCTTTGCTCATTTCATTTGCTGTGCTGTTTGAGAAGGTTGAGAAGAGAGCAAGAGCCCTAGAGAGAGAGAGAGTGATTTGTGAATCCATCCATCCTCTCCTCTAGTTCATCCAAGATTTCAAGTGTGCATCCTCTAGTTGTGAAGCTTGAGTGAGTCAAGCGAAGATCGAGGCTTGTTACTCTTGGTGATCGACATCACCTAGACGGTCCGGTGGTGCTTGGAGGAAGGTGATCGCCGGAGGATTGTCGGCGGCCCTTCTTCATCGACGTTGTGATCGGTCGTGGGCGATTCACCGAGTCGGAGTGGCGAAGAATCAGCCCGTAGAGAGCACTCATCCCTTGCGCGGGATTGAGGGGGAGCTATACCTTGCGAGGTGCTCCAACGAGGACTAGGGGGGAGTGTCGACTCCTCGATACCTCGGCAAAACATCGCCGTGTCAAGCATCTCTTTCCCTAGCTCTTTCTTACCGCATTACTTTCCGCACTTGTCTTTCAATTCATACTAGAATTATGTAGGAAGTTTTCGCTTTCTATTGACTTGCTACCGCTTTCTAGCTAGGACACACAAGCGGTAGGCACTAGGGGGTTAATTGGCTCTTTATAGGTTTAATTCTTGTCTTGAAATAAAAAAGAGCCCAATTCACCCCCCTCTTGGGCATCTTGATCCTTTCAATTGGTATCGGAGCAATGTTGCTTTACCGCCTAGAGCAAGATGTCCCATGGGGATGGACCACCTCCCATGTTCGATGGAGACGACTTTCCTTATTGGAAAGTTCGTATGGAGGCCTATCTAGAGGCCGTTGACGTGGGCGTGCTCAATGCCGCCACAAAGGGAGGCACTCTCTTCGCGGAGGACCTCAACTTTGATAAGCACAATGCCAAGGCGAAGAACATTCTTTTTCGTGGCATTTGCAAGGATGTCTTCAACCGAGTGCGTAATGCCAAAGACACATTTGAGTTGTGGACCACTATTTGTGCTCTTCACGAAGGCACAAAGAGTGAGCGTGAGGAACGCTATCACTTGGTTATGGCTAAGCTCAATTCTTTTTCCATGCATGGAAATGAAAATGCAAATGAAATGTTCTCACGTCTTAACATTCTTGTAGAAGAATTGAATGGGCTTGGTCTCAACCAAATGACACCGGCCGATGTGGTGCGCAAGATTCTTTGTGTCTTGCCCATTGAGAAGTATGACCACATCGTCACGGTTCTTCACCAAGGATACCTCTCCGCTGCTACACCAACACAAATCTTGGGCAAGATCAATGTCCATAAGATGTACATGAAGATTGGTGATGGTGGCTCTTCTTCCTCCTCCAAGAAGAAAGAAAAAGAGAAGGAGGAGAAGAAGGACTTGACTCTCAAGGCATCATCTTCGGAGAAGTGCAAGATGCAATATGTGTATGAGAGTGCAAGTGATGGAGAGGATGATAATGACTTAGCTCTCATGGTGAAGAAGACAACAAAGATGTTGAAGAGGCTAAACAAGAATGGAGTCAAGTTTGACTCAAAGAAGAATCTGCAGGAGAAGCATAAGCCAACATCCGCATGGCTGCTGTGCACTTTTGTAAAGGGGAAAATCCTTGCCTATTTACAACATCTGTCCTTTGGCAAAAGTATGGAGACCACTCACCAAGTTCTTGCACAATCCGCATAAATAAGGCCCTTTTCATCCGGTACCTACGACGGAACATTCCATCTGTGTATACCGGTGCATTAGAGAAGTAATCTGCAACCAGACGTTGATGTGCTGCTTCACAGTTTCTCTCTATGTACCTTCGTGCACCACCACGGCGGCGGCGGCGCCGACGACGAGAGGTACCAGCAAGTTGAGCTTCGATTTGATTATCGATTGCTGCAGCAACACGATTATCAAAATCTTCATCGATCTGGTCTGTGATGGGGTCACTAAAGATAGTGGCGATGTCATCATCGGAGCTTTCGGAGGAGGACCCGGCCATGGTGGAATATTTCTTTGGACTGGATGATTACGACTACAAGTAACAAACTTCACAAATAAAGTGTGACGTCTCGTTTTTCGGATCTAATCAGGATGAAAGGCCGTAGGATAAGATCAAAAATATATTTGAGTATTCGTTCTACCGTCTCTCTCCCTCTCTGTATATTATATATATTATTTATATATATACCGATCTCTAAAACTAATCATGTTTGCATAGGACTGCGTAGTACACATAGACCGCCTTGTTTTCACATATCAAATGAAATAATATTCAAAATTACAAAGGAGTAAATAAGTTCGTTTATTTGATGAATATAAAGCTGAAATGCTCATAACAAATATCCTTACAATATTAAATATATTATTTATATACCGATCTCTAAAACTAATCATGTTTGCATAGGATTGCGTAGTACACATAGACCGTCTTGTTTTCACATATCAAATGAAATAAATATCCAAAGTTACAAAGGAGTAAATAAGTACGTTTATTTGATGAATATAAAGCTGAAATGCTCATAACAAATATCCTTACAATAAAGCAAAGAGTTCTTTCAAAACAAAAAGTGTCACAGAGCTGGCATGCTCGTAACATTTATTCTAGCAATAAAAGCAAAGAGTTCTTCTAAAAAATGCTACAAAGCTAACAATTATTCTAACAATCATATATTTTACTTCCGAAATATTGTAGTGCCTTTTAGTGCTCTGCACGCTGCATATCAGTCATTCCACTGAGGTCAGCCATTAGGAGATTGGTGTACATCTACGCCATTGATGTCCTCTCTCGTGACTGTGTTGCTTCTAGCTTCTCTTTAGAAAGCCGAAGCTGCACGTCGGCCGTCTTCTCTGCGGTTGAAGCTCGTATAGCCTGTGTATCATAATACATTTGAAGATCATCGTGCGACAAATAAGAATCAGACATGACTGCTTTTGCTTTTGCAGACTTTGTCCCCGTGGACGGGTTTCCCCTGCAATTTCCAAATCAATAGTATCTTTTTTCTTTTTCTTACCCTTGTAATAGTTTCTGCTCCACTTTGGTTGCTCTCGCACCTCTTTCCACCAATACTCAAGCGTGAAACACTGGTTTGTTTCCTGTTTATACAACGCAAGGGTCTTCTCCTTGATCTGGTCATATGATTGGCCACTCTCATGTGCATCTCTGAGCCTACACCAAATTCCATTAAATAGAGCAACCTTCTTATTTGATTTACCCCAATGGTCTTTGCAGTGCTTGGGTTGCCTTCTTCTATTTGGGGGCTGTTGCGGTTGAACTCTTCAGTAACACTCTTCCAGTACACATCGTCCTTCTTACAGTTTCCATCTAGAGGATCGACTGAGTTGTTGATTCAAGCACTAACCTACAACCAAACGAAAACTATAATATAAGAGAAAATAATTATTAAATAATAGAAATACACAATATATAACTAAAAAAGAAACGCATACCAATTTGATGTCGTCTTCTTCTGTCCAGGCCAAACGCCTGCTTCTATTTTCTTCTTCTTCATTGTTTTGTTCATCCTCTTCCTCTTCATCTCCATTCCCATCAGCTACTACTACTTGTGGACCTTGAGATGAATATGTTGGTGGCGTGGGATTGAAACCAGAAGGCTCAAGACAATTCTGGGCATAGTGTTGAGCTGGGGAGGATCCATGGGCATATGGAAAAGGATATTGTGGATACGAGCAATGCTCTGAATTTTCAGCTGGGTGATTGGCTGAGTAGTTTAGCCAATTCATGAAGCCACTAGGAGGTGTATGGTCCATCTTTTAGTGGTATTGTGAACTGTCTATGGGTTAAAATAATGCATATATATAGTAGAAAAGTAGAGGAGAAGATGCATACGCAAGCCTGAAACTTATCCAACTACCGTTCGTTGGGTCGTTGCATTTCACGCGGAGCGTTATCCCGAGCGCCCGGCTCCTGGGTATCGCGGGCGATTCGGTCCTGGCGTCGCTGCCTCGCCAAGCGTCGACTCCGTCCGTGAGCGCCTTGAGCAATCCGAGCTGGACTCCAGGGTGGGCAAATAACGAATTTACAGTCCAAAACGGCTCGCAAGCGCCCGGCGTTGTACGTGGCCTAAAAGCCTCTTTGGTAGAATAAATAAATATAAATAAGTGTTATTTAAAATGATACCACAACGCTATTAGATGCGAGTAAAAGCCTCTTTGATAGCATTTTTGAGTGGCTCAACTTGAATTTCTTCACCACTCGATGTAATAAAGCCCTATCAAATAGCTCTACTAGAAACGGCTTCGCAATCAAAGAGAGCTATAGTGATATGATCATGTTAATCCTATGTGTGGAGCAACAAAGGTTGTGCCTGTTACGCTTCCAGAAAAATGTATATTTTAAGCATCATCCGCTGGTCGGTCTATTGTTATTTTTTGAAGGATTACCTTGTATACATCCTATGGAGAAACGGCTTGGAATGATTTTGATAATTAAGAGCAACGGTTAAGTACTACAATTTATGTATGATTTTGTAGCATGCTCCCTCTCTTTTTAATTAAGCGTTGCTACCATATGCTGAATAAGTTTATAGAAAGTATTAACAACATTTATGTCTCTAAAAAAGTTTATTATAAAAATAGATTTAACTATTTATCGAATGTTAATTATATATTATCAATATTAATAATTTTTCAATAAATTTGCTCATAATTGAACATGCTTGAGTTCTATGAAGGTGAAAAAAACGACAGTTAAAAAGGCCAGAAAGAGAAGATGAAAACATGGTTAAAAATGCACATATAAATCAGTAGTTGTTTAATACTTCTTGTCGTAACACTTGTTTCTAAAAGCTTAAGGCCAGTTGCAAAAGCTGCTAAATTTTCTCCTTTAATCAGGGGAATTAGTACAATGCGTTTCCGTTTCTTCACCGGCCGTTACAAATAAATAAAAAAAGCCCTTTAACTAACTGCCATGCTCATCACACAAGGTCTGTCTCCATGCCTTCCTCTATTTAAACCCTCTCCGTCCCCCGCTCCAAAACCCACACCATCCAGCCTTCCCACCTCCCTCCCCCACGCCGTCGCCATGGACGCCACCCTGAGCAGCTGCGGCACCACCCAGGACTCCCTCCTCTTCCTCTTCCCTGCCGCCGCCACCTTACTCTCCCCGCTCCTCGCCGTGCTCCTCGTAGCCCTCTCGCTGCTCTGGCTCTCCCCAGGCGGGCCGGCGTGGGCGCTCATCTCCTGGTCCCGCGCGACGCCGCCGCCGCCGGGCGCGCCGGGCGTGGTCACCGCGCTCGCGGGCCCCGCGGCGCACCGTTCCCTGGCGTCCCTGTCACGGTCGCTTCCCGGCGGCGCCGCGCTGTCGGCCTTCTCCGTCGGCCTCACGCGCCTCGTCGTGGCCAGCCAGCCGGACACGGCGCGGGAGGTCCTGGCCAGCGCCGCCTTCGCCGACCGCCCCGTCAAGGACGCGGCGCGGGAGCTCCTCTTCCACCGCGCCATGGGATTCGCCCCCTCCGGCGACTACTGGCGCGCGCTGCGCCGCATCAGCTCCGCGTACCTCTTCAGCCCGCGCAGCGTGTCCGCCACGGGCCCGCGCCGCGTCGCCATCGGTGAGCGCATGCTGCTGGACCTCTCCCTCTCCTCCGCGGCCGGCGGCGGAGAGGTCGCCATGCGGCGCGTGCTCCACGTGGCCTCGCTGGACCACGTCATGGCCACCGTGTTCGGCGCCCGCTACGACGCCGACAGCGCGGAGGGCATCGAGCTGGAGGCGATGGTGAAGGAAGGGTACGAGCTGCTAGGGTTGTTCAACTGGGCCGACCACCTGCCGTTGCTCAGGTTGCTGGACCTGCAAGGCGTCAGGAGGAGGTGCAGGAGCCTTGTGAGCCGAGTCAACGTGTTCGTCGCCAGGATCATCGAAGAGCACAGGCGGAACAAGAATGACGACGACGGCGAGTCGGCCGCCGGAGACTTCGTCGACGTCTTGCTGGGACTGGACGGCGAGGAGAAGCTGTCGGACTCCGACATGATCGCTGTCCTCTGGGTACGAAATAAAAAACACTTTCTTTTTTACGTTACCAAGAAAAGAACAGCTAGCTAGCTGCGCGCTGAGTAACATCATGAATGTTGCATTTGTAACATCGATTTCGATCAGTTACGAAATGCATCACGCGTTTCATTTGTTTCAAAAAGTAAAAAAAAAATGTTCACCATCATGCAAAACCAACACACATGCAGGAGATGATCTTTCGAGGGACGGACACGGTGGCGATCCTGCTGGAGTGGGTGATGGCGCGGATGGTGCTACACCCGGACATCCAGTCGAAGGCGCAGGCGGAGCTGGACGCGGTGGTGGGCCTTGGCGGCGCCGTTTCGGACGCCGACGTGGCCCGGCTGCCCTACCTGCAGCGCGTGGTGAAGGAGACGCTCCGCGTGCACCCGCCAGGCCCGCTGCTCTCGTGGGCGCGCCTCGCCGTGCACGACGCGGTGGTCGGCGGCCACCTGGTCCCCGCGGGCACCACGGCCATGGTCAACATGTGGGCCATCGCGCGCGACCCCGCGGTGTGGGCCGACCCCTCGGCGTTCCGGCCCGAGCGGTTCGAGGAGGAGGACGTCAGCGTGCTGGGCGGGGACCTCCGGCTCGCGCCGTTCGGCGCCGGCCGCCGCGTGTGCCCCGGCAAGACGCTCGCGCTCGCCACCGTCCACCTCTGGCTCGCCCAGCTGCTGCACCGCTTCCAGTGGGCCCCAGCCGACGGCGGCGTCGACCTTGCGGAGCGCCTCGGCATGTCGCTGGAGATGGAGAAGCCACTCGTGTGCAAGCCCACGCCGAGGTGGTGAGTGATCGCTGAATTGAAACCACCACAACAACAACTACGCATGGCGTTGGCGCGCGATGGACCGGAGTTTCCCATGCATAATTACATTATTATTATTATTACTATCGTTGTTTTATTACGCTGCATAATTTGTTTTTCTGGGTGAGTACGTGCGGCGAGAGATGGTGTGCAATCTGCATATTTGGTTTTGTCTGCTATGTTTACCGTTTGCGATCGATGGAATTAAGTGAAGAGTGCTCACAGTGCTCCATTGTTAGGAGTACCAGATTTGTGAAAACGCCTGATGAGAAACTATATATATGGAGAGCGTGTTTGAGTATTATTACAAGTTTCTTACTGCGTGCTTGATCTGTAATACTTTTTTCATTTGTTTGAAATCGATTTTGTGGAAAAAAGATTTGACTGTTCTGAAAGGAGAGAGCATATTCATGTCATGTTTCTGATATCATTGGTTGTGTAGTGTTACTCTGAACATGCATGGACAAGTGTTTGAGCTCTTTTCATGTTTGAGTATGATCGTTCCATTCCATCATCCACTGTTTTGTTCAGGAGAAAAGTGCAGTAGAGCTCCTTAATTTTGCAGGGCTGGATCGGAAAGTTACAGTCTCGGGTCTCTAAACTTGAACTTGAGTGCATGGTCATTTTCTAGTACGTTTGATGGCAAAGACCATCCAGATATATCTAACAATGTTTGCAGTAGATGCCATTTGCGCCTAAATAAGAAGGCTCGTATATTGGGAATTCGAGATATGTTCAGATAGAGTACATTAGAACCATCCGCCTTGTCTTATTTTTTTTTGTGTTACTAATTACTTTGATCCATACTATTATGATTGTCACAATTCTGGATTTATAACTACTGTTCATTCACTCGATTTGACTCCTTGTTCTCTCAATCAATTGTTAAGCTGCCAACAATTTTTGCTTGTCCATTCGCTTTCCATTGTTGGATCAGATACACACAAAGTTATAAGAGCATCTCCAAGAGTACCCCATACCACATTTTCCTATTTTAAACATTGTCTGTACGCATACCAATATACAGGTGTGCAAATAAAACAAGTTCTTCACAAATACCCCCTCCCATTCTTAAAATAAATCAATTTTTATTGTCCCGAGTTAAATTTTATTAAATGTGACCAATTTATACAAAAGAGTAATAACATCTATAACAATAAAAGAGTATAGTATAAATATAACTATGCTAATTTATGGCATAAATATTACTATTTTTCTATAAAATTCAGTCAAGCTTTAAAAAGTTAGACTTAGGACAATTCTCTAGAAGTTAATTTATTTAGAGACGGAGAGAATAATAGTTTCAACAATGATACGGTCTCCAAACACGGCTTTTCTATACTACTAATTTAACCATGCAACATTATGATAATTCTGATGTACTCTCTTGACATTCTTGAGAAAAAAACATATATAATACATATGGATTTCATGTTTCATCAGATATATATAAATGATGATAGTTATCAAACTTTTAAAGTTTGATTGCAGGTATGTCTGAAATGACATTTGTGATTAAACACAGTTTGGAAGAACAAATGATGCGTAAAAGAAGAGCCCAACTATTGTACATAAGAATTTCAGTTTAAATATGTTCAATATAGATAACACAGTAAGTGGTTTTTTGCGTATCATTTTACAATCATTAATTGAGTTCGAAACTTAAAATGGACTAAGCGATGTACTTAACTCAAACATCTGTCATTAACTTGAAGTATATCTTCATTTTCTAAAATATTTTTCGTATGATAACGTTGGAGGTGACATCCAAGTCTTCATGACAAAACATGTGGTGGAAACTACATATTAGGTGGAAACATGAAAACCAATTCAAAAGAATGTGTTTTGATCATTTTTTTTAACTTTGTATATCCATAGTGTATACAAGTTAAATATGTACTTATGCGCACAAGGTGAGATGTAAACTCAAACTAGAAAAATCCATACAAAAATGATAAATTTCAGGTACATGTGCACTAATTAAAAGACAAATTTCCATCTAGTATGTGTTTTTTACCGTATATATATTTTGCCAGTCTTAAAAAAACTTTTATTTATACAATATTTTGATCTGTGCGCTGAGTTAGCCTGACATCATGCATGTAGCCACCTTTTCAAAAAAATTTAAAAGTAACATATCATGTGACTTAACTCATGTCCTCAGAGGAAAAAGGTTTAGAGTTCAAATGTAGCGGCGGATCCTTTGGATTGTTTAAACCTCTTCGATCGGGGACCAAAGTACTGGATTATTATAACCCGTTTTAGGAAATAAGTGCCAATACGGAGCGGATATTGTAGTCCGTAGAAGGAAAGGTCACAAACTTTCCCAAATCCTACAATTATTCCGTCCAAGATTTGGAGTGTAAAGCAAGAGGGCAAAGAGCCCACTAGCATTATAGTACAATTTTTTGGTTCTTATTATTCCCCAATCATTTGGTGCGTGATGCACTATAGCTTTATTAAAAAAACAAATACATATACATCACCAAAAGGCTATACGCATAGCTGTTAGTTTGGACAACGAAAAAGGATATGCAAAGACCTTAAATAGTGGTTGAATTCAGTTTTATATACAATAATATATGCTAGAATTTGCATTGATCTACTGTGTTTTTGTTGTTGACAGATTCGTAGAAAGCATTCAAGTGATTGAGAAAGGACTATCATGATAAGTGTGTACTG
Source organism: Microstegium vimineum (assembly GCA_022036555.1). Taxonomy (NCBI): domain Eukaryota; kingdom Viridiplantae; phylum Streptophyta; class Magnoliopsida; order Poales; family Poaceae; genus Microstegium; species Microstegium vimineum. The sequence continues at coordinate 4,425,766 of CM039124.1, read as the reverse complement.
GCCTGTGGAGAAAAAGCATTGGATGTCACAGTCACAGTTCCCCAGATTTAATTAAGATTATAAATCATGTTAAAAACTCAAGGACCATAAAAAACAGCAAACTAACTAGCGTGAACCAATGGAAGAAGATAATTAATCTAGGGAAACAACTACCCATAATGCATTCTATGTTTTATAGATATTTACTAATCTATTGTTGGAAACCGATACAAGAGAGCTTCATCTACGTGAAACTCAATTCTTCTCCCTCTTTTTAAAAACATTGCTATGCCATCCTATATACTTATATGTCAACCTATTAAATACGGATAAAACTCTTACTAAGTCTAATTTATCATTCCTTAAATAATGAATATGAAATTTGTATATAAATGTCATTAGATCAGTATTGGTGGGAGTTTTATGCTCTAGTTTCCGAGGTTCACAAGGTGTTAGAAACAATGTGGACTCATAAAACTTGTTTTAATTCCATAAATTTTTTTATCTTCTCTCTTTTCATCAGTATTGTGTCATGTCATTATATTTTATTAGGTTCGTAGCTTATTTCACACACGTTAAACGACTCCAAGCCCACCAGGGATAAAAGTTAGTGCTACTACTTTTTTTTTTTTTGAAAGAACACGAGAGGCTCAACGAGCCTCGACTGGAAATTTATTGATAAGAATAACTAAGAAGGGTACAAACGACAGGAGAGTTAGTGCTACTATCACATCGATCAGTCATCGTTTAGTCAGTGCAATATCACCTGCAGCGACGATGAAAAGCACAATGAGGAAAATGACCCCAAGAATCCAGAATTTTCTCTCCATACGTTAAGGCCGACCAAAATTTTATTTCTGGAGTGGGAGAAAAAGCAACGGAGGAATACCTGTTCTGTGTGGAGGGAATAAAACAAAAGGAAAGGAATTCACCAGTCAGAGATCCGCTGAGTGCTCGGTCACAGTGTCAGTGGATCCATGCGATGCGACCAGCACCTCATCCTGCTCTAGCTAGCTAGCAGCCACACCTGCAAGGCTTCTCATAGGTTCCTCCCAAGCTCAAAGCCTGAAAGAATGGTGAAAGGAAATTAAAGCAAATTAAAGAGATGGAATGAGATGCACACACACGCAACACGTACACGGGGTTCGTGACTGAAAGCAAAGCACCATTTGGAGAGCTTTGAATGTTGTTGGGGGACAAAGATCAATCCAAAGCATGATCCTGCTGGTGGGTTTTTTTTTGTCATTTTCGCCCATGCTAGCTAGCTCTGAAAAAGTAGAAACATATATATATATATATATATCACACAGACAGACCAAAACTTGCTTGATGTATCTGGACAAGCGAAGCTCTTCAGTTGAAAGAAGACACAAGATAGTTATTAGGTTCTCTGTTACTAATGGCAGTATGGCACACAGACATATTGTAGTGATCTCAACCTTATCACAAAACATCTCTTATCTTCTCAGGTGTTATTCTAATAATGTCTATACGAATTTAGGTTCAGGATATATCACACCACACAGAATCTTAGGTTTGATCTGGTTGGTCAGATACGATACGACCATCGACCGTGTGTATAGTATAGTTGCTTTCCTTAAAGCAGGTTAATTTGCATCCATCCAGGATCATCCAGAGATTTGAAGTCTATGATATGAAGCTAGCTAGAAAACGAGCAAATCAAATCATCACCATTTCTTCGAGCATGCATTGCAAAGAAATTAAAGCAGCGTATCAGGCAAACTGCTCGATCACAGAATAAATAGATCTCCTGATGAGATAGCATCGTCATATCCGCAGCTAGCTGTATGCAAATCCTGCAGGCGATCTCGCATGCTGCCATAATGTTTGTTCGCTTTTAGAAGCTTTATTATTAGGTGGAAAGGCGTCCGTGCATGCATCAGGCATAAACTAACGGTGAGCGGCGACCTCACGGCTCATGCATGATATGTCACTCATGCTGCATACATGTCACCTATGATATGGGGCACTGAGAGAGTGAGAGGGCGAGGCCGGCCGGGGGGCTCATCTCATGATTGGTTCCTCTTGTGACCTGACCTGATGCACGCGCACGCTCATCATCAGCTGCGACATGCAGTTGTTGCCGCGCGCCGCGGGTCTTTTTTCGCTTCGGCAGTCGCGGGTGTGAAGCGCATGTATGCATGCATGATCACAGTTCACAGGTGAGTCGTTGGTGGTGTGATATGATATGATGGATGGAGGCCTGGAGCTGGATGGAGTCTGTGCAGGTCGTTATCTCATCGCCTTCTGAATGATGCGGTCAATCATGCAGCAGAATATATATGTAGATGTAGCAGATATATTCTGGTCGAGGCAAAGGCAAGATCTTCTTTTGTGTGTGTGTGTGCACGCTAGACTGAAAGGAGAAAGGACAGTGGACTGCTTCAAATACTTTGGTTGGCTTCCTGGCCTAGTGGCATTTGCCTGGATTTGTTTCTAAGGAGGGACTGGCATGAGAACTATGAGCATTGTTTAGTCGTCCCTACTCTCAATTCCATATTTATCGCACCAAAGTGTGGGAGCTATATCTGAAATTCTGCAGGGGTTGAACTTATTGTTCATATGAAATCTGAAATTCTGCAAAGGCAAGATCTGAAATTCTGAAGCACTGTAGGTACAATGAACACTTGAACTTAACAAGGCAAGCACAGAAGATCAGCTTCAGTTAGAGTATATACACTGACTAATTCTTATTGGGTAGAAACAGCACCTATATAGGGCCTAATGCAGAGCATAAAAAAGCACTGAAGCAGACTGAATAGAGAAAAGAAACAGTAGAAAGGCAGAACAAAAAGGCCAGCTTAAACACCCACACAAACTAGACTTCTCTGCTATACAAATTAATACACAGATATATTCTTGGATGAAAATAACAGAGAGGAGATACTAATCTATACCTCTATATCTATACCTAATAATAAAAAGACAAAATTTCAGTCACTTTTTTTGTCTGTAATTTTTTGTCTGACCTACTTTAATTAATTCTATACGATTTCAGCGGAGACTACTAATCCTACACGTTTTCAAGCGTTCTGTCCATAGTCCGAATTAAATTGAACCTCCGTTCTGTCCATAGTCCGAATTAAATTGAACCTGCACCTGTGGGCCAAACTGCTTGTACGCTGGATTTGGCCCAAACACTTGCTATTCAACCCACTCCAATGAAAACGGACATGCCCACAACAAGTCAGCCCACGAAAGATTGCACAGTTCAGACTCAAAGCAACTTGCTAGAAGCTCAGTTAGTACCACCTCGCCTACCTGAGGAGAGCCAGACGGAGGGCTCCCAATAAAATTAACAGAGGTGATGGTGCTCCGTACTTGCCTGGACGGGGTTTATCTAATGTAAATTAAATTTTGATCCTTGCCCCATACAATTTTGTCATTGATTTTGTTTTAAGCCAATCAAAGTTTTTTCTTTGCATCAAGTTAAGCTGAAGTTTTTCACCATGCATTTTTTTATGGTCTTCCCTAACTAACTTTGTGAATGTGAATGTCTCTATTTGTTATCCTCCTATTTTTATATATAGTTACCCTCCTATTTTTATATATAGGGATTCGAGTAAAATGAATAGTAATTCTAATCATAATCCAATTCTAAATATAGATTCGTGTTTATAGAAGTTTGAATAGCTCTTTTCTAGCATGATGAATCGGTGAACCCGTTGCAACGCACGGACACTTTTGCTAGTAATAAATATTAAAACACAACATAGAAGCAGTGCGAGGAAGAGTAAGCAGCGAAATAGAGGACAGTACGTAGGAAGGCAAGTGCAAAAGATAGCAGATAATATACATAGGAGCAAACTTAACACACACATGAAAGATAATATACATAGGGGCAAACTTAACACACACATGAAAGAGCATGTATATATATAGTCCCTCCGTTACAAATCATAAGAGTTTTTGACTTTTCTACATACATTGCAGACAACACAATGTCTAGATAACTAGTAAAAACAATGTATTTAGACAAGCCAAAAACATGTTATAATTTGGCACGGATTAGTAAATCCAAGTTCTACATGGATAATAGATGCAAAACATCGCAGCACACTTAGTATATGTTTTTTTTTACCTATAATAAAGGTTCAATGACTTTACTGGACAACCGAAATGGTAAATAGCAGCGGCAGAGCATGGAGTAAATGGCACGCGGGACGCCACGGCGTTCCACGTCCCCGGAACGCGGGTCGGGAGCGAAGCGGTTCGAGCGACGAACCGATGCTTGGCGCGTGGGTCGGATCAATTCAATGTTCCAAAACGCATCGGATCGTCGAAGTGGATGCTTTGTGACGGCGCGACGCTGGAACAGAGCCCTAGCGGTGGGCGCATGTTCCTTTGCTGTACGCATACTTTAGTACGTTGCCAAACGGGCCTTAGCCCACGCGTTGCAGACCCAACGACATATATAGTAATATAGCATAAAATTTTATTATATACATCAATTAAAAAACGGCATGAAAAAAATACCAGGGACTGAAACCTCAGTTACAACAGCTGAATAAAATACAAGCAATTGTGTTGATTATCCTAAGATCACAATCCCATTTCCATAGTTACTTTCTAGATATGTCCTAATTATTCAGGGATCACGTTCTTATCTTGAAAGCAATCGTTCCGAAGAGGTATACCCCTAATGATCAGGATCTGCGTTCCACATACCACATTCCTTGTACCCTATGTGTACCAGGAACTTTATGACCGTGGTCCGTGGATGAAGGGGATTTTATTTTTGAAAAAGGACAAGTGATATGGAGCTAGCATCTTTAATGTACGAGGCTGATGCACGCATGTGAATGGAGCAAATGGTGCAATTATATGAATAGGCTCTTTCACTCTTGGCTGATGTTGTGCTACTTTGTCTTTGTGTGTTCACTCTATACTTCCTGCTGATGTCGCTGATGGCAACCCTAGGGTTTGCAAATGATAGCGCGGGGGTAGGGGGGAGCAAATGTGGTCGTGTGAGCGGTATCGTGCATGAGGAAAAAAATGATTCGAGAACATAACCAGTGGCAAAGGGGTAAATATCTCACAAAGCGGATGGAAGCCAATTCGTGTGAGCCTTTGAGTTTCTTGTGTTATGGTGGCTTTTGAGGGTATCCTGGCTTGTGAAAGCTAACCCAAAGACTAGATGTTTGTTTGGGCTTCTGGCTTCTGAAGACCAAAAGCTGGTAGAAACTAGCCTAAACAAGCAGGGCTTAAGCCTATGAAGGCTGACCGTAGAGCTGCACTTGCACGGGCCTGTGAGAGGATTCGAGAGTTTAGATGGCGTCCCAGTCCCAGCCTATTCGGTAGCTGGTCAGCCGTTGCAGCTGCAGCTTCGGCAGCTGTGTCTCACAAATCAATGTGCCAAAGGCCAGAAACAGCTGCTTTTAGAGGCTGAGAAGATTGCAATGGAGACCTCACATTTATGAGACCAAATTTATCAGGAATCGCTTCCAACGAAGAAAACCAATATTCTGATTCCTGAGGATTACCAAGACAATCTCATCCTGGGGAAACCGGGAAAGGGTTTTTAAGCATATCAGAAAGCATTTGCTTCCCATTTCTACGACGGACTTGAACTCAGTGATGATCGAATGGTTTATGGCCATAGTTGGAGTTGTGCCCCAGAATGCATGGGAATTCAATCAGGAGCACGGATAAAAAAATTCAAATCAGGAACAAGAAAATGGGCCGGAACACAGGCCCATCAAGAAGGCAACCCAGCGGGAAGTGCCCGGTGGGCCTGGGCCTGGCTGGCTGCCCGTGCTGCATTAGTGGCCGGCGCGGCCCATGGGCGAGCGCGGCGCGGACGGACGAGAAACGGGGATGAGTGCGTCGGAGGAGGCGACATGGACGGAGGAGATGCAGTGACGTCGACGAGCAACCCCGCGTGTGCGGCGGCCAGAGGAGAGCGACGAGCTGCCCGCAACCTGTTCGACGCATTGCGTCCTCGCGCCTGCCTGGCCGCCTCGTCGCGCCCCCTCATCGCCTCTCCTGCCTGCGCCACGCGAGCGGAGACAATGAACGCGCTCGTGGAGTTGGTAGGCAGCACGCTGCCGTTGCCGTTGCCGGTACCCCTATGGACCCCGCCTACCTGTGTGTTTGCTGACTCCTTCGGTTTGCGTCGTATTCCCGTTATTGGTAGAGTTCACTGTTCCCATCTGAAGTTATGTTTCTTGCGGTAGCTTGGAAGTGAACGCTGAGAAAATGGTGCTACAATGCTAAGGCATTTCTGGACTTCTTCTTTCTGGTAACATAGTGTTGTTACTTTGAACTTTTGTAGTGTTGACTGGACTGAGTTGAAAACAACTGATGAAAAGTATGTGCCTCTTCAACATTGTCGTGGAGCACTAGCTAGTTTTCATCAGACTCCTTGTTTTCTTCTGCATAGAGATATAGCCGTGGACAGTGGACTTGGTTCTTCTTAACAGCTTGTGCTCTATTGATTTTCGTGGGTTGAATAAAGATGGTAAGTAGATACTATACCAACAATCTTCATTCAAGGTAAGCCTCATATTACTTCCTTCTAGTAAAACATTACTCGTTTTTTAAACTGTTTGGTATATGTGATCTTCGGAAAGCTCTACTTGACAAAATTATTAAAAATAATCATGTTCTCTGCTATCGCTGCTTGTCTAGAGAATTGCATATGCAGTTTTCATCTGCCAATGTTCTCATTTTGTTACGAGAGCAGTTCGTTTAAAATCTATAAAAGATTGCCATTTATTCTACAGTCACAAGTTCTTGTATATATCTAATGGTTCTGAAAAATGGTGATCAGTTTTTTATGATTTCCTGTTCATTACGTGTAACAACTATAGAAGATAGCACATGATATACAGACATCCAAGCCTGTCAGCTTCTTTATTATGCTGTACTTTGTTTCAACACATAGTAATAATCCTCATCCAGTTATGATAGGCAAAACAATTGGCCAAACCAGTCTGAAGTTGATTGTGACTTTGATGTTGCAGTTTTCAGGCCCCGAGTCCAACGCTCACAAAACCCGTGTGACCTCCAAGCGTTAACGGACTCCCCCGTCACATGTGACCCTGAGATTTAGGTTTTTTCCGATCATGGGCTCTGATACTACTTGTTAGGGTGCGCAGCGGAATTCAGCCCGGATGCCGGTGTAGCTGCTGTTTATGGGGAGGAGCGCCCGTAGTCATTGCCCCGAGGATTAAGCACATCGCCGAACCTCGTTAAAAAAACATCGTGCCTCGGTGTCGCTCTCGTTTGCGTATCTTCTTCTATGGTGGCTATGCTTCCGCGTTCGTCGGTTAGTAGATCTGTTTGGATCTGGAATTAACCGAGCACTCTAACAAGTGGTATCAGAGCCCATGGTCGGAAAAAACCTAAATCTCAGGGTCACATGTGACGGGGGAGCCCGTTAACGCTTGGAGGTCACACGGGTTGTGTGATGAGCGTTGGACTCGGGGCCTGAAAAACGTCTTCGGAGATCACATGGTGTAATGTGATGGAAGAGTTAGGTCCAATATGTGACGGGGGAGATTGTTGGGTTTAGTTTTACATCGGTAATTGATGGTGGGGGAGCACAACATATAAGGCGGAGACAACCCTCACCTATCAGGCTAGTCTTTTGGGTTGAGTTAAGCCTAAGGCCTGGATATGTTGTGGGCTCCGGTGGACCTGAGCCCGAGGGGCGCCGGCTCGTGGGTATAGCGAGCTGGGCCGAATTCCGCTGCGCACTCTAACAGGATTGGTGGACAGTTCTGAGGGATCAATAATTCGTTGTGAGAATGACATGCAAATTGAGTGAACACTGTACTACCTTATCTGCATGTTCAGTTCGTTCTTAATTCCATATCTGCGTAAATAAAAAGTATGTGTTTTAACCTGTGTTGCTCCGTTTGTTTTCGTCACCAGCAAGCAAAGGGTCTGCTGCATGTATATTGCTCTGGCCAGACACATCATTTTTGCAAATCATCATGAATAGGTGTAGGTAATAGTTGGCATGTCGTAGTTCAGATTAACAAAGGTCAAGAGGACTACTGCTTAGATTTACATACATACTTTAAATGCTAGGCGAAGCACAGAGAAGATGTGGTGTGGCTTCAGTTGTGTAAATATCTGTTGGGAGGAAGCTAGACGGTGACCTTAAGGAGAAGAAGACTTGGGGAGAGAAGATGTTAGCATAGGCAATATGTGAGGTAGAGGTACATGGGAATTATCTTTAATCCATTTGGGCAACTCTAGTACTTCACTTCCTTTTATCTTCCTGTGTTCTTGTATCTTCACAAAATTATAACTTACAAAACATCATATCTAAGTGACACCTTTCATGTTTTGTTTAATATTAGGGCTGTTATGATAAATGTACTGCAAATTTTGATCTTAACTGCAGATGTATTATAGCTGGTAAGTGATTTCTGATTTGAAAAATTAAAATTACTCTTCAGTTTACTAAGCAATGTAATATATGCAACTGCATCTGTAACACCCAAAATTTGCATGATTTCAAAGTAGCATGAAAATGTCGCTTTTATGCAATTCTTGTTATGCATTTAATCTAGAGAAAATAAATAATGGTTTGGTGAAAATAAAAATGTCATGTAGATACATGTTGTGCATACATGCTGGTGCATTTGTGTTCCTGTTATGAGTGGTTTTTGAAAAGAATCCAAACCTATATTTGAAAAGGACTTAAAAATTCATTTGCAAAACTGTTTCTAGAAATTGAAAAGTATTTTCTTTTCTCTCCCTCTCTTTTTCTCCAATCTGGCCCGAGGCCACCTCCTCCCAGTGGGCCTCCCCCTTTCCTCTTCGCTGCTCGGCCCAGTGCCCTCCTCTCCCCGCAGGCCTTTTCCCCCCCTCTCCCTTCTTTCCTTCCCCCTCTTGGGCCGGCTCGGCCAAAAGCCCAGTGCGGGTGAGCCGCACTCCTCCTCCTTGCACCGCTGACAGCAGGGGGCCCCTAGTTAGCTCTCCCCTCCCTTCCTTTTCCTCCTGGTGCCGCTGACCCCTCTGGCCCACGCGTCAGCGCCTCCCTCCTCTTCTTCCCGTAGCCGGGCACAGCACAGAATCGGACCCCGATTCCTTCCCTCCCCTTCCCGAATTTCTCGGGATTTTATCCCATAATCCGCACGGCGTAAGCCTCTTATAGCACCCCGCATGCCCCCCCGCGTCCGCCTAACCCTCGCGTCGCAGCCGCGAAGTCCCAGAGCGCCGCCACCGCGAGCACAGAGCCCGCTGCCGCCGTTAAAGGCCACTAGAGCTCCCTGGACCATCGTGAGCCCTCCATCCTCTGCAGAACGAGATTGGAGGTACCCTGAACCCTTTCCCATGCTCGGTTTCGCCCAGACTTGACCCCTCCGCCTTGTCGCCGTTCGCAGGTACACCGGAACCGCCCCGCAAGGTCGCCGGTCACCTTGGTCCTTCCTTTGTCCGTGCTAAGACCTGCAGTGAGTTCGCAATTTTCCCCTCTCCCTCCCGAACCTCTCGGTTCGTTGTTTGGTGGCCCGAAAGCCCCTAACGCCTTGCACCGCCGACCTCCAGGCCGGAATCCATGGTGAGCCGCCGCTTGGACCACTGTTCCCGGCCGGCGCCTCCCCCCTTCTCTCTCCTTTCTAATCTCGGCCCTTCAATCCGAGATCGACGATCGTGGATCGCCGATACCCCTTCGATCTGACATCTTGCTAAAGAGCCCCTGGCAAGATTCAAGTGTCAACCCGCAGTCCAGAGGCGCAATTTCAGCTTTACGTTTCTGCCTTTGGAAAACGTACTTTCAGTCGGCTTGATTTTATTCAAAAATAAAAGGAAAATTTGTATTTACAGAGATTCCATTCAAATTCAAAACCCTATAACTTGTTCGTTTTAAATCCGTTTTTACCCGTTCAAATTGCGTTAGATTCGTAATAAAATTCTCTACATGTTAGTGCTTCTGTTAGTTAGATTTGAAAAAGTTTAATTTCGTGATTAGTTTTAAATTAATACCTTTATATAGAAAAACTTGTTTAATTCTTAACTTCGTCGTTCTAGCTTTGTTTTTCGTGAACGAAACATCGTTGTGATCGTAGTGATACGTAGATTAGTTTTATAAACTTTTCATCTTATTTTCTTACTGTTGGTGTACTGTTCTAATCATAATTTTGTTTGCTTCGTGTATGATTGTCGTTGGTTGAATGGTGTTGATTGTTGATCAGTATAGACGTTGAGCAATCCGTTGAAAAGCCGGAGTTTTTCTTTGATCAAGACCAGTAGGATCAGCAAGAGTACTTTGAAGAAGGCAAATATAACATGGGATTATCCTTGTTGTCCTATTCACGAATAATATAATTCATATGCATGATTCCTTGTTGCCATAGTATGATCCTAGAGATTGATATCCTAATACCTTGTTGCCTACAATTTGTGCCACCACATATGATTAGTATTGCTAGCGCTCATATCAGATGTACATGATCTTAACTTGTTAATGACTATATGCAATAATGATAAAACTCGCTTTTTAGCAACAATGGATTATAGGAGCTTATCTGTCGGCAAAATCTGGGATATACCGTACAACCACGAGGGCTATATGGCTCTGGCTTTAGCTCAGTATGGGGACCTTTTCTAGCTCGTTCAGTGGTTACCTTTATGGCGCGAAAGGGGTGTGCCGAGACGGGTATAGTGTGGTTCCTAATCTATGGGCATAACCGCGAAGGAGTGTGACTGTAGACAGGTTGGCTCTATATCTCCCTGCCATGGAAACCTTGCGACCCTATCTTGTTAGACGAACCCTTGAAAGGTTTCATAGTGTACCCTACCCGCTCACCTCGGTAGTGTTTTGAGAGTTATGATCCCGGGCAAATGGGCAACACGACTCGTGGGTAAAGTTGTACACCTCTGATCAGAGTTAAAAACTATCATGATAGCCGTGCTCACGGACACGAGCGGCTCGGAAAACTCACAGAATTATTGGGTTCTTATTTCTATGTGGCTTATGCAAGTATTATTTATTTATTGTATATCATTGTCATTTATTTTATGATCATGGATATTTGAGCTTATGCAAATTACCTTGACAATTGTTGATATTAATATGAAATTGATCTACTTAAAATGCTCACCGCTATGAACCATGCATACCCTTTTGAGCTTTATGAACCCCGTGTTATATTTGTTGAGTACGTATGTGCTCACCCTTGCATTCAAACACCACAGATAAAGATTGGGTTGATGATTACCGCTATGAGTACTAGACTTGGAGTCAACCAGTCAACCAGTACCTTTGGAGCTTCCGCGGATATCTTCGTTTAGTTAAAGTTATTTGTTTCAGACTATGTATTGAATATTTATTCGCTATGTAATAAGCATTGTGATGGTACTTTTTATAATTTGTCAACTTATGTGTGCGACTATTCCTGGGGTGCGCATGAGCCTTTTATGTCCTTGTTTTTGTTCTTAAAAACGGGTGTGACAACATCTTTAAGGTTTTCACATCACTGAAATTTTCTATTGATATATGTGAACTTCTTTCTGAATTTTCATGTTCATTGATCACTAGATAAAATTGATAAAAAATTCATTTTATTAATATGTACCTTGCTTGCAAGATTTCCAGTCTATTAAGGCCGTAAATCTAAATTTTATTTACACGTACACAACATTGTACGATGTCTATATTTCTTGATGGCAGGCAGCCAAGCACAAAACTTTCTCAAAATATGGGTGAAATGGGTTCTGGTGACCTGCTTTTTTCATCCATTATGGTGAGCTGTCATTACATAGTTTTGTCAGTGAAGCTGATAATTCATTCACATCATGATAAAAAGGGCCCTCGGGTTAGAGGATAATAACAAAAGCAAAATCAGTACTAGTGAGGCCATTGCTACCTGTCTTTCTTGGCATTATTTAATTGTGCAAGACTGAGAAACTCGGATACAGTAGCGATGTAAAATAGTATAGACTATTAATGGAAAATATGATTTGACAATATTTGTTTTCTTGAGGGGGCTATGATTTGGCAATGTTTTTTTTTCTTGAGGGGACTATGATTTGACAGTAGCTTACATGTTGTTTTGCTTAGTGGTTCTGGCATAACCGATAAGATCCACTTTTGATTGCGTGCTGGAGTTCCCTAGTTAATAAACTGCACCCAAGTGGCTTTATCATGTCAAATCTTTGTGTGCCTGTTGTTGCTAGAGGCACTGCTATGGAAGTTATCGTTTTTGCTTCCCTTATCCTAATATGATGCATAAAGAAGGGTTAAAGTGAGACATAACAAATTAAAAAGGGATCTAATGTGAAACTAGCGCATTCTTCTGTGAAAACAATGGTACTTCTGTAACTTAATTTGATCACATCTGCTAATAAGCTACTCTTGTAGTTTTGTTAAGGCCCTTTCTGTTTCCACTCCGGACCGTGGAAAGCACCTTTTGCTTTTACAAGCTGAAGTAGAAACCCCCAAAAAACAGCTGTATTCTCATCTTCTAAGTTCTATAGTTCTATAATCTACCCATGCTTATTTTCACCAATGGCGTTGAGCAGCCCATCCTCTCCATCCCAGTGCTCAGATCTTCTCATACATGCGAAGGAGCGCAAGAGAAATGGGTAATCTATTTTTGCGCTTGGATTGGGGTCTCAAGACCGCAAGGAGAAGGACAACCATAGCTGCCTAATCTGTACCCAGTAGGTGGGCAGGAAATTAAACTATTTCCTGTGAATAATAAGTACTGTCTAAAATTAATGGTGTACCTAGTGTCCATTTCTGTGTTTTATACATGCTTTTGTATGATTAGTTCATTAGAGAAGTTCTCTTAATACTCTATCAGGTTGCTCCATCCTTATTGTTAGATCCTTTAGTCCTAATCGAAAAGTCAAATAAAGGAATCAAAACACGTCCGCAGATATGGTGTGCCACAAATTCCTTTATTCACTCTTTTTTTTTGACAGTTTCCTTTATTCACTCTTATATGAGCCTACTAAAGATGTCTTGGATTGACAGTCCACCAAGTCACCAACCATTGTTTCTGCCCATAGTTTTGTTTAGAAGAATCCTGCCCATATATAGTTTCCCAATAACTTTCACTATGTACTTTGTAGTTTCTTTTGTGCAATTTATCTTCATAAATGATAATTACTAAGCTTCCCACAATTCAGATTCTTCTTTTGTAAGGGACGTGGTAAATATATGCTATCTGATGGGCCTAGCAGACATTATTATATACACCAGTTATTTGTGCATTTAGCTCAAAGGAAAAGGATCATGGGTGCTTACACTTGAATCTGTGTCATGTCCATGTTACTGAAACTTCACAAACTGGCTGCTCTCTCTTTTATGGATGTATTTTCTAAGCTCAAGGTATTGTGCCACTACGCTTGTGTTCTATCTTCATTCTCTTCTCATAGTATGCTAATATTAAAAAAACATGCATGCCTTGCTTCAAATGATGCTAATCTCCTGCAAAGAAGAACTCTGTCTGCGGCACTGCTACCTATCATGGGATGACCAAGGAACGGTGAACTGTAGAGTCCTGATGCCGCCCATTTTCTCCTCTATAAAAGGAGGTCTAGCGTGTTGTGTGTTTGCTTTTAAGAAAATCTGTATCAGTTAACTTATATATAACTGCTACTGAGGCGTATTCTTTTGGAAATATTGCTTGGTGATAATTAATACTGCATGTTATTGAAGGTTCTGCACTTAGTTCTGTGTCTATAAAAAGTTTTCCGTAGAAAGGATCGCTAAGGGCTTCTTAAAAATCTTGAGACTGGTACAATTATAACTAGATAATTTGTCACACTCTGGATTGAAGTATTGATGTTGACAACCAAAACTGATAGCTTGGTTTCAAGTCCCTTCTGTACATTGACTTATTTTCGCCAAGCCACAAAAAAAGAAACATTGAGACAAATTTGCTGCTCCACTAGACTAGTTTGTGGTAGCTGGTAAGAGCTGTCAGACCATGCACACAGCACACCTCTTGTCTTAATCACCTGAAATAAAAGGATGTGAATGATACTATAACTTAGGTGGGAATAGAGAATGATGATGAATCATACTAGAATATTTTGTTCTCCGTCCCTGAGAAAAGGAGCTCATGCTTAAAATAAAAGTTTACATTATTTTGTGAAGTTAATCTTTGTTAGTTTGTGCCTTGTTCTGTTTTGGGTTGGATTTTTCAGGATATAGTGAATCTTTCTTTAAGATCATGGCCTGGTGAATCTGGAAGGATCCAATGCAGTTGGTTTTTACCTGATTTTCTGATTTTTAATGTAAGAGGGATATATTGGACAGATAAATGGTTGATGTGCTATTCATCTAAAGGGAAAGGCCACCAATCATAAGGCGAAAGATGGTACGGTTTAACTCAAAATGCTGTGCTCTATATCGGCAGCTCTGATTTGAAATTTTTTGTTGCTTCCTGTGGGGCTGAAAATGACAGAGGATTCGGCTGTTCCTAACCTCTCCGCAGATGGGTTTGCATGAATAGTTACTGGCAAGACAAAGTTTATTCTGGCCAGATAGCTACGGTCAATATTTCTATGTATTGTGTTGGTTTCGCATTCATAGATCTTTTGCCATTGTTTTCATGTACATCGTTAGCCTAGACCACACAACCAGAAAAATCTCCTTGAACTGTAGTTTTAAGAAAACATCGGTTGCGTACCACACTACCACTGTTGATCATCATGACTAAACAAATGTTAAAAAACGGTTCTGGCACGTCAATTCACCTGTCTGGTGATGTGCGTAAGTGACTCTCCCGATATTTGTAGAGTATGACCACATGTTTGCCCTTCACTAGCCGGCTGATAATTCAAAGTTTATGGCCAGCAGGGCACAAAGCTATGAGGCTGTCGGGTGCATGTTCCCTATGGGAGAATCAGAGAGATTCCTCTTCTAGAGAAGCAACTTTTACTGCAAGTCTGCAAGCACCTGCATAGATAATTTTTTTGTTATAGTGGGTGTATTGGATGTAATGTTTTTACTAGCATAATTCTACCTATGTGGCGACTGCAAGAACATACTCCCCATAGGTCACTGGAAGCACTAACTATGGTAGAACACTTTGAGAGGTTGGCGAAAGTGCAATACTGTAGTTAATACTACCTGTGGCCTATAAGAAAGTATGTTCTCACAGTCGCTACTTAGATAGAATTGTGTTAGTAAAAATATTGCTGCCGTAACAAAAAAATTATCACTCTATTTAGGTGTTTGCAGTAAGTTGCTTTTCCTTTTTACGGATCCCCTTCCTATTTAGAATCAAAATCACTCTTTCAACTGGACGTAACAGGAGCGGTCTCCATCTTATCCTGGGTAAAAAAATGAAGATAGGAGTATACATCCCTTTCCCTGTAAAGGTGACAAGGACCACAAATGCACTACGGGTTGAACACGGATGAATACAATAAATTCCAGTCGCTTCAGCCAACGATTGATACATGCTTCCACATGAAGACCAGGCGAATTATTCGTATATATGACCCCTTCTCTTTCCTAACTGATGAAGGCTGGCTCAACCAAAAAGGTCCCTATCACAAAAAAAAGACTAGGTGAAAGGTCATAGATGGTTAGAGGTGTGTAAATAGCCTAATAAAAACTTCTACAAATCTCTAGAGCAAGAAGTTAATAAATAACAAAGAAAAACTTTTTTTCTCTAGCTCTACTAAACGATACAAGTCACCTATCCAAACAATTCTAGTAGTGTATAAATAGTATGGCACACAATAGCTAAGACAATAAGCTAATCTAGTTAGCTAGCAAGATAAATACAACTAACAAGAAATAATTATCACTACACAAGATATATAATATGAAGTAAATACAAGGAGTGATAGAAGGGTTATACAAATGTCGAGTAAGAGATGAATGAATCGATAGTAATATGAAGGGAGACAAGATGACAAGTTGATTTTCTCACGAGGTTCACTTGGTTGTCGGCAAGCTACATTCATGTTGTGTCGACCACACACTTGGTGGTTCCGTGGCTAATAGGCGATCAGAAGTCTAGCCCACAACTTGGGCGCCATAAGAACCAACCCACAAGTGAAGCTAACTGAATGACACGAACAATCCACTAGAGTTACCCTTTGGCTCTTCGTTGAGGAGGGTACAAATTCTCTCACAATCATCGGAGCCGGCCACGGACAATCTCTAACTCGTGCCGAACCTCCACCTGCTGCTCCAAATTATCTAGGTGTCGGCAAACATCAAGAGTAATAAGAAAACTATAGCGATGACAAACACCAAGTGCCACTAGATGTAATCTCACAAGAAAATGCACTTAAATGCACTCAATCTTACTTTGGATGAACAATCTATGAAGGATATGAGTGATATAGGTTTGTTATAGGTCACAATAGTGTATCAATGATCAAAGTGTGTAAGTGAATGAGATAGAGCCGCCGACATCTATTTAAGGATCCCAAGGTGTAACTAGTCATTGCCTCTCATGGGGCGTCCAGACTCCACATCCAGACCATCTCTTGGGGTGTTCGGACCAATCACCACGGGTTTGGACCCTCGCTGAAAGTAACTGCCCGTTGAGACGTGTCCCTTAGTCTGAAATCGACCATTGTCGCGCTCACTGAGAGTGTCTGGACTCCCTATTCAGACAACCACAATCAACCATCTAGACCAATCCTCATTGGTCCGGTTCGATACAGTAAGGTTCTAGAGAGTGCAAATGCATCCAGACTCGGTCTGGTTGCGTCGTCCGGACCAAAGCGCATGGTTCGGACCACCCTTGTATCTTCTCATCGTACCACATCGTCATGTCCCTTTGAACCAGACTCAATGTCCATGGTTCAGATGCCTTGGCATGCTAGGATCCAAACCAATCTCCATAGGGTCCGAAGCTTTCTAGAGAGCTCCAAAACGTTTGAATCGGTCGGACGTGGTCCAGACTGAGACTCGGGACCAATCTCCACAGTCTGGAGCTCACACAAACACTGTGCAGAGCTAGGGTTAGGATTTGGACCCATCACTGATGGTCGGGCCACCTATACCCTTTGGTCCAGAGCACTTTTCTTAGTGGAAACAACTCCTCTCTTCTTCTTCCCTTGTTCTCATGTGCTAACATCAAGGTATTCCACCACTTTGTGCATGCGTGTTAGTATTTTACAAAGAATTTACAAATGATTAGTTAGCTCACTAGGTCCTAATGCATATGTATGCATCACTTTACCTACTGGCACTTTGATGACCACAATCACTTATGTTTTTTCCTTCTTAATAGTACGATTATCAACCGTAAAGGTGATCTCACTCTCTATAGTGTCATGATCACTAAATCAAAAATAGATCCTATGGTTATAGATTTGCTTTGAGCCCATTTTTGTTTTTCTCTTTCTTCTTTTTCCAATGTGAAGCACTTGATCAACTTGTGGTCGATCATCACCATTTTCATGATCACTCGACTAGCTCCATCACCTGGGTTGGATTACCCTATCTTATCTACACACTTAGATATAGGGTTAGTCCAATAGGTTTCAACAATTAACAAAAATCAAACTAGGGCTTTTACTAGGGGGGCAAAACAAAAATGTCACATCTAGGTTTTAGCTTGGGATACATGATGATGATCCAAGGACCTGTTTGTTTGCCATAGTGTTTAGAAAACCAAAATATCCATGTTAGCCATAGTTTTAGAAAAAAATGGCATCTAGAACTCATAGTTTTCAAACACATGCATTCAAAATCATTTTTTTGTGATCGTACCCTAAGGCACCTATTTCATTAGGCAGAAGTAGAGTTTTAAGGTTACACAAGTTTCACATGTAGGTTCGCTAGTAATTCTAGCAATAAACACGAGGGGCACGAGGAGAGGGACCCTCCACCTGAAAACCCTAATCGACTGTGTCTGCAAAAGAAGAATACATCTGCGCAAGGCTGCCAACAAAAGCGGTGAATCCATGGTGTGGCAAAGCATCCACTGGTAGGGCGGCAAAGCATTCGCCAAAGCGACTTGGCGCGGCAAAAAATTCACCCGGACAAGATGAACCAGCAGTATGATGACAAAGTATCCGCCTTAGCAAGAACCGGTGGCAAAGTATAAGCCCAAGCAAGAACCACAACGACAAAGCATCCGTAATAGGGGGCCCAACAAGCAGTTAACAACAACTGCACGAGGGGTCCCCAAGAGATGTTGGTGGCAAAGCATCTGCCCAAGTGGCAAGTGCAAGGGGCCAAGTATCCATTGTGAACAACCAAACAAACATGACAACACTAGATACTAGATTGGACAATACAAAACGAAGAAAGAGTTGAGCACACGTAGGCATGCACATCACATCACAAGACAAGACAACGAGGAGGAAACCACCTTGCAGAAATGTAACAAGTGCACCCTCATATGTATTACCGCCTAGCTCCTCATGTGAAATGAACCCTCATAGGACTAGGTCATTTTGACTTTTCTTTATAAACAAATTTTATTATATACCTAAACATATTACATATCTAGGTGCAATACATAACAAAAGCTACTTACAAGCTAGAAAAACTAAAACGACCTATAACTTGGGACAGGGTGATAACTAACATGGCTAGGGATGTGAGAAAGAGGATTGACTTTGGGGGTGGGGGTTGCAACACTTATTTTGGGTATACGGTGCAGCCCGTGATAATCTTTTTTTTTTTGACAAAAAGCAATTTGCTTTTTTTTTTATGTAGGCAACTTGCAGGGAACATATTGACAATCCACGTAGTGAGGAGAACTTTGGAGGTCATTGCACTTGATATTTTCACAAAAAATGGATGGAGTTCTAAAAATAGACTTTGCTTATGATTATTACTCTTGTTTTCAGACTATTTTTTTTTCCTTTTTGATGGCTAAAAAATTTGTATGAATTTGGGTATGTACAGCCGTAGATTCCGACATTTATTATTATTGTGAAAATATAATTTAATGGGTAATTTATGTCTAATTTAACAATTTATTCCTACTTTTATTTATTCAATATGACCTGACTATGATGTTTTTGGTACACGCGGTTCTTTTCTCTCAAAGTCACACAAAAGATTTGGAACATGCCAACATTTTTAGTACTTAATCTATTTTAAATTATAATTTTTTTATTTTTTTAAAATACATATATTTTATTATGTATGTAGATATAGACTGAGTCTATGTACAGATTAATAATAATGGAGTATATATATAGAAAATTCAAAACGTCTTATAATTTAAAACTAATGAAGTATTTCCCAAACTTTTACAGAAATATCGAACTGTTTCTTGTAAATGTCATGTTCGTCTAATCGTTTCGGTGACTAATAAATCAGTTGATGCTGTTTTTTACTGTTTCGTTGTGAACGGAAAAAACTGTTTCAAGGCGAATGTACAGAACCCCTGTTGAAGTTTGTAGCTTTTCACAAACCCTACAGAAATACACAAGTGTTGCAGCATTCAGCTGTTGCCAAAAAAAAAGCAGCATTCGGCCATTCATCGCCGAGTCCAGCAAGGCGAGACGAGAAGCTCCTCTCTCCTCGAGTGGAGAATCATGTGCCTCGTGGCCTGTGCCCTGTGGGTGGGAAGATAAGGATCAGCGCACCTGCACGTACGGGTGCAGCAGCAGCAGCAGCAGCAGCTAGGACCCTCAGCCCAGAGTTCCTTCTTTACTCCCACTCCCAGGCTCCCAGCTGGCCAGCTCCCACCTCCCAGGGTCAGGCAGGCTCCCCACTCGCACGCAGCCACAGGCCGCTGCCCGCTAGGGCAGAGAGAGACGCCACAAGAAAACAACAAGAAATCCGCTGCGAAATTCCGGATTAAAAAAAAGGTTCGTCCTCTTGCTGCGTGATGTCACCCGCTGCCTTCCTCCAATTCTTTCTTCTGCTTGTCCATGTAAAAATTACAGTATGCCCGAACAAACTCACCCTGCTCCCGCGAGCGCAGATATAAAATAAAGGGCACTCATGCCTTGCTTTCTTGCTTGCTCCCCCTGCCTCTGCCTCTTCTTTTATTCTTCTGCGCTCTGTTCTCTTGCGAGGGAGGGAGGAGGGGAGGCAAATGCTTGGCACAGGTAGGGTTCTTCTTGCTCTGTTCCTTTGATCTTGGGACTGCTGCTTGATCTGGGCCGGAAGAACCAAGAAGCGCTCGCAATTGTGTTGTTGCCTGCTGCTGCATTGCCGCATCGACTCTGGGGTTAAACTGCTGGGGGTTTTGGAGATAATGCCGGTTGATCAGATCAGTGTATCTTTACTTGATTGGTTGAAAGTTCCTTTATTTTAGGGAAAGCTTTGTTGGAGATTTCTCCTCGTCCTTGTTGTGTCAGCTCGGTCGATCCATCCGTCTGTGCTCATTTTGCTTGAAACAATGGCAGTTGCTGTTGCAAGCTCAGCGTTTCTCATTTTTCGCAGTGTTGTTTCCATACCACATGTATGTACTGTACTGTGGCAGTAGTAAAGTGAATGGAATTTTCTTTGCTCATGGGTTCTCAGCTTTTGGGTCCTGCCTGCCCCTTTGGAATTTTGATGCTTTTGTTGTGATTCCGAGAACAAAAAGTTTGGAATCTTTGAATTGGTTTTGGCACAAATGATGGCTGGCTGCTAGAGCTTGCACTGGCAGGCAGCTTCCCTTTCCCTTTGCTCCCTGTCTTTCCATTCCGGTCCTGCTCTGCTTTTCACCTTCACTGACTGGCATGAGTTAAACGATAAAGAAGATTCTTTTCTTTTTTTTACATGATATTTGCTCAGAAGAAAGTATCGGTGATTTTGTGATATTACTAGATCTTCCTTCTTATTTCTTATATCCTTCAAGTATTTAAAGGTTTTCCTCCACAGAGATTTCATCCTCATAGTTGCACTTTTTATGTTTAATTTTTTATTTTAGTGGTATGACTATGAGTTTTACTTGCCTTAGTCTCCACCCAGATTGAATTGTTCATTCTACAAAAATCGGGGTATATTTTTTGTTTGAGATCTTTGTACAACATATTGGGAGTTTGAGTTTTGAGATACAGAGCACTGTCCCCCTGCATATATGGTCATGTTTAAGCAGTTCTTTCTAGCCAAAAATCTTTGAAATTGCCAAACCTAAATTTGACAGCCTTACTATGTTTGTCTTCTCTTTACTGGCACTCGCGCTGAAAATGGTAGGTTGGACTTGTGTTGCAGAACCGTGTACAGAATTATTTATTAAACAATGATAAGGACACGTTGCTTCCAGATGAAACGTAGCTTTGAATTAGTAAATACATAAGCCATATCTTGTTTATTCCAGAACTTTGCGGATTCTTCATTTTAAGTTATTTGAAATGACAGTTGGACTTGGCCTTCTGGAATAAACAAAACCATGGCCTCCTATGAAACCAAGGAGAACTGCGAAATTAGGGTATTTGAGAGCTCAGACGAGATGGCAACAGATCTGGCAGAGTTTATTTCACAAGCTTCAGAAATTTCAGTTAAAGAAAGAGGATACTTTGCCATTGCTCTTTCTGGAGGGCCTCTTGTCAGACATATGCGGTAATGTTGTCTCCATCTTCCAATAAAATTGCAACTCTGTATGCATATTCTTATATCTCCCTCTGAAATCCGAACTTTTTTTTTCTTGAAAAGGAAGCTGTGTGAAGCACCATACAACAAGACCCTTGATTGGTCTAAATGGTACATCTTCTGGGCTGAAGAACGTGCAGTAGCAAAGAACCATGCAGAGAGTAACTACAAATTAACAAAGGAAGAATTTCTCTCCAAGGTATATCAACTTAGTATATATCCTTTGTTTATTTTGCATGCACTAAGTCTACAAATCACAACCGGATATATGCTAAGTTCATGTATTTGTTGCATCTGTTCTTTATTTCACAAAGCTTACGTGTCCACGTACTTTCATTCTTCTTATGTTTTACTGCAGGTGATCTTGCTTTGCTTGCTACAAAATTATGTCCGTATTTTAACATTTCTTCTTTAATTCTTGTAACATGGGTAAGATATTAGTAAAGTCAACGTCTTTGATTAGTTTTGCAGATACATTGAACAGACAGAAGTTGGTACGTTTCGCAATCCCACCAAGTCATGATTACGATTTACGAGGAATGCCATTTTATCTGTCCAAATTACAGCGCACTTTAGCTCAAGTCGATCTTCTGTTTAACTTTTAACCAACTTTCAAGAAAAACATATTAACATTTATAAGTTCAATAAATGGACAATCTGAATTTATTCCATGGATAATTTAATAAAATAAATTTGATTTTATTAATGTTGGTGTATTTTTATATAAACTTAGTCAAAGTTGGAAAAATTTGACTTATGACAAAGCGAAAATGAACTATAGTTTGGATGAAGGGAGTATAAATCTGACAACCTTCAAGTCCCAAGAATATTTTAACGGGGTATTTCAGAATTTGGTGAGCAGAATTTGTAAAATTGATTTTAAGATGATTTGGATGCCTATTAGTTGACAGTGAATGGTGTGTGTTTTTTAAAATAAAAAAATAGAAAATGACTGTTTGTAATAATGATTTGATTATGGAAAAATGCAGGTTCATACTACAATACTCCCTCCGTTCTAGTATATAAGGTGCAACCATCTTTGATTTATAGACCAAGAACACATTTAATCCTCTCTCTCAACATTGTATCAATGTATGTGAGTTTAGAGAGAGCTCGCCTTATAGTATGTGACATGTGTAAAAAGTTGTTATGTCTTATATAAATAGGACGGAGGGAGTAATATGATAGTAATCACACAATACGACATTCAAAGACAGTGCTTATTTTTCCTTCAATAGTAATTGGTCTTTTACATTTCAATCTGCTAGGGGATAATACCTGTCGAGTTTTACTATGAAGAATATCCTTGTCTTCAGATTAACTTTATTTCTGAATCAAGTCAGTTCTCTTTCATCTTCCACAAAATTCAAATTTAGTTGCATCAATTGCATTGGGAGAACACCATAATGGTGTCAGTCGTTGTGCTTTGATCTGGTGCAATCTGTTTGGAAAAATAGCTACCATGCCCTGTAAGTTGAAATATAATTTTTTACTTACCTTTTTTTGCGATAAATTTGGATCGTACCTGCTCATTATGTTCATTTGTTGGTGTACCACGCACGCACACTCGCCCCTACGAACACACGCACGCAAACCCTACCCCTATAAGCACCTTCGAAGGACTGAGCCGACAAATCTTGAAGTTCACGAAGTCACCACAGGCGCCTCGCTGTCGACGGGAACATCGCCTACCACTTAATGCGTAGCGCCGGAAAATTCTGGAATAAATCCAGAATAAAATGTCGCACCCAGGATTTGAACCCTGGGTGGGAGCCCCCCAACCAATGGCCTTTGCCATTACGTTGTGAACCCCTTGACATGAAAGTTGTTCTTTGTCCAACCTATGGTTTTGTTTGACTTAGGATGGGCCTAGTCTGTCCTTTGTACAGCTCATGCAAAATCCTTTTTCTTAATAATTAAGCTACATTAAGGCTGCCTACCTGC
Source organism: Microstegium vimineum (assembly GCA_022036555.1). Taxonomy (NCBI): domain Eukaryota; kingdom Viridiplantae; phylum Streptophyta; class Magnoliopsida; order Poales; family Poaceae; genus Microstegium; species Microstegium vimineum. Next base: position 4,402,395 of record CM039124.1, on the reverse strand, counting down.
TATTGTTCCAACTACTCTTGGATTGGCAGCTGCTTATGGCATCTTCGCATATCTCTTGACCCCCACAAGAAAATATTGACACATCTTTCTGTTGTTATATGTTATGCCCAACAATTGTTATCAAATATAAAGCTTGTCCATACGGCTAAACTTTATCAGGGTAGGATTGATGTTTGTTAGTGGATCTCATCCAGAACTAGCGATGGTGAGCTCAAGGAGCGTACATTGAATTTTCGATTACCTTTTTAACTGAAAATTGCTTGTCATCCTCATCCAATCACACTTTGCCACTCATGGTTGCTGGATGAATGATTGTTTTTTTTTTCACGACCGGGACTTCAACCGTATTTCATTAAGAGGGGTAAACAAAGGTACAGAAAAACACCGAGTTGTGCATATATTTAGGCCTTATTACGGGGACACTTTCTTAAAATTGTCAATGAAGGATGCTAAATGTGGGTGTATAAACAAGTAGTGATGCTTTACTGAACATCTCTATGCATCCACCTTTCTAACTGCATTTGCCTCTACTATGTGGATCCTGTATATCTTTCTTTCTGTTTATTACCTCACATTCTCAAGCATTTCCATTGGGTAAACGAATAACCATGAGTTCCATCTGAATGACTTAGTAGGTGCCTATTCTTAATGGTCATGTCTACTCCATCAACGACAATGCAACGGTGGAAGAGGCAGCAACTGACTATGAATTTGTGATCCGGCAGCTGGTCAAGGTTCGGACAGTTGGAGTCTCCGAGAGCAACGACTGCCCCAAATTTGACCTTATTCTTCTCAACATTGGTGCTGACGGGCATGTAGCCTCATTGTTCCCCAACCATCCAGCGCTTGAGCTGAAAAACGACTGGGTCACCTACATCACTGACTCTCCAGAGCCTCCACCTGAGAGGATCACCTTCACCCTTCCCGTGATAAACTCGGCATCGAGCATCGCCATTGTTGCCACCGGAGAAGACAGGGCAAAAGCTGTGTCTTTTTCCATTTCTGGCTGTCAAGAAGGCCCGGACGCTAAAACAATACCGGCTGGAATGGTTCAACCAACTGATGGGAAGTTGGTATGGTTTCTGGACGAGGCAGCTGCTTCATCTCTTGAGGCTGCAAATGGTGCTTACGAGCATCAAGGGTACTGAGACGATCGTCGGAGTTCAGACGTCCTTTTTGCTGTGAATGAAGAGTTGTTCATGTAGTTGACGGATTTGGACGGGAGAAGTTCTGTATCTTGAGACATGCAGGCTGGCAACTGGGCGCTACCTTTGCGAATCCTACTCTCTGATTTCTTCAGAGTCGAAAATTTCCATGTGTTCTGCGGTTGGATGTGCCCAAGAGTGATTCAATTTGTGTTTTTAATGTCGAGACCTCATATCAGAGTAGCATATATTGATCGGAACATATGGTCCTATTTAGTGTGTTGTCAGTTTTATCCTACCTGAAATTAGATTCCCTTTTGTGACGGTTTTTGAGGCTGGCTATTTTATACTTAAGGCATGAATATGACAAAATTGCGCATAAATTTCATAAGAATCAATTTATTTTCATAATAAAAATACATGAATAGGAAAAAAAATCCCATGTTCTAAACAGAGTTTTGTGAAATTTAGGAAAAAATATTTAGAAAACTAAGAGAGTGTTTAGAGCTACTCCATAAACTCCATCGTGAAACAGTTTCACAGAGTCTGTTTGCTAGATGGTTTCTCCAGCTAATAAGCTTACATATACTATTTTTGACTGGAGAACAGATTCTTAGAATTTGTGAAGCACTTTCGATGCTTTCATGACTTCATCTTCTTTTCCCTAAACAGAGCTAAAAACACGGAAAGCAATCACATCACGGAGCAGTCCCAAATATGATCTAAATCATGCAAAATTCCTTTTTCATGCCTTCAATTCAAAGGGCCCTAAAAAGACTTGCACTACCTACATCAGGCCCAATACTATCCATCAACGGTCTTTCTCCAATCTCCATGCACTAGTTCCAAACCCACTGGCCCACAAACTCCGGAACACGGGAAAAGACTTTCTCTCTCTCTCCTCCCTCTTTCTCTGCTTGCATTGCTGCTGCAGCAGCTTTGCAGGCTTTGCTTCTCTCTCCCTCCCTTCTCTCTCACAGTGGCAGTGCTGACACGGTTTCCGAGGCGCCCTGCTCTGTCTTTCTCGCACCAATGGAAAAACTGACCAAGGAAAGGAAATGCCAATAAATGCGAGGGAAGAAGGGGGAAGGGAAGGGAGACAGGAAGGCATGGCAAGGTTTTTTCAGCTCTGAGTGGTGTGAGCCATGGCGAGGCTGCGACTCCTACTGCTCCCGCATCTGGTTGCGGCCACTGCTCTGCTCGCCGGCTTCTCTTCTCTGGCTCCTTCGGCAGGTCAGTGCTTCACTAGCTGGCGAATCAACCCTAGCAAAATGTGGTGAAATTTCCGCTCTGCTAGTGCTGAGAGACTACGGAGTACTTAGTGCGCTTTATTATTCGTGTTTTCTTGTTGTTTTCTTTTCCAATTTTTTATTTGTCTGCGTTGAAGTTGAAAGGCCTAAATGCCGTCACCTGAGCCCGTGCGCATTTCACTCTGATCCTTATTCTTGGCATCCATAGTACTTCGGTTCACAAATACGAATCTGAAGATAACAACAGAGAGTTTGTTTATCGTTGCATTACTAACCAATCCAAACATGAATCCCGCCTGACCACCAGTATCATCATCTATACTCGCTTGCCGGAAACGGCACCTTGTAATATATATTTCTATCTTCTAATACAATGATATGCACACTCGTGCGTATTCGAGAAAAAAAGTATCATCATCTATTGAAAAGATGTTAGAACTTCGATCCCTTTTGGCCACTGAAGCAGCAATCAGTTGTGCAAACAATGATGTCCTTCTAGTCCTGTCATATACTGACCTGAGCACTATGACTGATAGCAAGTTTGATGTCAAGAGGGTCCATTTGTTATGTCATCAGAATACTGGCAAGTTCAGGGAAAAAACATATTGCTCTGATGTCCTGACCTATGTCTTTCAAGAGTTATTGATTCTAAGATAGGTGATTGTGGTAAAATAAACTCTGCAAAAGTTAAAGGTGGTTCTTATGTCATCATCTGGACATCCATGGCTTTTGACATGTCCACTCTGCCACTCTGGAGTTCAGAATATAGTATTTTTATTGACCTATTTTAGTTTTCCTAGGAAACTTTGATCCTTGTTGTGTCAGTGGTTACCATCTCTATCCTATGAATCAGTCGACCTGCCAATATTTGTATTACAACTGGATGCGCATAGATTGCTGAATAGCCTTAATTCTAGTATTTTTATGTATGGGCAAGGAATGAATGTGTAATCTCGTATGATTGTACTGCATGAGTGCATGTCCATGAAATATGCACTATGTTACTCTCAATTATCTTAGTTTGTGATATTAAAATACATCGCATAGCATGATCTTAGGTCTGTTGTATTTTGAGATCTTCATGGGACAGAAGAAAGATCATATCTTGAAACTGAAGTCCAAAAGTTTGCCTGATTTTCTCCTTGATTTTTTTCTGCAGAAGCATATGATCCTCTTGATCCAAATGGGAATATCACAATCAAATGGGATATCATGCAGTGGACTTCAGATGGCTATGTTGTAAGTACACTGTCAATACTACTAAGACCTGCAAGACCTATTTTATTTATACGAACAAGACCTTACATCTTGAATGACGAATTGTTTAAGGAAGATGAGATGACAGGTTCAGAAATTGGTTCTTTCTGAATTCCAAGGAAAAACTAACACATAAAGATCATGCATTTGAGTTCTGTCTGACATTCACTGTTTCCATCGTATTAAATTGTAATCTTACCAAATGCCTGAAAGTGCTATAGTTTCATGCTGAAGACAGGCATGGCCACATGACTGGTGTTTTGCACATCATCTTAGTATAAGTGTAACACTATTAGTGGAGAACGTATATGCAAGCTCTCTTTTGTGTTGCTGATGTTCTGTGCAATCTGCTCTGCAGGCTGTTGTTTCCATATACAATTACCATAAATACCGACATATCCAAGCACCCGGGTGGAACCTTGGATGGGTGTGGGCAAAGAAGGAGATCATCTGGACCATAGTTGGTGGGCAGACCACAGAGCAAGGGGATTGCTCTCAGTTCAAAGGCAATACACCACACTGCTGCAAGAGGGATCCAGCAGTTGTTGACTTGCTTCCTGGGGCACCTTACAATATGCAGGTTGCAAATTGTTGCAAAGGAGGAGTGCTTAACTCATGGATTCAAGATCCAGTCAGTGCAGTGGCATCATTTCAGATCAGTGTTGGCCGATCTGGTACTACCAACTACACAGTGAAAGCGCCACTAAACTTCACTCTGAAGGCCCCAGGACCAGGATACAGTTGTGGAGTAGCTCATGTGGTGAAGCCTCCTACGAAGTTCATTTCTCCGGACGGAAGGAGAACCACTCAAGCTCATGGTAAGTTGTTCCAGCATTCTTCTTTAGGTGGAAAAACTTTATCTTGTCATAATAAAAAATCTCTGGCTTATGGTTTTTGTCAGAGCTCTATTGTGTGCTAGGTAGCATATGTTCAGGTCATTGAATAGTGAACGCCTTTTTTTTTTTTGCAGTGACATGGAACGTGGCATGTACATATTCCCAATTTGTTGCTCAGCGGGCTCCAACTTGTTGTGTTTCACTCTCATCATTTTACAATGAAACCATAGTTAACTGCCCAAAATGTTCATGCGCCTGTCAGAATACCAGACCAGGAAGCTGCGTCGAGTAAGTACCATTCCCTTCACAAAGTCTCTTAGACACCATATATGTTGCACTTAACGTTTTCTTTCCTTGTATGTACTGTCTATGTTTGTAGGGGTAATCCACCTTATTTGGCTTCTGTCGTGAATGGACCAGGCAAGGGCAGCATGGCTCCTCTAGTCCAGTGCACGCCCCATATGTGCCCGATAAGAGTGCATTGGCATGTTAAGCTCAACTACAAGGAATACTGGAGGGTGAAGATCACGGTTACAAACTCGAATTACCGGATGAATTACTCACAGTGGAACTTGGTAGTTCAGCACCCGAATTTCGACAAAGTTACGACTATTTTCAGCTTCAACTACAAGTCTCTGAACCCCTATGGAGTAATAAGTTAGTACCTGTTGCACCTCCTGACCATGTTTATATTAAGTAATTTGCTATCGAATACTCTGGCTAATTACTGATACTTTGCTGCAGATGATACAGGAATGCTGTGGGGCATCAAGTACTACAATGACCTGCTCATGGTGGCTGGGTCAGATGGAAATGTGCAATCTGAGCTTCTGTTCCAGAAGGACCCGTCGACATTCACTTTTGAGAAAGGCTGGGCCTTCCCAAGGCGGATATACTTCAATGGTGACAGCTGCGTCATGCCTCCACCAGAAGCGTACCCATGGCTACCAAACTCCTCCCCTCTACTCCTACTGAAGACCTCATCATCCCTCGTTCTGCCCATCGTAATTTGGGCAGTGATGCTGTTCTTACGGATTCGCGTGTAGTCACTACTGACGGATTAGGTAATGTTTAAGCAACTAGTGATTGTCACATGGGTCTGTTGACACATCAAACATCCTGAATTTCTTGTAATCTAATCTAGTAGGTAAGGACGATCCTGCAAGCTGGCGGCTTTAGGTTCACATTTTGTATATTCTAGATCTGAAGATTGGTTAAGGCAATATCCCCCCTCCTTAAGACAAATCTTGTGTGTGTTTGCGTCAGAAAAGCATGCTAATGTTTCGTAAGTCGATTCATATATCATTTGAACAGAGTATGTTTACAGAACAGAAAACATGTGTGCTCTATATGTCTGTTTTTTTTTTCCCGCTCAGGCAGGCTATCTAATAGTAGTAGTTTCATCAGAAACAAAAAGTCTGGCAGCCTGATCGCCTTGTATGCGGGGAAATTGGGGATCCGAAGACCTTCAACTACGAAGTTACATTACATACATGGCAGTTTTCGTTTTCCTCTGACGAAGCAATTTTTAAGCGAAAAAACCCAAGTGTTGAAATCTTATCTTAGCAACCAAAATGCCTTTGCCTACTCTGCTGCCAGCCACCGCCTTGGCGGGTCATGGTCATGGTCATGCCACCAGGAGCATCGCCAGTAGGAACAGTGAGGCGGCGGCGGACACGATGAGCGGTGAGGCGGCGCCGGGCGCGGCGTTGGGCATGTAAGGGTAGGAGTCCGGCGGCGGCATCTTGCACTCGTCGCCGTTGAAGTAGATCTTGCGCGGGAATGCCCAGCCCTGGCTGAAGGTGAATGTCCTGGCGTCCTTGCGCATGAGCACCTCCGACTGCACGTTGCCGAAGGGCCCGGCCTCCATGAGGAAGTCGTTGTAGAACTTGAGCCCGTAGAACATGCCAGTGTCATCTGCATTGCAGCATGATGTTCAGCAAGAAACATGACTGCATATGTGTCCAACAGCACAGCTAGTCTGCTACTCACTGATGCTGCCGTATGGTAGTAGCGGCTTGTACTGGAAGCTGAAGACCTCGGTAACATTGTCCAGGTTCGGGTGCTGCGCCACAAGCGTCCACTGCGTGTAGTTCATCCTATAGTTGAAGTTGGTGATAGCGATCTTAGCGCGCCAGTAGTCCTTATAGTTAAGCTTGACATGCCAGTGCACCCTAACAGGGCACATGTGCTGCGTGCACTGCAGCAGCGCCTGGCCATCTTTCCGCGGCGTGTTGACGCCAGGGGACAGCGCGCGCTTGGAGTCCCCCTGGATGCACCCACCAGGACCAGCGTGTCCACCATGTCCACAGCCGCACGCGCACCGGGCGCACGGCACGATGGTGTCGTTGTAGAAGGAGGAGAAGGAGACGCAGCAGGACGGGTACTTGGACGCCAGCTGCTGCGAGTAGGTGCAGGTGACGGTCCACGTCATGAGCGCCTGCGTGCGGCGCCGGTGGTCGGCCGTCCAGTAAACCGTCGACGGCACCACGGTGGCGGGCCCGCAAGTGTACCCGGGCCCAGGGCCCATGAGGGTGAAGTTCTTGGGCAGCTTCACCGTCTTGTTGGTTGTGCCGGCCAGGCCCACGGAGACCTGGAACGCCGAGACCGACCCCGCTGGGTCCTGCCCGTATGCTGAGACTACGCCGGCCTTGCAGCAGTTGGCGATCTGCTGGTTGTAGGGTACCCTGGGAGGAGGTCTACGATGGACGGGGTCTTCTTGCAGCTGTGTGGGATCCCGCCCTTGAACTTGGAGCAGTCGCCTTGCTCTGTGGCTTGTGCTCCCACGATCGACCAGATCACCTCCTTCTTTGCCCATGACCAACCCACCGTCCACCCGGGGGACATTATGTGCCTGTACATCTGGTAGTTGCTCATCGCCACCATCGCTACGTACCCGTCGGGTGTCCATGAGATCACGTCCCACTTTATCGTGATGTTGCCCCGAGGGTCCAGGGGATCGTAGGCCACTGCAATGCAATGCAAGCAAGCGGTCGCCATATGGAAGACGACGATGATAAGAGACATGCATGAGCATCGTTCCATCCATTGGCATTACAATGAAATGAAACAAGCAGGTCCCTTTAGTTTTCAGAGACGAATTGAATGACACGATCGACGAACCTGCAACGGAGCAGTAGGCCAGCGCGAGGGCCAGAGCCAGCAGCGCGGAGGAGTCGCGGAGCCCCATGGATCGGATCGATCCTTGATTGGTGATGAGCTAGCCGCGGCCGACCACCGATCCTGGAGGAAGAAGCTAGAGGCAGGGCGAATAAAAGGCCGCAGCGGCCAAGAAGAGAGATGCCTGCCCTGCCCTGCCCATCGAATCGAGATGGCACGTCACACCAGGCCGCTCGATCACTGATCGGCTGGGCGACGCCGGCCGGTTAATTGGTTGATCGAGTTGCGTAACGAGGACTCGAACTACTTACTACTCGCTAGTCGATTTCAAATTGAAATTGAAAAAAGAAGTGATGGCTCCGCTCCACCTCCTGTACGTCCATGGCGCACGCAGATCCTTCTCCGATCCCGCATTGCTCCGCCCTGAAGCAACCGTGGTTGGTGACGGAGGGAAGGAAGGTGGAAAGGGACGCGGCCGGAGGATCTAGCTACCAGCTGAGAGACATCACCAGATCGAGAGAAGAGAGTGTCCGACCCGGCAGATGCGATGCAACGGTATCTCCATCTCTCTCTTACCATCTTGGTGTGGTGGTACGATCCGATCCGTGTCCGTGATGGCGACGGACGAGCACGTCACTCAGGACTCAGCTTCTCGCCCATATGTTGTTTAAATGAGTGAGGTGAGAAGATGCTGTTGCGCTAGTTGCGACGTTTGATCACACAGCTACTAGGTGAGAAGATGCATACATAAGCTATCTCCTCGCTAGCTTGTTCACTTTTTTTTCCACGTTTCTCAATCATTCCGTGTTTGGCGACTATCCTCCGTACGTACCGTATGTAAATGTACATGTGTACGTATGCTTAGAATTTCATCTTATATACTGTGATGTATATGCGATCGAGCAAGAGAAAAGGTTGTTAGATCAGTTCATTTTGGACAGTAGCGCAACCGACACTGTTATAAGAATATAAAAATTGCTTCACCGAAATTTGGTTTACGCTGAATGCTTATGCTGATTTGTAACGAGAGAAAAATATTATTGATTCACTGAAAAGTTGTTCTGAAATAGTGTTGATAAACAAGATCATATTCACAAAAGAATGAAGTCATGTACCTACCGCTAAAGAGTTCTCGTTGACAACAGTGCGTACCTTTGATTTGTGTGGCCGTCCTTTATATGTGTTTGGTTCAGAGTCATGGTGGAGCCTGAAACGGGATGGATCCAACCTAGTTTTTAAGATGAAACTGACCAGGTTTTATGCTCGGTTGAAGGGTATGCCGGCCTTTTGTTTTATGTTTGGTTTGGAAACAAAAGGTTTGGGATGGTAAATCTAACATTTGGGGTCAGTGAGCCCCTTTTGTGGACTTACAACAGCTCATGGGACCCACTTGCCTACCTCATGTGGACAGAAGGATCCGAACAAACGCCTCTGGAATAAGGATCGCTCGATCCATCTCCCATGGTTCCGTCAACCAAACACACAGTATATCTTCTCGAACTACATACGCATTAAAAAACATTTAAATGGAAGGATGTACTTCCTCCCTCCTAAATTATAAGATATTCTAAAAATCTTAGAGAGTCATAATATCTCAAATTTAATCAAACTTATATGGTAATATAAAAATATTTATGATATCAACTAAGTATCATTAGATTCGTTATCAATTATATTTTATATTATGTCGATTTAATTTTATAAATTTTTATAGTTTTTTCCTATAATTATTGGTTAAATTTGAGATTCGTTGACCGTCCAAAATTTTTGAAACACCTTATAATTTAGGATAGATAGAGGAAGTATATTGTTAGGCCATAATTTTGTTTTGGTTCTTTTTACCGTCTCTGCTATAGGCCTATATGTACCTTACAAAAACGGGCACCGATCAATACACACAAGCTCTTTGCATATTTTGTCAACACACACCAGGGGCGTCCCTGAGGCTGTGCGGGCCGTGCGACCGATTGGGTCCCCAAAAATTATGGGTCCCAAAATTTACTAAGTATCCTAAGTATAATATAATAATTTATGATTTGTTTTATTTAGTAAATCAGTTATAGTTATCTTTTTAGCCCATAAACATCGTCTAGTGGAGCACATAAGTCTATTATCATAACATATTTTTTTCTCCAGGGAACAGTTTACTATCAGTGTCTAATTTTTTACATAACATCGTAAGCCCTTTATTTTAATCTGTTGTGCATTGTCTTTGTACACCAACTGATCTAGGCTCTGTTCACTTAAACCACTTTTAGTTTGTTTCAGCTTATTCTCTCTTACAGAACACTATTTAATCAACCGGAATCAACTGACTTTCTATCAGCAGAGCCCTAGTGTAATTGTTACAACTTACAAGTTATGTCTTCTTAGAATCAGATTAGAAAGCATGAATCGAGAAATAAAAATGAATATTTACAGTTTTTTTTACAATAAAAACATCCTCTTTTCAAGCCTTTCAAACCTAAACTACTTTTTCTGGCATGCAACCTACAGTTGCATGTTTTTCTTAACAGAGGGAGTAGTATAACAGTTAAAAATTATTGTCCAAACAAATAGTTAAAATCTGATAATTTTTTAATCTTCATATATATACATGTGAGGACTAGTATAGCTACAACAATACATGATTGTTGATTTTGTTTTCAAAATTGCCACAACGCAAGTTCGGATGCCATAGCATGGAATTATCGCATGGGATTATGGGCCAAATCCGCGTATCAGGCCCAATTCCAGGCGCCGAAGTCACCCAACGCGGCTAAGTTCAGAGTCTCAGCCATGAGTAGAAAAAAAAAGTGGTGCCTATGACCAAAATACTTGGAATACACCCTTATGTTCTGATTGAGCAATAAAAAACTGCCCTTGCCCTGACACGTAAATATATATATTGCACATTTTCACTATGACCCTGTTTGGTTCTTACCTCTTAAACTTTAGTGAACTAAAATATTTTAGTCACCTTTTAATACCTCTTGAGTGGCTAATGCAACTAAAATGTTTTAGTCACATTTTAATCAGTTTGTTTCGCACTTTAGTCCCTAAAATGACTAAAGTTTAGGAGGTGGGCGCCAAACACCCCCTATATTTACAACACCTGCATGCATCCTACCTTATAACATACTCCGTATATAATTACTACTAGTATTTTACTAGAGCAGTAGTAATGTTCAGGACTCTCTCTCTCGCGGGCAGCGGCGGTGCAGTATATGCCCTAATATATATGGGCTGCGCCAGTTGGTGTTCGGAATTCACCTCGCATTGGGTGATTAGCAATATCCGAAGATCTCACATTTAGTTCAAGTTCCAGTGTTTCACTCCAATGCACCCCTAACACAATGTCTGATTGGTTACTTGTATAACTCTTTCTCCAGGCTAAGGGAACGCTAGTTAGGGTTGTTTGGTTGACTACATATAGCCTTATGTGGGCTAGCACTATCCTCAAAACAGTCTGGACTTACATCCCACTATCCCCTAAAAATTGACCGTATCCAGCTATGCAAGTATTGCATTGCATCTACTATGCACCATGTATGCAAACTAGACAGTTATGCATACAATCAATCAAGTGCATAGTACTATATAACTCCCTATTCAGTTGAACTAAACAACATCAAATTACATTGCCTAATTTAGAATTAGTTATATTAGATAGACTATATATAATTGTATTCAGTTCACCGTTCACCGTATACTGGAGTGCTTGTCAGGCCCCGGATGAAGGACCTGACTGAATTGTGGAGTGGAATCGATCGGAGATTCAGAAGAACAGCAACAATTGGGAAGGTAAAGTTCAGAGAGAAGCAACACAAGGTGGGGGATTCAGTTTCTCATTCACTTCATAGTACCAGTCAGCCTAACAGACAGCACACCTAACAGCCAGAACCATACAGCTGTTCCCCAACCGACAACAGCCAAACACCTACAGCCGTTAACTCTGAATCATTTGCCAGACACCATTTTCTGAGCATCTTCCTCTTGTATAGTTGTATCTGACAGTACTACTCGGTTATGCCTCTGATCCCAAGTTCTAAACATTATAGATAGCAGCTGTTTTTGCCATCTCAAAGGCACATATTATCACACGGTTGCGCAAATGAACTTTCATCTACCCACTTTTAGGCGCATAACTGAACCCTCAAACTGCACACAACAATGCGATTTATGAGAGATGAAGGAAGTGCATGCTCTACAGTCTGTACAGTACACACTCATCTAAAGGCATGACCATTTCGACTTCTGCAGAGATAGATACATTGGAAAAGCGGTAGAGCTACAAATCAATATAAATTAAATGATGATGGTGACAATAGGGCAAAGTAAAACAATTTTTCAACATAGCAACTGACCCTGGATCTCTTTCTCCCACTTCAAAATAGAACCACTTCATATACCAAAACATGGAATTTAAGTCATGACGGAGCTTAATTTGCACTCGACACAGTACAATATATACTACTATAACAAAAGGTCATGAATCTTATACTCAAACTTAGAAGCCTATTAGTGAATTTTGTCAGATAAAATTGAGTCCTGGAATTCAAGGTAAGCTTATTTTTGCCCTATAATTCTACTATCGAAGCCAGGCCTTAGGAGTCGTTTCGAACTTCTGACACCCCTCCCTAGATGTAGTAGGATAATCTGACCTACACAACAGGAAAATATGGAGTTCAGTAGCATATATGGTATTCAGACAACGACATTGCATTTTTTATACTCCCTCCATCCTAGGATATAAGGCGTAACTACCTCTGGCTCAAAGACCAAGAAACACATTTAATTCTCTCTCTGAACAGGTATCCACACATGTGCCTCTAGAGAGGACGCGCCTTATATCATAGGACAAGAATATTTTCTCGACCTACGTGAAAAGGTCTTCTTCTTAATGCAATGCTCGGGGGCTGTCTTACCCCCCCGCAGGTCGAGTTTTTTTTTATAAGACAAGAATAAAAAGTAGTTACGCCTTATATCCTGGGAAGGAGGGAGTATAAAATTATAGTATAACAAACCGAGAATCCTGCAGTGTACTAGAATGAATGAACAAGTACAGCAGTATACGCAGAGGATATAGCCCTTTCCTCTCACCATTTCTCAAAGAAAACTCAGTTCAGACAGGCGTAACACCTTAAAAACTACCTACACTTGCACATTGCAACTTTGCTTTCTCAAAGGAAGCCAGCTGATTTACAGCAAAAGCATATCTAAGGACATTTATAGCTATTTTCAATATAAAGTGCTGTATTTTCTTGGAAATTTGTTGAAAATATTTAGTAATGTTCAGAATTCAGATAATGAAATCCTAGTAGGCTCTAGATATAAAGCACCACAGGACATGGAAACTCAATAATGTGTGCATTTTGGAACATATTCGTATTTATAGCAACAATGCAGGAATGTATCATTAGTGCATCCATTTGAAAGAATGGAACTCTCATAGCTAAGGGAAAAAATCAGACATACAAAAACCTAACTGAATGAGGGAATACCATCCCTGATCAAAGCACAATCAAGAGAACTGCAGAGTTCATGCCAGATTGCACTTGCACTGCGTGTGCGCACACACACACACACACACACACACACACACACAAATGCCAACATAACTGTTACAGAAAATATAAAATTTGAAGTTAACAGTAGTTTTAAAATGGAATCTGTTTGTATCTTCCCTAAAAAATCACTATTTGGAGCAATTGTTCACCTAAAAAGCCATGTAACTTTTTAAACGCTAAATGATGGCCAGCCATGTCTGCTTAACCAGCCATTCTGCAGGTATAGCAAAACCATGAAACCAACTATTTAGTGCTTTGGTGGACTGGCAATCCTATAAGCAGATTAAGTCCCTGAAACTCCAGTGATACTAAGATATTCAGATATCATCTGCACATCATGCTACAACTAATATCAACTGAACAAGGAGGCAATTTAGAAACAACAATACAACAATTGAAAATAGCATCGTAGCACACTTTGAAACCCTTTGGAATATTGTATGCCTAACAACAATATACTGTTGAATGGGATTAATGATACATACAAACAAAAGAAAAGCTAAAAAAAAATCAGTAGACCCGTAGTTTAAGTCATATAAATGTCTGCTCCTGTCAGGTTATTAAAAAACGGTGTAGCTGTCATGCAACCCCTGTTTTCTCTAATGGAAAATATACTAACAAATTCCAGTTTTTTACTATTTGGCAATATTAGAACCTAAAACAGGAGCTCAACATTCATGCATCATGAAGCCAAATGTAAACCACTGGAAGAATTCAATGCAGGTGCTTTCTTCACACAGAACTAACATAAAAATTCATACGGGTTTAAGTAGTCAACATGCATATAAGAAAAATCTCTCTTTAGGCGAAACTGCACAACATAAAGAAAGGTAATCTCACAAAAGGTAAAGCCATACTCTGTATGCAAGCAAGTTTATACTTTACATATGACTAAAATTAACAGTAAGTGGCAAAAGTTTGCCAGGCATGTTAAACTATAGAAGGTATATAGATCCTGTGTTGCCACTACTTCTTTTCCATTTCCCTTTTTTCGTAATCTCCTTCCAAGCATATATCCTGGGGCCAACCTTCTAGTGGGGTGAATCTTTGAAGTTCACAAATCATAATGGTCACAAAACCAATAACAATACTAGTGATATCAGTGGCAGAAACAGAGATACAAGGATGATTGGTTCACACTAGTTGAACAATCTGCTAGATAATGACTAGGGTTCAGGATGATCGCACCAAAACCATACCAATCGGGTTAACTGTTTAATTAGCAGTATCAAACTGCGATGACCAGGGAAAGATAGAGCATGGCCCAATAAATAAAATGGAGTACAGTTATTATTACATTGCAGGATTCCGTCCTCTGCTTAACATACATTGTGCCAACAAATGCAGAAAAGGAAACCCCACATCGTGTAGCCAAAAATCCCTGCTAATATGCTGCGTACTACTGCACCGTACGCATCAACTTGACCTAGGCAACAACTGCGTAGCATTCACATACAGCACTGGAACAACAGTGGGCATACCAATTATGGTCCTGGCCGGATTAATTACAGCACGAACAACAAATAAGTTAATTATATGAGCTTGGCGTAAATTTTCTAAGAATTGCAACAAAACTGCTACTTGGGAGTTGGGAAGGAGGAATCAAAACACTTTGCATGTTTCACTCTGGATCGCTGCATGGAGAAAATGTATGTGCTTAGCTATCATAAATTCATGACATTGATCAACAGAACCTCGTACTCACAGCATCCATTGATCAACACAAGAAGTAACTCAAAAGTGAAAACTAGCAGGTGCTAAGTACATGCATAAGAACAACAATGGCCACATTCAACAAAATGAAATCAAAACAACAACAATTGAAGGGATCAAAATAACACACAAAAGCTAACCTTTTTTCACTTGTAGTCAAAGGAGGGAACGGCCGTCGGTGGCAAATCCATCTCCAACACCTCCGACTTGCGATCGCCAGCAGCAACCGTGTTCTGCTGCTTCTTCCCGAACAAACCGCCAAACCACCCAGTCGGGCCGGTGACCGGAACCTCCTGAACATCGATCGGCGGCGCCGGCGGCACTCCCAGGAAACCAGGTGGTGCGTACTGGCCGGGATCCTGTCCGGGATACTGCAGCAGGTCCTCCGACGGAGGCGGCGGCAGGACGGCCCCAATGCGGTTGAGCATGATCCCGGCACCCTCGATGAGCGCGAGGAGGGCGCCGCCAAAGAGTGCGGACCTTCCGGAGGCGAGGAGGCCCTGTCGCACGGCGAGCAGGCCACCCGTGGCGGCGCCGGCGGTGATGGAGTTCCAGGGGTCCTCTTTCGCGCGGGCGTAGACGAGGGCGCAGTCGAAGGTGGAGAAGAGGCCGCCCCAGACGGCGAAGCTGCCGCCGAGGCGAGGCGCGAGCATGCGCGCGGACGTGGCGCCCCCGGCGAGGCGGTGGCCCTTGGGGGAGTTGTACAGGCCCTTGACGAAGTGGAAGAGGGAGCCGCCTACGGCGCCCATTCCGAAAGCGCCGCCGACGTCGTCGAGGATGCGGTCCGGGCAGGGCTCCCTCTCTGGCGTGGTCATCTCCTCGCCACGACGGTCTCCAGCGGCGGGGAAAACCCTAGGCGGGCTTGGACGCAGGAAAGGCACGGGCGACCGAGCGGGTGACGCGGAGAGAGCCAAAGCCAAGTGCCCAAGTCAAGTAGCAACGGGAGTAGTACGAGCCTACTAGTAGGCAGTAGCGTTCGACTTCGAGGTTTTGGCTGGGCCCCACCATGCCCTTCTGGATTTTGCACGGAGCCGCTTTGGGTCGAGCACGGTTGTGACAAAAAAAAAACCCCGCAGAAATCCTCCAAAATTCCTTCGGGAGCCGATGTCCTATTTCAAAGGGACTTTAAATAAATTGTTGGGATCCCCTCAAAAGAAGTAAATTGTTGGGAAACATTTCTGTCTTTGATTGAAAGCCCCGTAAGAATTCTATTTACCATTTACTTTGTTACTGTATTTTTTTTTTCAAAAGCTATTGCTCGAATTGTTATTTTAAATGATTATTATTAAGGGTCTATATATTTAGAATGCATGAAATTCACGAGATTCACACATAAAATGTATAGAAGTCAATGAGAACTGGAAAAGAACCGTTCCAAACGGGACTTAAGTCAATAAATAAATATTTCCTTATATTTTAAATTATATAAGACATTTTAGCTTTCTACATACATACATATATTTTGCTATATATTTAGATATATAACTAGATACACAGTAAAAATCAATATTCAATGATAAACTATTAATTTGTCTAAAATAAATAGGGAAGGGTTTCATCCTTTTAACACTACCATAGAACTGACTTCAAAAACCTATCCATGAAAATCGATATTTACATACGGTTGTTTTAATAGAACTGTTCATAAAAATGGCTTATCTTAAACACTAATGATTTTGATAACATGCCCCAAAAATCTTTTTGACCGTGTGTAAAACCTATTTTCTGTGCGTTGTGTACGAAAGGACCAACAAACATATTTATAAATTATAAGGGAACATGCAACTTATTAGAGCACATCTAAGAGTCCTTCTAAACTTTACTTTTAAAATCATCAATTGAGGAGTCATTTTGAGTAAAAAATGTTTTTTATATCTTTGTAGCCTCCAACCATTTTTCTATATCTTGTGTGTATTTTAGAGTCATACTCGCTCTTCATCTTTAGATAGTAAGAAATCTAGAATAAAAGATGTCTACGTATTTGGAGATCCAATTAAGAGGTAGTTTTGGGGGGGGGGGGGGGGGTCTTAAAAAATCTTTGTTACTAATAATTTGGAAGAATATGAAGAGTAGTTGGAGTTGTTCTGTACTTATTTTTTAAAAAAAATGTTAGGCTCTTATGGCCCTTGGATTAAAACCAAATGCTCAGCCAATTCGCGAGCAACTAGAGAGTGTTGATCAGCTGGATCAACTTGTGCTAATGATGATAAGTTACAGATTGCCTGAATCAACCTGATCACCTAGATCAACTTGATCACCTGGACCAAAGGTGTAATAAATGATTAATCTCATATAAAAAATTGATTAGATATTTCTTTACTTTAAATTGATTAGAGGTTGCTTTAATTTAAATGGCCGCCAGCGTTTGTTGCTGACATACTGACATCATTCAATTTTATTTAACAAACACATTGCAGACACAAGCACACCAATATACATGCACAACACCACACACAAGAACACGCTTTGCACATAGAAACATTGATGGAAAACTGAGCCGGCAAATTTTAATTACGATTGATAAACTCAGCATAGATAATTATTTATTGATGATAGATGTGTCGACACACCACTAGAGACTTGTTTGAATTTAGTCGAATTTACATTAATCCACATGTGTTGAAGTGAATTAGAGTAAAAATTAAAATAAATTTCACCACAACTCACCCCCACACATGTGAATTGAGATGAATCTAAAGAAAGTAGCGAAATTATGGAGACAAAGGTGGGAAGGACGTAGTCACCAAATCAATGCTTTATTTCTCAGTGGTGCCTATTTGGATGGCAACCTAGCATTGACAAAACAAACATATTGGGTCAACCTATTTGCATATCTTCAGTGGTGCCTCATGCTGTCATGCATGTCTCAAGAGAAACGTTTGGTATCTTGTGTTATATACTAGCTCATATACATATATAGCTAGCTAATAAATGACTTTTGTTGTATAGGATAAAATAACAACTCGTAATTAAAGAAATTGTGAATAGGAGAGAAAGAGAGAGGTAGACAGACAATCAAAATCTATTTAGTCTGCTAATAACAATATTGCACACATCAAGAACTGACATTCCTCAGTTTGTCGCATAGATCATGACAAGATGAGAAGGTGAGTGTAGGTAAGGGTGGGCAAAATACCCGATACCCAATTCCCGAACCTAGATCCAAAGTATCCGATTCCGAAATACCAAATCAAAATTTCAGATAGTAATAGTACAAATCAAAATTTCAAATAGTAATAGCACAGATCCAAATTTAATTTGGGTAGTTCAGATAATGTTCACCGGTACTCGAACTACTCGAATTACTCGAAGTATCTCAAAAGTTTGCTCTCATATTCCTAACATAAGGTCATGAAGTGGTTCAATGCAATATAATTCTATTATTTGGTATGGATTAATACATATATATATATATATATATATATATTGTAACTTGATAATTGATTTGTTGTTAATTGATATGGAGCCATGATGTGATTTAATGGATCATTTTTTAATGCTTTAGAACTTTAGAATGTTATATACTTGAATTCTTTCAAAATGGTTGGTTTTTGCTAGCTTCGGGTATATTGGGTAAAACTCGAACATGAATCCAAATTCTTGGGTAATACTTTTTCAGAGCCAAAATCGGGTAGCAATTTTGAATACCTGAATTACCTAACCCATTTTTTCCGAGTAACCCGAATGCCTAGGCCTAGGTGCAGGAAAAAGTATAACCACATATAATCTTCGTGCTAAGACTATCTAAGTTGAGAACCGAGGTAGTTACGTATAGAAAAGTCATAACGACTTACAATTTGAAACGAAGAAAACACTTCTCGATAAAAAAAGACAGAGAACTAGATACGTATAGAAAAATCATAACGACTTACAATTAAAAACAGAGGAAGAATTTCTTGATGAGAGCCACATGGATCTCCAATAATCCTTGTGTAGCTACTGCCAAACTGATCCCACAAGACCTCAAATGAGATGAGCGATGACATATCACTTTCCACTGAACAGATGATCGACAAGAGCCCGCAAACAGCATATTGAGAAACAAATATGAAATCAAATCTAGTATTATATAGTCTTGGGTAATAATAAAATTATAATCTGGCGAAAACCTTACATTTTTTTCGCCTACTTTATTTATAATTGTTATAATCGAAGGTGGGAACAGCGGTGCTGGGCAAATCCTCCAGCTCCTCCAACCTGCGATCACCACTAGCAACCTTGTCCTGCTGCTGCTTCCTCCCAAACAAAACCACCAAACCACCCAGCACGGCCAGAGTCAGGGACCGAGACCTCCTCAACCACGATCGGCGCCGGCGGCGGCACTCCCAGGAAGCCAGGTGGCGCGTACTGGCCAGCAGGATCCTGTCCTACTGGGTACTGCTGCTGCATCAGGTCCTCCAGCGGAGGCTCGTGAACCATGCTGCGGTTGATCATGATCCCGGCGCCCTCGATGAGCGCGAGCAACGCGCCCCCGAACACGGCGCCCCTTCCGGCGGCCAGGACGCCGCGGCGCACGGCGAGGAGGCCCCCGGCCGCGGCGCCGGCGGCGATGGAGTTCCAGGGGTCCTCCTTCTTGCGCGCGTAGACCATGGCGCAGTCGAACGTGGAGAAGAGGACGCCCCAGACGGCGAAGCTGCCCCCGACGCGTGGCGCGTTCATGCGGACGGCCGTGGCGCCGCCCGCGAACCGGTGGCCGATTGGGGAGTTGAGGTGGCCCTTGACGTAGTGGAAGAGGGAGCCGCCCACGGCTCCCATCCAGAAGGCGCTGCTGGCGTCCTCGATGATGCGGTCCGGGCACGGCTGCCGTTTGAAATCCGGCGAGCTCGTCATCTCGCGAGGCGTCGCTAGGCGGCGGCCGAAACTTGGAAGGCACGTTTGGTTGGGATCGAGCACAGGGACGCCCGGGTTTTGTATGTATCGATCCAAACTTATTGGAGTCCGGGCCGGGGTCGACGCTACGTTGTGCTGGGCCTGCCCATATATACCTGCCCCCAAAGTAGGGTATAATCGGATCAGGAATGCGGGCCGAAATTTGCTCATATGAATATTTGTTTTTTTTATCTTTTTCTTTGGATTGGGAATCAGACACGGATAGATAATGCCCAAACCATTGTCTTTTGGGAACTTTCTCATAAGACTCTAAACAATTACACATATAAATTGGTAAGGTAGCTAAATAGTTATTATCTTAACACTATATATACATATAATTAGTATCTTGACACTATACAGTCACTTCTCATATATGGAAGTTGTTTCGATGAAATGATTGATGCTCTTAATCACTTTCATTTTCATATTTTTATTGTGAAAAGGTCCAAACTACTACCCTCAAGTATGGCCTGTGTCTAGATAATAACCCTATAAACGTACTATCGTTTGGTTCGGTTTACTCCTCCCAATTATTCTAGTTGGTTCAGTTTACCCCCTCAACAATTTGTGTTTTTTGTTTCTCCACATTCAAGCTGTTTTTAATTCCAAATTCTAGTGGGAATAACTAGCACCACACTTTAATAAAAGATATATTATGATTCTATAATATATTTTGATAATTCAAGATGTACAATAATAAATTAACATAAGAAATACAAACTTGTATTAAAAGATCTATAGGGTCCATGTTACAGTGGCGGAGCCACCACTAGGGCGGCTGCCCTAGGTCCCCTTGGCCGGCCACTGCATCCCCACCCTGTAGACTGCCGGAGTTCTGAGCGGAAGGGGAGAAGCCGAAGGCACTCGATAGCACGACGTTGTTTTTTTACTAGACAGATAGCACATGCGGCCGGCAGAGAAGTCATGGTCCGTTGCAGTCACTCGAATGGGCCAGCACAGGCGCCAGACCCATCGTCTGAGACTCTGAGCAAGGCAACATGCCGTAGGAGGTCAGTTCTAATTGATTTGTTTATTGAAACACTTATAAGATGGCAGCTCGATAGGACTGATGCCTCGCCAGTTAGGCCGCATCTGGCTCTTTCTAATTGATTTGCTATAAAAAATGACAGGCTACTTCATTTGTTTATTGAAACATTTATTATTGATATTTCTATTAATAAAAGGTAACATCTTGATTTTTGTTGCTCGTTCTATAATTTTTGTCTAAAATATGCTAAGGCCTTGTTTAGATCCAGTAAAGTTAGCACTATAGCGTTTCGTTTGTATTTGATAATTATTGTCCAATTATGAAATAACTAAATTCGAAAGATTCGACTCGCAAATTACAGATAAACTGTGTAATTAGTTATATTTTTTACGCTTCATGCGTCCAAAGATTTGATTTGACTGAAAATTTGAAATTTTGAAGAGTATCCAAACATGACCTAAGTTGTGGTTGATAACAAAAATTTTAGAGTATATAAGTTCGCCCTAGGTGAATTCTCGAGCTGGATTCGCCGCTGTCCATGTACATGCATGGATCGGGTTTCTTTTATGAGCTTGCTAGGATTATATAAATTTGTTTTTTTTTTGGTCAGTTCTGTGATATATATATAACCTAACTAACCATACAAAATTTTAGTCACGGTCAAATTCAGTCTCGATCGATCTCGATTTGTTTCGATCGGTCTTTTGATTTTGATTTTTTTTTTGGGGGTATATGTCCAGGACTAGTCACCATGCACCCAGCCGTGCTCCACCACATCTCAGGCCCATCACCCGTGCCCGAGGCCGGGAGAACCACACAAGGGACACAAAGCTGTGATCGCGGGCCGGACCAGAGGAGTTGTTTGGTCTGGTAGGAATCAGGCAGAGTGGGATTGAAGGAGATTGAGAGTGATTAATAAATCCTATGCAGTCAAAATCTCTCGCTTCCCATATACAGTATGATATATCCAATCCCTTTGTGGAAGGCATTATAACCGAATAAGGCCTCAATTCCTTCTAATCCCTACCAAACCGAAACAAGCTTTGAGAAGGATGATTCAATCTCTCTACGCTCTTCTAACCAAATTAATGTTAGCAAATCTGAGATACGACTATTCCATCCCATACTAACGGCGTGTGTTTTTCTTTTTATTTGACACTTGAAGCGTCTTATATATAACTTGTGTATGTATATGGTCGGCATATAACGTCAAGGAAAACAGTCATAATTTTTTTTTCCGGCCGTATAATAAAAATAAGCACTCCATCCTATACTATTATAGGATGAGTTAATTGTCCACAGTATATAAGCTTTGGGGACGTCCCTGTGTGGACAAGCCTCTAATTAAGTCCTAACGCACTGAATCTATCTATCAATAGTGGCCAAGTTAATAAGTAAAGTAACCCATACAAGACGTCAACGCCATTTCATTATCGCAAATTGTTGGCACGACACGTCAATGTCGTTGCATATAAGCATTTGCTTAGTTTGTTGCTTGTCTTCGTTGACAGTAACAAAGACGCTAGCCCCTCGATCTGAGCGCACGTCTCATGAACGAGAGTAACAACTAACAATGTGAGCCCCGGGCAAACAAAAGACATTAACATAACAAAAATAGTCAAATAGTATATTTGTCAGGTCTCATTGTATAGCACTCTCTCCATTCTAAATCATAAGTTATTTTAAGATTTTTAAGAGTCAAAACATCTTAAGTTAGATAAAACATTATAGAAAAAATTATAAAGATTTATGACATCAAATAATTATGCTATGATAATATAATTGATAAAGAATCAATGATACTTAGTTGACATTATAAATATTATTATATAAATTTAGCTAGACTTGATATTTTGATTCTCCAAGATTGTTTGAACGACTTATAATTTAGAAAAAAATGAGTAATAAATTGTATGCATAATATCGATTCAGAACTAGCCATAGTAAAACATTATGGACATTTTTTGTTTGACCGTCTAATATGCATTCAACGACAAATATAGAATTCATACGAAAGGGTTCACCTTTCAAGTCATCTTTAATCTCTACTAGAGCCACTCATTTTCCTCTCCCGTCTCTGTACTAGAATAAGAAAGGGCTTGGGCACCACCCGGCTGGTGCTTGTGCCCCACACGCCCGCTATGTTTTTTTTTTAGTTTTTATTACCTTTTGGTAGGAGCAGATCCATCGGCAACATATAATTGTTCCAGAAACTTTTAAATAAGTATATAGGCTGGATTGGAACTAATTAATTATTACTGATGAAATTTCTAAAGTTTCGCCAAAAGCATGCCTACCTAAATGATATACAACAAAAAAAACTTATTTAACGGTTTGTTTGGTTACTTTGGGCTAATTAAGTGAAAATTAGTCTAAACTAACTCTAGCCCCTAAATCCAAATAGGGTCATAGTATTTTTAGCTAAATAATACTCCCTCCATCCTAAATTGTAAGTCATTCCAATAATCTTAGAGAGTCAAAATTTCTCAAGTTTGACCAAACTTATATAACAATATAATAATATTTATGATATCAAATAAGTATCATTAGATTCGTTATCAATTGTATTTTCATAGTATACCTATTTGATGTTATAAATCTTTATAGTTTTGTCTATAATTCTTGGTCAAACTTGAGATGCTTTGACTCTCCAAGATTTTTGGGATGGAGAGAGTAGTAGAGTATTTTTTTAGCTAATAATAGTAGAGTATATTGAATAATTGCAGCATCGATATCTTTTTTATTTGGAAATGTGTAGAGTGCTATAAAATAATATTTTTCTCTTACAACAAAACAACTAAAATCTACATCAATCGACTTATTAAACATCAAGACGATCGGAACGAAACAGGCATCCCCTGTCCAGCCAGTATCCAGGACGGATTCATGTCTGGCGCGCGCCTGCCTGCCTGGGCTCTGGCGACCTCAGCCTCACAGCTGCGCAATCGTTTGACTTTGACCACATCAAATGAATGAATTGAATGAAGCAACAAGAAGAAGCAACGGCGACCTGACGAAACCGGAGTCTTGTCCACCCAACAAATGAACAAACCGCCCGCCTTGGAAGCAACACCAACCCCGGCCGGCCGGCCGATGAAATTTCTGTCATTCATTCACATGACACGATGTGGATCCATCATTTATGTTCATATTAAAAATATGGAATGCAATAATAATCGGTCGTTACTGCAGGAGGATCTGATTTTAAATTTTATATGGGCAGCAAAGCACTGGCACTGTAGTTGCCAAATCCGCACGGCCATTCCATTCCTCGTCTGAATGTACCAAGCCTATGCCTTCCGTTGCTGCAAATCCACCTGCGATCTGTACACAATCTATTCTACTGGCAGTCCTAGTCGACTACTACTTACTGCTATAAAATCGCGGGACAAAGCTAACCCTGCACTCCAACCACCTTCCCCTGACGATTAGTCCAAGGTGGACGGAATCCTCAACGTCCAAAGCCGCTGTTCCTCCCTCTCTCCGCCTTTCAACAGAATTCACAGGAGAGGTTGGGTTGGGGGCAGAAAGGGCGGACGGACCAGCAAAGACGACACATGGGAGCGCGCGCGCCTGTTCGGGTTCTGCTCGCGCCGCCGCTGCTCCTCCTCTTCTTGCTCGGCCTCCTCCGACCTGCGGCTGCCAATGTAAGAACTAACCCGTCGAAAAAAATCCTCTCTTTTTTTCTTGCCTGGATGGATGGCTTGATGAGCCTTGGCGGCCGGTTTCTTCCAGGTGGGGGACTCCTGCTCCACGAGCGCCGACTGCGGCGCCGGCCAGTGGTGCTTCGACTGCGAGCCCAAGCTCTCCGGCTCCCACTGCGTCCGCTCCGCCGCCACCAACCCCTTCCAGCTCATTGTAAGCCTTGCCGCCGCTTCGTTTAATTTCTCTTGCCTGATTTCTTCTCTTATACTACTTGTGGGGAGCCGCAAAACGGACGGGGAGCAGTTGTTGCTCCTGTGCTGTGCGTTTGGACTAAGCACTACTAGACAACAATCGTGCCATTTGTTTGTTTATTATCATTATCATTATATCATTTCTGGCACGCCACATACATTCTCGTTCGATTACAAATAAATTCAGCACATCCAGGATATAAATTAGGCCACAAGGAAAAAAATATTCATTTGCATTCACTACTACTCGTATTCCCATGTACTGAATAAACTCGTCGCATCCTGAATTGGTCTTGTCGCTCAGAACAACTCGTTGCCGTTCAACAAGTATGCCTACCTCACGACGCACAACTCATACGCCATCGTCGGGGAGCCTTCGCACACCGGAATCCCACGCATCACCTTTGACAACCAGGAGGATACGGTCACTGATCAGCTGAACGTAATCTACCTTCAGATTCTTTCTCCGATTATTTTCAAATGTCCCTGCTCTGCATCTCTCCACCCGGAATGGAATTCACATTCTCGCCGCATTTTTGTTATGGTATGGTATACATGCAGAACGGAGTCCGCGCACTGATGCTCGACACATATGACTTCAAAGGAGACGTGTGGTTGTGCCATTCAAGCGGAGGGAAGTGCAACGACTTCACTGCATTCGTGAGTACACTGATTCACTGAACATACATGGCTTAGCATCTCGTCTGAAGGCATTTCATTTCAGACTAGGCCCCTGTTTTACTTACCCTACTTTGGGCCATTAACTGTAGGAACCTGCACTGGACACTTTCAAGGAGATCGAGGCATTCCTTTCGGCAAATCCGTCCGAAATCGTCACGATAATCCTGGAGGACTACGTTCAGGCGCCGAATGGCCTAACGAATGTGTTCAACGCCTCTGGTCTGTTGAAGTACTGGTTCCCGGTGTCCAAAATGCCACAGAACGGTCAGGATTGGCCTCTTGTCAGCGACATGGTCACGAGCAATCAGCGCCTCCTGGTGTTCACCTCCATTAGCTCGAAGCAGAATGCAGAAGGCATCGCTTACCAGTGGAATTTCATGGTTGAGAATAATTGTGAGGCATCGGTTCCTGTTTCCTTTTCCATTTTTTTTGGTAGATTGCAGTTAAATTAAACGTCACTGCTATGCTTAAATATAACATTCTACTTTACTTGTGCCCAGATGGTGATGATGGGATGGATGCTGGGAAATGCTCCAACCGTGCTGAGTCTGCTCCTCTCAATGACAACACTAAATCACTGGTCCTCATGAACTACTTCCCATCGGTCCCTGTGAAGTTAACAGCATGTCTGCAGCATTCCCAGAGTCTTGTTGACATGGTGAATACATGCTACGGCGCAGCGGGGAATCGATGGGCTAATTTTATCGCTGTTGATTACTACAAGGTACTTGGAATATAAAAGTCAATCTTTTTCACAAGAATTTTTCTGTCTACTTGTGTAGAAAAGCATTGTTCAGAAATTTCAGATTTTCTACAGGATGAGGCTGACATTATTTTGAACTGAAATATTCCAGAGAAGCGATGGAGGGGGCGCATTCCAGGTCACAGACTTGCTCAACGGTAGACTGTTATGCGGGTGCCAGGACATCAGGGCATGCTCGGTGAGACAAAGATGGACTGACTTACTGTTTCCTCTTATGTGGATGAATGTGCATTGTTTTTGTGGTGATATACTAGCCGCTACATGAATTCATCATTTTTGTTTTCACCATTTGCAGCAAGGTTCTGGTGTAGTATGTTCTGCTTGAGTCCATAAGAAGTAGGAATTTGATTGGAGTGGTACTTTCATACAGGATTACAGAGATGCAACATTTACTTGGTATGGTGATGACAAAACTCCTTTTCCTTGACCTTCTTGCTGCTGTAGTACTTGAATGCTTGTAAGTCTCAACTCTGAACAAATTCTTTGCAATGCAGGTGGTGTGATGATGGTAGTTGTAAGGGAAGACATAATTAGAAACTAGATTACCTGATAGTGATGCAGTAATACAACAGTGTAAGCAATAGGAATATAGAAGAAACAACCAGAAGTTTCATGTCTATGAATGGGAATTTACTTTCAAAATCTTCTACAGTGGTTTTGAAAACTGGGAAAGCAATGTGACTTCATTGTCCAGATTTGGCCCATTTCAAGTTATTATCTGATGGGGATATCCAGGGTGTGCTATCAGTTACTCACTCTATTCCAA
Organism: Microstegium vimineum; assembly: GCA_022036555.1. Lineage (NCBI taxonomy): Eukaryota > Viridiplantae > Streptophyta > Magnoliopsida > Poales > Poaceae > Microstegium > Microstegium vimineum. The sequence continues at coordinate 4,375,559 of CM039124.1, read as the reverse complement.
ATTATAATATATTTTGCCTTTTCTTGGTTCATAGCTTTTACCACTTAGATTTATACTATGTGTAAATACATGGTAAAAACAAATGTATCTAGAAACTTCAAAACGTCGTCTTGTAATTTGAAACAAAAAGAATACATACAGGACATTTGAAGAGAAATCAATCAAAATCTACTGCTATGGAGCCAAATGAACTGTTGCATATTGAAGATGGGAAACAAAAATCTCCATCGAGAAAAGAAACAGGCTTTTGGATAACCTTGTTATTAAAAAATAAATGGTATATAAATAATGAGTACCAAAGTGTTATTAACATAACCAAGGAATGGGTTTCACATAGATACTCCGTTTCTGAAAACAATGTTTGGCATCTCTTCGTGTACACATACGTATGTAACTGTTCGCCTGTTCCTCAGTCCTCGCTGAAAGCTGCAGATGCGAGTTAGTACTGTTGTAAGGTGTGAATGTTCGGACGATGCGGGAGAAAAAACCATTGAAATTTGATTCGACAAGATAATACTAAAAATTAATAATAATGTATATAAAAATAAATGGTGGGCTCGCGGCATGTTAAAAATCCCACGCCATTCTCTTTTTAGTAATAACAGGAATATTATATATATACATATAAAATATATAAAGAGAAAAAAGGCAAAAAAAGCACAACGCAAGAACAAAACTGCGCCGTTGCCGGGGATCGAACCCGGGTCACCCGCGTGACAGGCGGGAATACTCACCACTATACTACAACGACTTGTTGTTGCACCCGTAACGCAATTATATGACATAAAAAATAATTGTAACCAACTTGTCCACCACACTGAACAAATCCGGCCAGTAGTACTACCTGCTACGTCTCTCAGTTGGTATGGTATGTAGCCAGCCGAGATCATGTAGTAGTGATGTAGATGGACAGGTGCAGTGTGTGGTATGAAGTGAAGGAGGCACCCATTTAACACAGCCCCAAACATGTAGATGGACTGGTACAGCTAAGATTGCAAGCTAAGGGATAAGATTGTCCAGCAGCAGAGGACTTGGCGTTGGCGACTTGGCGTCCCTACAACAGACGACGGCATGCTCCACGTACACGTACACACTTTAACATAAAAAACATAGTTAATATTAACAACACGCATGTGGGCCACACGCTTGATTCCTTTTGCCGCCGCCAGCACCAACAGCCAGCCTTTCATGTCTTCCATAACCCGGGCCATATACAGTCTTTGCATTCTCATCACACACAAAACTTGAGGAGCTGCTTTATCTTTAATTTTGTACTCCCTCATGATCTCAAATTTAGAGAGTCAAAGCATCTCAAGTTTGATCAATAATTATAGAGAAAACTATAAAGATTTATAACATCAAATAGACATATTATGAAAATATAATTGATAACGAATCTAATGACACTTATTTAACATCATAACTATTATTATATTATCATATAAGTTTGGTCATATTTAAGAAATTTTGACTCTCTAAGATTCTTAGAATGTCTTATAATTTGGAATGGAGGGAATACATGCATGTGTGTACTACTACATACTCATATCGATCTATATATGTTGTGCACAGGACATGCAGCCAGCAGCTACGTAGTACTACATATATACGCATATGCATGTATTACACACAAGCAAGCTAGCTAGCTAGGCAATGCAAAACAGTATGCGTAGTACACATACGCAGCTAGATATGATAGTATGTCCTATACACTCAAATGATTATGGTTCATTCATGACAGAAGCTTGCTACTTAATTTATCGCAGCGGGCTATATATAATGTACACAACACAGATGTGAGCTTATTGATTGATTCATCATATTTGAGTGACAAATGTATACAAAATTAAGCAGGCAATGAACAGAGCATGATACAAAACGTAGTTTCATTATTAGGCTTGATTGATCATCAACAACAACACATGTAGATAGATATATATAGATCGACGTACGTACAAGCTAGCTACACTACTAATACTAGATCAATTTCTGATCCTATACTATACGTGTATATGGTATATATATATATATATATATATATATATATATATATATATATATATATATATATATATATATATATATATATATATATATATATTAATTTATATAAGCGGCCGGGTGTGGAGGAATCAGAGATGATCAACGACAACATATCTATATATCATCATTTGTACTCGAGATCCAAATCGAAGAGATCAGAACTCGAATCGCTCTCCCAGCTGTACTGAGCTGCGGATGGGTCGTCAACATTGCCATCCTCATCATCATGAATCATGTTCTGCTCACTTGACGCCGCCGCCGACTCTGCTGCGGATGCATCCAGCATCTTCTCACGGTGTTCCTCGTCATCCCAAGCGCCGCCGGTCACGCACCTCACCACCCACCTCTCCTCGGCGGCGCCGCCGCCGCCCCTCCTCACGACCGTGATGCCCTGCAGCCTCTTATCCCCCGTCGCCACGCCCAGGTCAAGCTCGTCGTCGTAGTCGTCGTCGTGCGCGCCGAATAGACCTTGCAGCTGCATGCTGCTCGCGCGCGACCACGACGACGGGGAGTTGATCCCCGCCGTCTTGTAGTTGTAGGTACTACCTTTCTCGCTGCCCGCTTCTGATGCCACCTCCGCCTGAGTAGCCGTCGACGACAGGGCCTCCTGCTTCTTCTTCTTCTTGTCCTTGTCCTTGCGGAAGCTAGCTGCTCTCGGCGACGGCGACGGCGACACCATGAAGCTCAAGAGGGCGGCGAGCTTGCTCTTCCCTGATGAAGCCTGCCGCCGCTTGGCGGCGGCTACTACCACCAGCTGCTTATTGGCATGCACCCCAGGCGGTGGCGGCTGCTGCTGCTGCTGATGTGGACTGCGAAAACTCTTGTCCTCCGTCGCCCTCGAACTCGTGTCACGCTGCAACAGCTTAGCTTGGAAGTAGAGCCGGTCGGCAAACGGCTCTGTTGCACTGCTGGGAGTGGGAGGACAGTCGTAGTCAGGCGGCGCCGGCAGGCAGCCGGCGGCGAAGTAGCTCGTCGCCCCGAACACGTCGAGCTCGCCGGAGCTGCCGTGCTCCGGCCGCCGGCAGCTCTGCATCATGAGATGAGAGCTAGCTAGCTGCCTGCTGGATGTGCTAGCTAGATTAGATGAGGATATATGGTGGAATAATGCAATGCGATGCAATGCGGCGGTGGATCGGGTATGCTGTTGTCTGCGTAGAAGTGCGTGCTTGCTAGTAAAGTTAGATCAGTAGGCTTATAAAGGCGATGGAGGAGGGTCGAGGGGGGATGCACATATGCCGGTGGCGTGCGTGGTGCTGGAAATTTGGAACCCTCGATCGGCGACGAGAGGCTGAGAGGGCATGGCCGAGGAGGAATGCGCGTCGCCGGTACATCCGGAATTGCAGATCAAATGTCATGTAGCCCGAAAACGAGAGGTTTTAATGGATCAGAAGTAGAGTAGGAATCTCATCCTTTTTTGTCCGCCCGGCTAGGCGGCTAATCATTGCATGCAGTGTGCCTCAATATGGCCAATGTCGACTCCACTACACCAGCATGTGACTCAAGATCACTAAAAATTAAAGGCTACATTTCGCAAAAAAAAAGAGCTACAAAATTAAATTCCCTTCGGTTAGAAGAAGAATGTTTGTTGTAACAAAAGAATTATATTTAGTACTATCACATGGAGTAATAAAAGCTATTAGCTAGGGGCCATTTGGTGGCTACAGTGATGGAGACACGGGGTGCCCGATCTCTTCCCCTCGATCATGTGTGTGGAAATAACTCCCGATTTAGTGGAGAATTGACACGTTATTCGGCCTCCATTCACAACAAGATCTAAACGATGCAATTGCATCACTACATCTCCTTTGGTTATTACACTTGCACCGTCTAGTTGACCTCGCCATGATGACTAATTCTTAATATTAATCGAAAAACACAAACAAGAATAATAAATAACACAACTGGATTTGCTGAAATAGATTAATAAGCACTCAAAGTTAGGCTCCTACAAACCAAGGAATGACATATCTTTCAATGATAGATTAATCTAAGTAAAACTCAAACCCTAACTTGGGCCATATGGCTATTGAATGTGTGGTTTCTGGGTCGGCCAAGAATCCCTAGCATGTCCCTGATGGAATTGACATGATAGACGACCCAAAAGACGGTGATGTACTACCTTGAAAGATTCTATACGGCCACTTGTTTTGATGATTCACTCACGTTGACTCGTAAGAAATTTTGAACATAGGACTAGTGCCATTAGAATTTTTTATCTTCTTAGCTTTCCATGCATATGAAGAATGTAAGGCAGAGTCTATATGTGATGCAAGAGACAATTTTACTGCGTTGCTCCTTAATTAAGCCCAAGGTGGAAGCAGGTCTCCAACTTAGTTTGGACGCCCACGCTAGTATTTTCCGCCTGCAAGCCTCTCACCAAGTACTTTCTCCATATTTTCTTAGAATAATAATTGTAAGGAAAATGATATCTAGCAAGAGTCGTGTTTTGGTGCTTGCAATAAGGTCAATAAGACTAACATTATTTGCTAGTATATGTTGGTTCTATAGATGCAAGGGTGGGCTTGGGAATCACTATATTGAAAATCAAGTAATCAACGTCTCAAATGAATATCAAATGAAAGTGCTAAAGACCATAGAAGACATGCAAATCACCCAAGAAATCAAAAGAAATCAAAGCATCGAAGCTAGGACAAAGAGATGAATGACTTAGTCTTTCCTTATGATTTCGGATCTGCTCAAACTGATTTGGCATCAACTAAATGTTGTAGAGTGCTTCATTAGTTTTCCATGAAGTCAAAGATCATCAACAAGTTATGCCCAAAATATGAAACTATGTGGTGCTAAAAAAAGAGCAACAAAAATCTCTAGTGTTGAACTACGATGACTTTTAGGTGTCATCAAAATTCAAGTTGTCATGGGATGAGTTTAAAGTTCTAGAGCTCTTCTTTAGCTTTCTATGAAGTCCATGATCATTAAAATCAAAGTTTGTAGGAAAGAGTCACGCCCAGAACATGAAAATGTGTCATGCTAAAAAAACTCAACAACTAGCGGAAAGCTCTTGTGTTCACAAGGAAGCTCGATCTACCGACAGAACCAATGACCACCAGAAGTAAAGGTGACCACCAAAAAGCATTGAGATAATTAGCTCTTGTGTTCAAGAACTTTGCTCTATGGCCCCGAAACAAACTTTCTTTTGCTCTATGGCCTTCCGTCCGTTTTGGACAGCTAACGGTGTTAAGTCAGAGGTAAAAAGACCATTTTACTCCTAGTGAAAAAATAAAATACAAAATTTATTTGTTTGTTTATATTTGGAGTAATATTAAGCAAATAAATTCACATATAACCACATGTAATATATATGTCTATATGTGGTTATATGTGAATTTATTTGCTTATTAATATTACTCTAAATATACAACAAACAAATAAAACTCCGCATTTCATTTTTTCACTAGAGGTAAAATAGTCTTTTTACCTCCTAACTTAACACCGTTAGCTGTCCAAAACGGACGGAAGGCCATAGAGCAAAAGAAAATTCATTTCGAGGCCATAGGGCAAAGTTCAAGAAAAAAGGGCCATAAACCTAAGATCCACTTTTTTCAAGGTCATATAGCTAATTCTCCCAAAAGCATTGTGCTCGCACATACGATGTGTAATTAATTAATTGCTAATAACAACTAGTTTTTTTTGTGTTGGGGCTATTTATACCCCTCCAAATGTCTAAGAAAAATGTGCTAGAGGCAAGGGAAGTGTGTGGAGAGTTAATTCACTTCCATTTATGCTTGAGGCACCAAGAATACTTAGAGAAACATTAGACAATTAGTGACAATGCTTTTGTGAAGTGTTTAAGCTAGTTAAAGTGGTGTTAGCGCTTGGTCTAGTGTTTAGTGAAGTTTGCACACCTCCATACCTTCAATGCTTGTGTGCATAGTATCTTGAACACTAAGGGCTTTGTAGTCTTGCGAGCCCCTTTGATGTGTAGAGTGGCCACCTAGGTTTTAGTTAGGGAATGAGTGATCCACGATGGTTTGGCCAAATATTTGATAGTGGAGACAATAGGGAGAGGTGTGAGAGAAAACCACATAGAGACACACTTGCATGTGGGGAAGGACCATGAGCTATCTATGGAGTTATCCAACTAGAAGCTTGACCCTTGTGAGGGGCTCCAATGAGGACTAAGAGAAGCATGAGCTTCTCGATTCATTGAGAAAAATATCATTGTCAACGGAAATTTTACTTCTATACCACATTGACATTTTTCATTACTTGCATTCCTTTGGTTGTGTGCTTTACCTTTCTAGCCTAACTTGGTAGGTTAGTTGATAGAGTTGGAATCTAAGGTGCAAAACTCTTTTTATGGTAGAATATCAACACTTAGAAAAACTAAAGTGTATATTTAGATAGAAATCTTACATTGTTTTATTAAGTAGAAATAGAGTCCATTAGTTTTTAGAATCCTAATTAATGCCCCCCTCATAAGTTGCTTGTTCCCTTACAATAGTATATCAACAGGCGTATGTGTTCTCCTACCATGGTATCAGCGATAGAACGGAACACACCGGTCACACCAACGCTTGTAGCTGTTCAGCAGACGCACAAGGTATGGGCTTGAGCCCGCCACAACCAAGCGTGTGGATCAACCTCAACTTGCATGTCCCACCGGAAAAAGCAAGCCTCCCCATGATTACACTTTGAAATCATGAGAACACTCAGGGGTACTGTGCACATGTATATCATCTGGGAAATAACAAACGTTCCCACACTTATTTCTAAAATCATGAGAACACTTGGGGGCTACTAAGGGCATAACATGAGGTATCCCATGGCCCGGACAAGTTGAGGGGAGAGTGCATTCTAAGAAGCTTGAAAGGTCCATGATACCTAAGAAAGGGGGGTGAATTAGGCAACTTAAAACTCTATCTCTAAACTATACCCTCTTTTTCTAACCTTAGCAAAAACCTATGCAAAAGATAAACTATCTATATGTGCAATTGTGATTTTGCTAAGTGTGTTGCTATCTCTACCGTAAAAGAGTTGTGTAACCTAGTTTCAAAACCTACCAACTAGCCTATCAACTAAGATAAGAAAGGTAAAGCTTACACCCAAGTATAATATAAATGCGAAAGCTAAAGAGAGTGATAGAGATGCAGACTCCCGTTGACAACTCTGGTATTTTATCGAGGTATCGAGGAGCATGCAAGCTTCCCCTTAGTTCTCGTTGGAGCCTGTCGCAAGGAATCCCTCGCAAGGGCCAAGATCTCGGTTAGGTAACTCTATGGATAACTTTGGGCCTTTCGTACACGCAAGTGGTTCTCTGACGTGCCTTCCGACAAGCCTCTCCTAGATGCTCACTGCCATCTTCACTATCAAGCTTTCGGCCCAAATGCCGCGGGCTTTATTCCATCGGTACATGGTGGCGACCACATCATAAACACGGTTGGTATAATCTCGCAAGATTACAAGCCCCTCCGATGTACAAACAATGGTGCGTGCAAGCACTGAGTAGTAAAAGGTATGCAAACCTCACTAAACACTAGGCCTAAACCTAGAGCAAACACACAAGCGGTGGTGTAACTGACCTAAGCACTTTGCAAAGCACCTACACTAATCACCAAGTTTATCACTAAGAATTATGCATATGGAGAGCATTAGAATGGTGTATTAACACTCTTGGTATGTTTCATCACTTCTGCACTCCTCATTTGGCTGGTTGGGGGGGGGGTCTATTTATAAGCCCCAATGAGAAGCTGTTGGAACCAAAGAGAGCATCTCTACACACCTCTCAACTGGTTTCTGGAATGTGGAGTAGACCATTCTCTCCCAGTCCAGTCTCTAAGATTATCTTTAACTTGATTTCCACAAAAATCATAGTTGTAGAGCACTTCATTAGATTTTCAAAAAGTCTAAGATCATCAAAATTGAAGTTCAAAGCTAAAAGTTATGCCCAAAATACAAGCTCAGGACCCTAATGTTCATTGTTCCTGATGGGTACTATTCATCGGTCCAGAGCTCTCCAATGTTCATTGGAAGACGACTGTTTAAACCATCCATTGTGTGTGTCTCTTTGAATGACATGTGGGCCACCCAACTGGACTAGACCATTGATGGTCCTAAGCCTCCAATCGGACCAAGTTCAGAGAGAAAACGGATTTGAAAAAACCTCTCTAGACAACTCTGGACTGAGTACGGAGCTACTGTTCATTAGTCCAGGCGGTTACTGTTCATGGGTCCCGAGCTACTGTTCATAGAGTTTGGAGTACCATAAAAACTTCATTTTTTGTCGTTTTTTTCGCCCATCTTGGTTCCTTCTCCCGTGCTTGCTCTTTGCTTGATCTTTTGGATCTTCTATAATGCTTCTAAGGTCCTTGCTTGAGGTGTTGATCTTATAATCATTATATTGCCTTTGTCCAAGTCACGTTTGCACCCTATTGGACTATAAAACAAACACTTGCAAACTCATTAGTCCAATTCGATCATGTTGATCATCCAACATCAAAATCTAAACTAAATGGGCCAAGGGTCCATTTTTCTTACACAACCTAATAGCCTCAGTGCAAGGCCCATGCCCATCTCGACCACTCCGTCAGCTTGGCCACAACAGGTGCACCTCCCGCCTTGACCTCTCATCGCATGCACGACAATGAAGGATGCGGCCACATCGTGCCTTCGCTATGGACAGAGAAGGATGGTCACCCCTCAAACTAAAATGCCTTGGAGCAGGGCGCCACCCTTTGGACCACTTGTGCGAATATGATCACTATCAAGTCCTAGGGACATTAGACATAAATAGCACATCGCCTTCCCATATATCCAAACTTGATAGATGGGCATACTAGCCCAACCACTACGGGCATAGGTTGCACGACCAGGGGCCGATCTAGTCAAGACTGACCCTACTAAATGAGGCCTCGACCTTGCCTAGAGGTGTTAAGGTCTACCCTGCCACCGCCAAGGGAGTTGGTTGTCAAGGACCAACATCACTTCGCCACCTTGACACGACAGCATCCCTCTTGGATAACAGGCAGGAAGATGGAAGCTATGCCATGCACTGTGCGCCCATGACATACAGGTCGATAGGCGAACAACAACGACTGGAACAGTGACGCCATGCCATGCCATGCCTTGGTGTGGGGAGCAAAAACCCAACGACTTCATCTGGACGTACCAACGAAAGCAAGTTAATACACCAGGGGTGCATCAACCATTCAGGCACTCAACCACTAGGGTTAGAGGAGCTTTGATCTCTCTCTCTCTCTCTCTCTAGATTGTTATGCGTCCCTAAGACTATATAAGGGGAGTTAGGCCTTCTTCCTAGAATAAGATATAGACAGACGATAGATCGGTACTGGAGAGATCGATTCCCCCTATCTCAAACCCTCCACTCTAACAACTTGAGAGCACTTGAACTAAGGAACACGAACTCGATATTCTTTGAGATTGGTCATAGGGCTCCGTCCCGAACTAGTATAATTCTTGTGTCTCGAGTGCTACCATCCGGTTCCCTATAGTAGCGTGACGATAAATTTACTAATCGGTGCACAAAACACCGACACAAAAAAAAGAGAGAGCGCATTTGTTTTGAATTGAACAAAATTTGTAACATCCTAAAAAACCGACCCACCGGCTATCGATGACCTCGTGTGAACATTGTACATAGTGGACCGAGTCGGTTTTGGCAATCCAAGCTGCAAATAATTTTTTATTTGGATGCCCATATAATTTAATTGGAAACTTGTAAATTACGTGTGGAATAAGCTACAAGGATAAGACCAATTTTGTTTTTTTTATATATAAGAGGATTCTGGCCGATTGAGAGATCCATCTATTAAAAAAACATATTTATCTTTACTTTTTTATCTCCAAACTATGTTTTTTTAACTTCCAAACTATCTTTTTAACCCCTTACTGTCCGGTACTTTTCTTGACAAGATTTGCCATCATTTTAGGTAGTCTTGCCGATCCAATGACACCCCATTGTACATCTCCACGAAGGGTCTTTCTAAGAAACGTTCAGAGATGTTTCATGAAAGAAACAAGCATCTAATTGGCCTCACTGACCTAGCTACTAGCCGATCTCAATGTTTAGATCTACCTTTTGTTGCATATCTCGGCCTTTAATCTTGCTGCTTGGATGATCTAGCCTCTATTATTATGCTGGCCGAATTTAGCGTTAACGGCAAGTAAACATATCTGTTCATTATGATATACTATTACGAGCACAAACCACTTTTGAGTGATAATAACTGTACCATTTGTACAGTTTCGAACAGATTGTGTACCGTACTAGGACAAAGGTAGAAATAATAACAATCCTCACTGTCGGGCAGATCGACAAAGCGACCGAACAGACCTAATAACCAGAAGTAACAGAGTTAGCTAGGAAAAGTAATATGTGTCCGAATTATCTTGGACTTCTGATGAAGGTACTGAATATGATGGCATATATATGGCCTTGTTCTCCTGAAGGTACTGAAAATGACTGCATATTCTCACCTGCGCAAGGACATTTAAGCTTTGACCATATAGATATTGAAATAAATAAACAAAGTAGTTTCACCTTGCCATAATTTTCATATATTACACATTGCTCCCTTCGTCCTAAAATATAAGGGATCCAAAGTTTAAAATTAGCACCAACATATAATGTATTTTGGGTTCTTAAACACCTCTCGCTCTCCTATGTTTTTTAAAAATACTGAGATTCCTTTAAACTTGGCATCAGCTAAAAAGCTAACTGATAACCAATGAAGGTAACTGAACTACTCCCTCCCATGGAAGGCAATGTGGTATTTTGCCAAGCTCCATTTTGCCTGAAAATCGTTAGGATCTGTTATCCCTTATATATGTGCAACCAAATAAGACCTAGCTAGTGCAGGTGTTTCTCTCCTCCATTTTTTATGTACATTTTTTCCTTTTGCTCTAGGTTTTGTAACCATCATCTTGTTTTCTTATGAATAAACATTGGCACTATCTGATGCAGCAGGTTCATCGAGAAAAAAAAAAGCGTTAAACACTTCTGTTTTCTCAAAATAATCAGGTCAAGTTATTCTACCGTGGGGTACGTGCTCTAGATTTTTTTCTAGGGAAATGATATGTGGAGAATGCTCTCTTTTTGTTTCCAATGGAAAATGATGTGTAGAGAAGATTGTGCTAGCAGAGGGACCCATGTGCATATCGCACTAGATTTTATCCTTAGCTTGTTTACTCTGAAGTCTGAACCAGGCAGTGTATGCAGCTGGCTGGTGCTATGTTACTAGAGAGGAAACAGTGGCCAAAGTTGAAACGATCGACATAGTTGCATCTGGGAGCTGTTCATGTACGTCTAGTACTACCATTTCTCATGCTGTTTCGGTGTCAGGGAAGCTGTTGCGACTGGATTGGGTCAGTCGTGTGTTAAGCTGCAACACACAAAATCCGCCATGGTTAGTGAAAGGGAAAAGATGGATGGTGATATGGATAGATGAATGTTTGAGCATATGGTGGCATGGACAGGGACACGCATGCATGCATATGTTTTCAAATATCTGAAAGAAGTGATCCAGAGTTACAGCAGGCAGGAGAGCGCCGTGGCTAGGGTAGAGCCACGCACGCACGAGTCTGCTGAAAATGCATGGTGCATAATTATGTGTGCTTGGAACTTTTTGGATAGCTAGCTAGGACTAGGAGAAAGGAGATCGAGTGTCCACACATGCATGTATATGATGCATGCACATATGATATGACTGTACGTGATGCATCAAATATATATATATATATATTACTTATAAAAATATATGATGACTAGTGTGCTAGCTTCCCCGACAATGCATGCAAGCAGTGTGTGCGCATTTGTGAGCTAGCTATTCGTCGTGGAATACATGATGTCCCCCGATCGATCGACCCCGCGGTCCGGGCCGGCCGCGCGCGTCTGTCATCGCGTCGGCAAGACGACGATGACCACATCTCATTCGAGTAGCTAGCCTAATCGATTTCTAGCTAGGAGTCTTTTCTTTTGCGAGGCACCGCACAACACAAGCAAATTAAAGTGTGGGTGCCTACTTTTTTTCTGATAAATTATACATGTATTAATTAATAAAAATATGTTCAAATACAAGTACACTGAAAAAAGATACGTAGGACAGCTGTCCAACTTATATTCTACGAGAAAGGAAACCGGCTGCATTTGCTGCCGGCGAAGACCGCCGACACCAGCCGACGCCGCCAAACCTGAATCACTAGAAGCCGGAGGAAACTGTCGGTGTTGAGGTGGACTGCAGCAGACGCTCGATCTCGCGGAAGCGAAGAAGTCTTTGAGCGCCCATCCGTCAGGATCACAATCCAGATTGAAACGACGAGAGTGGTGCTGACGATGACATCCGTCGTCGTGGTGAAGCCAAGCTCGCTCAATCCCGATCCGTGCCGCCGGTAAACCGCGTTCGATCCACCGCATTCCATCTTGCAACCATGCCCTCAGTCGTCACCGTATCTTTGACCTTAGACGCGGCACTGAAAAAACTTATTAAAAATAATGAATCCCGACTCCCTTCAGCCTCCGACGAGACGATGCCGAAGGGGAAGGGAGGGGGGCCAGCGACGACGGCGAGGGCGGGTGGGGTGGGCTGGCGGACGGAGGCTCCTCGTTTCCTGATGTTAAGTGTGGGTGACTACTGACTTTATTGTTAACCACGGTCTTTATTTGTTACCCATGGCTTGTTACACGCGGATCATTGAATCAATCCTAGTCAGCACATGTATAGAAAATAGAAAACAATATCAACATTTATGTCTCCAAGTAGATTTACTGTAGAAATATATTTACAATTAATTTAATAATATTTATTTGGTATTAGAAATATTATTATTAGTTGTATAAATTTAAATAATTTAACTTCTAAAATATGAGAATTGTATTTTTTTTAAAAACTAATAAAATACTTCCTCTATTCTAAATTATAAGTTTTTTTTTTATTTTGCTATATACCTAGACATATTAATATATCTAAATGCATAATAATATAGATGTATTAAAAATTCAAAGCGATTTATAGTTTAAAATGGACAGAAGTAGATTCTTCTTCCCCGTGTGCTTTCCATGCATCCCCATCTGCCTCCATGACCTTAAATAATATTCTATATATCGCTTCCTTCCTCTTGTCTTCCTCCTATGATTTTCATCATTCTCTCGTGATTTCACACCACCTCTCGCTCTCAAGTGACTTGTAACCTTATGTCATATGCACACCACTTTCACTCCCTTTGACACACTACTCCTCTGTTAATTCTTTCTAGAAAACAAAAAAACAAAAAGGTGCTTGCACTGTCAATACTTAAAATAATTCTATTTTTATATGAATATTTTGTAATATTATATTGATTATGTTAGCAACTAAATGACCTCAAATGAAAAGAAGTTTAACTATGAAGTTTTAAAACATGTCAAGCATTATTAGTTTTGGTATACGATGTGTCTCTATCTGAAATAGTTTGAAAATTTTAAAATTTTGAATATTAAAATATAAGAACTTAAAACAAGTATTTGAGACACTCTAAAAAATTTTTTAAAAAATATCACTTGCAAATTTGTAGATTGGGTCGATCACTACAACTTTGGTATTGGCCTTGTGAACACTCTAGATCGTTTGGAAATTCTAAAATTTGAATTTCAAAATCTAAGAACCTAAAGCACATATTTGTGACTCTAAACAACTTCAAATAAAAAATTAGTCAACTACAAAGTTCTATATCTAGAACTGCATGACTATGGACTAAGTGAAGAAGCTTCAGAGACAGGTGAAACTGAGTACACCGCTCATAAACTCAAGCACGCTAATATGTGTGCAATAGGAAATGTTCAACACAAAGATAGATGTAGGGGCCCTTCAGTATCACAAGGTGTACCAATAGTGTTGATTTTGTTTCTACAATCACCAAACCCGTGGAATATCCTCTAATCTTGAAAATCTCCAATGTCAATATATACATGAGGAAATTCAAACCCGTAGCATATAGGGTGCACAACAAAACCATTTCCCTAGCAAGCTACAAACAAGGTTACAACAATTTGAACAATCATAAAAGAAAACTCAGTACTTCGCCACATGTACTAGCTCTTATCATGACACAACGTCAAAGCTCTATGTTAGCAAATAAATCTACAACCAGAAATGTACAAAAGGGAACCATTTAATTGGCATAACAATTTCTTATGAAAATGCTTGGAGATCTTTCACCTCACCTACCACTTTGAATGTTGGTTTGTTTGAATAGTTTATGCAACACTTCGAGAGTCCACTAAGAAAGGAGAGGGTGTAGGCAATGAAAATCTTGGTGGAATAGTGCCAGCCAAAGAGAAAGAAGATAACCAAACTCACAAGGTGTTTCAACCCCCAATGATGCAAAGTATAAAAAAATATGTTATGCTCAATGGCAATGTTAATTTCATGGAGTCACTAGGTCAAGCGTCGTTGGGTATTGGTTTTTCACTTGTATTTTTTTAGGAAAATTTGTTGCGGATGAGAGCTTGGAAATGTTACTTCATCTTGGTTTTTCCATTTTTAGATTTCACCTTTTATTTTCTTCTTGTGGGGGTAGCAAGTCGTGTTGGTGTTTTTCTCAGTTATTGGTAATCATGTGTTTATATGGGTTTGGTGGGGTGCTTGTATTAGTGAGATTTACATTAGTCGTGGTAGAGTGTGGAGATGGGTGCTTGTTGCCTCGTTAGTTATATGTGTTTTAGCCCGGTTTTCAATAAAAAATTGGACTGACTATTTATTTTTTCTTCTAACAAAACTTGTCACAAATATTTTGTGTCATTTGAAAAAAAACTATTATTAAGGGGTATACGGTTGTCTCATTTCTATGATAAAAATGAATAAGTAGTGACGAGACAAGAGTTGACGATGTCATTGCACATTTCTCACATGAAACTATCTCTAATTAAAACCACAAAGGGGTGCGATTTGCATGTTATTGAGGGTTTGTTTTGATTTTAGAGTCTAATTGTTACTTGCTCCATTCCAAATTGTAAACCGTATTTGGTTTAAATACATATTATGTCTAGATACATAATAAAACACACACACACACACACACACACATATATATATATATATATATATATATATATATATATATATATTATATATATATATATATAGAAAAGTCATAACAACTTACAATTTGGAATGGAGGGAGTAGTTGCTAATAATGAGTGCTAAGTACTCCAAACAGGTGAGCTAAAAATAGTTAAACCATTGGTTGGTTGTTAGACTTTTTTTGACATAACCAGTTAATAAAAATTTGATTTGGAAGCTAAAGATACCCTTAGATTTTTTGTTTGGTTCTTAACGAAGGGTGTTGTTCTGACAAAAGACAAACGCCTAAAGAAAAAATTGGAAAGGTGATGGAAATTGTTGTTTTCTAACAATAAAGAAACTAACGGACATTTGTTCTTTGATTGTCATGTTACAAATTTGTCTTGACATTAGTTGAAGTTGTATTTTGTTTACAACTACTAACGAACATGGCATACTTTCTAGAAGTAGGGAGACAACATGTGAGCCATAAATTGCAATCTCAAATTTGTATGGGAGCAAGTGGGATTGTTTTGTCTATATGACCATCTAGAATGATGCATTTTTTTTATAATAAAGGGCTTTACTTCTATTTACAGGTTATTTTTAGGGCTATTCATTAGACACATTCATGGTATATCCAAAAGAAATCGGCACTGAAATGAGCGTAGATGATTATAGCATGTATGTTGGTCTCCTTTTCTTGCTTTTTTCTATGAGCTTTTTTTATATATAAAAGAGATGTGAGCTCTTTAAATCTAAGCCCCCCGAATAATTGAAGTAGTAGGAAAACGCTGTCTGTTTCTGCTGTTGAAGTAACAAAATCGGACTGGGACTGGGCAATAATGGTAGGTAGGTCAGATGGGCTTTTTTTTCCCTCTCTTTTAGTAATCATCCTATTTCTCAGCCCAAGCCCATGTTTTCCATGGCCCATCTCAGCCCTACGGAATGAATAACTGGACAAGCCGCCAGCTCCATCGACCGTTCTTCGCAACCTCATCCGTCCCGTCCCCAGTGGGCACTGGGCACTGCTCAACAACGGCCAGAGCAGAGGGAGAAGAGATGGATGGGCTGACGGGCAGCGAGATCTCCGGCTTCGTGGTGGGTGCGCTGCTGCTCGGCGCCACCATCGCTGCGCCCAAGGTCGATGGCTTCATTGCCTCTTCCCAAAGAAGGTCTTTCCCTTCCATTTCTCTTTCTCAGCTCTGTCTTTGGTTTCGTTAGCCCCATTTGTGCTGTACAAGGATAGCTGCGCTGTCACTGTAAGTGATTCGCAGTGATTAACTGGGAAGGGAACGCCGAGTTGAATTGGACTAGCATGAAGGATGCAGTTCAATATAAAATACAATAGTTGGGGGAATTTGAAAAGGGTGAACAATTCCACGCGGCAAATATGGGAAGTAAGTGTTCCGAATTTTATTAAAATGTTTTGATTCCGGATCTAGTTAATTTCAATTGGTAGAGCCTGCTACAGAACGGGGGCTGACATATTGAGCCGTATTGCAATGTGCATAAGGAAATGAAACTGAAGCTGGTTTCCATCAGTGCACTTTTTCAGAAAAAAAAGATGTATGTAGCTTATCAGTAGACGATATTTTCAGAGGGGAGGAAGAAAATCCCTTTCTTCCAAAAGAAAAATCAGTAGATGACTTATGTTGAGAACATCCATGACCAAGTAACTTGGAAAAGGGTATGGTATATATATATATATATATAAGAGTAGAAGACATTAAGTTCAGAAAATGCATGGTGGATGCCCCCTGCTCTGCATATCCTAATAGACCACTCATCTATCTTTTGTTTGAACAATGTACAAATCCGATGCAGGTCACTTGGTATGTGTAAAAGGTGCGGTGATCTTCAGATTGTAGCATGCTCACAGTGCAAAGGAATGGGTTTAGTTCGGAAGGGAGGCATACTTAATTTGGGCATGCTAGATGATCTCTACGAATCACTTGGAGCTGAAGCCAAGACTGACAATTTGGTTCGATGCACAAAGTGCAGATCCAAAGGCCGCCTCTTGGTCCAGAGTGCTCGAAGATTGTATGATCCTTGAATAATAATGATACAAGGAAGTATAAGGTTTTAAGGCGAGTCTCAATGGGTTTTATCAGAGTTTTACGAGCATTAAGTATATTGATATGACAACATGTCGCTGAAGAGAGATAATGAAAGTTTTATGAGAAAGTCTGCTGCATTGTTTTTAAAATATGGATTATTGGAAACTGAGATATGAAATCTCTACTCGTGCTTTAACTGAGTCAAAGTGCAATCTGGTTTTCATGATTGCATCTTGATGTTAAGTTTTAAACTATTTAGTTTTAGTATGTGTTTCACTTTTACAATTGAAAGGGGAAAAATATTTTTTATCAATAGAACACAAATCATTATGCTCGTGAAAGTAGTTATGTGGATATGTATTTCATTGAGTGATTGAAATAGTGGATAGAATAGTTGTGGTGAGTGTTTAGGTTTCAGGACCATCCCTAGCTTCTAGTTTGTCTGAAATGCCATATATTCTGTTCGGAGAACAGAGTATTAAAATATAAATTAGTGGCAAAGTTGAAGCATTTCGACAGATGGCCTCGTTTTGTACGTTTTTGTTTGGACCATGAGTCCTAATAGGAGTACCTTTTCTTGGCTAACTGTAATTGAAGTATTAAACTGGAGTCATGCACATAAGGCTTTCCTTTAGTTTCTTCGGGGTTTTTTTTTTGAGATTTGACTTCTGTAGATCCTGGAAATGAAAACAATTCGTCGCTTTATTCTCAAAGATTCTTAGTTCTGCTCTTTCCGAATATTTCCTCCATCCTAAATTATAAAACATTCTAATAATCTTGAAGAGTCAATAATTATAGAGAAAATTATAAAGATTTATGACATAAATAGATATACCATGAAAATATAATTAATAATAAATCTAATTATATTTATTTGACATCATAAACATTATTATATTGTCAATAACACATTTATGATGTCAAATAATAACGTTTATGATAAATATTTATTCCAAATTATAAGACATATTAAAAATCTTGGAGACATCACAGGCTAGGTTGTTAGAGCATCTCCAACGATTTTGCATATTTTAATTGACAATTTTAAGAGGTTTGCCAAGTCTCAAATAAATATGGTAGAGCGGTTTGACAAAACTGACTTGACAACAATTAACAAAATTGACTTGACAATTGCCAACATTGTAGAAATGGTTGCGGCGATTACCAAAATTGATCGAGTGCGGAAAATGTCAAGCGCGATCCGCTAGGCATATATGCCAATCATTCTCAGAAAATTGCAAGTTAACAAAAATGCAAAGTCTGTTTGCCAAACCGTTGGATAGGAGTTTTTTAGATTTTTTTATAAAAACAAGAAT
Source organism: Microstegium vimineum (assembly GCA_022036555.1). NCBI lineage: Eukaryota > Viridiplantae > Streptophyta > Magnoliopsida > Poales > Poaceae > Microstegium > Microstegium vimineum. The sequence goes on along the minus strand of CM039124.1, from coordinate 4,357,127 downwards.
AGAAATCTCATTTGTAAAACCGTTGCACCTCGGAGTCCAATTGGAGTTTAGGTGAGGTTCGGAGGCGGAGGATCGATCGGAGATGACCCCTCTCCATCGCTGGATCAACCCGCCGAGATCTCGGGCGAGTCGCGAGAGCATCGCCGGCAGACCGTACTGCGCGCGGACGGCCAAGGCGACGGTGGTGGACGCTGGCTGCGCCGCATCGGGCTCCTCGATCAGCTTCGAGGTGGCGCTGCTTGGTGCTCGACGACCTCCGCGTCGCCCCGGCCGACGAGCACCGACTGCACCGTCGAGATGCTGTCGTACGTTCAGTGTACGTACGTGGCTGCCTCCTCATTTAATGATCCAATCCTCGTTTGTTTTCAGTTTGAGGGCTCATAAGCACTTTGAGCAGCAGCAGAATCAACTCTTTTCAGGTAAGTTTTAGGCGCCTGTTCAACAATTCTTCGCAGATCTATCTATGTAATAAAAAAAAAAAATGTGCGCCATCGATTAGCCAGCCATTCTGAAAATCAAATTTTCTTCCATAACCAATACGATCGATTAGTACATCTACAAAAATCTATGATGTGTTGTGAAGGAGATTAGGTTTGCATTAATTCTCACATAACATCACTTAGTGTTAAGCATCGAGTACATATAGCCACCAGATGGGGAGCCGCTATCCGGCAGGCCTATGGGCCGTGGTGGTACATTCTAACACTCCCCCGCAGGAGGACAACGAACGTTTAGACTGAACCTAAACTCAGTGAAAATGGATATCGGTAACCCTTTGGTGAAAATATCAGCATACTGAGAAGATGTGGGAACGTGCAACACACGAACTTCTCCAAGGGCGACGCGTTCACGAACGAAGTATAGTTCAATCTCCACATGTTTGGTGCACTGGTGTTGAACAGGATTAGTAGAGAGGTAAACTGCACTGATGTTGTCACGGTAGACAATGGTGGCACGGCGGAGGGGGCAGCGGAGTTCTCCTAGGAGTTGGCGCAACCAACATGCAGCAACACGCCAACACCGTTGGCCACAGCCCGGTATTCCGCCTCAGCACTCGAGCGAGAAACAGTAGGCTGCCATTTGGAAGACCATGAAATGAGATTGTCCCCAAGAAAGACAACATAACCGGAGATAGACTTTTGAGTATCAGGGCATCCGGCCCAGTCAGCATCAGAATAGACGGTAACATCAATCGGTGATGTCCCGTAGAGATGAAGTCCGAGATCCTTGGTACCCTTTAAGTACCGCAGGATCCTTTTCATTGCGGCAAGATGAGGGTCTCTAGGGTCATGCATGTGCAAACAAACCTGCTAAACAACATAAGCAATGTCTGGACGAGTGAAAGTGAGATACCGAGGGCACCAACTATACTGCGGTAGTGAGTAACATCATCCACCAAAGGACCGGCATCGACTGATAGCTTGGAATGAGTGTCCACATGAGTGCTGCAAGGCTTGCAGTCACGCATAGTAGCCCGGTACAGAATGTCAAGCAAATACTGCCGCTGGGAGAGAAACATGCAATCATCACGACGCTCAACAGTAATGCCCAAAAAATGATGTAGAGGCCCCATATCTGTCATCGAGAACTTCTGACGAAGAGCTGAAATAAGATGTTACAGGATATGTTGGGACGAAGCAGTGAGCACAATGTCATCAACATAAAGAAGCAAAAAAGCCATCTCCGAACCCCCACAGTAGATGAACAGTGATGTGTAAGACTTAGCCTCCACGAAGCCAAGAGAGGTGATGTGAGAGGCGAAGCGACTGTGCCAAGCGCGGGGAGCCTGTTTCAATCCGTAGAGTGAGCCGACATAATCAGGTCTGGAGGTGTCAACAAACCCGGACGACTGAGCACAATATAATGTCTCTGTTAGAGTACCGTGCAAGAATGCATTCTTGACGTCAAGCTGATGGATCGGCCAGGACCGGGAGAGAGCCAAACTGTGAACCACACGGATGGTCGCAGGCTTCACAACCGGACTAAAAGTCTCATTATAGTCAATTCCAGGACGCTGAATAAAACCACGTAACACCCAGCGTGCTTTGTAGCGATCAAGAGTGTCATCAGATAGAAACTTGTGCCGGTAGACCCATTTGCCTGTGACAACATTGATCCCAGCAGGACGAGGAATGAGGGTCCAAGTGTTGTTGACCTTTAGAGCATCAAACTGGGACTGCATAGTAGCACACCAATTCGAACGAGCGCGGACCAAAAGGATGCTGGGAGTTGAGAAAGGACCGCCGTGCTGAGGTTGAGGCGATCCACTGGCTGAACAAAGCCGGATTTGCCGCGGGTGCGCATGTCGTGTGCATTGGTGACTTTGGCATGATAGCTTGTGGCGCGGTGTCGGCAGTGCGACCAACGGGATGACAAGCACCACTGGCAACATCCTGCAGGGCAGGGGCAGCGGTACCAGAGGGAGGATTGGGGACGCTGCTGGCAGCTACCTGGGACGCGACGTCCTCAGGGGCAGCAGCGCCCGGCTCGGTGGGCAGTGGTGGCGGGAGCACCCTGCTGGAGGGTGCAGCTGATGGTGCGCCACCAGCAAGACGCGTTGCTGGATGGCCAGCAGCCGGCGTGGAAGCAGCAAGGGGCGCCTGGGTGTCTGCTGCTGGTGCAGACACAGCACAAGGTGCTTCTGGAGGACCTGCAGGTATAGTACTAGCCCCCGCGGGCAAAGTGGAACAATCATCATCGCTTAAAAAATTGAGAGTGCTGGGATCCAAAGGGGCGGTGGACACGACAGAAAACCGGAAAAACGACTCAGACGATAATCCGATTCGAATGAAGATCAATACATCGATACCCTTTGTGATATGCGGAATATCCTAAAAAGACACATAAGGAAGAGCGAGGGAGATAGTTTATTTGGCGCTGTAGAAGACAAGTTGGGATAGCAAGCACATCCAAATACACGAAGGTGATCGTATATAGGGTGTGTGCCATGGAGGGCAAAAAAAGGAGTGCGACTACCAAGTGTTTTTGTGGGATGGCGGTTGAGAAGATATGTGGCAGTGTGCAAGGTGTCAGCCCAGTAAACCGGCGGTAGACTCGCCTGAAAAAGAAGGGAACACACGTTGTTATTTATGGTGTGAAGAAGACGCTCGGCGCAACCGTTCTGTTGTGAGGTATAAGGGCACGACATTCGAAGGATGGTGCCTTGAGCAAGGAGGAACGTGCGGGCCGAGGAGTGATAAAATTCCCGTCCATTTTCACATTGTACAACTTTGATGGAGGCACCAAACTGTGTGCGAGCATAGGCAAAAAAAATTAGACAAAGTGTCAAATGTCTCAGATTTGAGATGAAGCGGGAAGTTCCAAGCATAGTGTGTGTAGTCATCGAGAATAACAAGGTAATATTTGTAACCCGAAACACTAACAATAGGAGAAGCCCAAAGATCACAATGAATTAAATCAAAAGGTTTTGACGCATGGCTAAGAGACATGCTAAAAGGGAGGCGTACATGACGACCTAGCTGACAGGCATGACATATATGGTTTGAGTTGCGATTATTACAAGAGATAGCTTTGGAGCTGACTAGTTTGGATAGAGCATCATGACCAAGATGAGCGAGATGACGATGCCACAAGGTGGGGGAGGATGCAGTGGCGGTGAGGGCAGTGGTGCTGTTGGCAGGTGGAAAGAACGGATAGAGGTCGCCTGTACTATTGCACCTGGCGATCACGTTCCGTGTTTGGAGATCCTTCACGGAAAGGCCAAACGGGTCAAACTCGATGGAACAATTATTATCGGTGGTAAAGCGACGAACGGAAATCAAATTCTTAATAATGTTAGGAGAGACTAAGACATTAGAAAGAAAAAGTGACCGTCATGGCGTGATAAAAGAGGAGGAACCAATGGAGGTAACAGGGAGCAAAGCCCCATTTCCCATGATAATTGATGAAGGAGTAGATGAAGAAGGAGGGTGAGAGGATGTGAGTGTACCAGTGTTGTTGGCCATGTGGGAGCCGGTGCCGGAGTCAACATACCACTCGGATGAAGATGATGGCGGCGGCGTCAGGGACATAGTGCTGAAATTGTTGATCAACGATCCCTGCTCCCAAGACCCTTCGCCCATGGGCGTCTAGGGCTGTTGCGACGGGGGTGGTGCAGCGAAGACGAGCGTCGAGGGTGTGCCTCCATAGGCACCGCTGCCACCGTATGTGCCCCCATAGGTGAAACCAGGCAGGGCACCGTGATGACCCGGCGGCAACGAGTATTAGGGTGGCTGCGGCATCGCGGTGAACGCTTCCTGTGGCTCGAACGACGAGTATGTCGGACGCGATCCAGAGCCAGACAGAGCGCTGGGGCCATAGGGATGTGGCCACGGCTGAACGGTGCCTGCCCAAGGGTTGGCGATCGGGGCAAGCGGAGGCGTGATGATGGGACGAGGACCTCCACTTGTTCCGGGAGCAGCGGATTTACCTCCACGACCGCGACGACGATTGTTGTAGCGCTGGCCCCCACCCTGGTGACCCCCGTGGGCAGCACCGTGACCATGACGAGTTGATGGGCGTTGATGGCTATGGGCTGGTGCGGAGACGAGAGCAGGCGGCGGTGGAGCATCGTTGGCGACGTCATTGATGTCAATTTCCTCCAGGAGCAGCAGGTGCGTGCTTGATCAAAAGTCGAAAACAGACGATGCATTTTCAAGTTAGAAACCATGTGCCTGAATTTCTCGTTGAGCCGACGAAGGAGCGTCAGAACGAGAGAACAGTTGCCGATTGGATCGCCGAACTCAGCAGGAGCACTCGCCATCGTCTCCATACGACGACAATAGTCAGTGACGGACAGGAGACCCTGCCTGAAAGTGTGAAACTCGGCGGAGAGGAGCGCCCGCGACTCGCGCTGGCCGAGAAATTCATTGTCGAGGACGGACCAGGCAACGCAGGCGTTCGGCTCACGAAGCATGACCGTCTGCTGTAGGTCGGAGGCGATGGTGTCGTAGATCCAGGTGAGGACGGTGCAGTCCATCTGCACCCACGCCGAGCGGTCGGGATGGACCTTGTCTGAGAGCACATGATCAGTGAGTGTGTACTTGCCGAGGATGACTAGGAACAGCTTGCGCCAACGGTTGTAGTTGTTGGCAGCTCGATCCTGAACGAAGGGGGTGAGCACCTTGATGTTGACGACGGCGATGGCTTGAGCGTGGACAACGACGTGCTTGGCGTCGAGCGCATCAAGGGCAGCATCACGGTCTGCCGCGGCCTTGGCGGCAGCTTCGCGTTGGAGGCGCTGCTCCTCGGTCTCGGTGGGGGCGCCATGGCAGGGAGTAGCGTGGTAACGTGCGAAGAGGATAAAGGAGGCCGGCGAACTCGGCGACGACGGTGTTTTGCGAAAGCTTAGCGGTCTCAGAAACGAAAAGTCTCTGATATCATGAAGGAGATTAGGTTTGCATTAATTCTCACATAACATCACTTAATGGTTAAGCATCGAGTACATATAGGCCACCAGATGGGGAGCCGCTATCCGGCAGGCCCATGGGCCATGGCCGTGGTGGTACATTCTAACATGTTGTTCTCCCACCATTCCAAATTCCGAGCCTTTGCAACAAGTAACCATATAAACATGGAGTGACAGTGCCAAAGGAGCGCTGCCTAGTCATCGGTGCCAACTTTGACTCTTTGGTGGAGGTCACTTTGGAGGAAGGGAGGTTGTGCGAAAGATTGGAGCGACGACTCTTCGTGAGCTGTGCGCTCCATCTTCCGAAGCGGCACCTTGGTCTGCAGTGTCCTCGAGGTCTGTGCACGGCTTCCCAATACTGCGGCGGATGGTACTTTTTTTAATTTTAACTGTTTTTTTATTTAAATTTCATTATAACTTCGAATGAATTTTTTTATTGCTAACCCTTTTGGCCGTTCCATCATCCATGGAGCGGCATTTCTCCTTTGCCGCTCCATGCATGGTGGAGCGGCAAGGTGGTGACTCAGCAACGACCGGTCAAGGCGCATGTAGTGGGCCCGTCCTTGCCGCGCCATGATCTGCGGAGCGGCAGGGCTGCCGCTCCCCCAGCCATGGAGCGGCAGCCCTGGCGCTCCGCAGATCATGGCGCGGCAAGGGCGGGACCTATTTAACTGGTGAAGTTCTCTTCCCTCTCCCTCTCGCCCCTGTTTTGTTGTGCTGCTACTGCTCAGCCTAGGAGCCGCCAAGGGCGACTCCCACGACGCCGCCGCCGGCCGGCCGACCATCCAAGCTCCCCAGCTGCACCTCCCTCCCGAGCGGTCCTCCTCCGACGTGGTGTAAAGGTTAGTAGCATAATTTCCTTTACTAACTTACCTTAGTATCATTACTTTAGGGTTTAGTTTACCTTGGTTAGTTAGAAAATTTTGTTAGATATATAGAGTTAGTTGATTAATAAGGTTAGTTACATAGATATTTGTAGTTGAGTTAGTTCGATTAATTAAGTAAACTAGTTAGTAAACTTTATTAAGTTGTACATGGTATTTGTAGTTGACTAGTTAGGAAATTTTATTAGTACATGGTATTGTTTTATATATATATTGTTTTATATGTCATTTTGTTGATACATACGTATGGTTTTTTTATTTGATCTTGGTAGATGCAAGACCTATATCGTACAGAGCATTGGAAAAAGCGTGGTCAACCTAGGGAATTATACATTGAGAGTTCTAGCAAGGATGGCCCCGTTCCTCCTGAACTTCCGGTCCCTAACTGTGACTGTGGTCTTCCGGCCGATATCCAACAGTCGAGGCAGTCGGACACCGCGGCTCGTTGCTTCTACACATGCAGCCGCATTTGCGTAAGTAATTGTGTCATCAATTAGTTTATTATTTTAAATTTTTCAGTCACAGTTTCATTTCATACAATTTTTTTTTGTAGGACCATACTAGGTGTTTTTTCTTTCAGTGGATTGATGGTCCAGAAAAGTGTGATCCTAGGATCTTGCTTTTCTCTACTTGGAACTTTCATAACACCGCGGATCGCTTCAAGTGGTGGGTTCCACCCCCGCCTAACCCTCCTCCAATGACGAATGAAGAGAAGACCTATGCAGCACCTAGACGTCTGGAGTCGCCTCCTCGGTGCGATTGCGGAGAGCGAGTAGTGATCAACCCTAACAACTCGAATGAGTTCATTTGTGCTCTCAAGCATAAGGTAAGTTGTCGTATGGTGATAAACTCTCGTATCAGTTGACAAATGTCATATCTTTATATTTTCATGTATTAATATGTTTTTACCTATTGTTTTGTAGAATTTGTGTATGCCTAGGTGTAGTTTCAGGGAATGGCTCTATGGTCCTAAGTATCTTTGGCCACAGACAAAGGAAAAGGGAAAGGAAAAGCAGAGGCATGTGGAGACGGCGCAGGAACCCACTAAACCTGTTATGACGTGCCAATGTGGTGTGCAATCCAACTACGGCTTACTTCCTTCTGAGCTAGACATTGGCCACTACTGTGGGCATATGATTGACTACGATGAGGTTCGCTTGTTGACTCCTTAAATTGAAGCGTACGTCAATCTGTTTTGGATTAATTTATCTAACTATTTGAACAGAGTACTCGGAAATGCATGTGGGAAGGTTCAGCTGGCAAGAAAAAATTCCTCGAGGAGATTCAAGGGAGGAAAAGATTTGGATAGGATAATGGATTTGGTCCTAATTACGTCAAACATTTCATCAATAACCGGAAGAGGGATATGCGTGAGAAAGCTAGAGTCAACGATATTACGAGCCCTCAGAGTGTCGCGTGGAACAAGTGGGTACTTGAGAGTAATTCGAGAATGGAGACGGAAAGAGCTAGGAAGGCTGCATCTCAGGAGGAGAGAGTATTAATGAAGTCTGTGAACGACAATATAGCTTCATTATGTGCCAGTAAGTATTTGCAATCTTTGTGCATTACTAGTTTCTAATGTAGAAGTTAAATAGAATTATTTTGCTGACTTGATACACTTTTGACTTGTAGAGATGGGATGCACCGAAAATTTCGAAGCAGACGCTGCTCGTGCAAGGCACGTGGAGAGAAAGCGTCAAAAGAGACACAGTCGAGCTGGTGGTACCATGCACGGTCCCATTATGCTGGATGCTCAGGCCGAGGAGGAGGATGACCCTGCTGACCCTGCTCATGCAAGGCTCAGCGAACTCATCGCTCTAGCCGAGGCTAGGTTGAAGGAGGACGAGGCCAACAATGAAGATGACCCCGCTTATGGTAGGCTCAGTGAACTCATCGCTCTAGCCGAGGCTGGGTTGAAGGAGGACGAGGCCGAGGATGACTTTTTTCTCTCAGGCTTTAGGTGACATAGATGATGCAGAGGTCGCTTACCATCGGCAGAAAGCTGAGGATGAGTCTAGAAAGAGCAAAGAAGTGGTAGTGGAGGATTGGGCCTCGGACGACGAGTGTTACGTCTACGCTTTATCTGTTATTGTATTAGTATGGAGCTGTATGTTGGTACTATTTAAATTGCAACATAACCAGGACCATTTGTCACTATTGTACTATTTATCATCATATGACACTCTTTGCTACGATTCATCACCATTTAGTATGGAGTTGTATGTTGGTACTACGCTTTTAGTCGATTCTAGCTGCTTTTAGAACTCTACGCTTTTAGTCTAATTTTAGAACGTTTGCGGTTTCTGGTCATGTCTGGGCTGTTTTGTGGATTTCTGGCTGCCGTGCCTTGGCTGGGGAGTGCCGCTCGCTCCCCCAGCCATGGCGCGATAGCCAGAAATCCATAAAACAGCCTAGAAAACCACAAAACAACCCAGACATGACCAAAAACCCCAAGACATTGACACAGTTTTGTTTGCCACATTGAATTAGGTAAACCGTTTGTATAATCAATACAAATACTACTGAAATGTATGGAGCGGCAAAGCAAATGGCATTGAAACATTTGAATCAAAGTTCGAACTCAATATAATTCATCATTCAACACAAGTGTGAGGCCTTGGTGTGTATCATTCAGAACTACATATGGTTGAACAACATAGGTCTTCATAGTACCACTTGATTGTTTCATAGTACGATGATAAAAAAATAAAAACATAGGTCTTCCATCCTCGTCCTCCGTCCTCCAGTAGCGTTGTCCGTGACCCTCCAACCTACAGTACAGGTAAGTCATTGTTAAAAACATACAAGACATATGCATACATGACTTACACAGTAGTTTATACTTACGTGCACTCTAAGGCCCTGGTGTGTAAGGGTTCTTTGGTCGCCTCTTTCTCTTTGGATTGGTCGGCAACATGTTCGGCGTCCCAATGTCAGTGCGGTCCCGCTGACGTTGGTGTTGCCTTTGTCCCTGTGCCTGACCCGTCCCCTGCACGTTCATCGATCTTTGCAAATGAAATGAAGATAAATATAAGTTCAAGTTTTGCATTATTAGTAAAGCTTTAGGGGAAATAAATTAGGAAATTGTACCTGTTCCTCTCCTTGGGTCCCCAACGGTGCATCATATAGCTGGGACTGATCGATTTCCTGCTAGAACGGGATATGCTGGAATGGGCTCTGCTCGTAGTTGCTAGGCGGGTAAGAGCTGGGCTGCAAAGAAACCTGCTGAGGCCCTTGCTGGAACTGGAAAGTGTCGTGCTGGAACTGGAACGGGCCCTGCTAGAACTGCAACGGGCCCTGCTGCTGTGGAAATGGACCCTGCTGCTGTGGAAATGGGCCCTGCTGAGACGGCCCTTGCTAGGCATATGTCCACTGCTGCTGAGACGGCCCCTGCTGCTGCTCATACATCCACTGCTGCTGAGACAGCCCCTGCTGAGATGACATGTACTGAAAAGCTCCATGCAGAGACGTACCCTGCTCAGATGGTCCATGGTGCTCATAACCCGGTGCCTCATCGGAGTCTGAGTCTGAGCCGCCCTCTGAGACCTCGTCGACCTCCACGTCCCCATACACTGGTGTCTTGCCGGTACTATAGGTCGGTGTGTGTGTGTACTCGAACTGGAACTAGTAACGGGGTCCGAAGAACCACCAGGCGTCCGCTGAGAGGTAGAAGCCGAAGCACGAGAAGGACGAGGAGGCATATCTGGAGGCACCCAATCATCGGTCACGCAACTCATCTTCTGAGACATCTTCCTCAAGTACTTACTCATTTTTTGCACGGTGAAAAATTTAAGTTAGATATATTTATCTGTCAACTGCAAGAAGAAGTAAAACAAAAGGAATGTTATATGCTTACACGGACAAATGACTCTAGCGGGCTATCCGTAGGGGGCGATGCTCTAGCTTCAGGTTTTTATAAACAGCCTCTTCCGCGGCATCAGATAATTGCGCCAATTTTGTAGCCTGTTTGAAAGATGAGTGTGTGAACATATTGCTACAAGTTTGCATTTTATACTAATAACAATGAACAATGCTGATAATACTTACCACAAATCTCTGTAGGGGGCTCTCTATGGATGCGTCCCGTCTCTAGTGACTCGATCATACTTGTCTTCCACGATGTCACCATCAGAGTCTTCATTGAGCATGACATTCCTGTAAGCCGGCTTCAAATGGGTACGTGTGGACCTGTGAAGCCACTTGAGGTACTTGTTGAACACGTGTGGGTCGTGTGGAGGACCCTGCTCATACGGTACTCGTTCCCGCCTATCCCACCTCTGTATGTATTCGGCGTGTACTAGACGCCAGTCCTTCTCCTTCATTCGCAACCTGCGGTCATAACTGCAGTGAATGTTTTATTAGTTGGAGGCGACATAAATTAATTAGGCAACATTGAAATTAATAAAACATTGATCACCTATGCAGATGCTGGCTAGTGGAGTACAACGATGGTGGGTTGGCTGTAAGTCTGCCAAACTGCCTGCAAACTCTGTACGGATAGTGCATCTCAACCACATGAAAGAAAATGAGCGGGCAGTCGGACCGATACTCGTCCTTCTCTTCCCAGCACAGTGGACTAAGCAAATCACGATACTCTTTGCGGTCCCAAGGCTCCCATCCGACCTACATAGAATACAAAAAAATAAGGTACAATATAAATATTGTGCAAGAAGTATAAACCATACAAAATATATTAATGAATGAACCTGCAGGTGTGTTATGGTATCAAACATGTCGGTGTACTCCTTGTACTTCCGTTCTGCGTTTCCCGTGACCAGCTCAATTTCACTCCAAACCCACAAAGTTGTGGGCAAACCCTGCTCGGGAAATTGCTCCCATAACCAGACCTGCAGGAGGTAGGAGCACCCCCCTAGGGAGGGGTTCTTGGCCGTACTACGACAAGCATTACATAACTGCCTGTACGTCCAAGCCAAAACAACGTTGCCCCAACTATAGCTGCCAATGTTCTCCCATGGTTGGGCTAGTATGTCCAAGAACATCTAGTTGACCACGTTACCGGACGCGTCTGGAAACAAGAACGTACCGAGGAAGTGCCACAGCCACACCCGAGCTGCCCTGTCCACTGTATCCTCCGAAGCATCTTCGGGAATTTCATAGCTGAAGTTGTCGATGAGCCACTGTGAGGTGACACCAGAACATTTCCTACAAATTTTGAAGACAATTAGAGGCAAATAAATCAAATAAACACAAGTACAAGAAGGTAATTTAGATGCTTACTTATGTTTCTTTGCTTGCTCGTCGTCAGGGGGAGCTTGGCCACAGAAGCCGGCCACCTTGTCCCTCCAGTTGTCGTTGTCCACAATGCCAGTCACATAGAGGCCGTCAATACGAAGGCACATAATCGCCTTCATATCCTGTAGTGTGATGGTCATCTCCTCGCAAGGAAGGTGGAACGTATGAGTCTCGGGCCTCCATCTGTGCACAGAAAAAAATACTAAGTGAACTGACACAAATACAATGAGTGATATAAACGAACAAGGGTGATTACTTGTCAACAGCTGCACTAAGAAGTGAGGGGTTCAAGACAGGAAGTCCCCGTAGTACGACACGTACTATCTCCATGAAGCCGGCACACTGTATGTAAGACGCAAAACTCTCATCCCACCGAAGCTGTCTGGTGTGAGTGCGTGCCCTCAGAAGCGGCACCTCCTCGTCCATGGCGTCGTACTCGTGGCGAGCACCACGGTGATCCTTGTCGTACTCCTGCCCAAGGAGCGCGTGCTGGTGGTGGTGCTGAACTGGAGCCATCCTGTTTGCCATACATTTAAAACAAGTTAGTGCAGGTCCAAACATAATATCAGCATAATAACAAATTGAAAACATAATATAAACTAATATGTTGGCTAAGTGCAAATTCTAGTAAACAACATGTATTATTTAGAGAAAATAATATAAACGGACCTGTTGTCCAGATCCCCTATGAAAGTTAGCCTTATGCCCCGGTCGTTTGCAAATCTTGCACAAATTTTGACTACGTGTCTCATTGAAGTCTCCCCCTCCATACCTGTCATCACCGTACCCTCTCATAGCGTCCATGTCTCCCTTTAGACGCTTCTTTTTTCTTCTACCCTTACCTAACTTCTTAAGGTCTGGATTGGGGGCATACTGAGGTCCATAAAATGGGGGCCACTGTGAAGGGTCAAGATATGGCTCAAAACTCTTCTCCCATACTCTTATGGTGTTCAACCGGAGGTACAATGGAGACATAAACCTCGAAGACAGGTAGTCAAATCCGCGCATCTTACAGGTTGTCATCATGTGAGAGCTAGGGGCATGCATAATCTGTGGGACGTTACAACTGCACTGAACGGTCTCTAAATCAACGCGGTAGTTGCGTCCACCATAACGCTCTCCGCCCATAGTTGTGCCACCGATCCCTCTGACACTATAGATATAACTGTTATTTCTATACGGCTCACCGGTCTACTGCTTGGAATATTCTTTTTCCTCAATAAATTCCTATGCTGCGTGTCCCCACACCCCAGTCTCAAGTATATCTCTTTGCGTAAGCTGCCATCTCTTCACAAAGTATTCGTTGCACTTCAGAAACGAGTACTCAACAATACCTGATACTGGCAACCCTCGTACTCCATGAAACACATTATTGAAAGACTCAGACGCGTTGGTGGTCATGATGCCATACCTCCAACCACCCTCGTCAAAAGCTTTTGCCCACTTTTCCTTCTGTTCCATCTGGTCATATAACCATAATCTGCCGGCTTCGTTCATTACTTTGTCTAGCTCTTTCAATGTCTCCTCGAACCGAGACTTTGTACGTACATTACATAGTGCCTTAACCTTCTCACATACCTCCTTGTTTCTTTGTCGCCGCCAATAATTAGCGCCAAAATGACGCATGCACCATCTATACACTATGGGCGAGAATCCTTCGATATGCTCATTGATAGCATGAAGAATACCTGCATGTCGGTCCGAGATCACACATATGGTGCGAGTCACACCAAGGACCTGTGTACGTACAAGCCTCATGAACCATGACCATGACGAATTGTTCTCTCCCTCTGCCAAAGCAAAGGCAAGAGGAACTATCTGATTCTCAGGATCAACAGCAGCAACCATCATCAAAGTGCCCCTGTACTTTCCGGTGAGAAAAGTGCCATCAATAAGTACCACATGCCTACAAAACTGGAAAGCCCACTCCGACTGTGTGAACAACCAAAAAACCCGATCTAGTACAAGCCTCATCGGGTTATGGAGAGGCCTCAGACGGGTCTCATCCAAAAACCATTTCAGACCTGGGTTGTAGAACTGCATTGCACTCAATATTCGGGGTATACAGTTGTATGCCTCCACTCAACTACCCCATCGGATCGCAAGTGCAATCTGCTTAGCACGCCAAGCCTTGTCGTACTTCACATGGTATTTTACAAGGGTAAATATGTTCAACTGTAACATTGACACTGAGACATCGTTGTCCTTGTCAACAATAGCCAGAATACGTCGACCAAGGTAACGTGCAGTGAGCTGCGGATGTGTTTCATTCGCGCTGTTAGACGAGCATTTGTGGGGTTGGACCACCGATTGTATCTTCCACTTCCCATCACGCTTCTTCCTCGCACTAAGCTTCCACATGCATGGATAACTTGCTTTACAGATAATCGTATACCTCAACTCTTTGTCAGAATGAGTGACTTTGTAAGGTCTGTGGTGAAACACAACATAGTCGTGAAGAAAAAGTTTCATTTCTACCATTGTATTGAAGATCATGCCCTTACTAAGAATTAGGGTCTGAGAGTTATGCACCGACTGCCTTGCCGTCTGTAAACTCGTGTCACAAACTGCCATATGTGTCATGCTGACATCTCTGTAGTTTGGAACGCCAGTAAATGGTACACCACCCTCACTCAACTGTATTAGTTCATTCTGTGTGTAAGGGGGAGGTGGAACATACTGAATCGGTTCGCTAACCCTGCCCCATGGATCATAATAGGGTGCACCACCATCTGGTAACTCATGGAGTAGCGCGCCATGAGTCGGCATTGCATGAAGTGCCGACACAGGAACATATGAGGACGTGGCATGAGCTGGTACTGCATTAGGAGGCACCTGAGTCCTCTGAGTAGGTGTACCCGCTTCACCCCTTTCATCCTCAGACTCGTCATGTTCAAACGAGAGGGGTTTGTAGTCGTTGTTTATACGACCTTCTACATGGGTATCAAACTGCTCCTGCATCAACTGACCGTCCATGTCCATGTTATCTGGAGTTTCATCTCCTTGTACACCCAATTCTTCGCCACCCGCCTCCAACACCCTCATCAACATCCTCCAACCTATAGCCATTCTCAACAACAACCTCAGCCATGTGTGCATTACAACTTTGGAGGATCCTATTGTAGCGGGTCCAGTGAGCAGAGGAAGACAAGGACATCAAACCATAATTGTGGTATTTTGTCCCACTGTCATATCTGCCCCTAATTGTGAAATCACCACCAAACATTGAACTCAAACGGGCACACAGGTCAGTGAAGGTCGGTGGTTCATCAAACCATTCTAACTCCTCTTCTATATCCTTAAAAACACCATCTTGTTTCCTAACACTTCCACCATAGAAAACTCGAACAGAACAATCCATCTACAAAACCATCCCACCGAAGTTTATCAAATGGTCGATTTTATTGGCCACTACAATTATTAGCTAACTACCAATAAATCCTAAATAACTAGCAAGTCTAACTAACTACTATTATCGGACTAACTACCAATAAATACTAACTTACTAAACTAACAATAGTCTATATCAATTGTGTAACTAACTACTATTATCGTAACTAATCTACACAATGTCACTAACAATATTCTAACTAAACTAATTTATAAACTAATCTACACTAATTTATAAGCTACTAAACCCTAAAGTACTAACCCTAAAGCACACCGAGGGGAGGGGTTGGCAGCAGGGGAGGGGCCGACAACATGGGAGGGCGCGGCAGGAGGGGAGGTGCCGGGCGGTGGCGGCCGTTGGCGGACGAACGCCGGCGTGGCCCCTCCTGGTGGCGGCCGGCGGCGAGGACGGGGCGGCTCGCGGCGGCCTGCGGACCGGCGTGGCCCCTCCTAGGGCCGGCAGGCGGCGGACGACGGTGTGGACGGGGCCGGGGCGGTGGCGGACGACGGCGGACGGCGGCAGACCGGCGGTGGCGGCCGACGGCGGTTGCGGCGGGTGGGTTCGGGAGCAGCAGCGCACGAGCGTGGGAGAGAGCGTGAGAGAAAGGAAAGAAAAAATAGAACTTACCGTTTAAAGGGCATCCCCCTTGCCGCTCCATCGCTGGGGGAGCGGCAGCCTTGTCGCTCCGCAGATCATGGAGCGACAAGGAGGGCCCACCTCGCGCGCGTTGACCGGTCTCTGCCGCTTGCCGCTCCACCATGCATGGAGCGGCAAAGGACAAATGCCGCTCCATGGATGATGGAGCGGCCAAAAGGGTTAGTATTAAAAAAAATAATTCGAAGTTAGAATTAAATTTAAATAAAAAATAGTTAAAATTAAAGAAAAAATTGGGCGGACGCTGCATCTTCCAAATGCGGTTCTGCGTCGCTATAAATATATCACCCTGGCCGTGTCACACACCAACAAAGAGCAGAAGGCAATAAAGAGAGGAAGAGACAATGGGGGCCGCGGGGAGCATGGCATTGCATTTGCATCCTATGTGCTCAGCGGTGGCCGCGGTTTGCCCGCTGGTCGGTATTGCCGCCAGCGTTTTCGGTGCGGGTGTGGCGCTCGGGGCGACGGCCGCGGTGTGCCCGCCGGTCGGTATTGCCGTCGTCTTCGGTGCTGGGGTGGCGCTCGGGGCGGCGTTCCAGGTGAAGGCAACGCACGCGGTCGCCACAGATTTCGAAGCTCTGGGACTGGGGCCCATTTTTCAAGCCTCCTCCTAGTGGCCCTGTCTGGGACTGGGGCAGTGGTCTGCGGTCACGCGGTAGCCCGTAGCAGAATCGTGGCTCCGTCTTTGTTCATGAGTCCTATGCAATTTTAGCTCATCGATTTTTAGACAGAAACTAGAAAATAAGGAGCGGCAAAGCCGCTCCCTCTGGAGTTGGCCAGCCCATCTTTAAAGATTGGATAGGAATCATCACTCCACTGCAAAGAGTACCATTGAACTTGATAAAAAGTGTGTGATGCTCTCTGCAAAACATAATCTGTATTCAATAGTTAGTAAGGAAGAAAGAAATTGGTAATCCTTTTTTGAATTTTGTTTTTCCATCTTGAGTTTTATGTCTTTCGGTTAGACCGCGTTACATCATGCAAAACAATAATCATAGGTAAGTTGAAGCCAGCTATGTAAGTAACAAGAGACAAACTACGTTACTGAAGATTTTCAGTTTAAACAGAGCACATAATAATTTCTGATGGGTGTATGATATATGTGTATCTAAACTTTTTGAATTGTCGACTGCCCATGCTGCCATGGATATCAAAGTTGCAAGTACGAGGAAGTCTTTGCAGGTTAATAATCTCTGCAGGTTAATATAACCTTGCAAGACAACATTAATACTGATAAAGAGAATTGGTAGTAACCTTTGGATGCAAAGCAATTAGTAGGAGTAATTAACAGACAATTACTGGCAACCTGATTACATGTGTTCTTTAGTTCCATTTAACTACAACTCCAAGTGTAGTAAAAGTTAAAGTTTCTAATTTCATTTGTTTTCAATTACTAATAATATCAAGTATGGTATGATATCAAAAAATGAGAGGTGCAAGGACAAGGAACAGATACTCCAGCTTGTCAGAACTCATTATAGATTCAAACTAGTTCGGCTATTATAGATGTAAGATCTACTTATAGGAACAACGTGAAAATAACAACTCATTATAACATGAATAGATCTATATAAGTTAACAAGAGCCGAACTGTATTAATCTAGATTGGGCAAAAGAGTATTTGCAAATATGTAAAGATTATCTAAAACATGCAACACGATAACTTAATGAATCCAATAGATCTTGCCAAATCTACGAGAGCCGATAACTATCTTGCTTATGCTAAGCATATCGAGCAAACACCCGCCGCATGGTATTTACTTGTAAACAAAATATAAGTAAAGACTTCTTGATCATCAATCAAGGATCCGCCGCACGATCATTGACAATAAACAAGACTACTTGCATCAACATCTAAATCCACCGCATGATACTAGACATGATAACAAGGTTGCCAAGACTTACGGAGGTCGATGGATCGATGCTTCCTCTCGAAGAACTCGACGACACGACAAAAGGACTCGAAGTTGGCACGGGGCCGGTTGTATTGATTTGGTTGTGAACACCTTTTTACAATAGGTAAGGGTTTATATTTATACCCTGGTTATGACATGAGTCCTAAGAGGACGACCACAAAATATTAAAGGAAAAAACATAATATCTTGACTTTAGTTCCCTTCAGAGTCTCCATTGCCTTAATTATCGCAATTGTCGTTATCAATTCGGCTCTCACTTGCAGCCTTCGTCGCTCCGATGGAAACCGCCCTTCTTTCTGATTAACCGATTGCGCGACCGATTGTCGAATCCGGGAATTAACCGACCGCATGGACTTTGCCGAATGCTCTGAGCATCCATCTCCGCCGACTCACCGCGTACTGGCCTACTTATCATTGTGCAAAAATCCTGTGTTAACACATGCCCCCTCAATTTCGGGATAAAAACCGTTTTATTCCGAAATTGACCGTAAGCTTTCTTTTCCCCTTAGGTTTATACTGTTCAACACTGCAGCCGCCACCCAAGAAATCTATACTTCGGCATTCTCAAATATGCATCGAACCTTCAATGGTGACTCAGGACGAGATCCCAGAGGTAAAATTCCAATCTCATTTTCTTGTGTATTCGGCAACCCCTAATCGGTTTTCCTGCTTCTCCCCCAACTCATTTGCTTTCTTGATTTCACTATTATTGAAGGAATACAAGAATGAGATTTTGATTCCTTATGCCACAAATCCTGATTCCTACCTCCTTGGTCCTATGGGAAATTCCAACCCAACTGAGATTATCGAGAAGGAAACTTTGAGGATTCCTTTCAAATCCAGAGTCACTCCGCCAAACCAATGACAAAACACTTTCAAGACTTGACCGCTTCCTCCAATAGCTGGATGGTGAAACTGGTACTGCAGGATGTCAAGCAAGAACAGCAGCAGCTGGGACAACCAAGATATCAACCACTGTCTAGAGCTATCTTTATCAGAAATGCCCAGAAACAAACCTCTCCTGATAGCAACCTCTCATTTCTGGTCCGAAGTCATCAACGCTTTCGTCTTCGGCCATGGTATGATGACTCCTACCTTAGCCAATGTGTTCATGATGACTGGCTTGAACGTCTCCAAACCAGTACACCCTTGTCAGTATAAGGGTAAAAGTAACCAGAGAGCTGTTAAATCAGGAGGTGGATGGGTTGGATACATCCAAACCTATATGGAAGCAACTGGTATTGTCTCTGAAAAAGAAAGCAGAGCCTTTATGAACATGTGGCTATGCAGGTTTATTTTCTGTGAAAGATCCAATGAGCCAACCCTGAATCACATGATAATGGCTGAAGATTTAGCTGCAGGCACACTAATTCCCCTGGGTAAATATCTCCTAGGAGCTGTATACCACATGATGCATCAGATCTCTATCCAAATGTACCATGGTAAGAGAATTTCATGTGTGAGTGGCCCTTGGTGGTTCATTCAGATGTGGCTGCAACTCTACATGCATCAAGTAGTGTCTGTACCTTCTCACAATTTAAGCTTTCCTTCGGTTAATTATGCCGAGGGTGATCCGGCAATAACCAAGAGTTGTCAAACCTATCGAGAAGCATCATCATCCATCAGCATTGACATAGATATTGGTCACCTCTTCAAATTGTTCTTCAAAGGTTTTAACAACGTGCTCTAGCTTCCTTACAGAGAAAATGATGACTTGACTTTCCCTTACAAATTCAGCTATGAGTCTGGCTGTTCTGATAAGGTATATACTGAAATTTTCAACTCCTTAATCAAACCATGCAGCCTACCAGCCGAATTTCATCATGGGAGAATGGTGCAGCCCACCTATGAGTTCTACAATCCCAATGTGGCATCCATGCAATTAGGATGTGGACAACTACCCCCAATACCCTTCTTTTCATCAATCATAAGATACAGGGAGCTGATCACCAATGAAACAGAAGTCAGAAAAGTCTTTGAGCTTGGGCAAGATTTGCCAATATATGAACCGTCCCCATTTGGACTAGTGGATGATGCCCATCCCCTTTTTCTCTGCTTGGTGGCAAGAGTGGCACAACCACATTTTCAACATACCAGTTCACCCCTTATGCCAAGACTTATATTCTCAATTTGCTCCTGAGAGTGGGGTAATCTTATTGCATTAGTTATTTCCCGTTTCTGCATTTATCTCCTATTCTGAAATTTGGCCATGTACAGGATTTTGAGCCTACTCCTCCCAATAAAGCAGTGGAGTATTACAAAGCTGGGCCTAAACCTGCATTGGGCTACAATGCTCCTACTTTAAAAATCTTCATGAAGACCCCTGCAGTGCCAGCTACTACTCCTTCAGAAGAAAAAGGCAAGAGGAAAACACTTGAAGACATTCATGTGACTAGAAAAGTGAGGTCTAAGAAATCTCAAAGATCTCCCAAGGTATGAGTTTTATCCAGTAATAAACTTCACTTTGGAATAAAACTGCTTGTTCTTATATTAACAAATCTTTATTGCAGCCACGTGTCAATATCCCCAGATCAAGCAACGCTTCACCGACAATAGACATCCCTCTTACTGAAGATACAGAAACCCAACCATTGACAGAGGCTCATGAAACTGAGGATACTAAAATTGATGAAGCCGAAAGCATTGATGCTCAAGAAACTGTCGAGCGCATTGGTAACATTATTCGACTAATTACCCTCCTCTTCTATATATCATTCAATTCCTGCTTATGTATCTGTATTGTTGGAAACAGACAAAAATTTATACAACTTAGCAGGAGAATACTCTTCTAGTCCGGCTCTAGATTCATCTCCTCAGGGCACCCAGTCAAGTCAACCAGGCCAAGGTACACCATATCCTGAGGCTCAATCAACCTAACAGGTAATATACTACCTCAAACCATCCTTTTCGGCGATTTTTACTCAATTGACTAACATTCCCCCCTTTCTCAAGAATACTGCCAAGCCAACCACCAACTTTTCCTTCACCGTCGAAGATTTCATCAGTGAAAAAAGGGAAGAAGCTACCTCCCAGCGGCTTTATCAGAGGAAAATCATGCCCGGTTGCAGGACATAGCTCACCTGCTGAATAAAGACATCAACACCCTGGTCCAAAATTCAGATCAGATAAAGGACATCCTCGAGCTAATTGATCAAGATCTCCCATCTACCCTCAAGGCCTCTTTGGAATCTGCAGCCAGGTTGGATGATTACTTTGGCATGGTGAAGAGAGCAAACAAGAATATAGCCTCCAGGACTGCTCTGCAGGATAGCAAGTCCAAAAACAAACAAGAAGCTAAAGTTGTATATTCCAATCTTCAGACTGCTAAAGATTTGCTGGTGACTCTGTAATC
Source organism: Microstegium vimineum (assembly GCA_022036555.1). Taxonomy (NCBI): domain Eukaryota; kingdom Viridiplantae; phylum Streptophyta; class Magnoliopsida; order Poales; family Poaceae; genus Microstegium; species Microstegium vimineum. Next base: position 4,336,270 of record CM039124.1, on the reverse strand, counting down.
CGAGCTGAAAGTCATGAAGGATGAGAGAAGCAGACTAGAAGCCCAATTATCTGAACTGAATGCCAAAATCCAATCTCATGAAGCTAAGGTGACAGCTCTGCCGAAATCTATAGAGGCAACTTCATCAAAGATGTCAATCATTCTGAAAGAAAATCAACAACTCAAGGAAAAGCTGTCCAACATCCAAAGTTCTGAAAATGAAGACCACAAGGTATTAGACGACGTTAGCCGAATCAAGGCCGAGGCCCTGGATGCCATAAACTAGTTTTTGCATCGGTAGAAACATAGCTTGTAACAGATTAAGTGCAACACATTTTGTTTTTGAATAATTGATGGTTATTACTATCTTGCCTCTTATATATTCATGTTTGTACGATGGTATAATCGACGCTGTTACTCTTCATAGTATAGCCGATTCATCCCCAACTTTCAGATAGCCGATCGTTGTCGGTTTAGGATATAGCCGAGTGACCTTGAGATACCCGACTCAACTCCAGCTTTCAGATATAGCCGAACGACTTTTGATATACCCGAGCCTGGCCCATTCCACCAATGGCCCATCGAATGGGAACAACCCTAACTCGCCTCTTGGTATTCTTACTCAGCCTATAAATAAATCTCCCTCCCCCTTTCAACGGTTCCAGTCAAACATTCTCGCCTCCGTCTTCTCCCTTTTCATCGAAACCAATTAAGAAGGAACCCTAACTTCAAACAGTAACAATGACAGGAGGTGACAACCGTGGCAAGCATCCTGCCGAAGGAGCACCCAAAGGGAGCCGGACATGGCGCAATCGGCAGCGTGGGTAAGAATCGGTTCCTTTGCCCCCTTGCATCTTTGCTCTCTGCTTATCCTTTTAGTTCTGACTTCATTTCCTTATCAGGATCAACTCCATCTTCACCAGCCATAGCATTCCCTTCCCCACGACGGCAGCAGACCAACCGGGAAGTCCATTGCCGGTTTCCTCCGGGTCTTCAGACTCCTACCACTCTCAGCCCTGGGACTTAGGTCCGGGGTCGGATGCGATGCTCCCTACACTCATGCGGAGGCGGCCAACTTCAGGCGTGAGCGAGACGAAACCCGAGGAGAACTGGAGAAGACCTCCAAGAAATACGGCGTTGATCAACTCGAGTGGGAGGATCAGCGGAAGCAGTTCTGCGACGCTATCACGGGTTAGCCGAAAACAATCCTGTTTTACCCTCTCTTTTAATCCTGTCTGCTCACCCGACTTGCATCTTCGCCCAGCGCTTACTGCAAAGAATGAGCGTTTGAAGGCCGCGGCGAACAGGATCGCCAACAAAGTTAACGCCCAAGGAGAGACCACGGAGGCATGCCTTGACAATGTGGACGACCGCATTGATCAAGTTGTCATCCATGGCGTGCACCACGGCGTGGCCCTGGGGTTGGCGGCCATGACCACCCAACGTGGCGAGGACCTTTCCTTCCAGCCGACTGGCTTTCGTGGCCAAGTGCCTCCAGAGGACGTCGAGAACATCGAGGATCTTCTGGAGAGCTACGAAGATCACGCCACCGCCCTCAACCAGGCCACAGACGCCCAATCGGTCATCAACAGGTTGTTTGATGAGTAGCTTGTATCTAGGAGTCTTATGTAAAGAACCTCTTTTGTGAAATATTCAGGATCTCTGTTGTTTCTCCTTTTTCTGAAGTCTTTTCTGAGAATAATCAATCTAGAAAATGCTTGTGTGATATTTTTATTTTTGCTCTAAAGGCGACACATGCCGTGTCGTCTATTCTCTAAGTTTATCACAGAGTTTTTTCGGCTAAAGTCGATATCATCGTATCGGCTAACTGCGCATAAGTTTCTTTAGATCCACTTATGCACCAACCTCAACACTGGGATAAAATCTCTTAAGAAAACCTACCATTGATAGCTCTAGCGAATTCTTCTCCCAATAGAGTTTTCAAGATATATGCATTGCCAGACGCACATCTTAGCACTCGAAGAGGCCCTTCCCAATTTTGAGATCATTTACCGAACGCTCTGTCCTTGGTTCCAATCGGCAGTACAATTTTCCAAACCAAATCTCCTTCTGCGAATTATTTTTCCTTAACCTTCTTGTTATAATACCTGACAACACGTGCTTTATTTCTTTCAATATTTTCCAATGCTCTGAGCCGAACTAAATGCAAATCTTCCAGTTCGTCCATCATCAGATTCTTGTAATCTTCTTTCCTTAAATCATTCTGCAACGCAACCCGTCTTGATCCGGATTGCAATTCCCATGGCAGCACGACATGATGCCCATAAACCAACTCATAGGGAGACGCTTGAGTAGATCCATGGCAAGACATTCGGTAAGACCACAAAGCCTCATTAAGAACTGAATGTCACTTCTTCGGCTTTTCATCAATTTTCTTCTGAATAATTTTGATCATGATCTTATTTGATGCTTCAGCTTGACCAATGGCTTGCGCATAATAAGGAGAAGAATTGTACAGTTTTATTCCCATCTCCTCAGTAAAATCACAAAACTCGGACAAAGTAAACTGAGTCCCTTGATCTGTTGTTATGGTCTGAGGAATCCTGAATCTGTGAATTATATGCTCTTTAACAAAACTGACCATGTTTTCTGATGTAACCTTCTTCAGTGGAATAGCTTCAACCCACTTTGTGAAATAATCCGTGGCCAACAGCACAAACTTATGCCCTTTGCTAGAAGGAGGATGAATTTGACCAATTAAGTCTATGCCCCATCCTCTGAACGGCCAAGACTTGACAATTGGGTTTAAAGCCGATGCTGGGGCTCTCTGAATATTACCAAATCTCTGACAGTCTTGACACCCTTTGTAATATTCAAAGCAATCCTTAAGTATGGTTGGCCAAAAATAACCAGTCCTCCTTATTATCCATTTCATCTGGTAAGTCGACTGATGCGCACCACACACTCCTTCATGCACTTCATACATCAGCTTTCTGGACTCCTTCTGATTCAAACATTTGAGGAGTACTCCATCTATGGACTTGTAGTACAACTAGTCACCAAAGAGCACGAACTTGATAGCTTTATATCTGAGTTTTCGGGAAACTCTTTGTGATGGATTTTTTAAATAATCGGCAATTTTGTTTCTCCAGTCATCAATTACCCGATCTCCATCCAAAGCATGAATTTCCTGATCCTCTCGGTATCCCGAAGCACTTTGAGCCAGTCTGTTTGCTTCTTCATTCTGCCCCCTAGGGATATGATGCAAGGTGGCTACTTGGAAACTCTTTAGAAGCTCTCGACACTCTTCATAATATCCCTTTAACATATCACTTTTGCATTCATATTGGTCGATTAGTTGATTAATTACCAGCTCAGAATCCCCAAAAACTTCAACAACAACAGCCTTTATTTCGACAAGCAATCGGAGCCCTCTAAGCAATGCCTCATATTCTGCTTGATTGTTAGTAACCAAGAATCCAATAGGGATGGCATACTCAAAGATCAAACCTCTGGGAGAAATCAAGAGAACACCGGCTCCACCACCTTTGTTATAAGATGAACCATCAAAAAACAAAGTCCATGGCGCAATGGTCACCATGTTAGCAGAGGGATCGCTGTGTTGGGTAACAAAATCAGGAATAACCTGACCTTTTACTGCCTTTGCCGATTCGTACCTTAAATCAAACTCTGACAAAGCTAAAATCTATTTGCCAATTCTTCCATTTAAAATCGGCATCAATAACATGTGTTTTATCACATCGAACTCAGAAACTACTACACATTTGGCATTTAACAGATAATGCCAAAGCTGAGTACATGAATAAAACACACATAAGCAAAGCTTTTCTATAGCCGAATACCTTGTCTCTGGATCTAGTAGCTTTCGGCTAAGGTAAGCTATTACTCTCTCTTTCCCCCCAAACTCTTGCATGAAGGCCGGCCCTATTGCCAGGTTGTCGGCCGCCACATACAACTTAAAAGGCTTATCAAGTTGCGGAGGTACCAATACAGGTGGTGCCTTCATGTACTCTTTGATCTCATCGAAAGCCTTCTGTTGTACGTCACCCCACACAAATTCTTGATCCTTTTTAAGCTTCCATAGCGGAGAGAAAGGCAACACTCTTTCTGATAGGTTAGATATGAATCTTCTCACAAAATTAATCTTGCCCAGCAATGATTGCAACTCTGTGAGATTGGTTGGAGGTACCACCTTGTCCATTGCTTCCATGCTTTTCTTGCCGACTTCGATCCCTCCTTTATGGACCAGAAAGCCTAAAAACTCACCAGCCGAGACTCCAAAGGCACACTTATTCGGGTTCATCCTCAAACCATGTTTCCTAGTGCACTCCAAGGTCTTCCTCAAATCGGCCAAATGACCCTCATGGTTTCTAGACTTAACTACCACGTCATCAATGTAGATTTCCACAATCTTGCCGATCAACTCATGAAAAATGTAGTTCATAGCTCTTTGATAGGTTGCACCGACATTCTTCAAACCGAAAGTCATGACAATCCATTCAAACAAGCCAATATGACCAGGGCACCTGAAGGCTGTCTTTGAAATATCCTCTATTGCCATGAAGATCTGGTTATAACCGGCATTACCATCCATGAAGATGACTACTTCATAACCAGCCGATGCGTCGACGAGCAGATCAGCAACTGGCATCGGGTAGCCATCCATAGGAGTGGCTTTGTTGAGATTTCTAAAATCAATGCAGAACCTCATCTTCCCATTTTTCTTGTATATTGGGACTATGTTTGAAACCCAATCTGCATATCTGCATGGCCGAATAAAGTTTGCCTCCAATACCTCCTCTTTGTAAATCTTCCGAGGAGGTTGTTTGAAAGGATTGTATCCCGGCTTGATCAGCAATTTATGCTCAATGATGGAACGATCCAGTCCGGGATTCTCTGTATAATCCCAAGCAAAACAATCTTTAAATTCTTTTAGCAGGTCTATCAGTTTCAACCTATGCTCTTGGTTTAAATTTGCACTGATAAACATCGGGCTTGGTCTATCATCATCACCAACATCTATCTCCTCTAACTTATCGGCCGACATGAAGCCGTGTCCCAGCTTCCTTTCGCTATCATCGATCGTGTTCCCCATTAAAAATTACTCTCAGAGCCGATTGCTTGGATCGGCTGTTGGCCCTTGTCCGAGACATTCACAGGCCCTTTCCCTCCCCAAATCTTTCTAGAGAAATAATCGAAGCCATCATACTCCCAGTAGACAGGTTCTGTGGCAACAACACTTACCGAATCATCGGTTTGAACAATCTCCACATCATCTCCAACCCATTAAATGAGAGCTTGATGCATGGTTGAAGGTATGCAACAGTTAGCATGGATCCAATCTCTTCCCAGTAGTAGGCTATATGCCCCCTTGCCATCTATGACAAAGAAGGTAGTGATCAGAGTCTTGGACCCAATCATCAATTCGACGTGCACCGCCCCCTGAGTGTCGGAAGGGTTGCCAGCAAAGTCTCTGAGTACCAAATCGGTCTTCAACAGTTCCTCATTGGTCATTCCAAGCTTCCTGAAGGTAGTATACGACATGATATTGATGATAGCTCCTCCATCAACCAACATCTTGGTCAGGGGCTTGCCATTGATGTACCCCTTCACGTAAAGCGCCTTCAAGTGTCGATGTCTGACTGGTTTGTCGAACACTGCTTGTTGAGTCAGGACGAGCTGGTCCATCAGGTTCTGATACTCGCCCTCATCATCGTCTGAAGACACTTTCTCTCGGATATCTTGGCCTTCGGGAGCTATAAATTCTGATGGAATGAAGAATGCCATGTATGTATAAGCCGAACGGTTGTGTCCACGGGGTCTTCCCTTAGGGCGCCATGTCGGCTTCTGTTCGGCAGTTACTTGTGCTAGTTCTCTATTCCTCAAACGTTGCACTCTCCTTTTCTGGCTTTTCTTCAGCCCTGGTGGACACCACTGCCCGTTCTGCCATGCATACTCTTGGTGCTCTCGCTCATCAGAACGAACCCACTCTTGATCGGCAAACCTTTTACCTTGTCGATCCTCTGAGTTGCTTATTTTTAAACGCCGATCGTCCCCAGGAGCATGTGCTCCAAGTCTTTCATGGACCGGACGGCGGTTGACCTGGGACTGCCTATACCCTGAATATCGATCACTGCATTCGGGGCAATTATCTCTAGTAGGCAGCTTTAGGCCTTCATTCCAACAGTTTTTGAAAAACGAGCATCCCCAATGAGACTGCTCCTGCTCTCTCAAGCACTCTCGTTCCCTCTGATACACTTCTTCCTCATGCCTCTGGCGTTCCTCTATGAACCTCTGCTCCTCGTAATGCATCCGCCTCTGATGCCGCTCTCGCTCCCGTTGCCACTTGTTTAATAGGATCCGCGTTGTGACCCTGGGTTTGGAAGCCTCCCCTTCTTCAGTTCGGCTACTCTGGAACTGTCCTCGTTGCCGAAGTTCCTTTTCTATAATCTACCGCTCAGGGTTAACAACACCAGTCTTTTTCGCTCTATCTGAGGTCAGCACTTTCATCTCGCTCTTGCCCTTGGAGTCTTCCGCGGCAACCATATTCATAGAGAAAGATACTTTGTTTTGTGCAAAAGGGTTGGCGTCAATCTTCATCTTGCCGTCAAACTTCAAATGTCCTTCCTGAATAGCTTTCTGGATCTTCATTCTGAACACCCAGCAATCATTGATGGCATGGGAGTTGGTGTTGTGGTAGCCGCAAAACCTCTTGTCCTTTACTCCTTCAGGACGCAGCATAGGGTGTCCTTCAGGTAACTTGATGCGTTCTTCCCTGAACAGCAACTCGAAAAGCTTGTCTGATTTGGACACATCAAAGTAGTAGGTACCTTTTTGTTGCCTCAACCATCATTGATTAACTTGAGTCGGTTCTTTTGCCCAGACCAGTTCGGCTGCAACGACTTCATCTTCATCCTCAAACTCTGCCGCCTCTTCCAGGAAACTTTGATACACTGTATTAGTTATGTCACCCTTCTAGAAGCGGTTATCCCTTCTGAACCCTTGAGTCTAGTTATTCATCATTGCTAACCGTTGTGACAACTGACCGAGGTCCTCGAAGTCCATATCGAACAGCTTCTCTCTAATGTTCGGCTACATGCCTACCACTGCCATCCCTGGCAACTGGTCATATGGCAAGTTCAGAGAATAGTAGAGATTCTTAGTTTCCCTAAACCTGCGGAGATATTCCTGGGGTGTCTCATTAGCCCTCTGTCTCAAGCTCATTAGATCGACTAGCTTCTTCTCATTGGTGCCTGTAAAGAAATATGCATGGAATTTCTGCTCCAGGTCTGCCCAGCTGATGATGGAGTTTGCTGGAAGAGACGCGAACCATGTGAAAGCCGGTCCCGTCAGAGACATAGGGAAGTACCAGATCTTCCAAGCATCATCTGTAGACGCTTCCCCCAGCTGCATCAAGTATCGGCTGATGTGTTCTATAGTGCTAGTGTCATCTTGGCATGAAAACTTGATCAGATCCGTAGGAGCCTTAACTCTTGGGGAAGAGCCATTCGGTTGTACCATTCTGGATAAGGGGACTGGTACGCGTATGACTGGTTCTTCGGCTTCAAGCCAAACTGATTCTTCATCATGTCCGCCATCCTATCCATGATAAGATCAACACTGGGATGCTGAGCTCCGTGTACGTGCCCCTCAAATGGTAGACCTGCCGGGCTCCCGTATCCAAGATTCGGGAGAGCATTGATGGCGCTGTAATCGGCAAATTCTTGATACCCCTGCCCATACATGCTCTTTTGCAACCTGTTTGCTGTTGGGGATATCTTGAGAGCCGAATGTGGGACGTTCCCTGACATGCCGAACGCAAGTTGGCCGTGGGTCACGGGGTATTGCTACTTCTCGTGAGGATCCATTCCAGCAACTTGGGCCATGTCCGGCACTCCCCCTCCCTCAGCGGTCTTCTCCTGGTACTTGGGCACATGGAACAACGTCGCCCCCTATATCAGACCGTGAGTCTCCTCAAAGAGTTTGTCAGCGGCTGGTCCGAACGTGTTGACCATGATCTGGCGAAAAGTATTTAGGAAAGTTGTATGGTGATTTGTCATAGTTTCACTCATAGCTTTGTAGATCACCGCACCGATTCTACGAGCCTCCTCCTCATCCGTGTAATCAGATTGATTGGGGAGGAGGGTTCTTGGGAGCGCTTGTTTCTGGATAACTTTATTGCTTTTGTTCTTCGAGAAAGACATCAAGCATTTGTTCTAAAACTCGTCGCATGCTTGCTGGACAGTACTCCTCATGTCTGCCGGCAATTCATCCATAGTTACGTCCAGAACCAGACTGTTATCGATCTCAACCATCCTGTCCCACCGAGCGTGCCAAAAAGTGTGTTGACACAAAAAGTGACGTACTGCGTATCACACATAGCAAGCCGGAAATCGTGACTTCAATCGGGTGCCCGGGTGCTTCAACAACCGAAAACGTGCCAGTCAGTTTGACCTGAAACTAACAAGGGATGAAAGTCATTAGATATAAACTGGAACATGCTGGATAATACCAGACAGTTCCATATGTACGGCCCTGAGGCCACTTACAACGACATACAACTATGAAAGCTATCCGCCAACAGGTTTTATGGAACATTCGGCTAAAACAGATAGAAAGCACGTAAACTAATGATTGCCGAACGTGCATGCATAGAAAAAGAACGTACAAACGAATCATAGTTGAATATAGATTAAAGCATAACCAAACTCGGCAATCAGCCGAATTGGGGTCCATGATGAAGGAAACACGTAAGCAAACATGATTAAACTAATCTAAAGCATGCATCTGCCGCACAATACCTAGCATCATCAAAGCTTAAACATGAATGGCATGCATGAACCCGCAACACGTAACAATCTAGATTCAAACTAATTCGGCTATTATAGATGTAAGATCTACTTATAGGAACAACGTGAAAACAACAACTCATTATAACATGAATAGATCTATATAAGTTAACAAGAGCCGAACCGTATTAATCTAGATTGGGCAAAGGAGTGTTTGCAAATATGTAAAGATTATCTAAAACATGCAACACGATAACTTAATGAATCCAATAGATCTTGCCAAATCTATGAGAGCCGATAACTATCTTGCTTATGCTAAGCATATCGAGCAAACACCCGCCGCACGATATTTACTTATAAACAAAACATAAGTAAAGACTTCTTGATCATCAATCAAGGATCCACCGCACGATCATTGACAATAAACAAGACTACTTGCATCAACATCTAAATCCACCGCATGATACTAGACATCATAACAAGGTTGCCAAGACTTACGGAGGTCGACGGATCGATGCTTCCTCTCGAAAAACTCAACGACACGACAAAAGGACTTGAAGTTGGCACGGGGCCGGTTGTATTGATTTGGTTGTGAACACCTTTTTACAATAGCTAAGGGTTTATATTTATACCCTGGCTATGACATGAGTCCTAAGAGGACACGATCACAAAATATTAAAGGAAAAAACATAATATTTTGGCTTTAGTTCCCTTCGGAGTCTCCATTGCCTTAATTATCGCGGCTCTCACTTGCCGCCTTCGTCGCTCTGATGGAAACCGCTCTTCTTTTTGATTAACCGATTGCGCGACTGATTGCCGAATTTGGGAATTAACCGACCACATGGACTTTGCCGAATGCTCTGAGCATCCATCTCCGCCGACTCACCGCGTACTGGCCCACTTGTCATTGTGCAAAAATCCTGTGTTAACAACTCCAAATTTCTCATTAGTACCCAATGAGAACCACAACACCTGAGTTTAGGAGTATTTGGAATTACAGAACTTCAAGATATCTTCACTGGAAGAGTGGCAGCAGAGAAGCAACAAGAGATCACTAAGCCCTAGTCTTGAAGCAATGAGTGCTCCCATATATATATATATATATATATATATATATATATATATATATTTTGCAACGAGTTAAGAAAAATCAAGTCACATAGTTCTTATTATAACCTGGAAGAGTGGCAGCAGAGAAGCAACAAGAGATGACATAGAACATTTTCTTTTAAGGTTCAGTCATTAGGGCAGTAGCATGAGGTTACATCTTTTTCTCATATAAATGCAGATCATAGTGAAATATTGTGTTCTATAATATTGTTTGGACTTTTTCCTAGAGATGAACTGTCCATCAGGGTGTTCATGCCATTTGTTGATTTTCTGAACTCTGTCATTCAAACCACGCATCCAAATTTAGAATTTAGAACTCTGAAAATAATACAGAGCCTACTCTCCTTAGTTTGCAATCACACAATAAACGCAAGTCATAAGTCAGTCTAATTTAGATTGCAATAGGGATCACTTTGTATATAAACAACTAATGTACTTCTCAGCTTCACATAACAGATGACTCTACCTAAGTATGTAAGCTTTTTTCACCATATATTTAGAACTGAGAATTATATTAGGCCATTAGGGGAAACTGGTGAGAGAAAGGGGCTCTTTGGTACCTTTTTCCAGGATAGATCCATGTGTTGTAGCAGTTTCCCTTGCAGACAGTATGCTTGCAGATACATCAGCACGACAGCGGCCTCCCCACGAATGGGTCCGCTCGCTGGAAGTTGAGGGAAGGAGCGCAAATTGTTCAACGACTGCTTGGACTGCAATGGCGGACTAAGATTGTTGTCTGCGCCGTCCGCGACGTAGCAGATCGTGCTGGCAACGAACTACGCGGCCCTGGCTCAAGGGCATAGGCGTATCGTGGCAGCCACGCCTTCTGCCGTCGACGGTGGCCCACAGCCGCGGCTGGTGGCGGGGGGCGTATCGATGCGGCGTCGCCGGTGGTCCGTGGCCGCTGCGCTCGCCTGGACTCGCCCTTGGCCCGCGTCCGTGCTGGTGCCGCGGTGCCGCCTCCCTAGGAATCGGTCTAGCCGCGGCGATCGCCGAAGACTTCCAGAGGTTTCGGGTGGAAGAAGTGGTTTGAGACCTGAACCGATCCGCATCCGATGGACGATATCGCGAGTTGGCCTGATCGAACGGCTGGCGGGTTAACGGGCAACGTGGATATCGCGCCCGCCCAGAGCTTCTCCTGTGGATTCGTTATTAGAAGATAAGCGGTGACAAATAGGCCGGCCGACGCAGTAGCCGGGCCTGCTCACTCTTTGTTGCCTTGTTGCAGTCATACCATTACGATTTATATGTCATAGCGGTATTCACTCGTGCACGGCTTTGTTCCAAACTCCAAATCCAAACCATACATTCTGGTTCTCAACCAAATATCGAATTACCGCAACGGCTCATAAGTTGACGAATTACTCCATTCATACTCAAAAAGCTTTCGTTTTAGAAAACGATATGATCTTTAAAGTGTAAATTTGACCATTTATTTTTAGAAAAATATTTATTGAAATATGATATGTATATTTTTATGAAAATGTTTTTCAAGACAAATCTATTGATATGATTTTCATATTTTCAAACTCAAGAACTTAAAAGTTATTCATGATTTATATTCCTAATAATGTTTTACTAAAATCTTGTCCTAAACGACAATCTTTTTTTAGTATGGAGCGAGTATTTGTGAAAGAAATTCACCAAAGCATCTAGCAAACTGAGTTATTTCCAACAATTTGTCGTTATGTGTTAATTGAAAAAAATAATTGAATTGACTCTTATATTATCCTAAATGACAATCTTTTTTAGTATGGAGGGAGTATTTGTGAAAGAAATTCACCAAAGCATCTAGCAAACTGAGTTATTTCCATAAATTTGTCGTTATGTGTTAATTGAAAAAAATAATTGAATTGACTCTTATATTATCCTAAATGACAATCTTTTTTAGTATGGAGGGAGTATTTGTGAAAGAAATTCACCAAAGCATCTAGCAAACTGAGTTATTTCCATCAATTTGTCGTTATGTGTTAATTGAAAAAATAATTGAATTGACTCTTATAAATTCTACTAGTAATAAAATTAAAATCACAATAAAAATGACATCGGTCAATAGAAATGGGGGAAAACCCAAAATCTTTATATGAATCCAACTCAATCTGAAAAAAAAAACTATTTTGAGTCGCTCAAGTCTTTATTTGCAGTGAGATCAGTCAATAGAATTGGGAGTTTGACTTGGTTGACCGTGTAAGTAAAAAATAATCCAATTCTTGTACTTAAAGTTGCTTTTAATTAATAGTAAAATTGTGTAATTTACAAACATAGTATTCAACATAATTTATGGCTATTGAATTATCTTTCATAATAGCATTTATTGACAAATAGACATTGCTTTAACGGATTTAAATGTAGTTTCTATAACAACAAAAGTTCATAGTAATTAGATACGATTTTAAATTTTACTTCTATATTATCTTTATTGTGATAGATGTGGATAATCTATACCTATTAATAAAGATGCAAAATTGCAGGCTCTTTTTTTTGTCCATCCATTCTTTCTAGATTGGTCTCCCTCTAACTAGTGGGCAATGAAGAGTTAGGTATAAATATATTTATAGGCCTTGTTCGTACGTCTCCTATACGCCAAAGACTCGGTAGAACGCAGAAACCAATATGGAATTCTCCCACGCCAAACCAAATTCTAATTCGGATAGCGTGCCATAACCGGAAGTCTCCGTGTCCCGTCTTTTATTTTTTTTCAAATAAAGAGCCAAAAATTTAGTCTTTTTTGGTCTGGAATATTTTTAGTGTGGACTATATACTGATACAGGCCATCCTAGAGTTTGCACTCAAATCTTCTAGGAAATCCTTCCCAAAATCGAATCCAGCAGCATGAGACACGAAGCCGTTTTTTTGTCCTAACTAATCTAGATGGTGGAAATCAGGAACACGAGTAGAAAGGAAATAAAAAAGGATGGACATATATTATTTTGGAAAGGCTGCACACACGCGACACGATCGGGTACCAAGCAACCAAATCAATTCTAGATCGATCGAGTCTAAAACAAAATTACCAAATAAAAGCCACCAACCACATATATAAAAATATAAAAGACCGAGGACAAAATTAACGTTGGGAGAGGGCGGCGTGGGTGAGGCTGGTGTGCTCTTCATCGAGGACAGCGAACGCCACGGCAACGCGGGTGGGAAGACAACGCGAGCAAGGCAGGCGCGGAGGTGGCAGGGAGGCAGAGGCAGGGCAGTAGCAGCGGGCGAAGAGATGCGGCGCTTCTAGCACGGGCCGACGCGCTCGCCCATGAGGCCAGCGTCACCACGGCCGACACGTTCTCCATCAAAGCCAGCATCCCCGCGCATGTTCATGACCTTGGTGGTGCGACGCGCTGACGCCGACAACAACAGGACGAGCCTCGATCGGCTCGGACGGGTAGTGCATAACTGCGGCATCGGCCTTGCGCGCGGATGGAAGGAGAGGCGGTGCTTCGCACGGCCGCGGCAGCGTTGCGCGCGCACGGGAGGAGCGGCAGCCACGTGCGCTACCTGCTGTGCGGCGCGAGAAAGATGGAGGAAGAAGAGAAAATGAAGCTAGGGTTCCTAGGGTCAGCGACGGCTGATGAGTTTTGTTCATGGCAAGAGTGTCCTCAGTTGTCAGATTGTGTCAGATTGACATGAACAGTTTAGATCGAGCCAAAATCTAAGTGGGTCTACGGGGCAACATAAATACGATCAAGGCCCCATATGTAGCCGAAGTAAATGTGCGTTCGTGACCTATCCCTGACCATTCCAACCTTCATGCCTATCCGACGGCCTCACCACGCACGCCCGTAGCGTCAATGGCCTTGCAGTCGGCCACATCACATCCACACCCATGTGCGCCTGACAACTTTAGCACTGCCTAACTGGTCGTGTATTGTTGCATAAGGTCCCGCGTGGTACCACGTGTAAGCGTCTACATAATCTCCTTTTCTCTATATAAACCAAATGATAAATTTAATATTATATATGTATCTAAATATTGATTTTCCCTCATAAAAAATATTGTGAATAAATTGTTGATAATATTTTGATTAAGATAATATTTTGATTAATAAAACTTATCCGTCTTGTTGTGCGCATGGCGAGAGCAGACAGGAGGTCCAGCCACACGGCCCACATGGCGCGATGCGGGACCTGAGACGATGCAACAGATCCGACGTGAAAGAGGAAGACACGACCTGTGTCTCCCCAACGCGTTTTTCATAGTTTCTTGCGCATCGTTTCACGAGTAGACTCTGTTTCCTCTGCAAGAAACGGTTTCTTTCTATTCCTCTCTATCTCTTCAATAAATCTCTTGAGACATCAGCAAAATATTTATGTTATTGCATAATTAATACACATAGAAACCACTATAAATGTACTATTGGGAGTGCCCTTAGAAAAAGGAACAACCAATGATTCCACAAATCAAATAGTAAAACCAAAATCGTGAGCAGTTTGTTATCCAATATAAAAAATGTTTGTGTCATCCATGTGACTCTGATTTATTACCACGACGACTAGACGATAAATTATATGTCCCGGTGCAACGCACGGGCATGTTTTGCTAGTAAATTAAAAAAATTAGAAGTTATTTTGCATTACTTTCCATGATGGCATAGATCAGCAACTTATATGCAAACCGTGGTTATTTGAAGTAGCTTTCATAATGGCAAATGAGGTTTTTTTTATAGAAATTTAAGGGATTATTTTTATGTATTTGACATAACAATAGAGGTGAGAAATTTTAAAACTAGAATAGATTTCATGGCTATTATTGATGACAATTATTGGAATATACTCCTTCTGTCCTTAAATAAATCATTTATATAATCTGTAGCAAATAACTTTTTTTTAACTTTGACTAACTTTAGAAAAAATAACACTTATGACAAAAATAACTTTAACTAACTTTATTAAAAATTAACATCTGTGATAAAAAGTGAGCACCACATGAAAATATATTCATTTGATACCATAAATCTTTATGTTTTTTAGAAATTAGGTCAAAGTAAAAAAAATGATTGAAGATAACTTCAGAAATTTATTTATTCAGAGATAGATAGAGTAATTGATTAAAGACTGCCTAATTAAACTATTGCGTGATAATTTTTCGGATTTTAACGAGGAGACTGCGTAGCCTCTTTTAGGTCCCTGTTGGAAGGAGAAACATGGGTGCAATTTTGAAATTATTACGTTACAAAAAGGCCTTTATATGGATAACATGGATCGGAGATTCCAAAAGAGGTCTTCAGTTAGTAGTTGTATTTATATGATGTCACATGGCAATGCCCTTATTTTATTTTACATGAAAGAAGTTCGAGGCTTCTTTTGAAATTTCCTTGCAAGAATGAAATGGATGGTGCATTTGGTTCAAGGTTCAGCGGAGTGTGGCTTGTTGATGGCTCTAACAGAAACCCGTCTTTTCCATGGGTGTCTTGACGTCCCACTTTGTATTTTCGTTGATTATCGTCTCCTGGCGTAGCGGAAGGACTTGACGAGGACTCTGAAGAGATTTTTCTTTTCCGTTCTGGCTGGACGATTCTAATTCCGCCAAGAGAATATAAAAAGTTAAGAGGCGAAGGCATAGCAAGACAACTTATTATGAGAAATAACAAATACGTCAAATTTATTAAGTTGAATCATCTCAATTTTGGTTTTAGATAAAATCCTCAGGACAAAGGGATTTCCCCCTGTTATTATGTTTCAACCATGAAAATAATCCAGTTTAAAATTTCAAAGCCATTCTTATAAAATTTTAGTTACAAAAATCATGAATAGTCTTGCTACACAAACTCTTTATTAAAAGTGTACATAAAGAACCTTGACCACTCCATTGCATAGACTCGGATCAACTTCTCGCCCTGCGTTGAACCGTGTCGTTCCAACTTCTTCGTAGCTAACTTTTGGTGTACTCGAGATCGAAGGAGCGTCTCCATTTCTGCCTTTTTTTTTTTCAAGTGGGACGCACCTTGCGTCGCAGGCACCTTTATTTATCGTGCGTTTTCATAGCATTTTAGTTCGTTATATCGTGCATATTCATAGCATATCGTGCGTTTTCACAGCACATCACAATCATCATCGTCAGCCATCATGGCCGTCTTCTTCTCCAGCCTCCTCTCGGCCCTCGTCATGGGCACGGTGAGCGCGGCCAAAGCCGTCGTCACGGAGATAATCCCACCGGCCGCGGCATTGGTGGGCGACATAGTGGCAATCGCAATCGCAACCGCGTGGGCGTCGGTGGCGTGGTTCATCGACACCCTGCCGCACGCCGTGGCATTTGCCAGGACGGCGGCGTGGTTCGCGGTCCAAGCCTCGCAGCCTTTTGTGGGTCATATCTGGAGCGTCTCGTCCGCCGCCGTCGCTGGAGCGGTGGCGATGCTCCCGGCGGCCGTGGCATTGGTGGAGTCCGCGTGGAGCCTGCTCGCTACTGCGGCCGCCGTGGCTGCCGACGAAGCTCCGGAGGTGGCCCAAGTCGTCAAGAACGCGGTGGAGTCCGCGGTTCGAGCCTCTCAGCCATGGCTGGAACTGGCGTCTAAGCTCCTGCGTGCGTTCTACCGGTGGTTGGTCACCGTGGAATCTCCGGACGACGTGGCCCAAGCGGTGAAGAACGCGGCACGGACCGTGGCTCAAGTCTCGCAGCCATGGCTGGACATGGTGTCCAAACTAGTGGCAACTGCTGCGGAGAAGCTCAAGACCGAGGCAGCAATTGCATGTGCCACGGCCTCCAAGACGAAGCTGATCCCGAGCGACGCCCCGGCCGTTGTTGTGTCAGCAATGGACTCCACGCCGGCACAGGCGGCCTATGGCGCCCACGGGTGGACGTGGTTCCTGAATGACCGCGGCGTCGCCCTCGCACTCGTAGCAGTTGCCTTCATCTGCGGCGGCATTTGCGCCCTCACTCTGCGCTCTCACCTTTCTGAGAAAGAGGACCACGGCGACAGGCGACGTTCGCATCCTCATCAGCGGCAGCGCGCGGCATGATTGAACTGCGTCGTTGTATCTACTCTTTTCAAGAAATTCGGTGTTCCATGATGAAGTAAATTAAGCGTATTAATGCGAACTGAACGTTAGAGTTCTGAACTGACTGAGTTAGTATTTCTGTTGTGGCTCTGTTCGCTTGTCAAAATCAATCCTACTTTTTAGTCATAGAACTTTCTTTTTTTCTCCCATAACAAATTAGACCTACAAATCACCTATACAGCCACAATAAGTTCTGCCGAACAGATCCAACTAATACGAGAAGTGCTTGAGCCAAACGATCAACAAAGTGAAACCAGCTGCTCTGTTCAGCAAAAACACGTACGGATCACCAAGCGAAGCAAGAAATCCTAGGGACTTTGGGGCTGACAAAGGAAGCAAAATCTGATAAGTATACCTTGGCCTACAAGTCTATATGGGGAGATCCAATGAAAAAAAAATATTTTTCTATTTGAAGAACGAGCTTGGAAATGTATTCAGGTGTGGAAGGCAAAGCTTTTGTCACGGGCGGAAAAAACCCCACGTCAAGTCAACACAACTATACGTAGGTTTTGGTTTTGGAATGTAAGAAGTCTATACTTAACCCCCTTACATATTAGCATGATCTTATGATCTACTTCACATTCTCGACTATAAAACTAAATACTTTACCCCTGAACTTTTCAAAATCAGTCAAATTATCTTCTCGGATAGTTTTGGACGGTGGTTTTGCTAAATTAACAGTGGTTTTGTCGTTTTCCTTTTTATTCATTTTCTCTTAATCCTTAAAATCATAGTTAATCATAAAATAAAAAAACCAATTATGTTGCACTCCACATGAGTAGATCGACACAGTGGACATATAATGTGGTATGTTTTAGTATAAAGTTTTTGTTGTAGCTTTATATTAATTGAAAAATCTAATTTTGTTTGTGATTAATTAGACTAATTCGTAGCCACAGCTTGTATGGTCCAATTTTGGTTACATTTTTTATGGTGAGCTAATTATTGTATGCTTAAACTATAGTAAAATTTTCATATTTATTGGACCATGTATAACTTAGTTATGGATAAATAATAGATTTAACAAGCATGAAATTAGATTTTTCTATGTTAAAATTATGCTTTATTTATAACTAAGTTCTACATGGTCTAATGAGTATGATTTTTTTTACTATAGTTCAAGCTTACAATAATTAGACCACCATAAAAATTTCACCACAATTGGACCATAAAGATGAGGCTATGAATTATTTCAACTAATTATAGACTAAATTAGAATTTTTCAAATAATCTATAACTACAACAAAAATTTTGCACTTAAACATACAACATTATATGTCCATTGTGTAGATCTACTCACGTGGAGTCCAACAAAATTTAATTTTCTATTTTATGATTTTTCTGTGATTTACTATGATTTGTTCAAACATTTAGCTAAAACAAATAAAAAAGAAAAAGACAAAACTATTGTTACTATAGCAAAACCACCATCCAAAACCGTCGGAGGGGGTAATTTATCCAATTTTGGAAAGTTGAGGGGTAGAATACCTGGTTTTATAGTTAAAGGTGTGAAGTAGACCACACTAAATAGGTGAGGGGGTTAAGTAAAGTTTTTCCGTTTTGTAAACGTATTCAGGTGTGGAAGAAAAAACTTATGTCAAGGACAAGAAAAAACCCAGATCAAATGAACACAACTATCTGTCACCGCTATTAATAGCACAATTCAAAACATGACCTATTAGACGTTTTGTATTGTGGATGACTGCATAGTCAAATCATCGACAAATGGCCTAAGAAGAAATGCCCAACTAAACGTGGCAAACATTGTTGTAGGCGGAAATAAGTAATTTCTTCTTTCTTTCTGGTGTCTTCCTTCCTCTTCTTTCTTCCACCGAAGAATGGGAAAGACTAATCTGAAAATTATTCTCGCTAGTCCTTTCATCGTGATCAGATCTAACCCCAATAAAACGGAGAAGAGACCGTAGAAAATTATCCCGCAATGGTGACGTCATCTCCGCTTTGATACTTTCGTCCTGAAACAAAAGTCTCCATGTCATCATGTCGATAAAGATACTAACACCGAGGTTGTCATTCTTATCTTCAACAGAGCTGTCATGGAGAAGACGATTTTACCTTTGCGTTTCACCGTCACTAGAGATGAGGAGATAAATTCCAATAATTTGGCATAGAGACACTAACCCTAATGACTTAATCTACTAAGAAAAACTTATTAAAAACAATGGATCTCCGCTACTTGATCCTCCGTCGAGATCTTTACCGTATCCATTGAAACCATATTAATTTATATAATATATAATATAAAATTCCACATGTGTATAGCAACTCGTCTTCCTTTCCTCTCTCTCTCTATATATAACGGTTGTGTGGATATCGTACCGCTAGCTAATCTGTGAATGATGTCGGCGTTAGCTCCAGCTTATGGTTGGGTCTAAGACCAACCACCGCTTGATAATATATATTGAGAGCACGAGCAGCACAAGAAGGTAGCTTATGTTTGTAACATCACCTCATACAGCGACGCTTGGTCAGTTGATGAATTGAAATATATATAGGGCAAATAGATAGTCTACTTTCAGTTGATTAATTATGTCCACGATTTTAGTCTACTTTCAGTTGATTAATTATGTCCACGATTTATGCATTATGATGGCGGTTGACTCAGAAATAGGAGTGGTTGATTATGAGGTTGCACTACAGGAAACAACGACTTTACCGAGTGTCTGATGTTTTGCCGAGTGTCAAATATAGGCACTCGGCAAAGAGCCGTTTGCCGAGTGTTGGTCAACGTGACACTCGACAAAGTATCCCACTCGACAAATCAGGCTTTGCCGAGTGCCAGACACTCGACACAGATCTAAACTCGGCAAAACAGACTCTTTGCCGAGTGTCTAGCACTCGGAAAAAAGTATTCAACAAAAAATCCGGCCCTAACGGCATCCATGGCCGTCACCTTTGCCGAGTGCCCACCGTTTGACACATGGTAAAGATTTTTTTTATTTTGACAACCAAATTTTTTTGTAGCTTTCACATATCAGCATGGTCAACGTGTTCAAATTTGACACTTTTCAAAACTTTTTGTTATATGTTTTGACTTTATTTCATTTACTTGATTTTTTCCGAAATACGAAAGTTTGAACTACGAGTGCATTGAATAATGGATTTCAATGAATCAAAAAATGGTATTCTTGTTCTTGAGTGTATGTTTAGGCCAAATCCAGAAACCGACCCGAAGTTTCGATCAACGTGCTCTCGGGGCAACGTCTCCATGTTACGTGCGGGCGGTTTTTTAATTCTAAAAAATGCAAACGAATTCCGAAAATCACGAAACTTAGGGATGTGTCGTTGCATCATATGCATATGCCATGAAAAAAATTTGAGAAAGTTTCGAGCACGTTGTCACATACGATACTTAGAAACCAATAGTTCTCTAGATACAATGCTCAGAAACCAGTAGGTCGGCGGATATGGCTACCTTCTTTTTTAGCCTGAACGTCCCTGGTGTGGTCGTGCCTACCTCACTGCTCACTCCATTCGCTACTCCACTAGTGTCGCATCCTATTGCTCCTACATGGACTCCAGTGAGTTTATATATATGGTTGTTTATTGTTTTAACTTCTTCGGCCGTCCTTCAGGTACTAACGAATTCGCTTCTCCTTCGTGCAGCCACCATCACAGGGTTCGACGCTTACTCCTCAGGGTGACCCTTCGCCTCAGGATCAGCGTTCGCCTCAGGGTCAGCCTTAGCCACAGTATGGGTGACCCCCTCATGGACCTCCTCAGTACTACGCGTGTCTAGGTGAACCTCCTCCGCAGGCCGGCTACTACGGGTGGTCTCCTGGCCCTGCTGGCCCTACTGCGCCGCCCTAGTGGCAAGGTGGTCCTCCACCGATCGGAGGGTCATAAGAGTGGCCGCAAGGGGGTTAAGGTGGGAGCTCTTCAGGCACTGGGGGCCAAGGTGAGTAGTGATGGGTCTATGTGTTTGTCGGCGGCTTGTCCATGTGATGGATTTTTGTTTTGAACTTGTGATGGATGGATGAATTATGAATGGATTATGAATTATGGATGGATTTGATATATCATGTGTATTCTGTGATGGAACGTGGATATCCATGTGATATATTCTGTGTTTGTGTGATGGATGGATGCATATGTGATTTATATGACATTTATTGTGCTGAAAAGGAAAAAAACAAAAGAAAATTCAAAATTTCCCAGCTTTGCCGAGTGCCACACTCGGCAAAGGGGTCATGGCACTCAGCAAAGCTGGGAAATTTTTTTCCAGCTCGGGCTCTTTGCCGAGTGCCGGCCAGGTGGCACTCGGCAAAAACTTTTCCAAAAAAAAATAAATTTAATTTCTTTGCCGAGTGCCCGCCAGGTGGCACTCGGCAAAGAATTTTCCAAAAAAAAATTTAATTTCTTTGCTGAGTGCTTCCCAGGTGGCACTCGACAAAGAATATTCGAAAAAAACATTTAATTTCTTTGTCGAGTGTCTGCCATGTCAACACTCGGCAAAGAAGCCATCAACTTGACGGTCGCCGTTTTCTTTACCGAGTGCTGACTTGGCACTCGGCAAAACCTGTGTCGAGTGCTCCGTTGCGAGTGCCACATTCGGCAAAGCCTTTGACGAGTGGGAAAGAGCCTTTGCCGAGTGTTGTATGCACTCGGCAAAGCTACTGAATCCTATAGTGTTAGCGGTGTTTCTGCGTCATTGGAGTAATTTATGTACACGCACCTAATAAATATTCCATGCAGATTTGCTTCCAATTGATCGTTTTGGCGGTGTTTGCGTTCCGGCGGTGGTTGGGATCTTATAAACGCACGCACACTTACTCATCTCTACAAATGTACACACATCCTTCTATAAATGCCGCTCTGATTGCGCTTCTATGAAGTAGCTTTTTTAGATAAAGGAAAATATATTTCCGGCTTCAGTCATCCGAGGATGCGTCAGGCCAAATTATTACATCAAAAAGTCAGTGTTACAGGTACGACAAAAAGTTACCCGATAACATTGGTGCACCTAAAAACAAAAGTAAACGACGAAAAAAGTTACATCCCCAATGGGAACACCATCATTGGAGACTCCGGATCCAGTAATCTGTCACCAACACAAGACACCAGATGCATGTGCAATGTACCACCATCTCGATGTCGGCACTAGCCGACAACCCAAGGGATCTTCCAAAAGCGACGTTGAAAGGTCCTTGTGTGATTTTGGTAACTGAGTGACAACTTAGATGAACTAATATGTGTGTTCAAGTGATATATACACAGGAGATTAGTTCACATATGATTGTGTGATGAAGGAGCTTATTGCACATGAGACATGACATGGAGTCATATGATCAAGGTGGAAAAGATCAAGATGAGGCTTGGCTTGATGGACCGGTTGCAAGTGTGAAGGGCAAGCAGGTGATCTTCCTAGCATATGGCACCCGCAGGAGGTACTCTTCCTATCATCCTTACATCCGGCATAATACGAATCGGAATAGCCAACTAGTTGGAAGGGAGCTCCTTTGGGATACCAAAGGCCCATGCTTGGGGTGTGCCTTAAGTACCTAAGGATTCTTTTCACCGCACAAAGATGCGACTCCTTAGGGCTTGCTTGAAACCTAGCACACATACACACACTAAACATGATATCCGGTCTAGGTGCGGTGAGGTAAAGTAAACTACCGATTATTGAGCGGTAAAGAGTTTGGTCTATCGGTTTACCTCCCTCATCGAGATCGAGATGCCCATTAGTAGGCATTGGGGTCTTGATTGGCTTGCAATCCTCCATCTTGAATTTCTTGAGTAGATCATAAGTGTACTTCTCTTGAGATATGAAGGTACCCTCCCTCAATTGCTTCACTTGAAAGCCAAGGAAGAAGGTTAGCTCGCCAATCATCGACATCTCGAACTCCTTGGACATCAATGCACCAAATTCCTTGCTATGATCTTGGTTTGTTGACCCAAATATAATGTCATCGACATACACTTGGCAAACAAAGATATCTCCATCTAGCACCTTGGTGAAGAGTGTGGTATCAACTTTCCCGATCTTGAAACCCTTCTTAAGTAGGAAGTCCCTTAGCCTCTCATACCAAGCTCTTGGAGCTTGCTTCAATCCATAGAGTGCCTTGGACAACCTATACACATGATTAGGACAATTGGGGTCTTCAAACCCGGGAGGTTGTGAGACGAAAACAAGTTCATTGATGAAACCATTTAGAAAAGCACTCTTCACATCTATTTGAAAAAGTTTCATTTTATGATGTGAAGCATATGCTAAAAGGATACAAATGGCTTCTAGTCTTGCAACCGGTGCAAAGGTCTCCCCAAAATCCAAGCCTTCAACTTGGGAGAACCCTTTGCCACCAATCTTGCCTTGTTTCTCACAACCACGCCTTGATTATCTTGCTTGTTCCTAAACACCCACTTGGTGCCAATGATTCTTGCTCCTTTGGGCTTTTCTACTAGTGTCCACACTTCGTTCCGGGTGAAGTTGTTCAACTCTTCATGCATGACATTCACCCAATCCAGATCCACAAGTGCACCCTCCACACTAGAAGGCTCAACAAAGGAAACAAAGGAGTGATGTTCAACATAAGAAGCAAGTTTAGATTGAGTTGTTACCCCCTTGATGGACTCCCTATGATGAGGTCTTGTGGATGAGCTTGAAGCATAGGTGTAGATCTTCTATCAATCACTTGGGGAGGAGGTTGTGGTGCATCAACATCACTAGCTTGATCCTCGGCTTGATCTTGAGGGATGAAGGTATCTTCTTGTGCTTCCCTCACTTGTTCTTCATCAACTTAAGGCGTGTGAGGTGGAGAGGGTACTTGATTTGCATCATCTTCAACTTCTTTCACCTCTTGTGGGTTGATTGCACCAAAGGGCATATTCTTCATAGCCTCCCTCACGGGTTCATCACCTACATCATCAAGATTTTCATGCTCTTCTTGAGAGCCATTAGTTTCATCAAACTCCAGGTCAGATGTTTCTTCAACTAGGCCGGAGGCTTTGTTACATACTCGATATGCATTGGATTTAAGAGAATAACCAAGTAAGAAGCCAATGTCACATCTCCTTTGGAACTTTCCCAAATGTTGGCGCTTCTTATAGATATACACTTTGCATCCAAACACTCGGAAAAAAGGATATATCCGGTTTCTTCCCATTCACAAGCTCATAGGGGGTCTTCTTGAGAAGCCTTTGGACAAATAGCCGGTTGGCCGCATAGCATGCGGTGTTGATTGCTTCGGCCCAAAACTTCTCGGGGGTGTTGTATTCATCAAGCATTGATCTTGAAAGAGTAATAAGTGTCCGATTCTTCCTCTCTACTACACCATTTTGTTGAGGGGTATAGGTGGCGGACACCTCATGCTTGATCCCAACTTCATCACAATAGTCTTCAATCTTGGTGTCTACAAACTCGGTCCCATTGTCACTTCTTATCATCTTGATGTTCACATCAAACTCATTTTGGGCTCTAGTTGCAAACTTCTTGAATATTGATTGAGTCTCTCCCTTGTCTTGAAGGAAGAACACCCAAGTGTATCTAGAGTAGTCATCAACTATCACCAAGCAAAAGAGATTGCCACCAAGGCTAGCATAGGTGGTAGGTCCAAATAGATCCTTGTGAAGTAGCTCTAGGACTCTTGAGGTTGACATGAAGGCTTTGGTGGGATGAGTGTTGGCCACTTGCTTGCCGGCTTGACATGCACTACACAACTTGTCCTTCTCAAACACCACATCCTTCACACCTCTAACCATCTCCTTCTTGACAAGTTTCTTCAAAGTTGACATTCCCACATGTGCTAATTTTCTATGCCATAGCCAACCCAAAGAGCTCTTGGAGAATAGACATGTTTGCAAACTAGCTTCGTTTGAGGTGAAGTCCACTAGGTAGAGATTATTATGCCAAAACCCTTTGAATATCAATGATGAATCTTCAATCTTGGTCACAACTACCTCATTGGGGGTGAAGAGACATTGGAGCCCAAGATCACAAAGTTGACCAACCGAAAGCAAGTTGAAGCTCAAAGATTGCACTAGCAAGACATTTGATATTGATTGATCATTGGAGATTGCCACTTTGCCTAGGCCTTGCACTTTGACTTTTGAGTTGTCCCCAAAGGTAATCTTGTCTTGTCCTTCACAATCTTCCTCAAGTGTGGTGAACATCCGGGAGTCACCGGTCATATGTTGAGTGCATCCACTATCAATCACCTAATGACTTCCACCGGTCTTGTAGTTCACCTATACATAAGCAACTTGAAGTTAAGCTTGTTGTTTGGGAGCCCACACTCGGCGAGGTCCCATAGCCTTGTCCACCAACTCCTTAGCGACCCATAGCACTTTGGGCTTGTTCTTCATCTTAGGACCGAGAAACACAACTAGGGGTCTACCCTTGGAGTCCTTGTTTATGATGAAGTGTGCATCATGCGCAAAAGGCCTTGTGTGCTTGGGCAAGGTCTTAGGAGGTGGAGTCTTGCATTGGAATTCAAAGTGACCCTCTTGACCACATCCAAAGCACTTCTTGGGTTTGGGCTTTGGTGTGTCATAGTTGTTCCTCATAGCCTTGTTCTTGTAGTAGTTCTTAGCTTCTATCTTGACCTTGGCCTTCATGATTTGGTTCTCCTTGAACCCAATGCCGGACTTGTCGGTCTTCATGATAGTGTTCATCAAGAGCTCACTTTGGAGGTTGTGGCCCTTGGTGAACTTCTCCATTCCACTTGCAAGCTTGATCTTCTCAACCTTGAGCTTTACATTTTCCTCTTTGAGAGAGTTGATCAAGGTCATTTCATCATTGTCATCTTGCTTGGCCGACTTGATAGTGAATGGCTTGTTTGCCTTGAGGTTGGTTAGCTCTTCCTTGAGCTTGGAGTTTTCTTGCCTCATCTTCACATAGTCATCATACTTTTCGACCTCAACTACCTTCTTGCCCTTATACTTAGCATTTTGCTCACTAGCAACTTCATCAAATAAGTCCTCACAAGAAGTAGCCATATGACACTTAACAACCGGGTTAATAGCAACATGTGTAGCAAGATCATTTGTAAGAAATTCGTTAGCTATCACAATGTGCCATGTTCATTTCTAACTTGGTTGTAGTCATCTTTTAGCAAGTTGTATCTTGTATGGAGCTCTTGTGTTGACCTCTCAAGCTTATCATGTTTCTCATTAGCTTGCTTGAGTGAGGCTTTGAGCTCCCTAGTGCTAGATAAGAGAGATTTGTTCTCAAGCTTCAAATCATCATTAGCACTAGACAAGTCATCAAGTTTAGCATGCAATTTATCGTTGGCTTTTCTCTAGTGATTCACTTTTAGCTTTATACTTCCTAATGAGCTTAGTGTATTTGTTGCAAATCACAATTAGCTCATCATAGGAAGGTGCCTCAAACTCATCATCACCATCATCACTATCATCACTAGAGCTAGCCTCATCATCATTATCTCCTTTTTGTACCTTCTTGTCACCTTTAGCCATAAGGCATAGGTGTGTAGAGGATGAGCCCGGAGATGATGGAGGAGGTGGCAGTGGAGTAGATGACCCAATCACCAAGGCAGACACCTTCTCATCTTCACTCTCATCTCCGGATGAGTCACTTGTGTCTTCAATGTCGGTGAGCCAATCACCAACAATGTAGGCTTTGCCATCCTTCTTCTTCTTGTGGAAGTTGAAGTTCTTCTTCTTCTTGAATGGTTTGTCATCCTTCTTCTCCTCATCACTTGACTCATCTTTGTTGCCCTTGTTGTACTTGAACTTGTTGTTGAATTTCTTGTTCTTGTACTTGTCTTTTTTCTCTTCGGGGCAAGCATGAGCCAAGTGTCCAAGTTTGCCACAATTGTAACAATCCATCTTGGAGAGAGGCTTTCTTGAAGAGCTTGTGAAGAATTTCTTCTTTTTTGAGTCAAACTTGACTCCATTCTTGTTTAGCCTCTTTAACATCTTTGTTGTCTTCTTCACCATGAGAGCTAAGTCATTGTCATCCTCTCCATCACTTGCACTCTCATACACATATTGTATCTTGCACTTCTCCGAAGAGGATGCCTTGAGAGCCAAGTCCTTCTTTTCCTCCTTCTCTTTTTCTTTCTTCTTGGAGGAGGAAGAAGAGCCACCATCACCAATCTTCATGTACATCTCATGGGCATTGATCTTGCCCAATATTTGTGTTGGTGTAGCGGCGGAGAGGTCTCCTTGGTGAAGAACCGTGACGATGTGGCCATACTTCTCAATGGGAAAGACACAAAGAATCTTGCGCACCACATCGGCCGGTGCCATTTGGTTGAGACCGAGCCCATTCAATTCTTCTACAAGAATGTTAAGACGTGAGTACATTTCATTTACATTTTCATTTCCATGCATAGAAAAAGAATTGAGCTTAGCCATGACCAAGTGATAGCGTTCCTCACACTCACACTTTGTGCCTTCGTGAAGAGCACAAATAGTGGTCCACAACTCAAATGCGTCTTTGGCATTACGCACTCAGTTGAAGACATCCTTGCAAATGCCACGAAAAAGAATGTTCTTCACCTTGGCATTGTGTTTATCAAAGTTGAGGTCCTCCGCAAAGAGAATGCCTCCCTTTGTGGCGGCATTGAGCACGCCCACGTCAACGGCCTCTAGATAGGCCTCCATACGAACTTTCCAATAAGGAAAGTCATCTCCATCGAACATGGGAGGTGGTCCATCCCCGTGGGACATCTTGCTCTAGGAGGTGAAGCCTAATTTAGAGCAAACCTTGCTCCGATACCAATTGAAAGGATCAAGATGCCCAAGAGGGGGGTTGAATTGGGCTCTTTTTAATTTCTAGACAAGAATTAAACCTATAAAGAGCCAATTAACCCCCTAGTGCCTACCGCTTGTGTGTCCTAGCTAGAAAGCGGTAGCAAACAATAGAAAGCGAAAGCTTCCTACACAATTCTAGTATGAATTGAAAGACAAGTGTGGAAAGTAATGCGATAAGAAGGAGCTAGGGAAAGAGATGCTTGACACGGCGATGTTTTTCCGAGGTATCGAGGAGTCGACACTCCCCCCTAGTCCTCATTGGAGCACCTCGCAAGGTATAGCTCCCCCTCAATCCCGCACAAGGGATGAGTGCTCTCTACGGGCTGATTCTTCGCCACTCCGGCTCGGTGAATTGCCCACAACCGATCACAACGTCGATGAAGAAGGGCCGCCGACAATCCTCCGGCGATCACCTTCCTCCAAGCACCATCGGACCGTCTAGGTGATGTCGATCACCAAGAGTAACGAGCCTCGATCTTCGCTTGACTCACTCAAGCTTCACAACTAGAGGATGCACATTTGAACTCTTGGATGAACTAGAGAAGAGGATGGATGGATTCGCGAATCACTCTCTCTCTCTCTCTCTAGGGCTCTTGCTCTCTTCCTAGCCTTCTCAACAAACTCAGCAAATGAAATGAGCAAAGGCAAGGTGGGACAGAAGTGTGTGGAGCTATAAATAGCCCCTCAGGAAACTAGCTCGGGCTGGCAACTTAAGTTGGCGACGGACGCTCCGTCGACTAGGCGACGGACGCTCCGTCGCATGCCCCAACGGCTAGTTCTGCACAAAGTTTGAGTGACGGACGCTCCGACGCCTAGGCGACGGACGCTCCGACGCCCTGTCCAACGGCTAACTCTGACAGGATTTCCCAGCGACGGACGCTCCGTCACAGGGGCGACGAACGCTCTTCCCAGCGTCCGACGCTATACTCTGGCTCAGGCTAAAAATCACCCTCACTGGAAGGCCGACGGACGATCTCCAAGCGTCCAACGCCTGGCGTCCGTCGGCCCCTGAAAAACTTAGCCACAAACACATGGCCACTAGTAGGTCGATGGACGCTGTGGACTCAACCACCTAGCGTCCGACACCTTTGTCCGACGCGACGGACAGCGTCCGACGCCTCCGTCAGGAGCGTCCGTCACCCAGAAAACAGGCCTCTCAACTTCGTTTTTCGCCGTGATGAATATGAAAGTTGTTCTAGGCTATATTACGGTCACCACAGGCTTGCTTAGAGCTAAGGAATACACGTGTGCACCACACCTAGTTCATGAAGCTTTCCTAAGTCAAGCTACTAGTCTCAACCCCTCTTAATAGTACGGTCAAAGATCAAATAAAAGCTCTATCTATTTCTAAGTGCCCTTCATCACCTTATGGCACTTAGCCTATCATTCTAGGGTCTTCATCATGTCTCTTTGAAATCCGAGACGATATCCATCTTGAGGGCTAAGTGATAACCTACTAATGGTCATTTATGTTGATCACTATGGCTAAGCTACACATAGCCTCTGCAAAACACACGTTAGCCATAATAATCGCTAATTGCCGTTAATCATCGAAACCAACTAGGACCATGATTCTTCACCCTTGCTGATTTGGAAGCACGCAAACTCATCCAATGCAAACCTGCATCGAGCTCGCGCCACGTGTCGCCACGCCACAGAGATCAACAAACCCCATCAGCTATCATGCTCCTATGTCGTCATCGTTGATCATGTCGTCGTCTCTTCCCACAGTATGACTAGCCTGTCACCGCTAGCCTCTCCGTCATGCACCACGGTATGTTCGCCCTCCAAGCAAACTGTCCGCCAGTCATGCTGAATTGTTCGCTTTGTGCGCCACGAACTGTTCGGCCCTGATTCGTCAACCACAGACAGATCACCAATGAGCTGCTCTTCACCTCGTCCCTGTCAGTCTACACCAGACTCCGTCGCTTCCGAGAACACCCGCTGAAAATATCACTGTCGAACTCCCATCAGTTACCTTGTGCACCACAACCGAACACCGTCGGACAGTCTCTACTCGTCGCTGATCCAACCAGCAATGCCATGCTGATCACTAGACTGCTAGTTCATCGCTGAACCCACGTCGTCGTCGTCATTGAAATCCATAGCCGCCCCATGTGTTCTTCGCGCTCGACATGCTATGTGAATATTCTCAACCGAACGCTCCACACATCCGCACCTACTCGATGAACTTTCTGACCTGAGCATCCCGCTTGTGCCACCAAATCATGTTGGCCTACTTTTGTTGGATACTGTGCATCCCAAGCGGCTCCAACTTGTGACATAAGACAAATCTGATAGCCATCTCACGTATTGTATCCGGAATGTTTTCTGTTTCCTTTTTATTAAAAAAAATAGCTTCCAATCTCCAAGCAACACGTAGCATGCATGGTGTCTCTTTGTCTTCATACATGTCACAAGGCAGACGCATGATGACACCATAATCCAACACCTCTATCCAGTTTCAAGTTATGCCCAATTTATCGCACACGCATGAATCCATATGAAACACTACAACACCGATTAGAATCCAGGGTGGACTCATATCCACGGTCCAGCTGTTGTGCGTGTTCATCTTCGACACGTCTCCGTCGAAGCTGCGTGATCTGCGACTCCTTGCACAACGCCCGCACATGCACCTTGCTCATCTCTGGCTCGTCATCCAAGTGCCCCATGTCCTGAGCCACAAGCCTCAACACCACGGCCTCCTTGTGTCGTTCATGCCGCTGCTATATACGCTATCATGTATGGCTGCACGCACCATATATAAGCTCACTGCACGTATCCTGCAATCAGCGTCTCCATGACGACTTCCAAGATCATATCCACGACCGACGCTTCCGTGAACTCGCCGCAGCTCACACTCCGGCTACGACCATGCTCCACCCTGCGTTGTATCTGCCCATAATCTATACGCTCCACGACGTCTCGTAGATGCATAATCCTCGAACCTCTTGATGATCTTTCGCATAGCCTACAGATCCAATCCAACCATAGCTCTGATACCAATTGTTAGGGATTAGCTCCCAAGCGACAAGCTGTTTGCTAATCCCCACGCGCGGAACGTCGATTGAATCTATACCGAGACGAACATGCAGGATCACAGACGACACCAGAGGCACGATATTTGTTGACGAGGTTCAGCCGAAGCCTAATCCCTGGGGCATGACTATGGGCGCTCCTCCCCAACACCAGCAACACCGGCCGCTCCAAGGTCCCGGCAACATGCCGTCGTCCTCCCGCGAACCTGTCGTTAAGTCGTCATAGTTACAAGAGCAGCCCTCCTCTCATATTTATGAGGAGACCGGGTTACAGAGTCCAACACCAACTTTATCCTATACTGTCAAATACAACTCAGAGTCCTAGAGTAACCAAACTCGTACATAATATTTGACACATATCCAACACTACCGCCACTCCAATGACAATGAGCAGGCTCAAGGAGTCTATGGCCAAGGCCTTGGTGGCCTTCTACCCCCTCGCAGGGCGTGCTAGCGTGGACAACAATGGAAGGATGCAGATAAAGTGCAATAGCGAGGGGGCTCTCTTTGTTGTCGCTCGCTCCCAACTTTCGATTGATGACATGATGCCGTTCCCAGAGTTAAGGAGATCGGTGATATCGTTTGTTCCTCGCGTGGAGCCTTCGTACGTATTGTTAACTGTACAGGTAATTAATATGTGTGTGTGTCTTTTATTGTATTTTTAAAATTATATACTTGCAATGCAATAATCCATTCCCTTCCAGGTGACTTTTATGAAGTGTGGAGGGGTGGTGTTAGGGACCGCCTTGCACCCGTTGGCCGTCGATGCCACGGGTGGTTCCCATTTCATGCAAACATGGTCACCCTTCTCCAGGAACGGTGATGGCGCTGTAGTTGAGGTGGAGCTCCCCTGCCACGACCGCACCCTCCTCCGCGCGAGGTCCCCTTCCATCGTCCACCCCGATACACTCTCGGTATTGTATAGCCGTGAGATGAAAAAAAACACCTCGGAGCCATCCGGAGCGGCGTCCATCGCTGTCAGCACCTTCGTCATCTCTAACGACCGGCTCGCATCCCTGAAGCGCATCTGCGGCGGCACAAGCACATTCTGCGCAGTCAGTGCCCTCGTGTGACAATGCGCTTGTGCCGCTTGGCGTCTGTCGATGGATGCTCAAGCGCGCATCTCCGTCTTAGTAAACGCTCGTCGCCGTGGTACCATGATCCCAGTCCACTACATGGGCAACTGCGCCCTCGCTGTCTATGTGAATGGTGTAGCACAGGACATTGCCTCTGGTGCACTGGAACACATTGCTGGCTGCATCGGGGCCACGATTAAACGGGTGGACGATGAGCTGCTGCGGTCCGCGATCGACT
The DNA here is from genome assembly GCA_022036555.1 of Microstegium vimineum. Lineage (NCBI taxonomy): Eukaryota > Viridiplantae > Streptophyta > Magnoliopsida > Poales > Poaceae > Microstegium > Microstegium vimineum. The sequence continues at coordinate 4,304,322 of CM039124.1, read as the reverse complement.
TCCATCATGAGCTATTGGAGAGCAACTATCAGCCCAAGAGAGCCTTCATGGGAGACACGGAGATGCGGGTAGTGAGCTGGCTTGGCATGCCCATGTACGACACGAATTTTGGACAGAGGAAGCCCTGGAGGGTGTCTCGGGCGGGATCGGTCCATCGCGGGTACGTGCACCTCATCAGGGATGGGCTAAAGAGGTAGATAGCGCCATCCGTGTCATGGCGTGCTTGGAGGCTGCAAAGATCAAGGAATTCGAGAGGTTAATTCGCGAAAAGCTCGAGGGAGGGGCTTTATTAGCCAACCAGATGTCTTTCTATCTATCTAGTAAAATTTGATCGGGTTCTGATAATTTAATTTTTTATGTTATTATTATAATAAGCTCTGTAATTCAATCAAAGAATAAGTGTCTACACAACACTTAGTTGTTTAGCCCTCTCCCAACACTCGATTTCTAGACCGTTGATCCCCTCATACAAGGGCTCACGGCACCTTCTTCCTCCCGACGTGTCACTATCACCCACTGCCTCATCACGACGCGCTAGGGCTCGCTGACCCTACCGCACCCCGCGGCGGCCTCCTTCTCCCCCCTGACCTGGTACGCCCGCTTCCACCGATGTTAGGACCCTAAGTAACTTGCCCTATAGTCGTCCCCATCGCTTGTCCGACATGCCTCCCCCAAGCCCCTTCTCTTCTAAGCCCACCGGAGTTTGGGAAGAAGGGAGTGGGTGAAAGTACTAGTTTGGTTTTGAGCAATTGATGAAACATTAGGTACTAACCTATTGTCTGTATGTATTGATTTGAGATATAGGATGGTACACTTCAAGTAAGGGAGCTTAGTGATAATGGTGATAAATGGTGAAGATCACAAGTTGATGGATCAAGTGCTCCAACTTGATAAGAAAAAAGAGAAAAACAAAATAGATCAAGGCAAAGATATAACTTCATAGGATCTTTTTGTTTTAGCACTCAAGACAACATAGTGGGTGTGAGTATGTTTATGATTTATTGTCGTACTGTTAAGAGGGGAGAAATCCCAGTGATTCAGTTATCAAATGCCACTAGGTGATCTAACGAGTTGCATGGGCATTAGGCCTAGTGTGCTAACTAAACACTTTGAAAAAGGTTGAGAGAACACTAACACACATGCACATAGTGGTGTACACTTAGTGGTGTTAGTACATGTGCAAAGGAAAAGTAACTTCAGGTGTAAGCGGGAGTTGTGGTTGGTTGAACTGTGAAAGGATCAAGACGCCAAAGAGGGGGGGTGTGAATTGGGATTCTTTAATTTCTATGCGGAATTAAAACATGTTCTAATGCCAATTACGCCCGTGCCTAAACAAGTCTGCGAAAGCAATAATAAGCATGTCAAAGCAATAACACTACAACTACCACTCTAGCATCAAATCAAGAAAAGAAAGACATCATATGAAAGTAATTGCAAGTATGTAATGCTTGAATGTAATGCTACAAAGAGAAGGAGAAAGGAAGGGTGAAACATCGATGTTTTCTTGAGGTATCGAGGAGTCGACACCCCCCTAGTCTTCGTTGGAGCATCCGTGCAAGGTTATCGCTCCCCTTTGGTCCGCGCAAGGACCAAGTGCTCTATCCGGGTTGATTCTTAGCGGCTCTGGCTCGGTGAATCGCCCTAAACCGATCACGAGTGGAGTTGGGCCATCCACAATCGCCTCCGGATGGTCACCAAGTTTTCGATTGCCACCAAGTTATCTAGGTGTTGTTGATCACCAAGAGTAACAAGTAGAAGACCCTCACTTAACCAAGACTAGGCTAAGGAGGAAGATGGATGCACACTTGTCACTTCCAAATCTGCTAATGAGGCTCTAATGGTTGGATTCTCAAATCTTGATCACTTCACTAGGCTCTTGCTCTCCTTTGCACTCTCACAAATTTTCTTAGCTAAAAAAATGGGCAAGAGAGCTAGTATGGACGAGTTGGACAAGTATAATACCCTCCAACCAACCAACTAGCCGTTACTCACATCAACTCTTCTTTGCACCCCTCCGGACCGGACCATTGTTGGTCAACTGTACCAATTCACATTGGTTCGGACCACATAGATCCAACTATATCCTTACTGTTTTGAAGGCATCCGGACCAGTGTGAATTAGTCTGGATTCAGTCCGGAACCAAAACTCCAATTCCGAGCCTTACTGGATCGATTTAGACCATCGCTCGTTCGAACTCAGTCTGGAGCCAAACCCTCACTTCTGAACCTCTCTAGACACCTCCGAAACATCTCCATTGGTCCACACCCTAGTGTCCTAGAGTCCGGACACTCCTGACTCACTCTTAGCAAATCCTAGGCATCCGGACTGGTGTGAATTGGCCTGGATGCCTTGGAGCAACTACGAGACGCTATTTGAGGTTCTCAATCACTTCAGATTTCGAAACTTTGTGAATAGAAGTTGCTCTAAATCACTCAAGGGTTGTTTGTAGGCTATCTAGGACTAGGTTTGATAAGTGTACACCACACCTACATCACTAATCTCTCCTAGGTCAAACTACTAATCTCATACCCACCTTAATAGTACGTCCAAAGAAAAAGAAAGATCGTCCTATGCTACTCTAAGTGTCTCTCCAACTCCAATCAACACTTAGACCTAGCCTAAGCTTCAGCCTTGTCGCCAATTCTTTGAGAGTACAAGAGCATTAAGAGTAGCAGCAGCATACTCCGTATACAAGAGCATTGGAGAGCAGGCATAGGCCGCATGTGCAGACTGCCGGATGCAGGAGCTCTGACATTCATCATGGCCTGGCCGTGCACCGACCGTGAGTGCTAGCCCCGACCTGCCCACGAGCGATGGCCCTGCCCTGGCCATACTTTTCATATACGAGGGACTGCCAGGGATGGGGGTGACACATTGACGCTGGGGATGGGGCGCCGGGGAAGGGCGGACGCGGTGGGACACGGGCCGCTCCATCGTCAGGAGCTGTTGTACTCGTGACTCCTGAGTCATGTTGCGGCGCCGCTAAGCGCTATCCTGCTTGCGAATCGGGGTCGCCCGCCGCCTGGGCTTGCCATCGGCGGCAGTGGAGGGCGAGCGCCGCCGATATGCCAAGTCGGGGAAGAAGGGCCGCCCTCGGTTTTGGGGAACTCCGTGTCATGGCTCGGGATAGAATACCATGGGGGCTCGAGTTGGGCGGGGTGCCGGGTGTGATTTGGTTGAATTGGTGGACTATGATGTCGCGTTATCTCCAGCTTAGGGTCTGTTTAGTTCCCTTCAAAATTTCAAATTTCCTGTCACATCGAACCTTTATTGAATCTTTGAACGCATGCATATAGTATTAAATATAGATAAAAATTATAACTAATTACGCAGTTCATCTGTAATTTGTGAGACAAATCTTTTGAATCTAGTTACTCCATGATTAGACAATAATTACCACATACAAACGAAAGTGCTACAGTGTCAAAATTTCAAATAATTTTGGATCTAAATAAGGCCTAGACCTTGTTTGGATGTGCATGTATCTTTCTCAAACCACATGTGTTAGAATGTATTTGAACTAATATACACTCCAATCCACTTCAATCCATGTGGTCTGAGCTTGATACATACACATCCAAATAAATCACCGGCCTCTTGATAATATATATATATTGAGCACGAGCAGCACAGGAAGGTAGTTTATGTTTGTAACATCACCTCATACTGTCATACAGCGACGCTTGGTCAGTTGATGAATTGAATACATATCGGGCAGATATATAGATAGTCTAGTTTAAGTTGATTCATTATGTACGTCCATGACTTGTGCATTATGATATGATGGTGGGTAGTTGATGATGAGGTTGGTGGTGTTTCTGCGTCATTGGAGTAATTTATGTACACCGTACACTCGCCTAATAAATATTTCATGCCAATTTGCTTCCAACAATTGATTGTTTAATTTGGCAGTGATTGTTGCGTTCTGGCAGTGGTTGGAATCTTATAAACGCACGCACATCAAGGAATAAGAGTAATAGCTAGTACTAGATATTCAATGAGCTGATGTGGAACTGAGACAAGAACAAAAATTATTTTATATCATTGGATCCATATGCTCCTTTCACATATTCTTGAAAAACGTGAAATAGACTAATTATTTACTCATCGCTAGTGACTACTCTCTTTTCTACTTTTTTCTTGCCACATTATATCTAGCTAATCAAATAGCTAACCATTGGAGACGCCCTATACATGCGTGACATTTTATATGATACTCTTTCTATATATTTAGATTAATTAATATGAAGGATACGGTTGTTATCAAGGTTTACAATACCGGTAAGAAAAAAAATTCGGTCCATGGCGATAAATGCAAAATTTCGGAAATATCGGGTAAAATTTAAATAAATTTAAATTGTGTTTTTAAAAAATTTGGCATCATTTTACTAGAAAAACTATCTAATCCATTGTCTAACAAAATAACACAATATACCATGAATTGAGAGGATAGGGAGGGTAATTTTAGTGTAGTTTGGTGTTATTTGCCGGTATAAAAAAATTTCGGACCTCAGTGAAAAAAGCGATATTTCAAAAATTTCGGCGATATTGAAAACCTTGGTTGTTATAGGCACACGTACGCCACCCTTCGATTAGCCCGCACTCTTATAATTGATCGTTATCTGGCGGTGGTTGGGATCTTATAAACGCACGCACACTTACTCGTTTCTACAAATGTACACACATCCTACTCTATATATGAATCCCACTCTGATTGCTCTTTGATCTGTGAAGGTAGCTAGCTAGAGAGAAGAAACGAAAAATCAATGAGTTCCGAGATAGTTCAAGTGGTAGAGTCGTCCTTCGTAGTGCCGAGCACCCCAACACCGGGGAATGGCCTGTGGGTTTCTTCCCTGGATGTCGCGAAAGCAAACGGAGGCCACACGCCACTGGTCTACTTCTACCGCCGCCGCTCCAACGACGACGGCAACTTCTTTGATGTGAGAAGGCTCAAGGAGTCTATGGCCAAGGCCTTGGTGGCCTTCTACCCCCTCGCAGGGCGTGCTAGCGTGGACAACAATGGCAGGACGGAGATCAAGTGCAACAGCGAGGGGGCTCTCTTTGTTGTCGCTCGCTCCCACCTTTCGATTGATGACATGATGCCGTTTCCAGAGCTAAGGAGCTCGATGATGTCGTTTGTTCCTCGCGTGGAGCCTTCGTCAGTATTGTTAGCTGTACAGGTAATTCATATGTGTATCTATATACTTCTTCATTGTATTTTTAAAATTATAGTTAAAATCTCCTACTTGCAATGCAATAATCCATTCCCTTCCAGGTGACTTTTATGAAGTGTGGAGGGGTGGTGTTAGGGACCGCCTTCCACCATTTGGCCGTCGATGCCACGGGCAATTTCCATTTCATGCAAACATGGTCAGCCTTCTCCAGGGACGACGGTGATGGCACTGTTGTTGAGGTGGAGCTCCCCTGCCACGACCGCACCCTCCTCCGCGCGAGGTCTCCTCCCATCGTCCACCCTGATACACTCTCAGTATTGTATAGCCCTGAGATGACAAAAAACACCTCGGAGCCATCCGGAGAGGCCATCGCTGTCAGCACCTTCGTCATCTCCAACCACCAGCTCGCCTCCCTCAAGCGCATCTGCGGCGGCACAAGCACATTCTGCGCAGTCAGCGCGCTCGTGTGGCAATGCGCTTGTGCCGCTTGGCGTCTGCCGACGGATGCTCAAGCGCGCATATCCTTCTCAGTAAACGCCCGTCGCCGTGGCACCATGATCCCGGTCCACTACATGGGCAACGGCGTCCTCAGTGTCTATGCGACTGGTGTAGCACGGGACATTGCCTCTGGTGCACTGGGACACATTGCCGGCTGCATCGGGACCGCGATTAAACGGGTGGACGATGACCTGCTGCGGTCCGCGGTCGACTTCCATCATGAGCTATTGGAGAGCGGCTATCAGCCCAAGAGAGCCTTCATGGGAGACGCAGAGATGCGGGTAGTGAGCTGGCTTGGCATGCCCATGTACGCCACGGATTTTGGATGGGGGAAGCCCTGGAGGGTGTCTCGGGCCGGATCGGTCCACCGCGGGTATGTGCACCTCGTCACGGATGGGCCAGAGGCAGATAGCCCCATCCGTGTCATGGCGTGCTTGGAGGCTGCACACATCAAGGAATTCGAGCGGTTAATTTGCGCAAAGCTCGAGGGAGGCGCTTTATTAGCCAACCAGCTGTCTAGTAAAATTTGATCGAGTCGTGATAATTTATTTATTTTTATATTATTATAATAAGCCATGTAACTCGATCACAGAATAAGTGTCTACACAACACTCGGTTGTTTACCCCCTCTCCCAACACTCGGTTGTAAACGATATGTTTTACTTCTAGGGTCCACTACAGCGCCGCCAGCCCTCGGCCTGCGGCCCCGCCCTTCCCGCCTCCTCGCGCGGCGTCTCGGTGACGGCGACCGCCTGTCCGCCTCCTCGGCTCCTCCTCGCCTCCGGCACGGCACAACGTCAACGGGCGGCACGGCACGGCCAAATGGCCCACGGGCCGTGCCATGGGCCTTCGGAACGAGCACGACACAGGCACGGCGGCCCGTTGCGGCCCGACGACGTGGCGGGCTGGCACCCAGCCCGACGTGCCACCGTGCCGGGCCGGCACGGCCCGGCCCGTTGAACATCTATATTTCAAGCCTCCTCCTAGTGGTCTGCGGTCACGCGGCGGCGCGGTAGCCGAATCGTGGCTCCTACTTTGTTTATTGAGTCCTATATATGCAATTGTAGCTCATCGATTTTTAGGCAGAATAAGCGGTAACAAATAGGCCGGCCGACGCAGCAGCCGGGCCAGCTCACTCTTTGTTGCCTTGTTACAGTCATGCTATTACCATTACGATTTCCCCGTGTTTAGTTATCTTCCAAATTACAAAACTTTACAAAATTTCTTATCATGAATATTTCGAATCTTATTACTCAATATTTGAACAATAATTACTAAATAAAAACAAAAATACTGCCTCCGTCATAGCGGTATTCACTCGTGCACGACTTTGTTCCAAACTCCAAACCATACATTCCGGTTCTCAACCAAATATCGAATTACCGAAACGGCTCAGAAGTTGACGAATTATTTGTGAAACAAATTCACCAAAGCATCCGGCAAACTGAGTTATTTTTCAACAATTTGTCGTTATGTGTTAGATGATTTTTTTTTTGAATTTGACTCATAAATTCTACTAGCAAACCACTAATCCTTATATGATAAAAAATATTAAAATCTCAATAAAAATGACATCGGTCAATAGAAATGGGGGAAAACCCAAATTCTTTATATGAACCCAACTCAATCTGAAAAAAAAACTATTTTGAGTCGCTCAAGTCTTTATTTGCAGTCATATTAGTCAATTGAAATGGGAGTTCTACTTGGTTCACCGTGTGACCATGTGAAGCAATTCTTGCAATTTTGTAATTTTGAGTATTGTATTGCAATTCTTGTAATATATATAATTAAATGCATATGAACCGTAGAATTAAACTCTCCATAAGTTGAGACTAAGCTCATCAAGATAAGACAAAAATTCAATGCAATTATATTATATATGATAATAAATAAATTATGTCATGGCTTACATAGAGATAGATGAGGAAACACTGTTGTATGTATCGCGATTCAAATACCCACAAGTATGAATTATTATGGAAATTATAAACACGACAGTACGTAGTAATGATGTAATGTAGGATAAAGACGATGCAAAATAATGCATGATGCTACCGCCGCTAGCTAGATGGTGCCACCGTTGCAGCGCAGCACCTGGGCATTGACCCAGTGTCCAGCGTCGCTAGCGAGAAAGCCAACCAGCGGGAATATATGGTTGGTGAGAATACTCTACACACATATAACGGACACAACCGCTGGACGCCGGGCCTGGAATATATATAAGCAGGTGCGTCGACTCGTCCTCAGTTTCTTGGTTCTCTTATGCCGTTGATGAGTTTAGGTGGTGTTTGGTGGTGTTTCAATGTCGGGTGGCGTACGTGGTTTATGTATGATGCACCTTCATGAGCTCATGAGCATTATTATAAAATTGTTCCCTACCAATCATACAAGATGTATATGACCTGTTTGGAACGCTGGAATTTTTCCTGTTCGTGTACTTTTTTCTATGAAAATGAACTGATTCGTGTAAAATTCCTGCACAATTTCTGTGAAATTCCTACGTTCCAAACAGACTTTTAATATTTGTGTTGGGCCTTTGGTGCGGGCTAATCGAAGGGTGGCGTACGTGTGGCTATAACAACCACATATCCTTCTGAACCATATTAATTATTAATTAATTTAAATATATAGAGCGTACGTGTGGCTATAACAACCATATCCTTCAGAATCATATTAATTATTAAAAATGCAACGATTGTTTAGCAACTCGTATTCCTTGATGTGCGTGCGTTTATAAAATTCCAACCACTCCCACAACACGCAAACACCACCAAAATGGTCAACTGGAAGCGAACAATCCGCGCGTCAGCCAAAATGATGAATTGGGAGAAGACAAATTCGCATCAAGCTAGATATTTATTATTATTATTAGGACTGTGTACATAAATCATAAATTACTCCAACGAAGATGAAACATCGCCAACCTCATCAACAATCAATTTTAATTCTGAATCAACCACCACCATAATGCACAAATCGTGTACTGTACATCATTAATGAACTAAAAGTAGATTCGCTATATATAGAGAGAGTATATTCATAGCCACTTAGAGCATCTCTAAGAGTTTGCCAAATTAATTTGGCATCCATAAGCTGCTGCTCAGTAAACATTTACTGTATTTATTTACTCTATACAGTCTGTTCGTTTGGCTGAAAAGCTAGCAGATGTTGTTTTTGGCTGTTTTATTGTGAGATAAAAATATTGTACCATAGCTGATAAGCCGGGCTGATAAGTCAAACGAACATGGGGTATATTTTTCTGATATATTATAAGATAGTTAGGTACATCGACACGTTACAAGTACTTTGAATTAAAAAAATACTCATACTATTAATATCACAACTCAAAACTTAACCTATTGAACGTTTTGCATAGTGGATGACCACATAGACAAATCAGTGACAAATGGCCTAAGAATAAATGTCTAACCAACGATAGCCAACATTCCTGTAGGCCAAAATGGATAACTTCTTTCTTTCTCATGTCTTCCATCCTTAATGATAAAGACTAATCTAAAAATTATTTTTTCTAGTCCTTTTATCGTGGTCAGATCTAACAAAAAAAAAATGAAAATGACTAGTATTTTAGACGATGCTGCCCTACATGCGCGTGCTCTGGCTCCCGTACCACGCTAATTGCCCCTTCATGATCGCATTAATAGCCCTTGCATGTGCACGCTCCGGCACCCAAACAGCATGGCCGCCACTTCAGCGCTCGCGTCACCAGCAAAAAAAAATGCAAAGTCAGTCCACCAGCAAAAAAAAAAGTGCCGCACCAGGAAATCGAACCTAGAGGACTCAAGCCTCGTTGCACTAGTCGTTTGAGCTTTGGTTGTTTCTACTAGGAAGAAATGCACCCGCAGTTGTGTTATTAGGGGCAGACAGTAAAAAATATCTCTAATTAATCACTCCTTAGTAAGGACAATCATATCCTAAACGACTTCTAAAATCTAAATACTATATAGAGGGAATATAGTGGCGGGCGGCTTCTAATATCCTTAATGGCGGGTGTCTCGCTATTGGCCTCTCCCCAGAATTTAATTCTTTTTTTTCTATTTTTAAAAACCGAATTCTGGACAAACCTTTCTACATGCGGTTGCTTAAGAAAACCGCATGTGGAAATCGATTTCTACAGGCGGTTCACAAGCAACCGCCTGTATAAATAGCCTCATTTCTACTGGTCTTTCACACAGGCGGTTCGGAAAAACGCCGGTAGAAATGCGTTCTGAACCGCCTGTATAGTACAGCTTTGTACTGGTGTATGTTCGGTTACAGGGGCTGCTGCTCCTAGCTACATAGTTGATATGGGATGAAAGTAAATGAGATGGATGATCGGTAGGGTTATATGATTGGCTTAACAGTTTGGTTATCTAGTTTGTTTACACTAAGTGCGCAACAAACAGGTCTATTCCATTAGCTAGATACTATGCGATAACATTAAATATCTTTGATACGCCTTGTTCTCCAAGCTGGTGAATTCACCAGGCCTCCGTGGGCTTCATCCTTCGATGTCCTCAGTGAGTCGATCATAAGCTAGATATATGGTTGGTGAGAATACCCTAGACCATAAAAACGACACAACCACTCGATCCGTGCTGGCCCCGGCCGGGATATCAAGGTGCGCCAATTTGCCCCCCAGGTCCTTTGTTCTCTTACGTCGTCGATGAGGTTGGTGGTGTTTCAATGGCGGGATGGGTGTGGTTTCTGCATGGTGCACCTCCATGAGCGCACAAGCATTGTTATAAAATTGTTTCCAACCAAACCATACAAGGTGTATATTTATTTGTGTTGGGCCTTTAGTGTGGACTAATCGGAGGGTGGCGTACATATGGCTTAAACAACCGTATCCTTGAGAATCATATTAATTGATTTATATATATATATATAGAGAGAGAGAGAGAGAGTGTATAATATAAAATGTCACATGTGTTTAGCAACTGTTATTCCTTAATGCCACGTGCCCGGGGAGCAGCATCATCGGACCGTCACACATCGCCATCAATCGTTTTCATCATAAATGTTAATGTTTTTTCTCTAGAAATTCGCTTAAACTTTTAAAAAAATGTCTTAAGATAACTCTAGAAAACCTTTTTATTAAGGACAAAATGTTGCCGGGTCTTGCTGTAAACAATAATAGGTAGCATATAAAATGATGATGCGGATATATCTTAAAACAACTAGTTTGATATGATGTGTCTTTGATGGAGATGCCCTTCCTCTATCAATAATGTGATGTACCTGCTCCCTTCGTAGCTACATCCGTTGTCATTCTCAAAAAAAAAAAACCTAGCTACATCCGTCGTCAACGCTAGCTTTCTATATATACCCTACCATCTCGCATATGACCGTGCAGATTTGCTCCTGTGATAAACCAATGGGCTCCGAGATTCAAGTGGTAGAATCATGTTTCGTAGCGCCGAGCATGGAGACGCCGAGGAAGGGCCTGTGGGTCTCTTCCCTTGACCTCGAGCGCGCAGACAGGGGGCACACACCGCTGGTATATTTCTACCCTCGCAGCTCCACCGACGGCGGCGCCGACAACTTCTTTGATCCGAGCAGGCTCAAGGAGGCTATGGCCAAGGCTTTGGTGGCCTTCTACCCCCTCGCTGGCCGCGTCGGCGTCGACGGCGATGGTCGGACAGAGATCGACTGCAACAGCGAGGGGGGCCTCTTTGTGATCGCTCGCTCTCAACTTACGCTTGATGACTTGGACGACTTGAAACCGCCGCCAGACCTGCGGAGCCTGTTTGTTCCTCGCATTGAGCCTTCGTCAATCATATTAGCCGTACAGGTACACGCAATTCTCGTTTCAAATTAAGGGAATGTACGTATTTGGATCGACGATGTTCCCGGTGATTATTACAAACTTGGTCATATGCATGCTTTTGTTTATATATAAAATCTCGTACTTGCAATAAGATAATCCATTCCCTGCGACGGCAACGCTGCTACCATTTCAGGTGACTTTTATGAAGTGTGGAGGAGTGGCGTTAGGGACCGCCTTGCACCACTTGGCCGTCGATGCCACGAGCACTTTCCATTTCATGCAAACGTGGTCGGCCTTCTCCAGTAAGGGTGATGCTGCTGCTGTGGAGGTGGACCTCCCCTGCCACGACCGCACCCTCCTCCGCGCGAGGTCCCCTCCCATAGTCCACCCTGATACACTCTCGGTATTGTATAGCCCTGAGATGAGAAAAAACACTTCGGAGATATCCGGAGCGGCCATCGCTGCCAGCACATTTTTCATCTCTAACGACCAGCTTGCCTCCCTCAAGCGCATCTGCGGCGGCACAAGCACATTCCGCGCCGTGAGCGCCCTCGTGTGGCAATGCGCTTGTGCTGCTTGGCATCTGCCGACGGACGCTCAAACGCGCATCTCCTTTTCACTAAACGCCCGCCGCCGTGGCACCATGATCCCGGTCCACTACATGGGCAACGGCGTCCTCACCGTCTATGCGACTGGTGTAGCACGGGACATTGCCTCTGGTGCACTGGAACACATTGCCGGCTGCATCGGGACTGCGATTAAACGGGTGGACGATGAGCTGTTGCAGTCCGCGGTCGACTACCATCATGAACTATTGGAGAGTGGCTATCAACGCAATGGAGCCTTCGTGGGAGACGGGGAGTTGTGGGTGGTGAGCTGGCTTGGCATGCCCATGTACGACACAACGGATTTTGGATGGGGGAAGCCGTGGAGGGTGCCTCGGGCAAGATCGGCCCGCCGCGGGTCCGTGCACCTCGTCAGGGATGGACCACAGGCAGATAGCGCCATCCGCGTCGTGGTGTGCTTGGAGGCTGCACACATCAAGGAATTCGAGCGGTTAATTTGCACAAAGCTAGAGGGAGGGGCTTTATTAGCCAACAAGCTGTTTTCCTATCTATCTAGTAAAATTTGATGAGTCCTGATAATTTATTGTTTGTATGTTATTATAAAAAGCTATGTAATTCAATCAAAGAATAATTATCGACACAACACTTAGTTGTTTACCCCTCTCCCAACACCCGATTTCTAGACCGTTGATCCCCTCATCCAAAGGCTCACGACACCTTCTTCCTCCTCCTGACGTGTCACTGCCACCCACTGCCCAGTCACACGCGCAGTAGGGCTCGCCGACCCTACCGCGCCGCACGACAGCCTCCTTGTTCCCCTCCCCCGCTTCGCTGTCATGGCCATGGCTTCCCCACCCTGATCTGGTATGTCCGTCTCCACCACCGTCAGGACCCTAATCAAGTTACCCTGCAACCGTCCCCACCGCTTGTCCGATCTGCCTCCCCCAAGCCCCTTCTTCTCTTCTAAGCCCACCAGAGTTTGGGAAGAAGGGGGTGGGTGAAACTCCTAGTTTGGTTTTGAGTAATTGATGAAACATTAGGTACTAACCTATTGTATTTAAGTATTGATTTAAGATAGGATGGTACACTTTAAGTAATGGAGCTTAGCGATCATGGTAATAAATGGTGAAGATCACAAGTTGATTCAAGTGCTCCAACTTGATAAGGAAAAAGAGAAAACAAAATAGATCAAGGCAAATATATAACTTGATAGGATCTTTTTGTTTTAGCACTCAAGACACCATAAGGAGTGTGAGTGTGTTTAGGATTGATTGCCGTACTATTGAGAGGGGAGAAATCTCAGTGATTCAGTTATCAAATGCCACTAGGTGATCTAACGAGTTGCATGGGCATTAGGCCTAGTGTGCTAACTAAACACTTTGAAAAAGGTTGAGAGAACACTAACACACATGCACATAGTGGTGTACACTTAGTGGTGTTAGTACATGTGCAAAGGAAAAGTAACTTCAGGTGTAAGCGGGAGTTGTGGTTGGTTGAGCGGGAGTTCATCCAAGTGACCGGACGTTGTCCCGGGGTGGATCGTACGCGTCCGGTGGCTAACCCTAGCCTCTAGCTTTCTATTAAGTGAGCACCGAACAGTGAGTGAGTCTAGACAGTACTAACTGGACGCGTCTAGTGGATAAAAGTCATCTCTGGAACCTTACTTCCAATGACCAGACGCTCATGGACCGGACGCGACGCTCGCATTAATCACACATCTGATGGATAAAAGGGGTTGTGCTAACTGTGAACATCGGATGTTGTCAGGGTCCGGTCACTAGGGACCGAACATGTCCGGCCGTCGAAAAACCTCTCTACATAGATTTCGCACTCAATCGGATGCTGCATCTGGCGCGTCCGGTTAGTTTCTTGAGCGCGTCTAGTGCAACATAATGATATGTTCTGGGTGAGCTAGCCGTTGAAATCCGACAAGTGGTGTTGAATTGTGAAGACACATGGTGACCATCCATGCACCGAACACATCCAATGCACTGGACAATTTTGGGTCCCTATTTAATCTTGATGGCCGGTTTGTGGATAAGACTCTTGGCCACCTACTTCACTTTCTTACACTTAGACCTTAGACACTTCACTCCCACCACATTTGTTTGAATGTTGATCATCCTAGTGAGTTGGAAGAGCAAGCTAGTGCCTTTGCATCACATTGGTGCATCTTGTGGCACTTGGGTTTGCATCGCTACGGATTTATCTTGTTACTCTTGGAGTTTATTGACTCCTAGATGGATTGAAATAGCATGGATCGTTGAGTGGAGGTTGGTGATTGTCTCCGTCTCCGATTGGTGGATTGTGAGGGGTTCTTGAGCCTTTCTCGTGAGAGATTCATGAAAGGCATCTCTAGTAGATTGCTTGTAGCTTGTCAATACCTATCTTGTGTTGATTGTGCAGCACCCAGTTACGGGTTTAGGCGTGTGAAGCCTATTTGCGCATGAATCATCAAGTGGGTGTATCACTACAACAAGGAGTAGCTTGACGACAAGCAAATTAACCTTGGTAAAAACCATTGTGTTAACCTTCTTACCAAGGATTTCATTCGTGTGACTGATCAATCGGAAATTCTATCATCACATAGGTATAACCCCCTCAAATATACTATTGCAAAGTAGAACATCTATATTTAGAGTTTCTTGTATATCTCTTGATTAGATATTTCTTTGTTTATATTACTAGTATTGCTTTGATTGTTATAGAACTGCTAGTTACTAGATTGTTGGATAGGTGGCTTACATCTTTTGGTAGTAGTTCAAAGGAATTACGGGCAGGTACTGTATGACTTCATATGCCAAATATATAGTAAGAACTAAAGATCTGCAACTAAAATGTTGACTTTATGGCACATGCAGCTTACTTGAAGAGTGTAGGGTCAATATGGCAGACTAGAGGGGGGGTGAATAGTCCTTTCTAAAACTCATCGCATCGGCTAACTGAAACAAATGAGGAAATAAAACTATAGGTCTAGCCAAGACTACACCCCTCTACCTATAACAATAACACCTAGCAAATTATGATAATTATGCTTACTAAGGTGCCAGACTAGAGAGCTCACCTAAACAAGTCTAGGTAGCAAGGTCACACAAACCTAAGCACTAGTACTCTAATCAAACCAGTAGCTCCTACACAAGCTAGTGATGCAACGCGCACGAAGCCTAAGCTCACTAGTAATGCTCAATAGCAAGGCTACACAAGCCAAACTAGAGAGCTCAACTTACTTAGCTACACAAACTAAGCAATGTGACTAACAAAGCTACAAAAGCCAATTGGTCACACAAGAGCTACTTCAAAGCTATACAAGTGACATACCTACCGGTACTACCGGTGGGTGTGGACCGGTACTAACACCACAAACTGCCCAATGGGGAGTACAAAAACCAAGTAGAAA
This sequence comes from Microstegium vimineum, assembly GCA_022036555.1. Lineage (NCBI taxonomy): Eukaryota > Viridiplantae > Streptophyta > Magnoliopsida > Poales > Poaceae > Microstegium > Microstegium vimineum. Next base: position 4,288,919 of record CM039124.1, on the reverse strand, counting down.
GAGCTTTGATTTTAGATCTGAGTTTTACCCCACACTCCTAGATTTTGTAGATCATGATGTTGAGCTTCACTTGGCTTGAGTCCGTACCAATTCATAGATCAACCCTTCTGAACCTATGAATGACGTAGAGAGTGGAAGAACATGAAACACAAGAACAAGTATGATAAACAAAGTAATATCAATAACAACAAGCACATGAGACACAAGATTTATCCCAATGTTTGACAATCTCTACAAAAGAGTTCCCACTCGTTGTTGAGGTGACCACAAAGGATAGAGTCTCTTTCACCTCATTTCCTCCTTCAAGCACCCACAAAGGGTAGCTCAAGATTTTCACTAAGATCGAAGGGGTAATACAAACACTTTAGGTGCCCTCACAAATGGATCAACTTGGGAAACCATGAAGAACGCCTAGCCATATAGGGTTCCAAGAACCCAAGAGTAACAAATGCAATACAAACCGGTGAGATGAGGAATCCAAGTGCTCAAGTTGTGGATCAATGCTCCTCACTCTCTAATTTAACTTCTCTTTCTCCAATGTAGCACAGATTGAAGCCTAGGACCAAAGAGGGAGAGACAGGGGTTGAGTCAAATGCTTGGGAGCCTTTTCTCAGATGTGGAAACAAAATAATGACATTCCCCTTTGTCCCAAGTAATGGGAGGAGTTATTTATACATGTAGCTCCAAATGAATTACCGGTACTACCAGTGGGACACCACCAGTACTACCAGTCCCTATTTTTCAACCATTTGGAACTCTCATACGGACTAGCTAGAGTTGGGCGTAAACAAATTAGACCTACTGATACAACCGGTCTTCCACCAGTACTCCGGTAACCATCGGTTTTACGCAAAATTTCAGCGCTCAATTGTGCATACCGGTACTACCGGTGAAAGGCCACCGGTACCACCGGTCTGTATTGGTACTGTCGGTACAGAACTGGTACTACCTCTTGTTTAATACTTGCAACACTAAATGCGACTTGAGAAGTGCGAAGATTTGGCCTACCAGTACTACCAGTCATCACCACCGGTACTACCCGTCCAAGACCTGTACTGGTGATAGTTCAAAATCCCACAAAAACGAACCAGCCATGCTGCACAAAAACTTGCCTACCGATACTACCGGTGTTGGACCACTGGTACTACCAGTACACCCTGCCAGAAAAGAAAGACACCTTTCTAAGTGATCTTGAGTGCAAGATGTCTCTCAAGCGCATATAAACTATTTACATGAGCACTCTTATCTACATCTTGCTAGTCTACTTTGCATCCCTCTTGATACTGCGATGTTTCCTAAACCCAGTCATAAACTTTTCTACACACCTATGACCAGTGAAATGAAATGGCCTAAGTTATACCTTTGCCTTGTGCATTTCATTCCATCTCCTCCAATGTTGATGCAACACATGCACCAACCTATTATCAAATGATATAATCCACTTCATATCATCACGTGACCGTGTTGATTCATCGATGTTGACCTCACTTACTCTTCACCATTGCCTTCATCCATCGGTGCAAAGTCTTGCTCAAGCCTCCCGTCACACGGTCAAATGCTTCAAAGCCTCCACTTGCCCTTGATGCTTGCAATCGGTCCATCAAGCCAAGTCATGCCTTGGTCTTCTTCACCTTGCCACATGACTCTATGTCATGTGTCATATACAATGAGTTCCTTCATCATCAAGATGTGTCATATGCAAAATGGTTTAATTAATTGATAAATGCACTTTCCATAATTTTTCTAGAGTAATATATTAATCCAAAATCATGAAAATAATTTTGTCACTTAGTTATCACAATATGAACCTTCAAAAAAAGTTTGGGGTCCATTAGACAAAGTTGAAGTTTTGCATATTTAGGAAATGATTAATTAATTGTTATTTAAATAGAAAACCCTAATCACTTAGGTTTTGTGTGACTTTTGGATTGTTTGTTAACCAAAGGTCATTAACATCTAATGTCTATGATACATTGTGTTGATGTTGCTTTTCATGTGATGAAACCTTAATGACATGTTGATAACTCATGAAGGTCATTAATGAAGTAAACCTAGGTTAATGTTTAAATGGTGGATTCTAGTAAAGTTTGATAGCTTGCAACTGTACCGTGAAGGAAAGTTGTACTCAAGTTTATTCAAACTAGTTTAAAGGAAAGTTATACTCAAGTAGTTACTTTTTCATTCTTTATAAAACATTATGTGTACTCTTTTTCATTGTCTTAAACATGGAATTATTCATATGTGTAGAGAAAGAGTCGGGAAACTTGGTTGTAAACCAAGTATCTGAAGTTGGGAATCCACCTTTCGAGGTTGGATTTGATATTTGTGGAACTGATCTAGAGCCCGACTACCCCAAATCCCAAGACAAGCCTCGGATGCATTAGCCTTTCTTGTGATTTATAAATTTTATTTACTTATTTATGGTTAAGTATTGCATTATATGGTTACTCTTAAAATGAATACCTACCTGATGCATTACCAATCTTGTTATTCAATTACGTACCTTGATACTAGCTTTTAAAATACGAGTACTATCTTGATATGCTTAGTTATACTTAGATCCGTAGAAGTCAGATAATACCCTATCATTTGCGAGAGATAGGTAATATCATGATTGCAAAAGCAAAATGGTTTATGGTTTATGAAATGATAAATTTTGGGAGTAATAACTCGAGATCGGACGGGCACAGTGTCGGTGAGCCACAAGACAGGAATGTCTTGTGAGCGGGTTCTTTTCGTCTGTGTCGCTTATGAACCCTCCATTATTGATGTGTTAAGACGAGATTTTACAGCATTGGCCACATACTCCGGTAAGCCCGACTTTAGCTATTCTATTACGAGAACGGTCAAAACGCACTGAGAGTGAAGAGATGGCGAGAGTAGCGTGTACCTATGTGGACAAGGCCTGGATGAGTGGTGTACTGTGCTCTAGGGTGGCGTGACCTTGGTCTTGTTTTGGAGGATCCGAGAAAAGATTGATATATGCGAGCTTAAGTGCTACAAATGTTGTGTGGTAAGGAATCTCCGGCTAGGTTATAATCGGTTTGACTCGTCCCTCCTCAGTTATAGAGACTTGACTCACTCTTCCTCATCGTATAGTTAATGAAACTTTAACATGGTAATGGGAAGGATGGACTTGGAGTATTTGGTTTATGAAAAATTGTTACTGATAAACAATTTTTATCAAATGCTCATTTATGAAAAAGATATTGATTTTGAATAAGACCTGTCTTGAATCCCAAAAGCTTGCATCCCTTATTATTCACCATCTTCTATTCGTTTGAACTACTTCCAGCTTGTTTCAGCTTATTCTCTCTCACAGACCACTATTCACTCAGCCGGGTCTTGCGGAATATTTTTTGTACTCAAGGTTCTTTTACCCCTGTTATAGGTGAAGCTCAAGAATTTTTTTGCTTTAGTCCCTGTTGTATGACCTTCTTTAGTAATGTATGTAACCCTAGGGCAAGGTTATCACTATGTTGTAATATGTTTGGTAGGTTGAGTTACTCTCGACTCGGTAATGTAATAATTTAAGTTTGAAGGTTTGAACCCGGTTTTGTAATATATGTTATGTGAGTCTTTCGCTTATTTACTCTGATGTAATTTTATATAATAACTGTTGTACTGCAATTCTTACAATATATGTAATTAAATGTATATGAAATCGTAGAATGAAACTCTCCATTACGCTATGAAACTCTACATCGAGACTAAGCTCACGAAATGACAAAAATTCAATAAATTATGACATGGCTTACATAGAGATAGATGAGGAAACACTGTTGTATGTATCGCGATTCAAATACCCACAAGTATGAATTATTATGGAAATTATAAACACGACAGTACGTAGTAATGATGTAATGTAGGATAAAGACGATGCAAAATAATGCATGATGCTACCGCCGCTAGCTAGATGGTGCCACCGTTGCAGCGCAGCACCTGGGCATTGACCCAGTGTCCAGCGTCGCTAGCGAGAAAGCCAACCAGCGGCGCGATATCCTCGGGCATGCCGAGCCTTCCCAGCGGCGCCTCCGTGATGTACCGCTCCGCCTCCTCCTCCGACTTGCCGGTGTAAAACATGGGCGTGCCCGTGGACCCCGGCGCCACGACGTTGGCGGTGATCCCGGTGCCGCGCAGCTCGCGCGCCAGGATCTTGGTCATCACCTCCACCGCCGCCTTGCTGGCCGCGTACGCCGCGTAGCCCGGGCGCAGCGACCCGACCCCCGACGAGGAGAAGGTGACGATGCGGCCGCGGCCGCCGCGGGCCAGGCGCCTCGCGGCCTCGCGGCAGCATAGGAAGGTGCCCCGCGCGTTGGTGCCGAACATGGCGTCGTACGAAGCCTCGCTCGTCTCCGCCAGCGTCGGGTACGAGAAGTCCAGCACCCCGGCCGCCGTCACCAGGATGTGGACCTCCCCGCCGAACGTCTCCTCCGCCGCGTCGAAGAGCGCCTTCACCTGTGCTGCGTCCGACACGTCCGCCGCCACCGCGACAGCGCGGGGCTGCGGCTGGCTCTCGGATGAAGACTTGTTGATGGTGCTCACCAGCTCCAGAGCAGGCGCTGGGTCGCCGATGTACGCCACGGCTACGCGCGCACCAAGGGATGCCAGGTGCTTCGACACGGCGGAGCCGATGCCGCCGGCTCCACCGGTGACAATGGCCACGCGCCCGGGAAGCAGCAGCATCGGCGGGACCGTCACATCGCCATCTATCGACTTCCACTGATGACCCATCCAAGCGAACGTGCCGACGTCCCGACTTTGATAGCAATAATGAAATGTCAAGCACGAGGACCTCTTAAGCTGCTGCGCTCACAGCTCACTTACATATGTAGACAACATATTTACATTTATTTATTATAACAAATAAATAATTTATTATAATCATGGAATATTTGTTATAATCTGATATAAATAAATAATGTGTATTGTCATCGAGTTTAGGCCTGTTTGGTTGGCAGGACAAAAGTTTTAACCTTATCACATCGAATCTTCCGTCCCTAGTTTAGTCTATTTAAAATATATTAATTAAAAAAATAATTTGTCAGCCGGAGACAAATTTGTGAGACAAATCTTTTAAGATAAATTAGTTCATATTTTGACAATGTTGTGTTACATTAAACATTTGCTAATTATAGATTAACTTGACTTAATAGAATTGTCTTATTAATTCTCACATTAATATATAATTAGTTTTATAAGTAGTCTATTTTTAATAAGTTAAACTAGTGACGGAAGACTCGACGTGACACGGTAAATAAATTTCCCACCCAACCAAAAGCAAGGTGAGCTATCACCCCCACGAGGCCTGCGCATGGGCTGCTGCGGTGGCATGGCTCTCGGACCCGCTACAGTACTCCGCTGCCTGCAATGGTGGGCGCATTCAGCCGTTCGTCCGTCTTCCTCGCGGCCGGTGCCGGTCCCGCCAGTCGCCATCCCCCGTGACGGCCTAGTCGCTGCGCCATTATTATTAATTTTTTTTTGAAAAGAACATTATTCTTTGTCAGTGCGGGACGAAACAGGCCGGACAGGAAGATGAACGTGAAGATCTATTTGAAAATGTTTTTGATTCAGATTCTCAGTATATGCTTCGGCTCCGGCTCCCTGTCGAACGTGGCATCTGACAATGGTACTGTAGCAGCACTGTTTTGAACATTATTCACTGAATCCATTTTCCTCTCTCCTCACTCCTCTCTCACATAGCTGATGGAGCTGGGTTTTTTTAGCTTCGGGTGCTCCAGCTACAGTATTCCATCTGACACGTACACCACAGTTGCAGGAGCCGGAGCATGTGAATCTATACCAAACGGCCCTAGTCACAGGCAGCAGCTCTGCTAGTTCAAACTATGAAGGTGATTGTGAGCTTTTTGTTCAAATATATTATATCACTGTGATTTCTTGAATAACTTGTAGTTTTTTTGAAAATATGTTTTGCTTCCTAGATGATGATGTGGAGGGAGACAAAGCTGATGGTGGTATTGAGTTGCGGTTTGCTTTACCTGGTTTGCTTATTTTTCAACATTCAAGCTCCTTTATGTAAATTATGATTGTGTTGGAGAAGGTGATAGTTGTAGTAGAGTTCATGGTAGATCAAGTATTAAGATTGAGAAATCGGTTTATATTCGTCCAAGTTCAACTAAGAAGAAGAAACCAACTCTCAAGAGTGCCAAAGATCTATAAAAGGTTAGATGAAGAATCTCGCCACTGACTTAGTTATCTATTTATTAGTTTTTGTTAACACTGTATTTTGGCACGACCAAATAGATATGAGTGAGTCGCGAGGGCGGAGAAATATGTTATGCACAGGTGGACCCGGGAGGTTGGTTAAGGAAATCGACTCGGAGGAGATAACACGTATCGACTGTTGAGATACGTTCGGTGGGCTGCGCCGATGATTGAGGCCCAAGACATCCAGGTTTCCTTATCTCGGCCAGCGGCCGGTTTTGCGCTAGGGTTATGCTATGGTCTATAAATAGCAAGGGTTAGGAAACGAGAGAGGACATCCAATTAATCAAATACACAACTAGTTTTTAGTTTCTGGCCTTCGGCCACCCCTAGGAGTAGGAGTAGAGTAGATTTCGGTGAACCTTTGACGGATTGGACTCCATCGACTAGATCGACCTCCGGTTTGCTTGTAAGTTTAGCCTTGGTTCATGTCTCGTTTGTACGGCTATATTATGTAACTCGTGCAAGCTCGGTATGAGCTAGTTATCGGTTTGAATGTAATATATTGTTCATGGAGCTGCATTGCTTCAATCTCACATGAATCGTGGCTTCGAGCTAGTTATCGGCTCTATTAGATTGACGATCTAATAGATTCATTAAGTTATCGATATTGTCTGTTATGCTTTGTTTAATCTATTGCTACAATATCATGCTCAATCTTATCTGATGGATTGGCATGCGCTTTATTTTCTATCTAGATCTATTGTCTCTGATACATCTGTTTTTACATTTAAAGGGGTGATAGATCTAAGATCATATCGGCTAATCCATTAGTTGTGATTGTCACATGTTACGAGTTCGAGATATGTATTCCGTCATTAAATTGGTTTGAGTGTGGTTGGATATGGTTCAACATACGTGGTATGACTGCATCTACCGGATCCCATGTGTGTTGGGTTATGCCTGCCCAGACTTAGATCCGTCTGGTACCGAATACATGGATCTTGTTCAAGCCTCATGGATCTCATCGGCTAACGTAGCCGATCTGGTTATGCTTCAATCATACGGAATATGTACTTTGCCGTTGCGATATATTAGATCTATTAAATATACTGGACGTGGCCTGGTTCGTTTACTTTTATGGCTGCATGGAAACACCCCAATGCTAGTAGATTGGTCAGGTTATCGTGTTAATTGTCATCATGGCTGTATGGGAAAACACCTCTGTTGATGGTTAATCTTTATCCGATATACTTAGTAGATTTAGTAGTTCGATGACGATAATGCCGCATGTATCGCATCTTTACTTTAATCTCATCATATGATCGGCTAATCATGTACCTTAGCTTGATATCCTGTGACAGCCGTTTGTATACCATTGTTATGTTTAAACCTATTCAGAGTTGACTCTCTAGTCAATCTCATATATTCATCGGCTATATGAGAGCTGCACACTTATGGAACTGTCTGGCAACAACTGGCAATTTTCATAATTTGACGTTTCATCTCATTGTCAATTGTAGGTCAAATTGACTAGCACGCCTGGAATCGATCATCGAAGTGGCCTAAGCCGCTTAAGAGGTTTAGGAGATCAAGCTCTGCTGCTGCACGGTCTCCGCAGGCCTTACGCAGTGCTGACGCCAGAAGCCTCATTTTTTACGTCAACAACTTTCAATTAGTTCTCATTGTAACTTTGATGCATATATACATATATAATGACATATATCTTACATATGAAATTGTTGACTTACACTTTTGTAGCATACCCGACTTTGAAATGTCAAGCACGAGGACCTCTTAAGCTGCTGCTCAGTAAATATTTACTGTATTTATTTACTCTATATTTTTCTGATATATTATAAGATAGTTAGGTACATCGACACATTACAAGTACTTTGAATTAAAAAATACTCACGCTATTAATATCACAACTCAAAACTTAACACGTTTTGCAGTGTGAATGACCGCATAGACAAATCATCAACAAATGACCTAAGAACAAATGTCTAACCAACGATAGCCAACATTCTTGTAGACCGAAATGGGTAACTTCTTCTTTTTTTCTCGTGTCTTCCATCCTCTTCTTTCAGCACCCGAATAATGATGAAGACTAATCTTAAAATTATTCTTTCTAGTTTATCGTGGTCAGATCTAACAAAAAAAACAAAAATGAGTAGTATTTTAGACGATGCTACCCTGCATGCGCGGGCTCTGGCTCCCGTACCACGCTAATTGCCCCTTCATGATCGCATTGATAGCCCTTGCATGTGCACGCTCCGGCACCCAAACAGCATGGCCGCCACTTCAGCGCTCGCGTCACCAGCAGAAAAAAAAAATGCAATGTCAGTCCACCAGCAAAAAAAAAGTGCCGCACCAGGAATCGAGCCTGAGGACTCGAGCCTCGTTGCACTAGTCGTTTGAGCTTTGGTTGTTTCTAGGAAGAAATGCACCCGCAGCTGTGTTATTAGGGGAGACAGTAAAAAATATCTCTAATTAATATAATCACTACTTAGTAAGAAGAATCTAAATACTATATAGAGGGAATATATAGTTTGTGAGAATACTCTACACCCATATAACCGACACAACCGCTGGACGCCGGGCCTGGAATATAAGGTGCGCCCATTCGCCCTCAGTTTCTTGGTTCTCTTATGCCGTTGATGAGTTGCCGTTGATGAGTTTAGGTGGTGTTTGGTGGTGTTTCAATGTCGGGTGGCGTACGTGGTTTATGTATGATGCACATTTATGAGCTCAGAGCAAGTTTAATAATTCAGTCCATTCTTAGCTGTATATATCCTTACAGTCAACTTCTCAGCTCACTCATATAATAGTTACATATTTACCAATAATATATGACTCACTTGTCATTTTTACATAATTTCTAGGTTCTTGGATCCAAGTTAGCTGTAAGCTTACAACCCACTCCTCCTCTTTCTCCTCACCTCTCTTCTTCACCTCAGCATTCAGCTATCCATAATACTTGCTCTCATGAGCATTATTATAAAATTATTCCCTACCAATCATACAAGATGTATATTAGTATTTGTGTTGGGCCTTTGGTGCGGGCTAATCGAAGGGTGACGTACGTGTGGCTATAACAACCACATATCCTTCTGAACCATATTAATTATTAATTAATTTAAATATATAGAGCGTACGTGTGGCTATAACAACCATATCCTTCAGAATCATATTAATTATTAAAAATGCAACGATTGTTTAGCAACTCGTATTCCTTGATGTGCGTGCGTTTATAAAATTCCAACCACTCCCACAACACGCAAACACCACCAAAATGGTCAACTGGAAGCGAACAATCCGCGCGTCAGCCAAAATGATGAATTGGGAGAAGACAAATTCGCATCAAGCTAGATATTTAGGGTATGTTTGAATCCTAATGTTAAATTTTAGGTATCCATAAAATAGTACTTCGCATCCCATTGGAGAGAAGTGTTTACATATCTAGGCTTATTTGATTTCTGAGAAGTTTAGGGTTCCCGATACAAAACCATTTTTCTTTTATATTTTTTGCTTATATACATTTAAATGGCTGAAACTTTGGAATTTTTTTTTAATTCTTAGAAAAATCGTAAAATAGCAAATGAAGACTTTTTGAAATCCTCGTGAGAAGATCTATGTAGTGGAATAATAATAATATGATATTTTAAGTAGAATAGTTTTACTATTGTATTTATATGATATTTAAGAATAAACAACTTGTGTTTTTTTTAATTTACCAATTTCAAAATAGTAAGCTCTTAGAGAGAGCCTGTTTTTCGCTTGGTATATTATTTTAGGAGTTGACAAATCACATGATTTACCAAGTTGAATTTGGCAAACTCTTAGAGATGCTCTTACATAATAAAATTATTATGTAGCCACCTCTATTTACAATAATTTTCTATACTAACTTACGATAATATGAATACATATTTATGATAGTTTTATTACTATATGTGGATATTTACTGTAATATTATAGTAAATCATAATATCATATAGTAAGGAGTTATAATAATCTTATAAATGAGTATAGTAATTATCGTAACTCAAAATGACTAGTTATTCTACAGCAAGCTCGGTCTCCAATCATGTTGGAGACAAAGCGCATAAGGTGATGTTAGGCCAGTATCAATGAGGGTTTCATTTGAGTTTTATTCGCATTAAATATGTTACCACATATACATTTTTATGACATGACAGTCTAGTTAAAAAGAGGAAGAAATGAGTTTCATCTAGATGAATCTCTCTTGGCACGAATACCAACTCTATGAGTCATGAAATTAAATGTCTATAAGACTATAAAATAAAACTCTCTATTAGAAAGTTTCATTTTATTTTACATGACACCACTGTTGTGGAAACAACGTCACCCATTGAGACTGACCTTACAAACCGAAATTAAGCAAGCTCATGCTCATTATTAGCAATAGGTGGTTGGTCTTAGACCCAACCATGAATAAGCTGGAGCTAATTATTGTGACATAAATAGAACGTACTCTCTCCGTCCCTGGAAAATAGATTCTTAGAATCTGATGTTGCTTTTTATTGTTTTGTTACGAGAGAGAAACAATGTACGATGGCCGATAAGTGAGGCTGATAAGCCAAACGAAGAGGACGTTTAACTTTGACTAACTTTATAAAAAAAATAACATCAATTATATAAAATGAGCAACTTGTGAAAATATATTCCATGGTAAATCTAATTATACTAATTTAATATTATAAATTTTAACTTTTTTATAAATAAGGTTAAAGTTCAAATCGTTTGACTGTAGGAATTTAATCTTTCATGTGCAGAGAGGGAATAGTTGTTTTTATCCCTCACACGGTGAGCTGATCCTGCCGAGACACCCTCCAGGTCCAGGGCATGAAATCCGCGTCATACATGGGCATTTATGAAAGTATTTTTCAAGACAAATTTATTGATATGATTTTAATCTTTCCAAACTTAATAACTTAAAAGTTATTTAAGCAGACACTGGCGTGCTCCAAAATGTTCAGACGCACGCCAGTGTCCACTCAGCCGCAACACGCCACCACCGCCACTCCACACTGCCGTGCGCCGGTGCCCACTCAGCCGCCGCTCCACGCTGTCATCACCGCCACCACCGCATGAAGGCCACAGGAGGACGACCCTCCACGCCAGCGTCCTCGCCGCCGCTAGGACCTCCCTCCAGGACGCCAAGCACCGCGGAATCCAGCCCTTAACCTCCACGCGGTGAGCTCAAAATTCATGCAACCAAGGTGTTCGACGAAATGCCTATTTGAGATTATCTAGCTGAAAGATAGATAGATATATAGATAGAGAGATAGAAATATAATCTTAGTATATGTTATTTAATATATGATATGAAATTTAATATAGATAATATATAGATTTGATAGATGCTCTATGAAATATAATCTTAGTATATGTCATTTAATATATAGATGGCTGGACGTCGAAATCTCCCACCATCGGAAGAAAATGGTTGGAATGATTATTGTACTTGGATGAGTTTCGATCCGGTATTGCCGGTAGTATCGGTGAATCATCCAAGCATAATAAGTTAATCAATATATGTTTCATATGTACGAAACTAGATCATCCAAGTTAATTAACATGTCTTATATGTACCGTAGATGATTGATATAATTGTTTGTCTTAAAGGAACACTCGCCTATTTTGAGGTACACAATGTGGATGTTCAGCTTTATCATGTAGATAATGGTCCAGAACTTCAATGTCGTATTTCATTTTGCCCGCGCATGTTGCTGGATGCGCCCGCATGGGGAAAATACAAACCACAATGGGTTGTGTGCCCCCTCTTATCTTTGGCCGTCCGTTTTGCTTCAAGATTCGTGCGCCAGTCCTTTTTTGATAAAAAAAGTTCTATATCCCAGTGCTATTTTTGGAATGAGTGTGAGAGTGAGTTTACTTGCACAAATCTTGAAGCAAACAGGGCCATAGGATAAGGGGTGGGCGCCTCCTGGTTGTGGAAATTACAAGTTGGCCCGCATGTTGATGCGTGTGTTCTGGAGATTGGGAGAGAAGTAAAGCTGGAGGAGGGAGAGGAAAGGATAGGTAGACTGAGAAAAAAAAAGTGTGAAGACTACCATGGTGTGAGATCGTTTCTATTCATAATTTTTGCCGACATGATTTTTTTTTGGACATTCTAGGTAATTTCTATCATTGGGACTACCCTATGCGCATATGTGAAATCAGCATTGTGTCGAGATTCAAACCAGTGAACTCTTCACACAATCATCATGTACTTTTATATTAATATATATTTTTAATCTCATATTTAATATTTAGATGTTTGTCGAAACTGAATTCCGTCAGGCCACCTAGAGTATCGTCAAAGTTATTTTTTGTTTGGAGGACCATGTGGGCCTATGCCTTCACACAATCACATGGTCTTTCTCCCTATGGAGTGGTTCACATGTGGTTCCACCGGTAACTACAGACTACTACTCCCTCTGTCTCGCAGAAAAAAAGTCATTTTCGTTCTCCAAAAGTCAACAAATTTACTTTGACCAACTATATTTAACAAAATATTAATATTTAAGGTACGTAATTAGTATCATTAGATAGATACTTGAATATACTTTAATACTAAACTTATTTAGAGATATAAATGTCACACATATTTTCTACAAACCTAGTTAAAGTTAAGACGGTTTGACTAACACGCTTCCTATAGCGACTTTTTTTTTTATGAGGGAGTAAGCAAGACCATGTGGTAAGTCCCCGGTTGGGCACATGGTCCTTGACGACCAACGGTCCAAACTACTGTTGGGAAAATGTTTAATTTTCTCTGGACAGAGCGTCTCTCTTCGTCTCCCGATAACTAGTATGATGTTAGTTTTTTTTTAACTTTAACTAATTTTATAAAGAAAACAACATTTATGATATATAAAATAAACATCACACTAGTAGAATAAACATCTACGGCAACGGTGGGACACACCAACTACAATCGGTTTTGATTATCAAACGCCTGTGAAAATAAATCGTTAGGCTCGACTCTTGAACCGCCTGTAAAAACCAATTTTTACAAGAAACCCGCCTGTAGAAATCGATTTCTACAGACGGTTTCCTTAAGAAATCCGCTGGTAGAAAACGGTTCAATATAGAATATGAGGAACTAAAGCAGAATATGGTCACAAGTGATATATGAGTGGAGTGGTAAGGAGGGTACATGCAGGGCTGAGGGTTGAGGGTTCAAACCACCGCAAGCGTAGGTAAGCATATTCCCCTCCCACAGGCGGTTCACTTTTGAACCGACTGTATAGTATCTCTTTCTACTAGTGTCATTTGAAAATATATTCTATGATAAATTTAATGATACTAATTTTATATCATAAATTTTAATATTTTTTCTTTAAAATTCGATCTAAGTTCAAAATATTTTATTAAAAGTAACTCTAGGAATGTATTTATTCGCTAGTACACATCCGTCGTCAAACGCTTTCTCTATATATACAGTACCAAGGCTACCATCTCGCATGACCGTGCAGATTGCTCCTGTGTGTAAAAAAATAAACACATAAACCAACCAATGGGTTCTGAGATTCAAGTGGTAGAATCATGTTTTGTAGCGCCGAGCATGGAGACGCCGAGGAAGGGCCTGTGGGTCTCTTCCCTGGACCTTGAGCGTGCAAACAGAGGCCACACGCCGCTCGTATACTATTACCCTCGCAGTCGCAGCTCCACCGACGGCGGCGGCGCCGACATCAACTTCTTTGATCCGAGCAGGCTCAAAGAGTCTATGGCCAAGGCTTTGGTGGGCTTCTACCCCCTGGCTGGCCGCGTCGGCGCCGACGGCGATGGCCGGATAGAGATCGACTGCAACAGCGAGGGCGCCCTCTTTGTGGTCGCTCGCTCTCATCAACTTAGGCTTGATGACTTGGAAGACTTGAAACCGTCGCCGGAGCTGCGGAAACTGTTTGTTCCTCGCATCGAGCCTTCGTCCATCATATTAGCCGTACAGGTACGAAATTCTCTAGCTAGCTCTTCGCGGTGATTATTAATTACGTGCATGATTTGCTTTGTTGATAATTTTGAAATTCAATTCAATTCAATTTCATTTATCCAGGTGACATTGATGAAGTGTGGAGGGGTGGTTTTAGGGACTGCCTTCCACCATGCGGCCGTCGATGGCATGGGCGATTTCCACTTCATGCAAACGTGGTCGGCCTTCTCCAGGGACGGCGACGGCGCCGCCGTGGAGCTCCCCTGCCACGAGCGCACTCTCCTCCGCGCGAGGTCCCCTCCCGTCGTCCACCCTGACGCATTATCAGTGCTCTACCGCCCTAAGATGACAAACAGCAGCAGCTCGAAGCCGGAGCCGGCCACCACCGCCGTTGCCTTCGTCATCTCCAACGACCAGCTCGCCTCGCTCAAGCGCATCTGCGGCGGCGCAAGCGCATTCTGCGCCGTCGGCGCCCTCGTGTGGCAGTGCGCCTGTGCCGCGCGGCGTCTGCCGCCGGACGCCGAGGCACGCGTCTCCTTCTCGGCAGACATCCGCCGCCGCGGCGCCATGAGCCCCCCCCTTCCGGCCCGCTACCTCGGCAACGGCATCATTACGCTCTGCGCCTCTGGTCTGGCCCGTGATATCTCGTCGGAGCCACTGGAACATGTGGCCGGCCGCATCCAGACCACAAGGAACCGGGTGGGCGACGAGCTGGTGCGGTCCGCGATCGACTACTACCACGAGCTGTTGCAGAGTGGCTACCGGCTGCAGGGGGACACCATGGCGGAGACGGAGCTGCGGGTGGTGAGCTGGCTTGGCATGCCGCTCTACGACGCAGATTTCGGGTGGGGGAAGCCACGGAGTGTGTCTCGTGCAGGATCAGTCCGCGGTGGGTATGTGCACCTCACCAAGGCTGCGCCGGAGGCAGATAGCGGCATCCGTGTTCTCGTATGCTTGGAGGCTGCAAAGATGAAGGAATTCGAGCGATTGTTTTGTGCAAAGCTCAAGGGATTATTGCTTTATCCAAAGCTCTAGGGCTGCCAGTTGGCCTGCTGTGTCATGTAAAAGCTAGCAGATCATCCGCCATAGAGGTTTTTTTTATGAAACAAATGGTTTTTTTTGACAATGTCCGAAATGTGAAATAGTCTGAGATAAATTTTGTGTCATGACTAATAACTTCTTTAGTCCCGGTTGGTAACACCAATCGGGACTAAAAGTCCTCTTCTGCAAACACCAGTCAACGTAGCCGTTGGGATGAGACTTTTACCAACTGGGATTAAAGACACCTTTAGTCCCAGTTTGTGACACCAATCAGGAGTAATTGTTTGTCTCTTGAGTCCCGGTTGGTAACAGGGACCGAGATTAAATGTCTCCCCTTATTTAAACTCTCTTCTCGGTTTGTAACCAACCATTGAAGACCAACATTTAATCTCGGTTGGTGTCACATAAACCGGGACCAAACCTTTAGTGCCGCCGGTTTGTAACACCAACCGGGACTAAAGGTCCCTCTTGCAAATACCTGACAATGTAGCCGTTGCTGGGAAGGGACTTTTAGTCTCGGTTATTGTTACCAACCGGGACTGAAAAACTTTTTGGTCCTAGACGTAATTTTTACCAAGACTATTGCTCATTTGATAGATCAACCAAAATTTTGTTCTGTAGCAGCATTAGAATAAAAAAACCCCACATAAAATCCCTTCATGAGCGTTCTAGCTAGTCTCATTTGAAACCAACAAGTGAGAGGGGGAGTAAGGAACCAACAAGTGAGCGGAGGACCCAATAGACAGTGGTTATTGATAATGATGATGCAATGTGCCCCATTCAATTTAGGGCTTTCTTGTGATTTGACTCCAAAGCTGTAGCTGTAGGATCCAGAACAGACGTCCCAACCTAAAAACTTGCAAAGTCAAAGGTTAGTAATTCATTGTTTTTTCAGATATGTTTGATTCACTACCACAACTATTAGACTGTCCGCACTGCTATTCCTCTAAACTCATCCTCTATCTATCCTAGTCATCAAGATTTTCTCCTCTATATGTTTTTCTTTCGCACTCATCATCCTTTATATTTCTTACTCCATATCAACTACTAACATTAAAACTCATTTATAATTTTATCGAAATATATTCATCTGAGATCTTATTTTGAAGGATTTATTGAAACAAAATTAATGACGCAAACGGAATTTAATTTGATGTTTTTATTTGTGAGTTATAACATTTTTAAGTGTATTGAAAATGTATTGCACGCAAAGCGAGAACACAGGGCCCAAGATACATGCACGCAGCCCTGCTTGCCGTCCCTCCGCGACCGCGCAAGCGATAGGGCCTAACCGCCCGTCAGATTGCATCTAGTAGATCGATACCGCACCCGCCGCGCAGTTTTTTTGATACAAATGTACTGCAGGATTCTTTACCGCACAACGCTGCTGTCAGTCTAACATACCATACTTTTTTAGCACCTACCACACATGTCATAGATTTATTTTTGTACTAAATCGAAATGTGTGGTTTCAATTTTACTCGTACACTTTATATATGTGGAAGCCCTAGTTTACTTAGACATGATAAGTTTTAGTATCATATCAGATGGAGAGGACTGTGGCGGCGCGTTCGCGCTGGCCCATAGCTGCTGGCTGCAGGCAACGATCAGCCCCTGCCCCTGGGTGCTGGCTTGGCTGCAGGAGCCACCGCACCCTGCCCAGTGTCAGCTGTCTATTGCAAGAGGAAAAGAGAAAAAAAATATATTAATCTTATAAGAAATGATTGATCAGCAACAAAAATGTCAATATAGTATTTACCTTTCGACACAAAAAAGAATAAAAATATGTTTATGCTATTTTTTATTTTGCATCTAATTGACATAATTAAAGAAAATAAAATATTCACATTCCCCTAGTGATAAGGTCTGAGCTTAGGGCAGTTTGAGCTCTTCTAAATTTACTGTTAAGACTGTAAAACCCAGCGTGGCTTTGCCGCTCGCTAGAGCAGCCCACTAGCAGCATTAAAGTATTGAACTATTGGATGTGGCTTACACTACAGGATTCAGGTGGCAAAGCCCACTCGGCAAAAAATCTGTCGGCAAAGCCTGCTTTGCCGAGTGCAAAATATCGGGCACTCGGCAAAAGCTTTGCCGAGTGTCAGGTCAGCACTCGGCAATAAAAACGGCGACCGTCAAGTTGATGGATTTTTTGCCGAGTGCTGACGTGGTAGCCACTCGGTAAAGATTTTTTTTTTATTTTTTAAAAATTCGTTACCGAGTGCCTACCAAGTCAGCACTCGGCAAAAAAAACTTTTTTTTTGGAAATTCTTTGCCGAGTGTCACCTGACCGACACTCGGCAAAGCACCTCCCTTTGCCGAGTGTCACTTGGTCGGCACTCGGCAAAGCAGGAAAACTCGACGAGTCTTGAAATTTTTTTCCAAATTTGCCGAGTGTCATGGTCCCTTTTCCGAGTGTCATGACCCTTTTGCCGAGTGTGGCACTCGGCAAAGCTGGGAAATTTCTAATTTTTTTTTGTTTTTTCCTTTTCATCACAATAAACACCATATACATCACATATGCATTCATCCATCACACAAACACGGTATATAACACATGGATATCCACATCCAATCACAGAATACACAAAATATATCCATAATCCATTCGTCACAACATGTGTGTTCATAATTCATCCAACTATCACAAGTTCAAAATGAAAATCCATCACATCACAGGCATCACAGCTCACAAACCTCAATGCCTGAAGAGCTCCCAACTAGTCCTGCTAGGGAGAGTGTGCATCCGGAGAACAACGGGGAGTGGTGCTGAAACTCCGACTAGAACAGGAGCAAAGCATGGAAACTAACCTCATCTACGCATCTGCGGGTTGTCCAAATAACGTGGACAATCCGAAAGAGATACGGTCGGATACACACGGTGACCTGCGTGCCTCCAACCGTATCTCTTTTGGACGGGAGACGCCTAACTAGGTTACGCGGCCTACGACAAAGATACAAGATAAGATGTTGTTTATACCTAAGGTGGCGGTGGAGTCAGGATAGCGGGGTAGTGGCGAGTCGAGGCGGTGCAGGCAGACCCGCAACGCCGACGAAGTGGATCGACTACTTCGGAGCTCATCTGACGTTCTCTGCTCTGCAAAACCATAAAGCAACGATATAAGTTATAAATTTCGGCAGAACCTCCCCTGTATGGGGAGGTTCCCAAAACCTGCAAAAAAACAATCGGCTCCATGGCCGACACCCACATTTGCGACACGAAGGCCGACACATCAACAATGGGAGGCACGAAGACCATCCACATCCAAAATGACGCGATGGCCGAGAACCCTGAGTTTTACCTTCTACTCGGTCGAGGGACAGGGACGTGAAGGCATGGTTGTCAAGGCGAGGCCGTTATCCACAACCACCTGCATTGCACGCCCAAGTCAGAACTCACAACATATATAGGTAATTAATTTGATTTTTCAAAGATAAACCCTAAACCTGTTGGGAGTATGCCCTAGAGGTAATCATAAAGATGAAGTATTCCTTGTATCCATGACATGTTATGAATATCCATTAAAGACAACTTGTATCGATTAGCAATTATGTGAATTGCTTGTGAAACTCTTTTACTTGTATGGTTATTATGAAAGTTGTCCCTGATCGGAGTTCGTGCAAGAATGCACATGAATATTAGATCATCACATTATTAGTTGATGACTATGTATCACAAGTCATGGACATGAGATGTCAAGCTAATAATTTGGGCACATGTAGGACATGGTGCTGGACAGACCCGACATGAGATTGTCTCTATACACATCATGTACGTTATGTCCTTAGACCTGAGATTGTCATATATACTCAAGATGTGAAACGACCTGCTTAGAGACTACCAAACGCTACTCCGTGACTGGGTAGTTATAAAGGTAGCTTTCGAGTTTGTCGGGAAACATGCTGTGAGACATAGTCAATCAAGATAGAATTTTCCACTCTCCATATGAGAGAGATATCACTGAACCACTCAAATTATTAGATCATGAAATGCATGGTCGTGCTTGGGTTAAGTGTTAACCCACGAGTTGGACCAAATATCGTAAGACAAAGGAATAACATGTATATTGTATTGTGGTGGTTCGTCTGATATGATCGTAGCGTATGCATAGGAGTTGACACGTCTTGCTAGAGACCGCTATCAACTATTGGTCGAGTAAAGTACTTGAGCCATGTCTATGTATGTGTGAGCCCATAGGGTCGCACGCTTAAGGGGCTGGAAGCCTAATTCGGGTTGGACCCGAATTAGACTAGGTTTAGGGTTACTGATGGGCCTCCAATGTGGGAGATCATTAGGACGCCTATATAAGCAAGGGGAGGCGCGGGGCGAGTTGATACATGCCTTTTGGCAGCCGTCGTCGCCCTCCCCACGCTCGCGCCTAGTACTCCTCACGGACCTAGCAGTCCGGAGGCGTAACGCTTTCTCCCTGCACATGTGGGATACCTCAGAGGTGTTGCATCTGTGGCACAAGGTCAGAGCAGGTCGGAGGAGCTCGGACGAACCATACGTGACTGCTGGTCGGAGGTGATCGGCAACTGGTCGGAGCTGGTCGGGGACTTGCTCGGACGATACGTACGTGGTCAGACGTGACGGACGACCACACAACTGCACGACACTGCTACGACATGAACGACTACGTCGAGTTGCTTCCGCTGCATGTGCGCGTCTAGTGGTAACCCCGTGATCTATAACTAGCACTAGTTCCTGGGACATGGGGTAGATTTTTTTTCCCGGCTAGCGTAGTAACCTCATAACCCTTAAGTGGTATCAAAGCCAGGTTAGATGTCTCGTTATAGTTTCGGGTATGTGCATATGGAGATATGCACGGTCATTGCTCAATCCCTGATCATTGTTCATGATCTTACCACGTTGGTATTGTAACGATCTACTCGTACCGGTTGGAATTCCGCCATCCGAGTTAAGTGATACATATAAACCCAATTACAGTGAGTTGGAGATCAATGAGATTGATCGAATCAAACCTAGGTCAAGTTCCAGGCGCATGCGATGTGCGGCGGTGGCGGATTGGATCCGCCGTAGGAAGGGATATTTACAGAAAAAAGAGATGTTCGGTAAAACGACCATAACTTTTACATACGAACTCGGATTGATGCAAACTTTAAAAGAAAATTTTGCACAGAAGGTTTGGTTACTTGAACAAGGTTATCCTAACGGTTAGGGACCTTGGAGCATTAGTTGTTGGTAACACAAGCATAGAGATGCCACCCAACAACAAGAGTCATATGTAATATGATTAGCAAAGAGTTGCTTACCGATATACCATGTCTCCTAGCGGTGATGCTAAAGCTCACTAGTAGACTTGTTAGTTGTGGGTCTTGAATCACTAAGTTTCAATAGAGGGATCATGATTTTAGTGGGAGTATATTTTATTTACTCTGTTTTGGATATTTTTGTCTTATTATTTTGCATTACTTTTGTTGTAGATGGATCCCAGTAATCAACCATTTACTTTGCGTTCAATTCTTGAGAAAGATAAGTTGAATGGAACAAACTATGCAGATTGGATCTGCAACCTGAGAATTGTTCTCAGGGCTGAGAAAAAGGAAGATGTTCTAGACACCCCATTACCTGATGAGCCTGCTGATAATGCACCTGCTGTAGAGAAAACCGCTTACAAGAAAGCATGTGATGCTGATCTTGAAGTGGGTTGCCTTATGCTCGCTTGCATGGAGTCAGATCTCCAGATGTAATTTGATAATAATCATGCAGCGTACGATATGATCGTGGCGCTAAATGATATGTTTCAGACTCAAGTCAGGACTAAAAGGTTCAATGTATCCAAGGCTTTTGTCGAAACCAAGCTAGCAGAAGGCGCAGCAGTTGGCCTACATGTGATCAAGATGGTTGGTCACACTCAGAGATTGGAGAAGCTAGGCTTCCTAATGGGTCCAGAGTTGGCCACTGATTTCATACTTGCGTCTCTTCCGCCTAGCTATAAGAACTTCATTTCAAACTACCACATGCATGGGGCGGAGAAGGGCTTGAATGAATTGTGCGACATGCTTAAGACAACAGAAGCTGATATCAAGAAAGTTGCTGGCAGTAGCCATGTGATGGCGGTCCAAAACAAGCCTAACTTTAAGAAGAGAGCTTGGAAAAGGAAGAAGGCGAAGGCTAAAGATGAGATCTTTAAGCCAAACCCTCCTCTTGCGCCCAAGGCTGCAGGACCAGCTGAAGCTAAATGCTTTTATTGTAATGGAAAAGGTCACTAGAAAAGAAACTGCAAACTGTAATTGGAATCCTTGAAGGATGGCGGTGGTAAATGTATTCCCGCTGCTTGTACACTTGTTTATATTACAGACATTTTTCTCGCTGATTCTTATATCAATTATTGGGTATTTGATACCGGATCGGTTGCTCATATTTGCAATACGATGCAGGGAATGATAAGAAGTAGAAGCGTGAAAAGAGGAGAAGTTGATTTCTGCGTGGGCAATAATGCAAGAGTTGCTGCGTTGAACGTTGGGACGATGCAACTTCACCTCCCGTCAGGATTTATCATGGAATTAAATAATTGTTATTTTATTCCTAGCTTAAGTCGAAACATTGTGTCAACTTCATGTTTGATGAAGGATGGTTATTCATTGCGAGTAAAGACAATGGTTGTGTGATCTCAAAGAATGACATGTTTGTGGTTTTTGCATCCATTATAAATGAGTTGTTTATTTTAAATTTTGATGATGGACCTATCTGTAATATTAATGCTAAAGGTCTCGGCTTAATGAGTTAAGTCCTACCTATATGTGGCATTGTCGTTTAGGTCATATAAGTGAGAATCACATGAAGAGGCTGCATTCTGATGGGCTTCTAACTTCGTTTGATTTTAAATCATACGAGACATGTGAGGCTTGCTTGATGGGAAAGATGACCAAGTCGCCTTTCACAGATTTTCCTGAGAGGGCGGCAGACTTGTTAGAACTTATACATACTGATGTATGTGGACCAATGAGTACGACAGTTAGAGGCGGATTTCAATACTTCATAACTTTCACTGATAACTTTAGTAGATATGGATATGTCTACTTAATGAAGCATAAGTCTGAGACATTTGAAAAGTTCAAAAAATTTCAGAATGAAGTAGAGAATCAATGTGGCAAGAAAATTAAAGCCTTGCGATCTGATCGTGGTGGCGAATATTTAAGCCACGAGTTTAGCAATCATATAAGAGTTGCGGAATTATTCCACAGCTTACGCCACCTGGAACGCCTCAGAGAAATGGCCTGTCCGAGCGACGTAATCGGACTTTGTTGGACATGGTTCGGTCTATGATGAGCCAGTCAGATCTACCACTCTCGTTTTGGAGATATGCCCTAGAAACAACCACTTTCACATTGAATAGGGTGGCCGGATGATGAGCTAGTGCGGTCGGCGATCCATCGACTACCATCATGAGATATTGGTGGAGAGCGGCTATCAGCCGAATTGAGAGCCTTCATGGGAGACGCGGAGACGCGGGTGGTGAGCTGGCTTGGCATGCATGCCCATGTGTTCCACATGTCCACATGGATTTTGGATGAGGGAAGCCGTACATGTGGGCAGGACCGCAGTTAGGGCAATATAATTTCAATGGATAATTTATGATAGTTTCTATGTCTATTAATTAGCTTGACAACTCAGTTTTTTGCTAATATGGCAAGAGAATTGATGAAGAGAGAGAGTACAGATCATAGAAACGATTTCTACTTCAGCAAACCGAGTCTTCCCTAAGATCGAGACATGAAGATACCGCCTAAGGCCGTTGGAAAGACTCGAGTAGTTTCCAGTCGGATCCATTACGTCACCTCCGGCGCGCAGGTTCCTGGCGCTCTCCCACCGCCACTTTCCTGCTATTCCTTTGCACGTACGCGAACCTATTGGCTCCTACTTCGGCTTTTCCACGATTCATCCGCATGCCTCAGTCGATTCATCCGTGTGTCGGCGCCGAAGAGGCTTCGACGCCTTGATCATCCTCGGTGCTTGGTGCCTCTGGAAGGAACGAAATCGCAAGTTCTTTGACAACGTTGGTCGGACGGCATTGGAGGTCGTTTCAACCATCCAGGAGGGAGGTCGATCGCAGGTCGCAAGCGGGCTACAGCCACCTCGCGGCCTTGTGGGCGAGCTCGTCCTAACAGCTGCCTTCACTCTCTTGTTTAGTCGCAAAAGTTCACCCATGCATGTAATAGCTTCTCTTAGTACTGCTGCCTATCGTCGCAGGGTACCACCTGTTGGGCTATAGTGTGTTTCTCGCAGGGTTGGTCTTCCAGTGTCTATCTTTGTAACAACTCCTTTTTAATGATATACATGCTATGCATGATCGCGGAAAAAAATATTTGAAAACTACGTAGAAATATACCTATAGCAGCAAAAATAAAATATACCCAAGCAACCACCGCTCAATAATTAATTAGCAATCAAAACATTTAATGTCCATAATGTCTTATGCGCGCACATCTGTGAAATCGGCATCCTCGATCAGAATTCGAATCGGACCTCTTAACAGTTCACACAATCAAAACAGTACTACTTTTATAGTAATCTTTTTTTATCTTATGTTTAATATTTGGACGTTTGTGGAAACTGGATTTTGTCAGTTCACCTAGTGTATCACTGTCGACGAAATACGCGTCGCAGTCTACCTAAGGGGTACCCTACGGTAGCTGATTGTAGGAGGAGGTGTCGCGACGACGATCAAACGTAACACAGAGAGCGTAGACACGGCGATTTACCGGCAAATCGCCGTAATAACCTACGTCATGTGTTCTGTGGCTGAATTGATACGAGTATTGGGTTACACAAGGTGTAGATGAGATCTAAGGGATTTTGAGAGATGTTTTCGAGGGGGTCCCTGCTCGCTTTATATAGCCTGGGAGCCGGGTTACAATTTCTATATCCTAACAGATTACGATCGGTCCTTAAGGCAAGAGATCCGAGTCTATCTTCCTTGACGAACAAGGCTTCTTCGGAGTCCCTAGTGAGCACGACGGGCTGGTCGCGTACCGCAAGGGCTCGTTAGCTGGGCCGTCCTCTGGTCGGCAGCCCATAAGATCCTTGGGGATATGCCGAGATAATATCCCCAACAAGTCCCCGAGGACATTGTATTCTTCCGGCGAGCTCGCAGCATTGTCCTCGAAGGTGTTCAGCTGGTCGCCATCATGCGTCGAGGTCGTCGTGAAGCCCGGACCAGGCTTCCTGGTCGAGGTGCTGCTCGGAGAAGCCTCCCAACCAGGTCGGGTTGGTCGAGAGCGTCGTGGCTTGATGCACGAGCTGGTCGCCTCATCGGATGCTACGGCTGCTTGTTGGGAGGATGTGACGTGCTTAAGAAGAAAAACTTTTGAAAAGTCCTTTCTTGGTGAAGTGTACCAATTTAGGTTCTGCAAGAACACACTACGTCAAAAACGATTTTCCGCAGCGTTGCCAAATGCACTCCGTGACAGACAGTTGTTTTGCCCGTTGCGGAAAATTCCATGTGTTCCCGTTGCGGTCTTTTTTTTATTTACCGTGGCGGGCATTTTTGTCCGCTACAGTAAATTGATTTACCGCAGCAGACACATTAAGGTGTCCGCTACGGTAAATAGAGTATTTACCGTAGCGGACGTCTTAATGTGTCCGCTGCGGTTAATCAATTTATCGCAGCGGGCATCTTATAAGGTCCGTCACGGTTAATGCTGAAGCCCATTAGGCCCAGGGCGAGGCCCAATAGACGTAACACATATATACAGGGATTTTAGAGTTTCTCTCACTTCTGTCCTTCTCCCACTCCCTTAGCCCACCGCCCATTCCCCTCCCGAGCGACGGCGCCCCCTCCCCTCCCGAGCGACCTCGACGGCGCCCCTCCCCACCGCGACGACGCCCCTCCCCACCGCGACTGTGTCCCTCCGCGAGACGACACGACCTTCCCCACGCGGCCCTTCCTCTGAGTGCGGGCCGACGTGGAGCAGTGGGGGAGCGTGGGCTGCGGCGGATCTGGTGGCGCGCGGGGGCGCATGATCTGGCGGCGCAGGAGCGCGGGGGAGCGTGGGCCGCGGCAGGAGGGCATCGACGGCAGCGGGCACCGGCGCCAGCTCGAGAATGGGTCACCGGCGGGTTTTTGGGTTTTTTTTGTTTTTTTGAAATGTTTAACCGCGGTGGGCATTGTAAAGTGCCCGCTGCGGTAAATGACATTAACCGCAGCGGGCGGCGTAAGGTGCCCGCTACGGTTAATCCTTTTTCCGCAGCGGGCACTGGTGACCGCCACGGTAAATGCCCCATTTACCGTGGCCTTGTCATCGCATCGGACACCATTGGCCGCTGCGAAAAAAGGATTTTGATCGACACCAAAAATCGATTTTGACATAGTGACAAAAACAACAGAACTTTGCCGAGGAGAAATTTAGTACATTCACCGCAAGGTGAAGTGTACCCACTTAGTCCCCGAACTTTGTAGCAGGTGAAGTATGCACGTGGTGTCAAGCTTTATAAAAGATAGAGGGTGGATGAATGAGCATAAATAATGAGTAAAGCATGAGTTTTGTAAAAAACGACTACGAATACCTGCAGTCCCCGAGGCTGATGTAAGAAACTGGAAGCTTCTTGTATCAGGATCAAAATATTAAATATGAGTTTAGTAAGAAAAGACTTTAAATACCTGTAGTCCCCGAGCCTGATGTGAGGAGCCTAGGAGGTGCTTGCATCGGGGTCATATTGCTTGATTCGCAGTCCCCGGGTGTCAGTCCTCGGGCGTTGTCCTGCTTCGCGCCGCCCTTCTGTGTCGTGGCCACAGTCCCCGAGCCTTGCTCGTCGTGATGTTGGACGACGTCCCCGAGCCTGGTCAGGAATGCGACCAGGCAGTTGAATCAGACTTATTGTCGATGGAGTCCCCGAGCATCCTTGTTGACGATCAATTTGTGTTGCGTGGCGACCAGACTACTGTAGCCATGTTACTGTAGCTGCAAAAAAGAGATTATAAAAAGGTTGCTCATCTAGTCCCCGGGACTGTAGCGTTAGTGGTATTTCAGTAGACATTTTGCCATAAATTGCGCAGATTAATTGAAAGTAAAACATAAGGAGGAAAAAAAGGAAGTAAATGTGCCGAATTAGCCGCGCAATCAGCGGCCCAAGTCGCGGCGCGGAAGGTGGGTGTGGCGGTTCCTTATTTGATCGTTGTGGTTTCCCAAAAACCCTAGGAGGCGGAGCGCCGCACACCTAGGTATAAAAGGGAAGCAGCGGCGGCGGCGGTTTCCACATCTTTGTTTTATGTTGGGGTGTTCTTCAATTTGCTTGGCTTCCTGCTCCCTGCGCCACCGCAAATCTTAGTCTTTTTCCACTGTAACCTAGCTATGGCTCCTCGGAAGAAACCAAACACTCGTTCATCGACGAAGAAGGGGGGAAGTCCCTAAGGATTAAGGATGTGCTTCCGGATTGGACCAAGTACTGGGCCAAGTGTACACTGAAAGAGGAAGACATCTAACTTCTCGTTACCGCTGGCATTCTTCAGGATAAATCCCTTTTTGATTCGAGGCATGCGACCGGGGAGGAGTTCCCGACTCGTAACACCGGTGAGCTCATCGTATTTGAGCCTTTCTTCTGGCGTGGCTTCGGGGTTCCTGTTCACCCCTTTCTTTGCTGTCTCTTGAAGTTTTACAAGATTGCGATATGCAACCTCCATCCTAATTTTGTACTGCACATCGATGTCTTCATACAATTCTGTGAAACATATTTGGGGATTGAGCCACATTTCGAGTTGTTTCGTTATTTCTTCCGCCTCAAGCCGAATAACACCGCTGCATTTCGGGTTGTTGGCTCAATGTATCTTCAACTCCGGGAGGGCATGGCGGATGTGTATCTCGCTACCCCTCTGCCTTCCAAGGTAGCGGAGTACAAGTCCCGTTGGTTCTACATTCCTTAGGAGAAGTCGTATGCCCGTGGCGACCCGATGGAAGTTCCAGTGTCGCAACCTAGCTGGTCGGCGGTTCCTTCTTTGTCGGCAATGGAGCTGATGAAAGAGCTGCTCGCATTAGTGGATCGGTCGTCGCTTGATGGGGTTTGAGTTGGATAGAATTTCATTATGAGGCGATGTCAACCTTGTAAAGACAGGGTTCATCCTACCTTTCTTTAGACTGGTCGTCGCGACCCGACCCGGGAGACGCCGCATGGAATGGAGCCGAAAGAGGGGTTTGACCGCCTTTCTGTAATTTTTGATCTTAGTCTCCCGTACATGGAGAATCCACGGGATTCGTTCCGTGCTGGCGTACCCCACCACCGGTAAGTTCTAGCTTTGCTTTTTGTAGTGATCTTCTAGCTTCTGTATTCTTGGCTGCTTATTCTAGTCTTTTTTGGTCAGGACCATGTCGTCTTTGTTTCCCAAGTCCCTTCGACAATGTGGCCTCCTAGCGTCGATTGAGCAAGGAGCATGCAAGCTATATCTAGGGAGAGTGATCATGAGGCTCCTTAGGAGCGAGGGGTTCGCGCCCCCCCTGTGGGGAAGCGTCGGGTTCGTGATGACCGGTTCGGGAAGCGTCCAGAGGATCAACCCCGAAAGAAGGCGAAACCGTCAGTTGGTACCGGGGGCAGGTTTGTTATCAACGAGGGTGCCGCTCGGCCTCCGTCCTCGATATCGGGTTGGACCAATGAGGAGTCAGACGAGGATGAGGCGCCGACGGTGTTCTCGGATGGAGGAGGGTGTTCTGGCTCAAGTGCCAAAGTGCGCTTGTCCAGGGCATCACTCGTTCCGCCGCTCGCGTCGATGGCCACCGGAAGTACTTCTGTGTGGGAGGGTGTTGCCCTGATGTTTGAGCGTCTGCCTGTGGTTTTACCGTCAAGTTTCACAGGGGAGCTTCTGGCTCGGAGGTTTGTGAGGGCGCGTCGGAAATCGGATTTGTAAGTTTGTCATCTTTGTTCCTCTTGAATCTCGGTCCGTCTGCTTTCTTATGGTGTGGTTTTTGGTACAACGTCGGATGCTGAGGATCCGCCTGTGCCTCATGTATCGGACGTTGCTGAACATGCGCACGGTGAGTTGGGTTCGAAAGGTGGTGGCTCTCCTATGCCTGCGGATTCCCCACGCCATTGTGGGGAATCCTATTTCTGCGGATGTTTCGGTTTGTGATCCTGCAGGTGGCGGGTCGTAGTTTGCAGAGAGTCTTCAGGCCGAGGCGTTGGTGGTCGGGCTTTCTCATGATGTTGCTTCTGGGTCGGTTATCGAGGGAGCTGCTAGCGATCCGGAGCGGCCTGATGTGCTGGTCCCGTTGGCGACCTCAACGTTGGGGCCGAGACTTGTGAAAGACAAGAGGATGGGGGTGTTGAAGGGGGAGCCGAAGTTGGTGGAGGAGATTCTGCACGCGGGGGATGGTCCAAAACCAACGCCGGTCCGAACCTTTCGTCGTGATGGCGAGGATTTCGTCGTGGTTGAGGATGATGAAGCTGAGGCTGAGGTGACGTTCTTCTTTAGTGATGCGAACAATCTGCTGGGATGGGCCAAGGTAACTGTGGTGCTTTTTGGGTTTTATCTTGCCGCCGTGTCTTCTTTGTTGAATCGTCATTGTGTGGTAGCAGGTACTTTTCAGGGCCGAAAAAGAGCGGAAGGCGATGGCCAACCAGCTTGCGAAGCTGGTTGCTGAGAACGAGCATCTGCGTGGTGAAGTTGCTCGTGTCGAGGGCCAATTCGCAGGGCTGGAGGACAGTTTAGAGGTGGCGCACCAGCATGCTCAGGTTTTGGAGGCCATCGTCCGGGAGTGGGAGCGTGAGAATACGGAGCTTCAGTCTCGTGTTCAGAAGGTCGACGAGCTTTCCGCCCGTAAGTCTTTGTCATTTTCTGGCTTGGAGACTTGTCACTGTGTCCGTGTAGTGATCTATTCTTCTTTGTTTAGAGTTGGTCGGTGCTTGCGAAGCAAAATGCCTTGTGGAGGAGAGAGCCGTCGCTACTGAACATGAGGTTTACAAGATGCGGGCAATGCACGAAGGTAGTGGTTTCCTACCCGTCACTCTGTTTGTATGGCTGCCTTATCCGGTGTTTGTTGTGTTCCTAGCTTACTGAGGGCGCGTTCAACTTCAATTTGCAGACCTCCAGGCAAGGGTGGATGCCTACTATGATAGTTTCTTGTCGTTGGCGCGGGAGGTTGCCCCTGTGGTGGAGTGTGTTGACGGTCAGGTGTTAATACCTGAGTGTGCTGGACAGGCGACCGTAGATGGTGTGGTGTCGAAGGCCCGTGGTCTGTGGGTCAGGCTCCGATCTTTTACGACTTCGGCGACGCAAAGTGTGGCTACTCATGGCCTAGCTATGTTGTGTTCGCACTACCCGAAGGTTGACCTTGGTCGGGTGGCGGTCGGGTTTGCGTTGGGGACGTCTGATGAGGAGGCGGACCGTCTAGAGGCTGATTCTGACCGTGTCGTGGAGTTCGTGGTTAAGGATGTTGATTTGTTTGCTGCTGAAAAGCGGTAGTTTGTATCCTAGATACAAGAATTCGGACTTGTAAGTGAACACTACAAAGCTGTATAATATCCTGGGCGGTGAGCTTTTGGTTCACTTGTATGTCTTGTCCTTCCTGCTAAGTCGTGAGTCGTAGCGATGAATCGTTCGGCCTTGGGTTCCCTATGACCCAGATCGTAGGGTGCAGAGCCTCTGCACGTGTGGGTGCCATTGGGATTACCAGGGGGGTATGCTACTAGCAACCCGCGGCGCAAAGGGCGAACATCTCATGCACGCTTAGGGAGATGCCAGGGACAAAACCTTTTTTCGAGAGGCTCGATCGTGGCGTGACTAGGCCATGTGGAGATCGTTCCTGCAGACGCTGGGCGAAAAGCCATGCTGCTTGTAGAGTCGTCGACCGTATCATGGTCGTGTACAGATTCTGGGCACATAACCTCATGACCTTCAACACAAGTGATACCTCCCGGTTGATGGGGAGATGTCATTTGAGAGGTCTATCGATTTGGTGATAGCGTATAGGGTAGCTACTTCTATGCGCTATGAAATCGATAGGCTAGATTCGAAAGCTTCCGGTTATGGCCAGGCTGTTTGGAGAGAACTTCGTGATGCGTTTTTGGAGAGGTCATCGAACACTATGGGAGTGTTTTGGAGAGGTCACCGGATGCCGTGAGCCTTTCGTAGTGGTCGCCGAATGCCGTGAGTGTTTTGTAGAAGTTGAGTTGTGCACATGAGGTATGAAAAACATAGCACTTTTATTGATTTATTGAGGGATACATAGTACAAACTTTTTGGAGTGCTTTAAGCTTTTGGACTTTTCATGCCACTGGGGTTGGAGGTCTTTTACGTGAATTTGCAGAAGGGGTCGAGGTTGGTCGTCGCTTGTTCTGCTTCCCTTGGCTTCTTTGCAGTAGGCTTGTCACCGGAGTTGGAGTTGTAGTTGTCCTTGGTGCGGGGCTTCTCGACGACGTTTATTGTTTGCTGCTTGCATTCATATGCGATCTGCAAGTTGGTGCGGAGGCTGAGGATGCCTTGTTGCGTCGGGATCTTGAGCACCATGTAGGTATAGTACGGGACTGCCATAAGCTTGGCGAGTGCTGGTCGACCGAGTATCGCGTGGTAGGCTATCTCGAAGTCGGCGATGATGAAGTTGATGTTCTCTATCCTGAATTGGTCTTGGTCGCCGAACTGCATGGGGAGGGTGATCTGGCCCACCGGTGTTGATGCCTTATTTGGGATGATCGCCCAAAAGGAGAAGTTCGCGGGCAGAAGGTCCTTCTTGGAGTAATCGAGTTGGCGGAATGCGCCGGCGAAGATCATATTGAGGACACTGCCGCCATCGACCAGCACCTTCCTGAAGCGGCACATAGTGATGGTTGGATCAACGATGAGTGGGAAGCGGCCTGGGTATCTGTAGTCCGTCCACTCATCCTCGGCGAAAAAGCTAATGGGCTGTTCTGACCAGTCGAGGTAGCGAGCCTTGGCCGAATCATCTTCTGTTACTGCGACTGAGTAGATGTCCTTGCGTACTTGACGACGTTTCCTCTCTCCTTCAACAACCACGCTGCCTCCAAAGATGCAGTACGTTGTTGAAGGTGGTCGGAACTCCGGCGCTGGTGGTTCTTGGTCTTTGCCCTTGTCAGAGTCATCTTTCTTTGCTCTCTTGTCACTTCTTCCCCGCGCTGCTGACTCGAACAAGTCACAATCGCGCATGGAATGCTTGGAGTTTTTGTGTATGGGGCACGGGGATCTTCTCGTAGCTAACATTGTAGTTCTTCCTTGGTCGGGCGTTCGTGTTGGCGACGTAGCGGTTGTCGCGCCTATAATTGTACCTCTGTGGGTAGCGCTCGGAGTTGCTCGACCGGTAGTCCCGGTGGTTGTCGGCCCTTCCTTCACTGCGGTAATCTGGTCAGCGGTCGCTATCCCTTGCACGTTCTGGAGAGCGGGAATGGTGCCGCCTGTTCTCCCTGGTGCGGTTGGCGTCATCTTGATTGGTGTAAGGATTTGCGATCGTGATGAGCTCATCTATGGTTGTTATGCTCTTCCGCGCCAGCTTGTTCCGGAGATCGTTTGTCCGCAGGCCGTTGGAGAAGATGGCGATGACCTCTGGATCACAGATCTCTGTGATGCTCAGCCGCTTGTCAGAGAAGCGCCTGATGTACTCGCAGAGGTTCGCATTGCTCCTTTGACGGACGCTCTCCAAGTCGTACCTTGTCCGGGGCTGGACACATGTAGCGTTGTACGTCTTGATGAAGATTTCCTTCAGTTGCTCCCAGGTGTCAATGGTGCCTTGTGGGATCTTCTAAAGCCAGCTGTTGGTGGAGATTGACAACATTACTGGCAGGTAATTAGCCATCACGTCTTGGTTCCCTCCAGCGGTGTATACGGCGATTTCGTAGGTGGACGCCCATTGCTCTGGGTTTGCCTTGCCATCGTACTTCTCCACCGACGTAACTCTGAAATTCTGGGGCCACCAGATGACGCGTAGACGACCGGAGAAAGGGCGCACGCCCCCAATAGCTTGAGGCGTTGGCGGTGGTGTGCGACCACGTCAGGGATTGTCATCATCGTACCGTGGGGATCTGTGTCGATGTTCCCTTGGAGGGCTTCGACGTGCCGGTGCCGGTGTTCGATCGCGCCGGTGTCTTTCGCGCTCGCCGTCATTACGAGGTGGGGATCCTCGCCTCTGCTCCCTCGGAGGGCTTCGGCGCGGCGGTGCAGGTGCTCGATCGCGTCGGGGCCCGTCGAGCTCTTCATCGTTGTAAGGTGGGGATCCTCGCCTGGGCTCCCTCGGCGGGCTTCGGGGGTGGTTTCTGCTATGAGACTAGGCGGAGAATTCCGGCGGAGGACCCGCTTTGTTGACCTGGACCATGACCACCATGATGTGGGCTTCTATCTTCTCGATCTCGGGTGTGGAGGGGAGCTTGGTAAGCTCGCAGGCGTCTACCGCTAGATTGGCGCTGGGGGTTGGGTACACCGGAATGTCGCCCACTTTGTCGAAGTTTTGCTGGAGGTTGCGTCGTGGCGGGAGGTCACGATTCCTCTGCTTCTACTCACGTTGTTCTCGTGCGAGTCGCTCCTGCTCGCGGCGCTCCTCATCGTGCTTCTCCTGGTCGTGGCGTTCGATGTCGTGCCTCTGTGCACGTTCGGTGTTGTGCTGTTCTCTCGCGATGCGTTCGGCATCTGTCTCCTTGTCGGGAGCGACGCTGTCAGCGGAGACTTGAAAAATTATTCCTCCGAAGCCTGGAGGGAACTCTGGCAAACTGCTGGTCGATCCGGAGGAATCGGCGATTTCGGTCCTTGCGCTGGTGGCCGAACCCGATGAGACCATGCCGTTGAGGGATACCGCCTGGTCCGAGTCGTTGGGTATTGCGGAGATGACGACCGTATTCACGGTAGGTGCCATAGGGATCTGGTCGGAGGCTGATCGGAGTGTTTGGCATTGGAAGATCGCTGCCTGGTTACGGAGTCCATAAGGCATCGTCGGAGAAGGGTGGGTGCCCCTGGTCATCACCGTCGTCGTTTTTGCCGGGGCTTGATTATGGCGTGGTCGGTGGCCGTGATGGCCGGGAAGTCGTCGTCGTGTCGTCTGCGCGAGGTTGATGCAGTCGATGATACCGACGTTGGAGCGGTCGATGGCGTCGACCAGATCGTCGACGTTGATCTTCTTTCGTGGGCGGTACGTTGGCATGGTGGGACGACGCGCGAGCGGTGGTGCGTCTGCCCCATGCGGAGTAGATCCGTTGGTCCAGAACATAGATCCAATCTAGAGCACGGTGCCAACTGTTGGGAGGGCCATTGAATTCGGGAACATAACCGCTTGATGAGCCATGAAGTCGATGCACACACCCCCTACCTGGCGCGCCAACTGTCGATGATATACGTGTCGCAGTCTACCTAGGGGTACCCTACGGTAGTAGATTGTAGGCGGAGGTGTGACGACGGCAATCAAGCGTAACATAGAGAGCTTCGACACGACGATTTATACAGGTTCAGGCCGGCAAATCGCCGTAATACCCTACGTCCTGTGTTCTGGTGGCTAGATTGATACGAGTATTGGGTTACACGAGGTGTAGATGAGATCTAAGGGATTCTGAGAGAGATGTTTTCGAGGGGTCCCTGCTCTCCTTATATAGCCGGGGAGCAGGGTTACAATTTCCATATCCTAACAGATTACGATCGGTCCCTTAAGGCAAGGGATCCGAGTCTATCTACTAGGATCTTCCTTGGCGAACAAGGCTTCTTCGGAGTCCTTAGTGAGCACGACGGGTTGGTCGCGTGCCGCAAGGCCTCGTGAGCTGGGCCATCCTCTGGTCGGCAGGCCCATAAGGTCCCTGGGGATATGCTGAGGTAATATCCCCAACAATCACACCAAAGTGAGTTTTCGTTTAGAGGGTCTTATGGTCCTATATATATATTTAGTTCTTCACACAATCACAAGGTCTTGCTTTATGTGGGCCTATGTCTTTCCTATTAGTCTTTGGTGGAACCTTCTCCATATAGAGTGGTCTTGGCCCATCCCTTGTTATCATGTTAGGGATAGTCCTCCAAAGAACTTGGGATAACATTACAAGAACGATAGAAATATCTCAAATAAAAAAAATGTCGACTCGTTGAACATGACTATACCTTTGGCATTGACATTTTATGATTATTGTAAGAAATTATATTAGATATAGTCAAGTATCTAAACAATCGTGAATGAAAAAGTTATCCAACATAAATTTTTTTATCTCATCGAGATTTATATAATTTTGGTATAAAATTTGGTGAATGAAATTTTAACCGTAATTTTGGGTCATGAAAACAGGTAGTAAAAATGGTTGTCACTATCCACTCAAGGTTTGTTTGGCATGGCTTCTCTGTGGCTATGACTCTGGTTTCTACGAAGGAGCCTTGCCAACCGTTTTCTTGGAGAAGTCGTTTTTTTAGTAAAAAGCAGAGGAGCCAGATCCATTTTGTCGGATACCGGGAAATAGGGTACCCTAAAACCGCACTTCGCAACAACAAAATCATCCCCAAGGGCTCTCCGCCTCGCCCGAGCCAAGGTGACGCCGTTACCCTCGGGGGCTCTTCCGCCTCGTCCGAGCCAGGGTGACGTCATCCGCGACGTCGTCCGCTCTCGAGGGACCTTCCGCCTCGTCCGAGCGCGGGTGACGCCATCCGAGGGGCGCTTGCCCTCGGAGGCCACTCCGCCTCGTACGAGCAAGGATGACACCATCCGTGACGCACGAACCCTCGGGGGTTCCTCCGCCTCGTCCGAGCTGGTGTGGCGCTATCCAACAACATCATCTTCTCCCAAGGGCGCCGCCGCCACGGCCGCCCCGTGTTGCCCTGACCTATGGTCAAAAGGTCCACAAAACTGCTTGTCCTTAGGGATGGGGCACCGAGGCATGAACCACCATGCCTGCCCCTATGCATTACTTGCAGTACAAGTCTCTGTGCTGCCTAAACACCGATTGACACACACCATGCTTCCGACGGATGCTTGAACAGGGATTAGGGCGTCCTCATCCCTGTACGACGGAACATGGGGGTGCCTGACCCTGTGCTGCCAACCCCCGCCCGTGCCCTAATCAGGGAATAGCGACGTTCCCGATTACGAGGCGCATGGCTCCAACTTCCTCAAGGACGAACAGGACCCGGACGGTGTACCCACAGGCGCAGTCTTCGCCAGGACGGAATGCGAACAAAAGTCCAAGGCGCCCCCAAGTCAACAGCCCATACCGGGCCCACATTCTCTCTCTCTATTGTACTCCTCCATCCTCTCCCTACGTATAAAGGGGGAGAATGGACCCTCCTCTGAAGGCTCTCGACTCTCTGATTCGCACACCCATACTCGTATTCACGCGAACACTCACCAGAACCAAGAACCTCATACGCACGAGACCTGGGAACCCGCTTCCCTCTCTCACCATTGCTTGTAGCTCCCCTCTACGAGCTCTCCACGCTCGGTAACACAACTCTGCAACAAACTGGACGTAGGGCGTTCATGCCCGAACCAGTATAAACTCTGTATTCTCCGAGCGTAATCATCCGATCTCCGACACGCTTAGAAATTTACTCGTTGGCTGTTTAGACCCCGCCATTTTAGACACCGACACATTTTAGAGACCAAAACATCTCTTACTCTTCTAGTGGAGGCCCTCAAAATGAGCAGTCCCTCAGATTAAAAAAATAGCCCCTCATATCCAAGCCCGTTTGGACCCGTTTGATCCTATACGACACCCACAACCAAGTTTATTGATCCAGAATTGACATCTTATGACACCCTTTACAAAGTTGAAGGACCGCCCATACGTTTTTCTCTATCTATAATAATAATGTGATGTACACCGTACCGCTCCCTTCATAGCTATACATATACATCGGTCGGTTCTTTATATATATATATATATATATATATATATATATATATATATATACACACACACTACACGATCTCGAATGCCCGTGCAGATTGCTCCTGTATAAAAAATAAACACATAAACCAACCAATATGGGTTCCGAGATTCAAGTGGTAGAATCGTGTTTTGTAGCGCCGAGCATGGAGACGACACCGAGGAAGAGCCTGTGGGTCTCTTCACTGGACCTCGAGCGTGCAAACAGAGGCCACACGCCGGTGGTATATTTCTACCCTCGCAGCTCCATCGACGGCGGCGCCGACAACTTTTTTGATCCGAGCAGGCTCAAGGAGTCTCTGGCTAAGGCTTTGGTGGTTTTCTACCCCCTCGCTGGCCGCGTCGGCGCCGGCGGCGATGGCCGGATAGAGATCGACTGCAACTGCAACGGCGAGGGTGGCCTCTTTGTGGTCGCTCGCTCTCAACTTACGCTTGATGATTTGGACGACTTGAAACCGTCGCCGGAGCTGCGGAGGCTGTTTGTTCCTCGCATTGAGCCTTCGTCCACCATATTAGCCGTACAGGTAAGTAATTATTAGCTTCACATTTAAGGGCATATCATGTATTTCGTTCCATCTTCCCGGTGATTACAACTTGGTCATGTATAATTTTGGTACTCCTTCCGTTCCAAATTATAAAATTTTCCAAGAATCTTGGACAGTCAAAACATCTCAAGTTTGACTAATAATTATATAGAAAACTATCAAGATTTATGATATCAAATAGACATACTATAAAAATATAATTGATAACGAATCTAACCAAACTTAGCTGACATCATAAATGTTATTATATTTTTATATAAGAGTTTGACTCTTCAAGATTCTTGGGATGTCTTATAATTTGGAAGGGAGGGAGTATCCACCAATTCAATTCAATTTCATATATATATATATATATATATATTGTCGCTGCGTCCAGGTGACTTTTATGAAGTGTGGAGGGGTAGTTTTAGGGACTGCCCTCCACCACGTGGCCGTCGATGGCATAGCCGCTTCCCATTTCATGCAAACGTGGTCGGCCTTCTCCAGGGACGGCAACGGCGCCGCCGTGGAGCTCCCCTGCCACCAGCGCACACTCCTCCGCGTGAGGTCCCCACCTGTCGTCCATCCTGATGCATTATCAGTACTCTACCGCCCTAAGATGACAAGCAGCAGCAGCGGCAGCAGTTCGGAGCCGGAGCCAGCGACCACCGCCGGTGTGTTCGTCATCTCCAACGACCAGCTCGCCTCGCTCAAGCGCATTTGCGGTGGCACAAGCACATTCTGCGCCGTTGGTGCTCTCGTGTGGCAGTGCGCCTGTGCCGCGCGGCGTCTGCCGCCAGACGCCGAGACACGCATCTCCTTCTCGGCAGACCTCCGCCGCCGCGGTGCCATGAGGCCTCCCCTTCCGGACCGCTACTTCGGCAACGGCATCATTACGGTCTGCGCCTCTGGCGTGGCTCGTGATATTTGCTCGGAGCCACTGGAACATGTGGCGGGCTGCATCCAGACTGCGAGGGACCGGGTGGACGACGAGCTGGTGCGGTCCGCGATCGACTACTACCACGAGCTGTTGCAGAGTGGCTACCGGCTGCAGGGGGACACCATGGCGGAGACGGAGCTGCGGGTGGTGAGCTGGTTTCGCATGCCGCTCTATGACGTAGATTTCGGGTGGGGCAAGCCACTGTGGGTCTCTCGTGCAGGATCAGCCCGCGCTGGGTATGTGCACCTCACCAGGAGTGCGCCGGAG
Organism: Microstegium vimineum; assembly: GCA_022036555.1. Taxonomy (NCBI): domain Eukaryota; kingdom Viridiplantae; phylum Streptophyta; class Magnoliopsida; order Poales; family Poaceae; genus Microstegium; species Microstegium vimineum. Next base: position 4,251,225 of record CM039124.1, on the reverse strand, counting down.
GCAGATAGCAACGGCATCCGTGTTCTCGTATGCTTGGAGGCTGCAAACATGAACGAATTCCAGCGATTGTTTAGTGCAGAGCTAAGCAAGCTCTAGGGCTCTGCCTTCTGGCCTGCTGTGTGCCCTGTAAAAGCTACCAGATTCCGCAAAGGTGATTTTCTTCTTTGTAGATTGTAGATGATGAAAGAACTTGTTATCAGCTTGTTCTTCATCTACATAGTATACATGTCGTATCGTATAGCTCCAGAGCTCAAATCCCAAACCTGCCTGCATGATGATTCATATGAATAAAGCAAATACCACTAGTACAAAAGACTACTGACTACTATACATGCGCTTCATAATTCATTTCTACGGGCGGTTCGTAAGTTATTTCTACAGGCGTTTTTCAGTTTTTATATTTTTTATATTTATATATTATATTATTTAATATATATATATACATATATATGTATTGTTATTGAAACTACTAAACCCTATTCACTACTACAGAAATCATTTTTGTTGGCACGTTGTTTTTTTTTCACAGGCGGTTCACAATTTCATGACACCAGTACAAAAAATAGGGTGGGCCCAGCAAGAGAACCGCCTGTGTAAAACCATTTACACAGGCGGCTGACATTATAAACCGAATGTCAGCCGCCTGTGTAAATACCTGTACAGTTAATTTTTTTGATTTTTGTAAACGACCTTTGATGGAAAAACTTTCTACATGAAAGTTGTAGATATCGAAAAGTTATGAAACTTTGTAGTTCACAACTTTTTCATTTGAAATCATCTTGTCATCGAAAAATATGTTTGAATGTGTAAAATTTGAAATTCAAATTTTTATAAACGACCTCGGATGAAAAAACTTGCTACATGAAAGTTGTAGGTGTCGAAAAGTTATGAAAGTTTGTAGTTCACAACTTTTTCATTTGAATTCGTTTAGTGGCTCAAACAATCATTTTACACTCGGTTTAGTATAGAATATGAAGAAGTACTAATGAATTAAGACACAAGTGAGTCATGGGTAGAGTGGTAGAGGAGGTATAGCGCGAGGGTGAGGTCTCAGGTTTGAATCCCCGGCGGAGCGCGTTCGTGAATTTTATGCGAAAAAAACTTGCGACTTTCATACTGGGCTTGTCCCAGAATTTAATTCTTTTTTTCGATTTTAAAAATGGGTTTTCACAGGCGGCTGACAACCCGCCGCCTGTACTGTGGGCCGATTAGTACTGACCCCTAGTACAGGCGGTGGACTTGGCCGCCTGTATAAATGCCTCTACCACCGACTGTGAAAACGTTTTCTGTACCAGTGATTGGATGGTGTTCAAATTTAAATATTTTATACATACATTTATTATTTCAAAGTTTCATGTTCGCCATAAAGTTACAAGTGTATCACACATTATATATATCAAAAGTTTGCACATGTCCTCTAAAAACCGCCCTGAGTAAGATTTAGGCTATAAACCTCTGTTAGCGCTCGGTACTCTGGCTTGGCTAATTCACTTTCATGATCATGATATTTCCATTCACTTGAGATGACATGTTTTATGAGAAAAAGGCACACGTCCTCAACTATGTTGTACAATGTCTTTTCGTAGATGGTCGTCGCCTTGGCTTGCTTGGAAGGTTTCTTCATGTATTGTGTGATGTTTCCTCTCATGTGCTCTCACACATAGTATCCACATAGGACAGATCATGGTGGTTACTTGTGACACTATTTATAAATGCTCGCACATGTAGTATATCCACAAAGTACCTGTATGATTTGTATTCATAAGAGTAAGTTTTTATACTTACCGGCCAGTCATATATAACTTGCAATGGTTGCCCTTCTATTATCTTGGAATCACACTTTCTCCCGTTGATTTTATAAAACTTATATGCCCTATGAACTCAATACAATCACCATATTATTCTCAAAATCTCATAATGCAAAAGTATACATACATATCTCGGCTTACAGCTCTAACAACTCAATGAAATGTGCATAGCTTGATGGCGGGTAATTTGCGGAGTCTAGTTCCACCACCCTTCCTTGTCTAGGATAAATGACGACACAGATTCAGTGGTCCCTACATGAATCAAATTCATGATACATTTGTGCAATGAAATTATATAGTTTGACCACCCAAAGTTGTATGGTGCCACTACCGATAACCTCTGTCGGGTGTTTTTTTACACTTGGCAAAAAAGCTTCTTTACCAAATGTTTTTTTATACTAGGCAAAGTGCTCTTTGTCGAGTGTTTTTTTTACACTCAGCAAAAAAAAGCTTCTTTTCCGAGTGTTTTTTTTTTCATTAGGCAAAGTGTTTCTTTGCCGAGTGTTTTTTACACTAGGCAATGAAAAAGTTCAAAACACACTGTTTAACTCATCAAGATGTACAATAATTGTTTTGGTCATTTCTTTATACGATAAAATGAAAGTAAATTTGTTCACAAATCGTACATATTTCTCTCGTAGTTTACGAAACTATAAGAGAGATATGCAAGATTTGTGAATAATGTTAGAATGACCATGTCGGGTGAACAGATGACCAAACAACACAAATAAATTTTGTAGATCTTGAAAAGTTATGAAACATTGTAGTTAACAACTTTTATATTTGAAATCATCTTGTCATGCAAAAGTACGTTTAAATTTCAAAAATTTAAAAATAAATTTTTCAAACTACATCGGATGGAATTTTGTAGATCTCAAAAAAGTTATGAATCAATAGTTGACAACTTTTTTTATTTGAAATCACCTTGTCATGCAAAACTGTGTTGGAATTTCAAAAAATTCAAATTCAAATTTTTAAAACTATCTTGGGTGGAAAAACAACCAAAATAAACATTTTAGATCTTGAAAAGTTATAAAACATTGTAGTTGAAAATTTTTTAATTTGAAATCATTTTGTCATACAAAACTGTGTTTAAATTTCAAAATTTTGAAATTCAAATTTTGTAAACGACCTCGTATGAAAAAACTTTTTAAACGGAAAATATAGATCTCGAAAAGTTATAAAACTTTATAGTTAACAACCTTTTGATTTAAATTCGTTTAGAGCCTCAAACAAGTAATTTACACTAGGTTAGTACAATATGTGAAAAATTAAAACGATATATATAGACACAAGTGATAGTATAATACAGTGGTTAGAGGAAAGGATGCCGGAGGGAGAGGGCATGTGATTGAATCTAACTGGCCACGAAGCCATGGATTCATGGCAAAAAAAAATGCCATGACTTGCCAGTGGAGGCCTCCCTTGATTAAAAAAGTCTATTATTTTTTATGTGCTTTTTTTTTTAACTTTAGCTTTGCCGATCGCCCAACAAAAAACACTCGGTAAAGACAATTTTGCTGACTTGTTATTTGTCAGAGTGTTATACTCAGCAAAGCGTTTGCCGGGTGTAAACGGGGCTTTGCCAAGTGTCCATGCACTCGGCAAAGCGCCAGATTCACACTCATAACGCAGAGCGTTGCTTCGTTGTCGCTGACGCGCTTGAGGAAGGACTCAAGCTGGTCATTAGAGATGACGAAGATGTTGGCAGCGATGGCTGCTCTGGATGGCTCCGAGGTGCTTTTGTCATCTTACACTAGTTTCTTTCAACCTCTATGTTATTCATCTCTTGATTCAACCAGTGGCGGATTTACCAACGTAGCGAGCTCTGGCTGCCGCCAGACCTGCCCGACGGCACCACGCCAGACGTCACCACTGCTGATGCTGTCGGCTGGCTGAATGGCTGCTGCTATCAAGTAGCTTTTGTTCTTGAGTTCAATTGATTGATCCACGAAAGATTCAGCAGGAACGCAGAGGGGAAAAAGAAGAAAAGGTAAGTTAAATTGATTCCATCTGCTGTGAATTTGATTGATATATAGTGGATCAAATTTAGTTACTGAATGTTTAATTGATAGTGGTAGGTTTAAAGAGATACTTTAGCACTGTTTCTGGTGACAAAGTTTTGTTTTAACAAAACCTATTTTTAATATAAAGAATCAGAAAATTAGAGCTAATTGTCCCGTTTCCAAAACTTTTTAGTTCATTTACCATCACAAAATCTGAGTATTTTGCAAAAACTATATCTTAGGCCAGCCCCAACGCTAATGGCTTCGTTAGTGCAACATGTCAGCGTGTGCAAAGTTGAATGAGGAGAGGTGATCGTTCACAAGAGAGAATGAGCAAAAAGTGATGTCAGCTTTTACAAACTATGGTAGAGTTGAATCATATGCTTATAGTAGAAAAAACATTAGTCTAAGGTAACATGTGCTCGTATAGAGCAGAATAATTTTTTGAAGCCTATACTCTTATTAGCTTGTGTTGGTAAAGCCCTTATCAGAAAGTTAGAGCTTCGTTAGAATCATCTTCTCTGAGGCAGAATGGCTGAATTCGGGGAGCTGCCTACGTATAATCTGGGGAGCTCTTAGGTAGCAACCTAAGCCCTAATGCCTGAATTTTTGAACGCCTAGGAGAGCTCCATGTGGCAAACAAAACTAGCTAGGACCAACACCAAAGAGATTTATGTTTTTATCTTTTAGCTATTTCTTGGAAAAAAAATCACATTTGCATCCCCAGCTATATGACTTATTTATATCTTTGAACACTAAGGTCGACACCATACACACACACACACACATATATATATATATATATATATATATATATATAGACCATGCCACGTGGTGCTGAAACGTGTTACCTCAGCAGCGTCATGACTTATGGCCCAAATTTTTACAATTTGACCCTTTTTTTGAATTATTTTCACGTTTAGACCCCTGAAGGAACTATTCCCAGAAATGGACTCTGGGGTCGGCGCCATGCCGCACGGCGCCGAGGTAAGACAGCTCGGCGCCATGTTCCACGGCGCCGAGCTTTGCGACCAGAACCAACGTGGCAGCCGACGTGGCAGGGAGGTCGGCGCCGTGGAGCACGGCGCCGAGCTCAACGCCATATAGCACGGCGCCGAGCTATGAAATACACAAACCCTGATTTATACGTTTTGCTATGTTTTTAAGCAATATTTTTTATAGAATACATTTTGTTTATAATTATGAATTAATTTTAATTATAAGTAAGTATAATAATTTTATATGATGTATTTATTTTATTTAATTATAATTTAAATAAAACATTTCACCAAAGGGTTCAGTGCGTCAGGTTGCTGTTTCTGCATCAAACATTTCACCAAACCAAGATAGCTTAAAAACAACCAAAGGCTCAACACCTCAAGCCTCAACCAACTAAACTACACATGTGTTTGTGTATTTCATAGCTTGGCGCCGTGCTATATGGCGTTGAGCTCGGCGCCGTGCTCCACTCTCGGCGCCGTGGGACATGGCGCCGAGCTGTCTTACCTCGGCGCCGTGGGGCATGGCGCCGACCCCAGGGTCCATTTCTGGGAATAGTTCCTACAGGGGTCCAAACGTGAAAATAATTCAAAAAAAGGGTCAAATCGTAAAAATTTGGGAACTTATGGCGCTGATTTCAGGGTCCATATTCATAGTAGGGTCATCCATGGATATAAACATGCTAAATGAATCAAGAGTCAGGCTTGAACTAGGTCGGTAAAAACTGCTTGACTTAAGTACATAAGTACTCGGCTACACGCTATGATTTTTCTACATGTTACTCTCTCTATCACTGTAAAGCTTTGCACCATATGACAATTCTCTGAAGAAGTTAAATATAATATAGGATATTGAACACACAAGCTCAGGCGCTACAACTTTTTCCCCAAAGTATGAGTACTCTCTAGTCTCTACTAATCATTGTTGAGAGCCATCATAAGGGTCGAGCTCTCTACAACTCGGTAGGCCTAAGGACATCTAGGTATAGAAAACAATAAGGTGGTCTTAAAGAAGTTAAGTTGTCACATAGGACCGACTCTAAAGAGGTCTTAAACATAAGCCTTTTCTATAGCTCTCTATAGCAGCATGAGACCAGATCATATACATAACATAACTCTTAAGGTCAGCCTCAAGAGAGTTAAGATATTAATTTTGCATGTTGTTACAATTCTGGATGGCAGAGTTGTGACTGCGCCTTTCCCTATCGTGGTAGTGACTCCCTCGACAACGTTATGGCTGCACTCACAAGGGGCCATAAGATGTCATTGTGGCACTGTGGTGGTAGTCGATCAAGAGATGCTAGAGAAGGCGAAGGCGGCGGCACCAAGGATGGGCCGGGAGCACGCCTAGGAGGTTGAAGAGTTTTTGCAAGGCTTAAACTCTATCATGCATGTTGACAATATGTTGACAAAAACTATGAATAACAAGTACAAGTCACACCACTTAACGTTAGGGCCATCATCAAATGCCACCCAAACACTCCTCAAGTTGGTTGTGAAAGGCTATAGGGCCATGGCCCAAGGTCCTAGGCACAATGCAAACTACCATAACCTTGGCAAGTCCAAAGCCACGAGCCCATGACCACACCCGAAACGAATGGGTCTCCACAAGGCAAAAAAAAAGGCAAAGTAATAATGGACAACTAATGCATATGCAAGCTACAAACAACATTATGGGCAAGATCGTTAAACGGTATAAGCATCGTCTTCATTGTTTGGAACGATATTTTGCAGCACATAAATGTTGTAATCCAAACTCTAGTGTCTTTGCTACTTATTTGCGAGCTCATTGTTTGCATAATTGCATCATTGAGATAAAATTTTCATTTTCATAAACGCTGTTGTGAATTAAACTTTGTAACTTGGGCATTTGATGGATACTTTAGCTAAGGACTGTTGTAATAAAAACTATAACTTTTAGCGTTCATTTGGTATTTTCCTATTAGCGTTCTCACCCTGAAGTGCATCCTGGGTAGGCCTAATCCTGGGGATTGCACCCAGCTGGCGTTTCCGTGCTTGTTAATTGGGCTTGCAATCTTATTCTTATTCTTATATAAAATATAAATTTATAAGGGGCTTGCATTGGGCATAACAGACCGTTGTAGCAGCCTTCCCGACATGGCCCAGTCCATCTTCAAACACGGAGCGCAGGTTGCAGCAGCATGATAACATCGGGCTGTTTTGGCCCAACCGTATAACAATGAGCTTCATATATATTCCTAAAATATAATCAAGCTGTCGTATCTTCTTAAGGCTTCTTTGGCTTTGGAATGGATTAGGCTGAATATTTGTTAATTTTCATCCTAATAATACGGATTGAGATGAATATGAGTGAAACTAAATAAAATGACAAAAAGGGTAAAATGCCATCCATGGCAGTATAATAGAGCACAATCATCTTTTGAGTTAATCGTGCAATAATTTACTCTGCATTACTTATTAGTAATACAGGTTGTGACAAATCGAAAGGAATAAATTGTTAGCCCCCTTTGAAATCAGGAAGTTATTTTTTCTGAATCATTCCAAAGTGAATTAACTCTTGTGAAACTCTTATATAGTTTCTGTGAAATATCTATGTTCTCAAAAGGCATATAGTGTTATTTATGACGTCTTTGGGAAGCATGTAACGCCATAAAATCTCTTAAGAAAAGACACAACAACAATATTTATTTTTGAATATATCCTGTGATATATTGTATATGCTTTGCATATACCCTCAATCAATACTCAAATATATAGATTTTCAGAGTTTAGCCAAATTTATAGAGAAGCATTTACCATGTCAAACCTCATTTGATATATCATAAATTTCATAATATATCAGTCACGCTCATTTGATATTATAAATATTATGATTGCTCTTTTCTAGAACTTGATCAACTTAATACGGTTAGACTTAGGACAACTGGAAATCTATTATATTTCAGATTATAATAGTAGAAGGCGATATTTAAAAGTTGTGTCGACGAAGACCAATTTTAGTGATGAGATGATTATAATGTTTTTATATATATCATTATGATTGGATGTTAAAAGTCTTGACATGGACAGGGAAGTGCATGAGCTTTTTTGTGGGCTGTGGCCAGTGGTCACACACTCTGTCAGCACAGATACCGAAGTAGTGGTGGAGCTAAATATTTCTCTTTTATTTATTAGTAGATAGATACAAAGACGTGGTGAAACTAAGTATTACTCTGGCATTGGCCACCGTTAATCTCAACTAACCTCTGCCCCAGCACTTTGGTTGTTCCTCGGAAAGAGAAACCAAATGATTAATCCAATAATGAAACTAGAAATACCCTTCAATATCAAGGAGGATATTTCATTTGATAAAAAGATGCAAATAATCTTTTCGATCCATTGGCTCATTTGTATTAATCAAGTCTTTTTCCTGCCTTTTCTCATGGCCTTAATCTTGAAGCAAACACCCAACCTAACAAAAAAGGAACTCAGCCATCATCGGGGTTGTTCTCAGATTCAGCTTTATATAACCATGATATATATATAAAAAAAATCTAAGACAACATGGCCACATGGATGTGGAGCATGTCACCAACCCCCATCCCAGTTTTGCATCATGTGCATGCATGCCACTTTTCACACACACCTGCACTCTGAAACAGAAATAAACTGGCATATGCTTCTCCCTCCATGTTTGCATGCAGATCTCTAATCTCTGCTTCAGCGCAAATTGACTACGGTCCTTGTAGCTAATTAATTGGCTGATCAGGAGATCTGCTAGTCTCATTGGCTTCTTTCATCCTTTGCCACTTCCCAAACTGCCTACACACCTAATGGTAGAAATAAAACCCTGATGAGGAGACTTTTGGCCAACACTAAATAAAATTCAGCATATAACATGTCATGTCTTGTGCCTAACTTTTCATGACCGACATGTAATCAGGCAATCTGCTCTTTTCAGTCTCTATCCTTCTGAAGTACGTCCATCAATCCATGTCTTGAAAGACAAATCGTACATGTGCTAACAAACTGAAAATAGTAGTATTTGGGGGGGAGGATTCAGCTAGCACCTCCAGTTTCGTTCTGCTCTAGCAGAACTTTCAAGATAATTAGGCTGCTTCGGTTTATCAAGGTGGTCCAGCTCTATCCCGTAACGCGCCGATCCGGGTCAGTGGCCACAAGGATGGCCTGGAAAATGCTGCTACACAGAATTAATACCTCGCTTAATAACAGCATCGTTGTCCTGCTTTGAGCTGTGATTGAGAAAGCCTAACGAAAGGTGACTAGCTGAGGAAGACGACCTGATTGGTCCACCACAGGAATCTGATGTAGTAGTATATATATAACTCCATCTGCACGCATTATTGGGCATTTCGATGGGTAGTCAACTCGCTCATTTGTCTGGGCCCTAGACATGTACAGTAGTGTGTAGCGTAGCAGTATCTGTAGTACTATATGCCAAGTGTTCGGTAGGTAGAATCGTGCAAGCAGATCCTAGTCCTACCGACAGATGGTAACAGTTCATATAGCCGTACATGAGAGGTGGCCAGTGTCACCATGGAATATGTATGTATAATATGTATGTCTCTGTAGCCAACATGATGTGAGATTTATTTAGCCACAACTTCTAATATGTCTTGGAATCGAACTTCTTGTGCTATAGCTGGAAGCGCATAAGCGCATATGTTTCTAACTCGTATTCGTATTAGCCCAAGTTGTGAGTAACGAGACAAGGAGGGGAGCGTGAGGATATTGTGTTAAGTAAAAAAAGATGGACCGAAAATCCTTTATGTCTTTAATATACTAATAACAAATATGTTTACACCGGGAGAGGGAAAACGAACACGTTGAATACTACATATCTATTTGTGTTTTCCTCTTTCTATGAAATTTAGGAGCTATAATTTATTTTATGATGAATTTAACATATGATTTAAGCAATATTGGCAATAATATAACCATGTCCTATTAAATATATATCAAATCAATCTAGATACATTTTTTCTCCGATTAAATTACAAAGCATGTCATAAATGTTACTACAAAAGCGATTTGCAGTAACACCTCCATTTTGTGTATGGGCTACAAATGGTTTTCAAATGAGCCGTCCCTACAAATTCATTTGTAGAGGTTGATGGTGTTAGGGCCTCCCCTGCAAATGGCCCTATTTGTAGGGTGGCTTAATATCCAGAATTTTGAATTTTTCAAATGATGTCGGATGGAAAAATAACCAAAATAAAAGTTATAGATCTTAAAACGTTATAGAACTTTGTTGTTTATAACCTTTTTAATTTGAATTGATTTGTTGCTTTAAAATTTTGTTTAAAATTTAATTTTAAAATTATTGAAGAACTCTAATTTTTTTAGTCTCTAGCTAAACTTGTAACTAGTCTTTCTCCTCTGTACTAACTTTAAATTACATGTTTTTTCTAAATCTTATAAAATCATGCTATATCAATTTATTATGTTCTTATTTTGGTCATCTTTTTCTTGTGAACATTTCAAATTTTAAATTTCAAAAAATAGAAATTTCAAACAACACTTTGAAACATCAAATGATTTTAGCCAAAGAAGTCATCAACAATAAAGGTGTACAACTCATGAAGGTATACAACTTTTATTTTGATCATTTCTATATCTATCAAAGCGGTAATAAATATTGTTCACAAACGATATTTTTGTCATATATAGTTTCATAAACAATTTGAGAGATTTATGAATTTATGAATAATGTATACTACCACTTTGTCGGATAGATAAATAAACAAAATAAAAGTTGTAAACCTTTATGAGTGCTACAAGATTGTTATTGATGACTTGTTCGGTTGAACTCATTTGCTATTTCAAAATCTTATTTAAAGTTTTTGTTTTTTAAAATTCAAAATTTGAATTGATCAAACCAAGTCACATGAAAAGATGACCTAAACAAAATTTGTAGATCTTGATGAGTTATAGAACTTTGTAGTTGACAACATTTTCAATTGAAAATATTTTGTCATAGAAAACTACGTTTGAATTTCTTAAATTTGAAATTTGAATCTTTTTAAACAATCAAGGATGAAGAAACAATCAAAACAAAAGTTGTAGATACCAAAAATTTATATAATTTTATAGTTGACAATATTTTTAGTTAAAAACATTTTGTTATGGAAAACTATGTTTTAATTTCTCAAATTTAAAATTTAAAAATTTCAAACGACCTCGGATGGAGAAACAACCCAAATGGAAGTTGTAGATCTCGAAAAGTTATACAACTTTGTAGATTACAATTTTTTGATTGGAAATCATGTTGTAAAAAAAACTATGCTTGAATTTCAATTTTTGTAAAAGATCTTTGCTGGAGACTCCAAAAATGAAAGTTGTAAATTTTGAAAAGTTATATATATTTATAGTTGACAACTTTTTGAATTTAATTCATTTAGGGTCTCAAATGCTCAATTTAAATATGGTTTAAGATAATATGAGAAGACCCAAAATCCACTATGAGCACAAGTGAGTGAGGTACAATGGTAAAGGAGGGTACACACGAGGAGGAGTTCTCATATTTGAATCCTGACTGACATGGAGTGCATGCAATTTTACGTGAAAAATGATGCGATTTGCTTTGACAGTGGGGGGGGGGGTCTGATCGGTGGGCCAACTGTCCGACTATAAGCAATAAACTTTTAAAGATATCAATCCACAGTTTGATTAGTTGAAATCATTGTTAAATGAGATTCTATTATAATAAATTTTATTCCTAATTAAAAATATGCCAATTAACATGAAGCTAGCCGGTGGGCCAATCGCCCCAATTGAAAATAAACTTTTTAAGATATGATATGAGTCCACAGCTTGATTAATCATTGTTTTGCGAGATTCTATTATAATAAATTTTATTCCTAATTACACCTATGCAACTTGGTAGTGGCAACGTTGGTTCCTTAGATTTAGAATTATGGAAAGGGTTAAGTGTTCAAATGCTCGTAATGTTGCTTTCACAACAATATGGAAGAAAAAACACGTAGACCGTACCATATATAACCGTGAAAATCCAAAAAAGATAAAAAGATCAGAATGGGGGCAACAAAACTTCATGGCTGCTTCAGAAGTGTCACACAACTAAGGCTGGCTCGGCTCGTTATCCTAACGAGCTAGAAAGCCAGCTCGGATCGGCTCGTTAAAAGCTTGAGCTGACTTGTTAAGCTCGCGAGCCAGGTACAAAAATAAAATAAAATGTAATATTTGCATTTATCTAAAGCTTGATAATAATAATAATACAAAAGTAAAATATCCAAGCATCTTAAATTGTAAAAAAAATAATATTGACTAACATATGTACTATATAGTATATTAATATACAAAAATTAATACAAGTTCTACTATTTTTTTCTTAAAAGTGTGGCTTGTTTGGCTCGCGAGCTGGTTCGAGTTGGCTCGTTATAGGTAACGAGCTAAAATCTTAGCTCGGCTCGACTCGTTATCTTAACGAGCCGAGTCGAACCGAGCCAGCCACGAGCCGAGCGAGCTAACCAGCTTCGAGTTTTTCGTCCAGCCTTACACACAACCGGGATGAGTAGAGAACCCTCGCTGGATTAACAAGCAACTCTAATATGGACTTGTTAGTTGTTACACGCCGATGGAGCATGCATGTGATTGTTCCTTGGTTAAGACTCAAAACGCGACAGGAAGCAATAGGACAAGGAACAACAAACAAAAGTATATTACAGTATACTCCCTTTGTTCCTTAATGTCTTGTCTCTAGAAAACCGTAGTTCCTTAATGTCTGTCTCTAGAAAACCATATTTCCCTCACAAACACGTTTTCCAGACGACATATATAAAGGATCACAAACACGCTTCCCGGACGATACATGAGTGAGTATGCATATATTTGTGTTCTGCTCAGCGACAACCGTTGAAAACTGATCACATGTACGTGTTTTGCACCCGCGCCAACGGAATCTGCACTACTACACTTAACACTTACATCAACAGTCTTGATGAGAGTTTTATGTCTTACTAGTATATTGCCCGTACTAACGTTACGGTGACATTTTGGATAATACAAATTAAACAACCAAATTTGTGTAAATGCTTTGGTGATTTTGAAAAAATCATTGATCAAATACCCTGGACTATTTAAAAGTATATTGCCCGTGCTAGCGCTACTGTGACATTTAGAAAAATAAATTACAAAACTAAAATAAATAGTATGTTCTGGTTTCCTACGACTTGTAAACCATGTCTATCCTTTCAATTTCAGGACTAATTATTAATCCCTCAATGCTTAATCTTCTAGTAAAATCATAAAGCTTGACACCAATTGGCACATATAAGATGGAAATATCTTACAACATTAATCTCCAATAAAAACATTGATAATAGCATATATTTATGAAAACGAAAGAATACAATATATATTAGAAAATATTTTATACAAAAGGCACACCTAGTTCTCATAGGACAATTGTGCCCTTGTGTCAGGGTGAGGTAGGAGTTCGGTGGTTTTTTCGGCCTGTGTGTTAATGTATTCTCTATTACAATGAGTATGGAATGGCTTTACCCCGGCAGGCTAAGTATTTTTTAAGTATATAAAGACCAAAATAATATAAAAGGAAATATTAGGAAAGAAATAAAGTACAACATATATTTATACCCAAAAGAATAGCATATATAAATAAGAAAATTGCAGCTCTCATCAAAGACAACATTAGGTTGTGGAATATTTTCTATTCTATCTTTTCTCTTCTCCACGGCCATTCGTCGCCCAAAATCAATAGCCTCAAGGTGATACAATGGAACATCACTTCCTTGGAGATTTTGGGCCACCTAGAAATGACAATATTCATCAATTAAAAATAAGAATGCAATATGATAACCAGCTGCGCTCTCCAAATATTTGCCAAGGGGGTTTTCTTACATGTCCAAATATTCCAGGTGGCGCAGGCGGGCCACTCGTGGCAGCACCCTTTAGCTATTACCAACCGGGGCTAAAGACCCTTTTTTTTATTTTGGTATTTCTTATTTTGGTTTTCCAATTAGATTAGGTATTCAAATGTGTGTATTCTATGCTTCTAATACATGTATTCGCTGCTAATACATGTATTCACGCACTTATAAGTTAGTTTCAAGCATTAAACACAAATAAACTATGAAACTCTATAAGGATAATATATATATACACATAAAATTTACATCATTATCCATTGTTACTTGACTTAAGACACAAACGCTCTCGCCACTTAAATATCATACAAATATTCGTCTTGATTTGGCTTGAGTGGGACGGCCGGGTCGTAATAGAAGTCGCCTCCAGGTTTGACCACTTTTTCAAGAAAAAATTCAGCAAATGTCTCTTTAATTCCTTTGAGGCGGTCTTCTTGCATCACTTGTTGCTCCAACCATAGTGTCTTCAATTTGCATTATAAAGAAACAAGTGTTAATATATTGCGAACACATGGTGGATAAGTACCCATGTAGTTCAGCTTTGATAATGAGTGATTGACCAACACTTGAGTGTTTCAGTTTGAGTGGCTTATCCTAACCTCTGCGAAAGCAGAAAACATGTGTTTGTCTATCAGCTTGTGGTGTGCAGGTGCTATGCCTAGTGACAGTGGTCAATGGCGTGGAGAAGGTCGAGTAGAGGCTTGTCGTGCCGATGGACTGAGAGCGGTGAAGGGCGGAAGCGGAGCTCGGACTGAGGGACCATGGGCGCCGACGGACTAGCTGTGGTGGCTACTACTTGGCACCGGCGAGTGCGAGAAGACATGGAGGTAGACCGAGTCGACCGAGTCAATATGGTGGACGTGCGAGTCGAGCGGAGGCTCAGGGGACTCGGAGTCCGACCAGGCGAAGACAAGGTGGCTCGCATCGAGTGGTTTGGTGGTTTGGGCCTCAAAACCATCCGCATCGGTTTCTGAGTTTGGGCCGCAAAACTCGGGGTTCGGTAGTTGAGCCCAAAGCTACCGGTGGCGGGTTTCCTGGGTTTGGGCCTCAAAACCTAGGCGGAGCTTCCGAGGAAGCGGGGATGGCACGTGGCGGAATCCTGGAGGTTGCGTCGAGGCGACGGCAACTCCCGGCAGGAAGCGGGGTCATCCATTCAAATGAGTGGCTGGGAGTTACCGACTTGGATTACAATGTCTTAGGGCTAGGTAATTCGGTCTTGTATCTAGGGGGGTCTTTGGGAAATAGCCAAAGCCCCGTTAAATAGAGGATGAAGGGGTATCCTCATTCTTATCTCTTGCATTACTCTCTCTCCCACCTATTCCTAGGTTTTCCCTTCCCTAGCTTCTTCTTGCTTGAGATCCACCGTGTCACCGTGTAAGAACTTGTGATTATTGCGAGGAATCGGAGGCTGTAACCTCCGTAAGCCATGGTGGCTTCGATTTCGTGATTGTGTCCCCGGTTTGCTTGTGTTCTTCCCGTTTTGCTTTTGCTCTCTCTTTTTCCTGAGATGATTTCTCTTTGTTGAGAGTAGCTTTGCAAAATCGACTTGAACCAAGTTGTTGACAATCGTGAGGAGTTTTTTTGCACCGAAGGAATTCCCCTCAAACCTCATGAGTGCATAGATCGGGTGATTTCTTTGTGGCGTTCTTTGTTTTGCTCTCTTCTCCCCCAAATCCGAGTGTTCCCGTTTATCCTCTCCAAATTGAGCGATGATTTCTTCAGGATAGCTCCCTAACTGCACTAGGATCATGCCTACAAAGTTTGGTTGCAGTTGGTGATCATTTGGTTGAGTTTTGGGAAGATTTGGCGGAGAGAAGTTCGTTTTCGCGGGGAACAATTTTCTGTCTGTGGGCGTCGGACCACCCGGCCTGTGAGCACCGGACCATTGCAAGTAGTCCGGTGGCTCTGCTGAGGGTTTCACTCACACGTCGGACCAGGCCCGTTAGTCCGACGGTGAGCGTCGGACGAGGTGTCCGGAGGTAGGGTGCTTGCTGTGGTTTTTGCTCTGTGGCGAGTGTGTGCACCGGACCACTTCCTATAGTCCGACGGTGTGCGTCGGACTTGGTGTCCGGAGCCTAGGCACTTACTGCATGTTTTTGGGGTGAGCTCCGGACTTTCCAAAGTGGGCGTCGGACTTGTCCGGTGGTGCTTCGCTGTGCACCGGACCAAAGGCACCGGACCACTTCCATTGGTCCGGTGGTTTTGACAGAGTAGTCCGACGGTTGCTGTTTTCGCCCGTTTTGCCTAGGTTCTTGCCTCTTTCACTTAGGGGTTGAGAACCTATATTTTGGGGTTTCCGTTGAGTTTTTCTCCACTGCCGGTGAGCTCTATTTTCTCTATTTTCGTCTGAATCCCCGCTCGCGTTGCTCGGGGGAGGTTGAGCACCCGTCAACTGGGTTTAGCTTTTGGGAAGAGTGGCCCGAATATTTCGAGAGAAATTTGAGGCTCCCATTCACCCCCCCCCTCTGGTCGCCATTCTCGGTCCTTCATATACATAAGATTTAGTTAATACCAACAAATAAATAAAATGGATGTATTATATATACATATTACGTACTTTTAGTTTCTCTGTAAGAGTTCTTCTTGCATACACCGTGAGGTACTCGCAAACGTAGTATCCACACAAATTGTTGCCTTGTGGCTGCCTTTGAATCCACTGTAAGATATGAAAATATTACCATCGTCATCATACGCATATGTTAAAGCATGATAAGGTAACATATTACGAGAGCTAGTAGAACTTACAGGTAACATACGAGGACCCTGTAGTGTCTCTTCTAGTTCCGAATGGTGTTTCGGGACGAACCAAGCCCAAACCCTGCTCAATAATTGGATCATTAGTTAATTAACTCTTGCAGTGTAGTTAAAGAGCAGTAATCCATATTTAAAGATCAAAGTTACCCCTTGATAATGTCTATCATATCTTGGTAATCTCCCGGTGGTTTTCTCAATGAGTCAAAGATTACATATGCACTTCTTCTCATATCGATGACTGAGTATCCAGTGAAAACTGCATTTGTTTATAGAGTCAACATATATATCTTTATGCTGAATTGAGTAATAAGTAAGACAAATTGTGCAAACGATAACAACACTCACCCAAAGTTGTATGGGAAGAGTATATATTCTCTGGTTTTTTGGTTGACCAAGAACCTCCGAAGATTCCTCTCCGTTTGAGGTATCCATTGTTCGCGAGGAGTGTTTGGATCCGAGAATATGATTGATGAATCAATGAAACCAATTTCTGTGTCTCCCTTACGTTTGAACATTAACATCAAGAATCTGCATATATATGTTTGAGGATAGTTAGTTACTATACATATACATATGTGCTATAGTTAGATTACTAAAAGAAATGATAATCACTTACAGACAGTAGCAGCTCATCAGAGATTTGTCTAGAGCGTCCATGTGGCATAGTTGGTGGAGCTCACTATACGGAACAAATATAAGGTCATCGCTTCGGAAGTAATGTTATTGTCTAATTCTGACGCAAATGCAGTCGTCATCTGGGTTTTTGGTACATGCCTCCATGTACCACGAGTTTAACTTGCGCATTTGCGTACCAAGATCCCTGAAGGCTGATCAGTTGTATAGACTTCTGCCACGTAAATAACTTCTCTTGAGCTCGTCGACTACAGTGGCATTTGCGATGAGTGCATTTCCGTAAAATTGATTCGCGGTTAGACCAACTCCTTTCAAGAAATTTTCCATACCATCATAATTGAACTTGGGGCCACTGTAGTCTTCTAGCACGCTCATGTTTGAACCATATTCATTCCCAACAACTAGCGGGGGCACTGATTGCTTCGATTGTTCCCCGAGCTGTGGGACACTCTTCCCTGCTCTTTTCTTCTCGATAATTATCTTTTCAAGAGTGCGGTCATAGTCCGATATTGGAGATTTCTTCTGAGCATCACGTAGCTTTCTCTTCTTTTCTTCCAACTTCTGCCTTAGAAGTGATTGAGGTACGAAGAACGGCTGTACAACTTCTTTCTTTGCTTTACGGGCGTCTTCCATTTTCTGGAAATGTGCTTGCACGTCGGACTTTATTGAAGCCGATATTTCTTATTCATTCATCTCAGACGGAAGTTTCTGAGGAATCTTAACAATAACTTTCCTTGTATCTTGCTGAAAGATCTCTAGTGTTTTGGGTAATTGATGAAACCTAAGTACTAACCTAGCTCTAAGTGTGAGTAGGCTTAGTACACAAGGTGAAGAGAAAAGGTGACAAGTGATGGAGCAAAGGTGGCTAAGGAGAAAGCTAGCAAAGGTTCCACACTTGGAGAAGAAGAGAAGAGGAGGAGTCCCTAAAGCTTTTCAAGGCAAAGGTATAATAGGGCTTTTCTATTTTGGTGATCAAGACACCTAGTGGGAGTGATCACATTTAGGATAGGTAACCGTACTATGAAGAGGGGAAAACAGTTAGTGGTTACACCTATCAAGTGCCATTAGGTGATCATCCATTGCATTGCATATAAAACCTAATGAGCAACCCTTGTAAAACTTATTAAAATATGCCACACCCATGCACAAGTCAGTGAAACACTTGGTGTTGGCACATGGGATCAAGGCAAGCAAAGAGAAGGAAATTCAGAGCAAGATAGAAGCTTCGGACCAGTTTGCATGGAACCACCGGACCAAGGCAAGTGGTCCGGTGGCTGCTCCTAGCACTGGTCGGCAACTGAGAAAGCGTCAGACCAGAGCTCAAGTGGAGCACCGAACCATAGACGAGTGGTCCAGTGGCTCGATCAAGAATCAGCATAAGGCTAAGACAGGCGTCAGACCAGTCTGCATGGTCCGACGGCCTAGTCCGACGGTCTAGTCCGGAGCTCAGGTGCTTACTGGAGGTTTTGTCCAAGATTCGGTGGAGGCTCCGGACCACCCTGCATGGTCCGGTGGACTAGTCCGAAGCTGTGGTCCGGTGGTCGGGTGCGTACTGGACTCTGACTTTGGGTGAGGCCAAAGCGTCGGACCAGGTGTCGGATCATGGTCCGTACCATGGCGAATGGTCCGACGGTGACCTTCAGCGCGCCAACGGTCGGTTTTTCGAAAGCACCGGAGCACCTGTTATAGTCCGGTGGTGGTGACCAAAAGTAGTCCGGTGGCTACGTTTCAGCTGCTCCAAAAAGGGAAAATGGCTAGTTTCTTTGTTGAGGCTATATAAGGTTGTGTGGCTGGTTCAAGGAGAGACTCTTGCACATTTGACTGATTGCATACTCTTGTGAGCAAACCACACACACTCCCACTCATCTCATTGTTGATTGTTCATCCATTTGAGTGAGATTTGACTGTTCAAGTGCATTGCATGAGTGATTCATCTTAGTGGTACTTGGGAGTTGATACCGCTGCTAGTTTCTTCTTACTCTTGGTGATTGCCTTCACCTAGATGGTTTGGAGCAAGCGGTGTGGATTCGAGAAGCTTGGTGATTGTGCTTCGTCGACCACAAGTGGTGATTGTGAAGGGGTTCTTGTGCCTTCCCCGTGGGAGATCGCAAAGGTAACTCTAGTGGATTGCGCGTGTCGTTGAGTGCCCTTATCTTGTGTTGGTTGTGAGGCACCCGGTGACGGGTTTGGCGTGTGATGCCAATTAGCTCTTGAACTTCCAAGTAAGTGAGCCGACACAACAAGGACGTAGCTAGTGGGAAAACTAGTGAACCTTGGTGAAAAATCAAGTGTCATCCTTGTGTGATTGATTGGATTGCTTGGATTTCTTGTGATTGGCTCATTACCTTGACACAGTGGTATAATCACTCTTCCCATCTTCGCATTTACCTTTTCATACTTGTCTTAGTGTATTAGGTTGTGCCTAGAGGGCAACTAGAATTGTGTAGGATTTGAGTGATCCTAGAACTATTAGAGTAGCAATCGTGATAGGAGGCTTCGCATCTCTTAGTTAGCTATTGCTAGTTAAGCTTCGCCATCTTTTGTCTAACTTGTTGTTGAGTTTTGTTTTAGATTTCAGATTAGGCTATTCACCCCCCCCCCCTCTAGCCTTGGATTAGGACCTTACACGTGGTATCAGAGCTAGTATACCGGTGATTTGAGGCTTAACAACCTACGGTGTGATCATGGCTCATATCAACAACATGAAGAAACCACCAAGATTTGATGGTTCCAACTATGGCTATTGGAAGGTCAAGATGACCGCACACATCAAGTCAATTAGCCGGAAGGTGTGGCTTGTGGTGGACAAGAAGTTTTAGGTTGCCAATGTGGAGGCTCCAACTCCACAAGAGGAAGAGAAGCTTCAACACAATGACATTGCTCTTAGTGCCATCCATGAGACTCTTGATGAGAAGGTATTTGAGCAAATCAAGAATCTAGAGAGTGCTCATGAGGCTTGGAAGAAGCTTGAGGAATCATTTGAGGGCACACAAGCCGTCAAGGGAGCTAAGGAATACATTCTCAAGGAGAAATTTGCAAGCTTCAAGATGAAGGATGATGAAAATGTGCCGGAAATGTTTCATCGTCTTCAAGTGCTAGTCAATGATCTCACGGTTCTTGGTGAGAAGGTTGAGGACAAGGATTTCTCTCACAAGTTCTTGAGGTGTCTTCCATCCCGGTTTGACACACTTGTGACCTTGATTGTGAGGAGTGGGCTAGACACCATGACTCCAAATCAAGTCTTGGGAGATGTGATGACTCAAGATGCATATCGGGAGAACAAGGAAGAAGATTTCAAGAAGGAAGACAAGAAGGATGAGAAGAAGAAGAGCATAGCCTTCAAGACTACTTCATCACACAAGAGCAAAGGCAAGAGCAAGATTGAAGAATCTAGTGAAAGTGAAGACCAAAGTGCTAGTGATCTTGATGAAGAGGAGATGGCTCTCTTTGTGAGGAAATTTGGAAGATTCATGAAGAAGAAGGGCTATGGTGCAAGAAGGAAGAAGACTTCTTTCAAGAATCATGATGAACCAAGGAAGTTCTTCAAGTGTGGAAGCTTTGATCATCTCATTGCTCATTGTACTTACAATAGTGACAAGGATGATGATGATCACAAGAAAAGAGGCAAGAAAGAGAAGAAGCCCCTATTTGACAACAACAAGAAGAAGAAGGGCTACTCTCATATTGTTACATGGGATAGTGACTCTTCATGTGATGATGATAGTGATCAAGAAAAGAAGACCACTACCAAGAAGAAGGCTTTTGCAAGCATTGCAATGAGGGACAAGATCTCTCTATTTGACACTCCATCATCATGCTTCATGGCTAAGTCCACTAAGGTACTTTCTCATGATGAGAGTGAGAGTGAGAGCGATAGTGATAGTGAGGAGCCCTCAAAGGAGGAACTCATGGACATGCTTGAGCAATCTAAGGATTACATTGACAAGAAGAGAAAGGAGTGCAAGGAATTGCGCAAGGCCAATGTGGCTCTTGAGCAAAACCTTGATGAGGCCGTAGCATCTCATGAGAGGCTAATGGAAGCCCATGAGAAGCTAGTGAAGTCTCACTCTAAGCTTGAAAGAGCTCATTCCTCTCTCCTTGATCAAAGTAAGAAGGAGATTGCTCAAACATGTGACATGAGAGTTACTTGTGATATTCTTAATGAATCTTTCTATACTCCTATCATTGTTGCTCCCACTAACCCCTCTTGTAGCACTACCACTTCTACTTCATCTACTAGTGATGGTGTCACTTGTGATGCTTCACTAAAGGTGGAAAATAAAACCCTCAAGAAGGAGGTTACAAAGCTCAATCACTCCTTAGCTAAGGCTTATGGAGGTGAGGACCACTTGCTTATGTGCTTGGATAGCCAAAGAGCTTCTCTCTACAAAGAGGGATTGGGATATACCCCCAAGAAAGGCAAGGCCGCCTTTGTTTCTCACAAAACTCATTTTGTGAAGAACACCGGTAGCTATTGCAAGAGTTGCAAGCAAGTTGGTCACAATGAGCAAGCATGCAAGAACAAGAAGGCCAAACAAGATGTATCCTCCATGAGAGTTGATTCATTCTATGTACTTTCCAAGGGTACTAATGGTGTTCATGCCAAGTTTGTTGGTGCACCATGGATGGCTTCCAAGAAGTCTATTTGGGTACCAAAATCTTTGGTAACTAACCTTAGAGGACCCAAGCAAGTTTGGGTACCTAAAAAGAATTGATCTCTCTTGTTGGTCAATTACAAAGCCGGAGGGAGGCATTGGGTGCTTGATAGTGGGTGCACTCAACACATGACCGGTGATGGAAGGATGTTCAACTCAATCAACCAAGATAACACTCAAGGATTTGATAGTATCACATTTGGTGACAATGGAAAAGGCAAGGTGAAAGGACTTGGGAAGATTGCTATCTCCAATGATCTAAGCATTAGCAATGTGCTTCTAGTGGAAAGGCTTGAGTTCAATCTATTGTCGGTTGCCCAATTGTGTGATCTCGGTTTCAAGTGCATCTTTGGAGTGGAGGATGTGGAAATCATTAGTGTAGATGGTTCAAACATGATCTTCAAGGGATTTCGGTATGAGAACCTCTACCTAGTGGATTTCAATGCTAGTGAGTCCCAACTCTCTACATGTCTCATCTCAAGGTCTAGCATGGGTTGGTTATGTCATAGAAGGCTTGGACATGTTGGCATGAAGAAATTGAACAAGCTAATCAAGCATGATCTAGTGAAGGGCTTGAAGGATGTCACATTTGAGAAGGACAAGCTATGTAGTGCATGTCAAGCCGGAAAGAAACTTGGCAACACTCATCCATAGAAGAGCATCATGAGTACAAGAAAAGCTTTTGAGTTATTGCACATGGATCTCTTTGGGCCAACAACATACATAAGCATTGGTGGCAATAAGTATGGATTTGTGATAGTGGATGACTTCACAAAATACACATGGGTATTCTTCTTGAGTGACAAGAGTGACACATTTGATATCTTCAAGACTTTTGTCAAGAGGTGCCAAAATGAGTTTGAAACAACTATCAAGAGAGTTAGAAGTGACAATGGGAGTGAGTTCAAGAACACAAGAATTGAAGATCTTTGTGATGACTTTGGGATCAACCATCAATTCTCTCCAAAGTACACTCCACAATCCAATGGGATGGTTGAAATAAAGAATAGAACCTTGATTGACATGATAAGATCAATGTTGATTGAATACAATGTTAGTCATTCCTTTTGGGCCGAAGCTATCAATACGGCTTGCTACTCTAGCAACCATCTCTATTGTCATGGAATGCTTGAGAAGACTCCATATGTGCTATTGAATGGAAGAAAGCCAAATATTGCCTACTTTCGGGTATTTGGGTGCAAATGCTATATATTGAAGAAAGGCATAAGGCTAAGCAAGTTTGAGAAGAAATATGATGAAGGTTTTCTACTGGGTTACTCTACATCTAGCAAGGCTTATAGAGTATGGAACTTGACTAGTGGCATTCTTGAGGAAGTGCATGATGTTGAATTTGATGAAACTCAAGGCTCTCAAGAAGAAGAAGAAAACTTGGATGATGTGAGAGGTGATAAGTTGGTCAATGCTATGAAAGATATGGATATTGGTGACATTAGACCAAGACAAGTCCAAGATGAAGATGAAGATCAAGTAACCATTCCAAGTGATCAAGCTAGTGGCTCTCCAACTCAAGATCAAGAAAATGCAAGTGAAGATCAAGTTCTATTTCATCATCTCAACCAATTGACATCAACATACAAATGCTCCAACCTACCAACATTGTAAGAGATCATCCTTTAGATCAAGTTATTGGAGGCATTCAAAGTGGTGTTCAAACAAGATCAAGATTGGCTTCATTTTGTGAGCATTATTCTTTTGTCTCATCATTTGAGCCAACCAAGATTGATGAAGCTTTGAAGGATGTTGATTGGATCAATGCTATGTATGAAGAGCTCAATAACTTCACAAGAAATCAAGTTTGGGAATTGGTAAAAAGACCAAAGAAGCACAATGTTATTGGAACCAAATGGGTTTTCAAGAACAAGCAAGATCAAGATGGAATAGTGGTGAGGAACAAAGAAAGACTAGTAGCTCAAGGTTACTCTCAAGTTGAAGGTCTTGACTTTGGGGAAACATATGCTCTAGTGGCAAGATTAGAGGCAATAAGGATTCTATTGGCCTATGCTTGTGCACATAACATCAAGCTATACCAAATGGATGTCAAGAATGCATTCCTAAATGGGTATATCAATGAGGAGGTGTATGTTGAGCAACCACCCAGTTTTGAAGATGCTAAGAAGACCGACCATGTATTCAAGCTCAAGAAGGCTCTCTATGGGTTGAAGCAAGCACCTAGAGCATGGTATGAGAGATTGAGAAGCTTTCTCCTCTCTAAAGGGTTCAAGATGGGATTGGTTGACACTACCCAATTCACCAAGAAGATTGGAAATGACTTGTTCATCTTGCAAATCTATGTGGATGGCATTATCTTTGGATCTTCAAACCAAGACTTTTGTGAAGAGTTTGGAGAAATGATGGCTAATGAATTTGAGATGTCAATGATTGGTGAACTTAGTTACTTCCTTGGAATTCAAATCAAACAATTGAAGAATGGTACATTTGTGAGTCAAGGCAAGTACATCAAAGATATGATGAAGAAATTTGGGCTAGAAGAAGCTAAAGGCATTAGTACTCCCATGGGGACTAATGGACATTTGGATAGTGACTCAAGTGGCATGATGGTAGATCAAACACTCTATCGGTCTATGATTGTAAGCTTACTATATGTGACCGCCTCAAGACCGTATGTCATGTTTAGTGTATGCATGTGTGAAAGGTTTCAAGCATCTCCTAGAGAGAGTCATTTGAAAGCCACAAAGAGGATATTGAGATATCTCAAACATACACAAGAGGTTGGACTTTGGTTTCCAAAGGGGTCAAGGTTTGAATTGATTGGATATTCGGACTCCGACTATGCGGGTTGCAAAGTGGATAGAAAGAGCACTAGTGGTACATGTCAAATGTTGGGAAGGTCACTAGTCTCATGGTCATCTAAGAAGCAAAATAGTGTGGCACTCTCTACCGCCGAAGCCGAATACATTAGTGCGGGGATTTGTTGTGCGCAACTATTATGGATGAAAGCCACTTTGGAGGATTATGGAATTCAATTCAAGAAAGTCCCATTGCTTTGTGACAATGAAAGTGCGGTAAAGCTCACCAACAACCTCGTCCAACACTCAAGAACAAAGCACATAGATGTGAAACATCACTTCATAAGAGATCATCAACAAAAGGGTGACATTTTCATTGACAATGTGGGCACCGATGATCAATTAGCCGACATATTCACCAAGCCACTTGATGAGAAGAGGTTCTGCAAGTTGAGGAATGAGTTGAACATCTTGGATTTCTCTAACATGAGTTGATGCACCCCACCTATAACATGCCTCTACTCCAACATAGCAAGGTACAATTGATTGACATATGCATTCATCCTTTGCTAGTCTTGTGTAGAGCATATAGACATCACTCATGATAAGCTCATTCATGAAAATCAAATGTTTTCTATGGACATATGACATCACTGTAGTTTCTATGAGTTGAGTGATCTAGTGATGGCATATGACATGTTGATAAGCTTGCAACCTCACATGTTTAGTCTAGAATGCTTATTCTTGTACTTACCAACATGGTCAAGATAATCATTGCAAGATGTGTGAAGAAGCTTGTCCTTGGTTTAAACCGTGTTAAGTATCTAGGACAAGTAATCTAGGTTGAATATAATTTGATAATTCACCCCACCCTTTTATATATTGACTTGATAAACAAATCTCTCTAAGTATCCTCAAGTGATACATGTTACTACAAGTGGTTTCCTTTGTGGTAATCTGTGACAAAGGGGGAGAAATTGTGTTAAAATGATAGTGAAAGGGGGAGAAAGATTAAAATGAGAAACATGACAAGGAAAGAAACAAGTGGAATCTAGAAATAGGGGGAGAAATAAGATTTTGGAAAAATGAAAAATTAAAATTTGAGCACACAAGTAGGGGAGCAAGCCTATGAACAATTTGTTGCATTTGATTGTGCATTCTCTCATATGCTCGCTTGCATTGAAGCTAATTCTTTTTCAAGTGGTTTCTTGCTTATGTGGTGCATGACTAGTTGTAATTTTGATTGATGATTTGATCTCTAGCATGCATAGGAAGTTAGCTAGATATCCTATCTTGCTTATATTGTGTATTCCTTGTGGTTTCAAGCTAACCATGTTGCTAAGGGTGAAATGATAGGCGCACTTCGATTGGTATCACGCTTCAAAGGTCTATTCTTAAAACCTTAGCATCATGTCATAGTTTGTTAGTTGTTCACCCCTCCAAAATCTATATCTAAGCATGTGTCCAAAGCTTGATTCATATTCATAGAAGTGCACACATGTAGGGGGAGTTAACACTATCAAACAAACATGGAAATGATTGACCACTTTCTTTTAAAATCATATCTTCCAAGTGGTGTCAAGCATTTCAAAGTTGAAAACAAAATCATATTTCATATCATTTTATATGGGTTGTCATCAATTACCAAAAAGGGGAGATTGAAAGATCTCTAGTGTTTTGGGTAATTGATGAAACCTAAGTACTAACCTAGCTCTAAGTGTGAGTAGGCTTAGTACACAAGGTGAAGAGAAAAGGTGACAAGTGATGGAGCAAAGGTGGCTAAGGAGAAAGCTAGCAAAGGTTCCACACTTGGAGAAGAAGAGAAGAGGAGGAGTCCCTAAAGCTTTTCAAGGCAAAGGTATAATAGGGCTTTTCTATTTTGGTGATCAAGACACCTAGTGGGTGTGATCACATTTAGGATAGGTAACCGTACTATGAAGAGGGGAAAACAGTTAGTGGTTACACCTATCAAGTGCCATTAGGTGATCATCCATTGCATTGCATATAAAACCTAATGAGCAACCCTTGTAAAACTTGTTAAAATATGCCACACCCATGCACAAGTCAGTGAAACACTTGGTGTTGGCACATGGAATCAAGGCAAGCAAAGAGAAGGAAATTCAGAGCAAGATAGAAGCTTCGGACCAGTTTGCATGGAACCACCGGACCAAGGCAAGTGGTCCGGTGGCTGCTCCTAGCACTGGTCGGCAACTGAGAAAGCGTCAGACCAGAGCTCAAGTGGAGCACCGAACCATAGACGAGTGGTCCGGTGGCTCGATCAAGAATCAGCATAAGGCTAAGACAGGCGTCAGACCAGTCTGCATGGTCCGACGACCTAGTCCGACGGTCTAGTCCGGAGCTCAGGTGCTTACTGGAGGTTTTGTCCAAGATTCGGTGGAGGCTCCGGACCACCCTGCATGGTCCGGTGGACTAGTCCGAAGCTGTAGTCCGGTGGTCGGGTGCGTACTGGACTCTGACTTTGGGTGAGGCCAAAGCGTCAGACCAGGCGTCGGATCATGGTCCGTACCATGGCGAATGGTCCGACGGTGACCTTCAGCGCGCCAACGGTCGGTTTTTCGAAAGCACCGGAGCACCTGTTATAGTCCGGTGGTGGTGACCAAAAGTAGTCCGGTGGCTACGTTTCAGCTGCTCCAAAAAGGGAAAACAGTTAGTTTCTTTGTTGAGGCTATATAAGGTTGTGTGGCTGGTTCAAGGAGAGACTCTTGCACATTTGACTGATTGCATACTCTTGTGAGCAAACCACACACACTCCCACTCATCTCATTGTTGATTGTTCATCCATTTGAGTGAGATTTGAGTGTTCAAGTGCATTGCATGAGTGATTCATCTTAGTGGTACTTGGGAGTTGATACCGCTGCTAGTTTCTTCTTACTCTTGGTGATTGCCTTCACCTAGACGGTTTGGAGCAAGCGGTGTGGATTCGAGAAGCTTGGTGATTGTGCTTCGTCGACCACAAGTGGTGATTGTGAAGGGGTTCTTGTGCCTTCCCCGCGGGAGATCGCAAAGGTAACTCTAGTGGATTGCGCGTGTCGTTGAGTGCCCTTATATTGTGTTGGTTGTGAGGCACCCGGTGACGGGTTTGGCGTGTGATGCCAATTAGCTCTTGAACCTCCAAGTAAGTGAGCCGACACAACAAGGACGTAGCTAGTGGGCAAACTAGTGAACCTTGGTGAAAAATCAAGTGTCATCCGTGTGTGATTGATTGGATTGCTTGGAGTTCTTGTGATTGGCTCATTACGTCGACGCGGTGGTATAATCACTCTTCCCATCTTCGCATTTACCTTTTCATACTTGTCTTAGTGTATTAGGTTGTGCCTAGAGGGCAACTAGAATTGTGTAGGATTTGAGTGATCCTAGAACTATTAGAGTAGCAATCGTGATAGGAGGCTTCGCATCTCTTAGTTAGCTATTGCTAGTTAAGCTTCGCCATCTTTTGTCTAACTTGTTGTTGAGTTTTGTTTTAGATTTCAGATTAGGCTATTCACTCCCCCTCTAGCCTTGGATTAGGACTTTACACTTGCCTCTTTGTTTTTGGTTGGACGGCCAACACCTTTGCTTTTGTGTGGCGGTCCTCTTCTTTGGTGATGGGACGGCATGTGTCGGCGTTGGATACCGTCGTGGCGGCGTTGGAGACCGTCGTGGAGGCGATGGGGCCGGTGTCGGTGTTGGAGAACGTCGTGGAGTTCTGTGGCCGGTTTCGGCGATGGAGACCGCCATGGAGGTTCTAGGGAGGAAGTCGTGTCGTGCATTTCACCATCATCATCCCTCGCAACACTATGACCAGCAGGATGAATGTTGACTTAGGTCTCTGGGATGAGGAGGAGGAGGCTGTGACGGTACAATAGGAGGTGATGCCCCAGGAAAAATGATATAGCGTTTGCGCCAACAAA
The DNA here is from genome assembly GCA_022036555.1 of Microstegium vimineum. NCBI lineage: Eukaryota > Viridiplantae > Streptophyta > Magnoliopsida > Poales > Poaceae > Microstegium > Microstegium vimineum. Next base: position 4,222,804 of record CM039124.1, on the reverse strand, counting down.
TAAATGTCTTCTCCGCTTGTCCTAAAGTCATCTCCCCATCACCTCCTTCAATGTCAAGCTTAGCATCGCGATGACCTTTTTCAACTCTATCCACCGAGACGCGAGCATATCCAGCTCGTACTTTTGACCCATGGCATATTGTTGTCTTCGTAGGGTCGATAGGAGATACAATACTGGTAGCCACCATGATTGTGGTAGCCCCCTCTGGAATGTGCAGCTCACATGGTGTATTCAGTTCTGTGATGTCATCCACGGGGAAGCGTAGCTTTGCGTCATCAACAGGTTGAGGCACTTCCGTGGAAGCACAATTGCTTTTCAAGTGAGCTGATGGGCTGATGTTGACTAGCGATACTGATCCAGTACTTTGCATTCGGCTGATTGCTAACTCCACTTGCCTTTGGATTTCCTCGCTCATTCTCGCTTGAAGTTTCTCTTCTCGCTCTTTTGCTTGAATAGCTGTTTCGCGTGCTTCACTAAGCATTTGCGACATGCTAAGTTTCATAGCTTCCTCCACTTTCTTCTTTCTGTGGCGGCTTCTATATGTATCTTTGTCTTGAGGGAAGGCATGCTTCCACGGCACCGCGCCATGACCTCTCGTTCGCCCACCGTGTTCCGCGGTCCCCAGGGCATATGTCAGCTCATCTTTATCTCTATCTGGTGACCATAGTCCTTGTTCCCTCATAGATTGAGCGTAAACCAGTTTCGTTGTTGCTTATGTGAGTCCTTCGGTATACGTTAATCTCCCGGTCTGAGGGTCAATGCCTCCCCCGTGACCAAAAAACCACCACTTACTGCGCTCAGCCCAGTCATCTGATTCTAGTTGGATTCCCCTAGTTAGAAGGTCCTCTTCTTCTTTTTCCCACTTAGGAATGACAGTCTTGTAGCCACCTGATCCCATGTGATGATGGTATTGCTTTTCTCGGGCATTCTGTTAGTTCTGTTGAGCTCATGATTCGCCCTCTTCGGATGTCTTGAAAGCTACAAAGTCATCCCAAAACGGTCTCAACTTGACATATGCTTTTTTGTTGAAATCTGGAGTAAGGTTCTTCTTGATAAAATCATTATGCAATGTCTTCTTCCAGGCCTGGAAATATGTTGCCATCTTCTTCATAGCATAGTCCCTAACTCTCCCCTTCAGAGCTTCATCTTCTGTATCGAGCGAGAAATATTGAAGGACTTCTTGCCAAATTAGTTCCTTGTCATGATCAGAGACAAAACTAATGTCAGGACGTCCTTTCCTTTGCCGCCATTCATGAGCACTAATCGGAAGCCTATCCCTTACAAGGTAACCACAATTGGTGGCAAATCTATGTGCATGTGGTCCAAGTACTGCCCCTATTTCCTCATCAAATTCCGTGATAATGTACCGACCCTCCAATGGCTTCTTCGGGCCTCGTACATTTTTACTCTTCCCCGTAGTTGTCGTTGATGCAGGCGTCTATGTATGTAGACACACAAAACTTATAAATATAATTATACAACTGTAATTATTTTGATTTTCATGTATACACAAGAGATATTGTAGACATATATATACCTCGGCAACATTGTCTTGCGTGATATTTTCTTGCTCAACATCTGGCGCAAAGTACTGACTTCCATCATCTACTTGATTCGTGTCATCGTCTACTTGATCAGTGTCATCGTTGATCATTGAAAACAAAAATTCCTCCATGTCATTCGGGTCGTCCATTTCTGCAACTATAAAAGCTAACACGTACTTAGAGTAACCACTTAGGGGTAGACACTTAGAAGTTTAGCCACACTTGGGGTAGACACTTAGTCTTTGTGTGACTAATAAAAGGGTTTAGGCCGGGTAGACACTTAGAGTTAGGCACACTTGGGGTAGACACAGTGTCTTTGTGTGACTAATAAAAGGGTTTAGGGTAGACACTTAGGGGTTTAGGCACACTTGGGGTAGACACTTAGTATTTTGTGTGACTAATAAAAGGGTTTAGGGTAGGGTAGACACTTAGAGTTAGGCACACTTGGGGTAGACACAATGTCTTTGTGTGACTAATAAAAGGGTTTAGGGTAGACACTTAGAAGTTTATAGGCACACTTGGGGTAGACACTTAGTCTTTTGTGTGACTAATAAAAGGGTTTAGGGTAGACATTTAGGGGTTTATAGGCACACTTGGGGTAGACACTTAGTCTTTGTGTGACTAATAAAAGGGTTTAGGGTAGGGTAGACACTTAGAGTTAGCACACTTGGGGTAGACACAATGTCTTTGTGTGACTAATAAAAGGGTTTAGGGTAGGCACTTAGAGTGTGTGTAAACCCTAAACAAATGAAAGGTCTAACAAATGAAAGATCTATAAAATTAGGGTTTGGGGTAGACACTTAGAGTTTTGCACTCTAACAAATGAAAGATAGATCTATACAATTAACTACAAATAATTAAACGTATCTATTTCTCTAACAAATAAGAGGGCTCTATACATATTTTATTAGCAGTATAATGAAGAGATACACTTAGTGTGTGTAATAAAAGTATTTAGGGTTTAGGGTAGACACTTATGATGTATATCTATAGGGTTTAGAAACTTAGGGGTTTAGGGTGTGTGTGAAGGGTTTAGGGTAGACACTTAGGGTATAGGCACTTAGAGTTGGGCACTAGGGGTAGACACTAAAATATATTACTAACATAAAACCAATTCCTAAATCAATTTCTAACAATTGAAGGTATTATAATACTTACAATAATGGAAGGCCAATATTTCTAAAACTAATACTAAAACAATTAATACATATATCAAAAGCATGAATGTGTGGTCCACACATAATATACATTACTAAAACTAAATCAATTTCCTAAAACTAAAATACAAACTAAATCAATTTCCTAAAACTAAAATACAAACAAAATCAATTTCCTAAAACTAAAATATATAACTAAAACTAAATCAATTTTCAATAAAATCAATTTCTATTTTATTACAAACAGTTCCTTTGCAATAAATCAATATATAACTAAAACTAAATCAATTTCCTAAATCAATTTGCAATAAAATTAACCTTTTTCCTTTTTCTTTTTTCCTCTCCTTCCTTCTAGATCTTCCTTCTTCCTCCTTCTCCTCTCCTTCCTTCTTCTCTCTCCTTTTCTTTTCTTCCTTTTCTGCTTCTCTCTTCTCTCGAACTTTCTCTCTCTGTGGTTGACCGGCCCGGCCGGCCTCTCTCTCGGACGACGAGCCCGCGAGGTGGAGGTGCGGCGGCAGCGGAGGTAGACGACGGCGGTGCGCGACGCGACGAGAGGGACGACGGCGCGCGCCGACGTACAGCGCGACGAGGAGCTAGCCGGGACGACGGCGCGACGAGGAGGTAGACGGCGGCACGACGAAGAGGGACGACAACGTGATAAGGAATTAGACGGCGGCGCGACAAGGAGGGACGACGGTGCGACGAGGAGGGACGACGAGGCGTGATGACGGCGTGGCGGCGGTTGCGTCGTCGAGGGGAAGAAGGCCGCCGAGATCGACGAACACACACACAGTAGGCGAGAGATCAGGAGAGGAAGACACAGGAGATCGGCCGCGGCTTATACAGGGAGGCACCCTTTAGCCCCGGTTCGTATTACCAACCGGGGCTAAAGGACCTTTAGCCCCGGTTGGTAATACGAACCGCGGCAAAAGGCTTCTTTAGGCGCCAATCGAAATTTTAGTGGGTTGTTTTAGATGTTTTGTTATTGTATATAGTTTAATATCTATATAAATTTCTCTAGGACTTGTAAATTGCATAATAAATTAAATACATGCCACAAAATTTTAAAAAAATAACCATTAAATTTTCTTTTGCTTTATTATACACTAGAAAAATGTATAACATAAAATCTTTTACCTTTTTTATAATATCAAATATAAATGTAACTAACCATTAGAATTTGGTTAATGCAAAATTATATTGTTCAATTAAAAAAATAAATGCTTGGTTACCAACAGTAAATTAGTTTATTCATTATTTTAACGTTAAACTATTTGTGTTTCACCATTCATTGTCTAATTATACGACCTTTAATTGTACCCTTAAGTAAAAAATTGTTAATGAGACACTAAATGACCCTATATGAAAAACTTTTGAATACAAAGGTTTTATAACTCATCAAGATCATTCATTTTAGAACTAAACTTTTTCAATGACAAATGTAGATCTTTATTTATTTAACCAAAATGCCTAATACACATGTCACTTGATCGACATCACACTGCTAAGCTAGCTACATCAAGCGGGCACATTAGTGATCTTCTTCTTGACATATGTCCCTTGGTCATGATCATGTCGTAACCATGGAGTGTCCTCGGCATTTAGAAGGATGCTTGGCTCTTTGGTCACGCTGAATGGCGCAATTTGGTCATCCCTTTCGTAAAGTTCTGACATGTCTGAGTTGTTCTCAATTCCCAAAATGTTTCTTTTCCCCGAAAGAACTATGTGACGCTTGGGCTCATTGATGCTTGATTTGTCATCGTTTTTTTCTTTCTTTGGTTTTGTAGACATGTCTTTTACATAGAACACTTGATTCACATCAGCAGCTAGGACGAATGGTTCGTCTTTGTACCCAATAGTGTCGAGGTCCACTGTTGTCATCCCATAATCCTTGTCAATTGTTACCCCGGCTCCGGTCATCTTCACCCATTGGCACTTAAACAAAGAGACTTTAAAATTAGGTGCATAGTATAGTTCCCAAATCTCAACTATGCGACCATAATATGTTTGACTTTTTCCATTTGGGTCAATGACATCTATGCGGACACCACTGTTCTGGTTGGTGCTCCTTTTACCTTGGTCTACAATGTAAAATATATTTCTATTTATCTCGTAGCCTTTTTACGTGAGGATGTGCCATGATGGTTGTCTAGCCAACAAATACAGTTGGTCATCAATATTGTCATCACCAAGAAATTTTTTTCGCAACCAATCGTCAAAAGTTTTCATGTGTTCACGCATAATCCAAGCTTCATTCTTCCCTGAAAACTCGGATCGTAGGAACTTCTTGTGTACCTCGACATACGGCTCCACCACGGAGGAGTTTTGAAGAACTGTGTAGTGTGCTTTGTTGAAATATTCATCCCCCGTACCGATATATGTTTTCTTCCTTAGTGTTCCTTTCCCACTAAGTCTCCCCTCGTGTCTTGATTCAGGAACACGAATCGGGTCAAGGTCAGGAATATAGTCAACACAAAACTCAATGACCTCCTCTGTCCCGTAGCCCTTGGCGATGCTTCCTTCTGGGTGAGCACGTTGGTGAACATATTTTTTCAGGACTCTATGAACCTTTCAAAGGGGAACATGTTGTGTAGGAACACAGGACCGAGAATACTAATCTCCTTGACCAGGTGAACTAGGAGGTGTTCCATGATATTAAAGAAGGATGGAGGGAAAACCAACTCAAAGCTGACAAGACACTGAACCACATCGTTCTGTAGAGCAGCTAGTTCCATTGGATCGATTGCCTTCTGAGATATTGCATTGAGGAATGCATATAGCTTCACAGTGGCTAGACGTAAGGGTGGAGGTAGAATTCCTCTTAACGCAACCGGAAACAATTGCGTCATAAGCACGTGGCAGTCATGAGACTTTAAGTTTAGGAATTTCTTCTCTGACACATTTATTATATTCTTTATATTGGAGGAAAATCCAGATGGGACCTTGATGCTGCTTAGACATTCAAACATGTGTTCCTTCTCTTCTTTGCTAAGAGTGTAGCTAGCAGGCTTTAAATAATGGCGTCCATCTTCTGTCTTCTCTGGATGCAGGTTGTCTCGTTCTTTCATGTCTTACAAGTCCTGTCGTGCTTCAAGCGTATCTTTGGCTTTTCCATACACACCCATGAATCCTAGCAGGTTCACACAAACATTCTTTGTCAAGTGCACCACGTCGATCGTGTGGCGGACCTCTAGGACATGCCAATAGGGTAGCTCCCAAAATATGGACTTCTTCTTCCACATGGGTGCACGTCCATTAGCATCTTTTGGAACTGGTATGACCCCTTCTCCCTTTCCAAAGACTACTTGCACACCTTGACCATATCAAGTACCTCCTCTCCAGTTTGGTTCTTAGGCTTGGTTCGTTTCACTTCTTCTTTACAATGTTTTTCTTTTTTCTGGCTTGGTGATTCTTAGGAAGAAAATGACGATGGCCAAGGTACACGACCTTTTGACATTTTTTTAGATATACACAGTCAAGGTCATCAAAACAGTGTGTGCATGCATTACATCCCTTGTTTGTCTGTCCTGAAAGATTACTTAGGGCAGGCCAATCATTGATTGTTATGTACAGCAATGCTCACAGGTCGAAGTGTTCCTGTTTGTACTCATCCCACACATGTACACCTGGTTTGCTCCATAAAAGCAGGAGTTCCTCAACTAAGGGCCTCAAGAAGAAATCGATGTCGTTGTCAGGTTGCTTCGGGCCTTGGATCAGCACAGACATCATAATGAACTTCCGCTTCATGTATAACCATGGAGGGAGGTTGTATATACATAGAGTAACAGGCCAAGACTACTGCTCTGCTCCCCAAAAGGATTCATACCATCCATGCTCAAAATGAACCTTAAGTTTCTTGCGTCTTCTGCAAACTCTGGGAATTCTCTGTCAATTGCTCTCCACTGGGACCCATCAGCAGGGTGTCTCAACATGTTGTCTGCCTTATGGTCTTCTTTGTGTCATCGCAACAACTTTGCATGGTCCTTGTTTCTGAATAGACGTTTCAGACGTGGTATTATAGGAGCATACCACATAACTTTGGCAGGGATTTTCTTCCTAGGACGCTCTTCGCCCTCAACATCGCCAGGGTCATCTCGCATGATCTTATACCGCGACGCTTTACATACGGGGCATTCATCCAAAGTCTCGTAGTCCTTGCCACGGTACAGGATGCAATCATTAGGACATGTATGTATCTTCAGGATTTCTAATCCCAGAGGGCACACGACCTGTTTTGCTTCGTACGTAGTGGCAGGCAATTCGTTAGGCTTCGGAAGCATCTTTTTATTAATCTTGAGTAATTTCCCAAATGCCTTGTCGGATATGACATTTTTTGCCTTCTATTGTAGCAACTCCAGTGTTGTACCCAACTTATTTTGCCAATCTTCGGCGCTCGGGTATAGTAGTTTCTTGTGATCCTCTAGCATGCGGTCTAACTTAGCTTTCTCTTTTTCACTTTCACAATCTCTTTGTGCATCACGAATGACTTCACCAAGACAATCATCTTCAGAGAGTGTGTCCTCTACCCCTGCCCCTGCCTCTTCTTCTTCTGTTTCCACCATTGCAATATCATTGAAGTCACCATATTGAGCAATAATGTCTTCAGGGTCCAATTGCTCCTCTTCGTCTTCTTCCATCATAATTCTAGTTTCTCCATGCTTGGTCCAACAAATATAGTTTGACATGAAACCCGACTTCAACAAGTGTGAGTGAACAGTCCTTGAGCTAGAATATTCCTTCAAATTCTTGCACAAGGTGTATAGGCAACACATGAAATTAGCATCCCGCTTGTTTGCCTCAGCCGCTCTTAAGAAATCATGCACGCCATCAAAGAACTGTTTAGAGCGACGATCTACATTGTACATCCAATCGCGTGTCATCGTCTGCATTATATGACCCAAAACATAATTAAATTTCTCATTTTGGTCAAAAAATGAAATTATAAAATACCGAACGAAAGGTCGTCTGCATTAAAATAACATGATCGAGATGGAACACCATCATGTGTCATTTCCGCGTGATACAAATACTAATGTATGCTCTATGAAAGCCTCGACATAGCGTAAGCTAAGACCACTAGCACTATAAACAGAAAAGCTAAAATGCACTTCAGTAGCATAATGATCTCCCGACCAATCCCAACAAAAGCAGACAAATCATCATTCGTCTGCTCAGCATCGATAGACTTCTTGAGATGGCTCACTGCCTCATCATCCTTCCTAACCTTCGCGACGTGTGTAACGTACTCTTCCTCCCAGTACTAGCCGCGGCATCCAGTGACATCCCACTGAAAATAGAAATAAAAAATCAACACTTTAATCAAAATCATCAGGAAATATAGGTACAAATTTACCATAACCATCAAATGTGACAAAATATATAACTCACATTGCGATCTGGACACTTATAGAAGATCCGGCCGTTGTTGGGACCCGGCTTCCCCACTCAGTACTCTTTCACAGTCTTTTGCATACACTTGCCACAGGTAATGAGAGGGAGGTCTGGCCTTAGTCGCTTTGGAACCCGATCAGAGACCGAGTGTCCCGAAGCAGTTGTCATCTACTCTCTATACTTATATTCCAAACTAGATATTATAAATTCCTTATATTCTAAACAAAGAAAATAAAACAACTAAAATTTACATTTTTCTAAAATCATCAAATGTGTCATTTAGACAACTAAAGTATTCTATATAGCTACCTTATTCATCTAAATATATAATTATTTTGAGCTCAAGTGGCATATATATAAATCAAGAACAATCCACCATAAATTCATCATTTAATAAAATCCTAAGAATCTATATTTCTCAAACTAAGCTAAACTAATCTTGAAATGTGGAACATATAATACCCTAGAAATGAAAGGTGTATACGTAGAATACTAGTTTAAGTTGCCTTGTTCAAACTATTCAAACAATGTCAAGTGAATGAAGCTTAAAATGGCAAAAAAGAGTAATAATCATAAAGAAAAATCACATATAGAACAAGAAACAATATATGTTGCGGCTAAAACATGAGAGGTTGAAGATAGTAACCTTTCAACGAGTCGATGGAGGTGTAGAAGTGATCAAATGAAGCAATGACCGAAGAAGAGATGAAGAACAATGAAGAACACCAAGAACAAGAGCAAGAACAGAGAGGGGAAGAAATGAGCTCTCGGGCTCGGGCAGGGGGAGGAAGAGAGTTCAAATAGGGGGGGACCTTTAGTCCCGGTCCATAGAACCAGCCGGGACTAAAGGCCAAGAATTAGCCTCGGTTTGTGCCTTAAACCGGGGCTAAAGGTCTTACCCCGGTTGGTGTTACCAACCCAACCAGGACTAAAAGTCCCCCCCTGACAATGTCTGACTAACGAGCCGTTGGGAGAGGACTTTTAGTCCCGGTTGGTGTTACCAACCGGGGCTAAAGGTCCCTTTAGCCCCGAGCGCAATTTCCACCGGGGTTAAAGCCAATTTTGGAAATCGCCGAAAGGTCTGTTCTGTACTAGTGAGTAGGTATGGACATCCTACAACACTTCAAGAAGAATCTAATCTTAATTGGTTAGACATTCAAAACAATGCAGATTGACCTTGTGACAGAGAAGTCATTTACATATTACATGTATTGTTGTACGAGCAAATAAAAGAGTGCTTCAGTAAAAGGATTTACATGTACGTCGATGTAATATCCTGTACGTAAACCATGCGGGAGGGCGGGAGGTGGTGTCCACAGTGGCCTTAGAGTATCTCAGCATTAACTGATCTCAGCACTGGCGAAGTAGGACGGTAGGAGAGGGCCCGAGCCTCTGAGCACGGAAGAAAAGATCAAAGAGAAAAATCATACCCCTTTGCCGAAGCCTAAGATGCCATGGACGAGGACGATGGGCGGCAAGGAGGGCGTCGAGGAAAGCGGGCTCGTCGTGCTCCCCCATCAACGAGCGCTCCTTCGACCGAGCCCGCTGGAGGCGGCCGGCCGGTGCAGCACGAGGCATCCTGACGTACGTCGCGGTTAGGTGATAGAGATGTGTCGGGTACAAAGGTAATGGGTACCCTAACCTGCGATAATCTAACGCTCAACATAGCAATCATTTTTAAGGCAAAATCCAACCAGCCACTCAAACAATGGAGAAAGGCCCATCAAGCGAAGGCCTGCCTCGCCGACAAAATGACCAGTAATGGTCGGCCCATTACTGGAAAAACAGTAGGAGGGATCCTCCTCCGCCTCGACCTCGACTAACGGATAGGGGTCGAACGAACGACCCCTTTGCCTCGACCTCGACTGACGAACAGGGGTCGAACGAACGACTCCTTCGCCTCAACCTCAACCCCTCGAATGATGGACAGGGGGTTGATCGAACGACCCACACACAGGAGGCTCGATTAGCTTACCTACTCCCAGTATTGGTAAGGAGAATCCAATGCGCTTACCTACTCCCGCCTAATGCCATGGGTGCCCACTACCACGGTCAAATCCATCAGTTCGTCGCCCATGCCCTGACTCTTCGTTGATTGTACAACCACTGTGGCCACGCCTTAGTTCGGAGGTCAAAGGCACCCCCTTGAGTCTTAAATGGGACAAGCCCTCGACTGCGTTTCCAGGGATGAGTCAGGGTCCCACAGGCCTTGATACTCCTTGACTCGGGGGTCGACTGCCACCTCCAACCACTCCAGCATGGGACCCATCCTATCCGCTCCGTCCCGCTTCAACTATGGAGCCTGTACCCGTCTACAGGAGATCGATCGTACCACGCCATGACGTGCAGCAGCGTCCAGTCTGCCATCACCATGCCCTGAAGCACCAGAAGGACGGGAAGGCCACGCCGCTACAGCGATCGACGTCCCACCGCAAGCATGGCGCCATGGACACACCCTCCCATGTCGATACAGTCTAGGACCCCTGTACTCCCGTGCCTCCCCTTGGTCTATAAAAGGGGACGCTGGGATAGTGGAAAGAGCAGGGGAATCAGAACTCCACCTCCAAGCCGAGCAGCGGGTCAGATCTTCGGACATCTGCTCACACTGGTAACACCACTCCTTGCCTACTTGATCAACATCCCAAGCAACCAAGCGACTCTCCTAGGATAGCCCTACTAGTCCTAGGCCTCAGCTCATCCTGAGCATCCCCGTGTAAACCAGCTTGTACCCCCCCTGTATGACCACCTTGGTGCAAGATAATACAATCCATCCACCCCCGCTGGACGTAGGGCCTTCTTTGCCCGAACCAGGATAAATCTTGTGTTCTTCTTGCATCACATCTAGGAGAAGGAGCACGCAATATACAAATTTACTAGTTGGTGGTCTTGACCCCCTGGGTCATAACACCGACAATTGGCGCGCCAGGTAGGGGGCTTTGCGTGTCGATCAACTCCGAACTACTCTCCCAGATGGATTCCACGATCCCATCACTTCCATTAGCCACCATCATCTGGTTCGGGAGCCTAGAATTCATGTCCATGGGCCACGGCCACGACATGGTTCTACTCTCTGGTAGTGGCATGGATAGCAGTAGCTCCGGTACGCCAGGGCCAAGGAGGACCAGACGACGGTCCCACCACTTGCGCCTCTCGCCTGTGACCAGGGGGAGGCGTGAACGACGCCGCCACACTCTTCACCGCGCGAATCCCGAGACACTGGACGCCATCTCCCCGGCCTCAGCTGGCGACACAGTTCCTCCCTTCGGGAGCCAGTTTGACCCATGCTTGTGGGTCAGGAGCGGGTACCTCGCTGAGCCTGACTTTGGCTTCGCCACACCGTCATCTCAGAGGGTCCTCGTGGCTTCTCCCACATACTCGGCCACGCCGCCGCGCAACCTGTTTCCACACGGGCTCTACAACAACGCCAGACTCTGTTCTGCTTTTGAAGGCTCGCAGCACCCCTCAGGGTCCTCAGGGAACCTGCTACGTGCGACAACTAACCTTGTCAGCACCCCTCCACCAGATGAGCGCCCGGTGCCGCGGCGAGCCCCGGCCCCAGGTTACTACACCTAGGGCACGCTACAACGACAACTAGAGGAGGAGCGCAGGGGATCTTTCCCCAACTTCTACCAGGGCAACCCCGACTCAGACTCCCCGATGAGGATTACGATCCCACGTGAGAGTGCTTCCACCTCATTGAGCCGGTCGACTCCCAGGATGAGACCACCGATGCCGCAGCTGCGAATGCGGGAGGAGGAGGGCGCAACGCTACTCCGCCGCAAGACGCCGCCCCCCCCAATTCTAGGCGGAGCTGGTCCACCTCAGGATGCCCAGATCGTGCAAGTCCGAGAGCTGCTCACCAAGGTCGAGGAGGAGCGCCTACGGCTCCAACAGCTCAAGAATGCCCTCAAGCAAGATCGCGGGCGGTCACCGGATGGAGGAGCCCACGAGCGGGCTTGGGATGTCCATCGACTGATCATCAACGAAGGGGCGAACGAGCGCCACGTCTACAACCGCGCTAGCCAGAATGTCATAGCAGCCGCGATGCTGCTCCGCGACATGTCGGCACCATCGACGCCCCAGGCGCAACGCATCTGGGATGAAATCCAGGGGCTTCTCCAAACCGCGGCCGTACAGCAGGCGGAGACCTCGGCCTCGAGGCGCAGAGGAGCTGCCTCCGAGCAGCGGGACGTGCCCCCTCGACAAGATCGAGAGGTATCTATCCACCAAGACAAGGCGCCCCAAGGCGGAGCGGAGCGACAACCAGTTCGAGACCGCATCCTCGACAATCGACAACCGCGAGACGCGCGACGCGACAACGACAACAAACGACGCCGACACGGTGACGCTGAAGCTTGAGGTTACAGTGCTCATCGAGGTGGGCGCTACGACAGTGACGAGGATCGACGTCGATCTCCGGAACCACCAGGGCCACGAGTCTTCGGCAGGACCATCCGACAGACCGCCTTTCCCGTTCGTTTCCATCCACCCACCAGCCTGGTCAAGTACAACGGCGAAACCAAGCCGGAGCTCTGGCTTGCTGATTTCAGGCTGGCATGTCAGCTAGGAGGAGCCGACAATGACCACGTCATCATTCGGCAACTCCCGCTCTTCCACTCCGACACCGCTCGAAGATGGCTCCAGGAAGTTCCCCCGGACTTGATCCATGGCTGGCCCGACCTGGTCAGGATCTTCGAGGGGAACTTCAAGGGCACCTACGTGCGGCCAGGAAACTCCTAGGATCTCCGCAGCTGCAAGCAGAAGCCAGGGGAAACCCTCCATGACTTCACCCGATGGTTCTCCAAGCAACGTACTGAGCTAACCCACATCTCCGACCACGACGTCGTCACGGCGTTCGTCGCCGAGACAACCTACAAGGAGTTGCTGCGGGAGCTGGGACGGAACACCCCCAAGACCGCCAACGAGCTCATGGACATCGTCGCCAACTACGTAGCCGGCGAGGAAGCCGTTGGCGCGTTCTTCTATGCATGCCCAGACAAGCGGACGAGCCCGGGGGCTCGAATAATGGGCCCAAGAGGAACAACAACAAGAATAAGAAGAAGAAGAACCAGCCGGGTCAACGCGACATCGAGCCCGACGATCTTGTCGCTGCGACAGACAACAAGAAGCCTCGAGGTCCCCCTCTCGAGGGGGGCGTCTTCGACAAGATGCTGAAAGAGGCCTGCCCCTATCACAAGGGACCGGCCAACCACAGCCTCGAGGACTGTCGCATGCTCAAGAAGTATTTCGACTCTCTTGGCCTCAAGAAAGATGACAAGAGGGAGGATCCACAAGACGGGGGCGATGGCAAGAACGGGGGCTTCCCCGAGATTCACGACTGCTACATGATCTGTGGGGGACCCTCGACTCAGCGGACGAGCCCGGGGGCTCGAATAATGGGCCCAAGAGGAACAACAACAAGAATAAGAAGAAGAAGAACCAGCCGGGTCGATGCGACGTCGAGCCCGACGATCTTGTGCTACGACAGACAACAAGAAGCCTCGAGGTCCCCCTCTCGAGGGGGCGTCTTCGACAAGATGCTGAAAGAGACCTGCCCCTATCACAAGGGACCGACCAACCACAACCTCGAGGACTATCACATGCTCAAGAAGTATTTCGACTCTCTTGGCCTCAAGAAAGACGACAAGAGGGAGGATCCACAAGACGGGGGCGATGACAAGAACGGGGGCTTCCCCGAGATTCACGACTGCTACATGATCTGCGGGGGACCCTCGACTCGACTCAGTGCGCGTTAGCGCAAGAGGGAGCGTCGAGAAGTCTTTTCCGTTCGAGCCCAGGCTCCTCGATACCTCGACTGGTCCCACATGCCGATCACCTTCGACCCGAACGACCACCCCAAGCACGTCCCCAACGCAGGGGTCTACCCACTCGTCGTCGACCCGATCATACTCAACACCCGCCTCACCAAGGTACTCATGGATGGGGGAAGTAGCCTCAACATCATCTACGCCGAGACCCTCGACCTCCTGGGGATCCCGAGGACCATGCTCCTGCCCAGTGCGGGGGGGTTCCACGGGATCGTCCTAGGAAAGAAGGCACTCCCGATCGGCCGCGTCAAGCTACCCGTCTGCTTCGGTACCCCCTCGAACTTCCGGAAGGAAGATTTGACCTTCGAGGTGGTCGCATTCCACGGTGCCTACCACGCCATCATCGGTCGACCTGGATACGCCAAGTTCATGGCGATCCCGAACTACACCTACCTCCAGCTAAAGATGTCAGGGCCCAAGGGAGTCATCACCGTCGACACCCCCTACGAGCACGCTTACGACTGCGACGTCGAGTGTGTGGAAAACACCGAGGCGGTCGAGGAGTCAGCCATCCTCGTGGCCCTCGACGACTTCTCCAAGGAGATCCCCGACCCCAAGCGGCACGCCGACAACTTCAAGCCTGCGGAGGACACCAAGACCATCCCGCTCAACCTCGAGCACGCGGATGGGAAGGCGCTGACGATCAGCGCCACCCTTGAGCCCAAATAGGAAGCCGTGCTCATCGACTTTCTCCACGCAAATGCTGACGTGTTTGCGTGGAGTCCCTCGGATATGCCGGGCATTCTGAGGGATGTTGCCAAGCACTCGTTGGACATCCGGGCCGGATCCAAACCAGTGAAGCAACGGTTGCGCCGCTTCGACGAGGAGAAGCGCAGAATCATCGGGGAGGAGGTCGACAAGCTTCTAAAGGCCGGATTTATCAAGGAGGTACATCATCCCGAGTGGTTAGCAAATCCTGTACTTGTCAAGAAAAAGAATGGAAAGGATAGAATGTGCGTAGACTACACTAGTTTAAATAAAGCATGTCCTAAGGTTCCTTTTCCATTACCACATATTGATCAAATAGTAGATTCCACTGCGGGATGTGAAACTCTCTGCTTTCTTGATGCGTATTCTAGCTATCACCAAATAAAGATGAAGGAGTCCGATCAGCTCGCGACCTCCTTCATCACCCCTTTGGCATGTTTTGCTACCTCACTATGCCCTTCGGTTTGCGAAACGCCGGGGCCACATATCAACGATGCATGCTCCATGTCTTTGGAAAACATATAGGGCCAACCGTTGAGGCCTACGTCAATGACATCGTGATCAAATCCAAAGACGTCGAGAACCTAGTCGGAGACCTTGAGATCGCGTTCGGGTGCCTCATGGCAAATCACATAAAGCTAAACCCAGAGAAGTGTGTCTTCGGGGTCCCTCGAGGAATGCTCCTAGGGTACATAATTTCCCAACGCGGGATCGAGGCCAACCCTAAGAAGGTAACCGCAATCACTAGGATGGGCCCGATCAACGATCTTAAGGGCGTACAAAGGGTCACAGGGTGCCTCGCTGCCCTCAGCCGGTTCATCTCACGGCTCGGAGAGAAGACACTACCCCTTTACCGCCTCCTAAAGAAAACAAAACACTTCACATAGACCGTCGAGGCCGAGGAGTCGCTCTCCAAACTCAAAGCCTTACTCACCTCGTCACCTATCTTGGTGCCCCCAAGCCCAGCCGAGCCCCTCTTGCTCTATGTTGCAGCAACTACCCAGGTAGTCAGCGCTGCCATAGTAGTCGAGAGGGCAGAAGAGGGACACACCCTGCTGGTGCAGAGGCCCGTCTACTTCATAAGCGAGGTGCTCTCAGAAACCAAAGTGAGATACCCCCACATACAGAAGTTGTTGTACGCCATTGTCCTCACTCGGCGAAAGCTCGAGCACTATTTCCTGGGCCACCCGGTTACTGTGGTCTCGTCTTTCCCCTCGGGGAGATAATCCAGAACCGGGAGGCGTCTGGGAGAATCGCCAAATGGTCGGTCGAGCTCATGGGGGAAACTATCTCCTACGCTCCTCGGAAGGCCATCAAGTCGTAGGTATTGGCAGATTTCATCGCAGAATGGACCGACACCCAACTACCCCGGCGCAAGTTCAGACCGAGCTCTGGACCATGTACTTCGACGGATCGTTGATGAAGACGAGGGCAGGCGCCGGGTTGCTGTTCATATCACCCTCAGGGGTCCACAAGCGCTACGTCATCCGCCTCCACTTCCCCGCCTCCAGCAACGTAGCCGAGTACGAGGCCCTCGTCAACGGTCTGCGCATCGCCATCGAGCTCGGGGTTCGACGCCTCGACGTTCGAGGGGACTCGCAGCTTGTGATCGACCAGGTGATGAAGGCCTCGAGCTGCTGCGACCCCAAGATGGAAGCCTACTGCAAGGAGGTCCAAAAGCTCGAGGACAAATTCTACAGCCTCAAGTTCAACCACATCGCCCGTCGGTACAACGAAGCCGCTGATGAGCTAGCCAAAATCGCATCCACTCGAGGTACAGTCCCTCCCAACGTCTTCTCGAGGGACCTTCACAAGCCGTCCGTTGACCTAGGCTTGGGGGCTCCCGCCCTCGAGCAAGGGGTCGACCCTTCCTCCTCGACCGATCCTACCTCGAACGGAGGAGAGGTCATGGAGATCGACGAAACAACCGCAACACCAACCCCCTCGACGAACTGGTGCACATCCTACCTCGAGTATCTGATACGGGGCGAGCTCCCAGAGGACCGCACCGAAGCTCGACACATAGCCCGACGCGCCAAAACCTACGTCTTGTATGGGGATGGCCGCGAGCTGTATCGACGCAGCCCTACCGGTGTACTTCAACGTTGCCTCACCCTCGAGGAGGGGAGGGCACTACTTAAGGACCTACACTCGGGGGCTTGCGGCCACCACGCGGCGCCAAGAATGCTGGTAGGAAATGCCTTTCGACAAGGCTTCTACTGGCCGACAACCATCACCGATGCTACCAAACTTGTTCGATCTTGCAAGGGATGTCAATTCTACGCCAGGCAGACCCACCTACTCGCCCAGGCTCTTCAAATGATACCCATAACTTGGCCATTCGCAATATAGGGGCTCGACATGGTCGGGCCCCTAAAGAAAACAAAAGGTGGCCACACCCGCCTCCTCGTGGCCATAGACAAGTTCTCGAAATGGATCGAGGCTCGACCCATCGCCAACATTCAATCTCGACAAGTTGTGTTGTTCTTCACCGACATCGTCCACCGCTTCGGGGTCCCCAATGCCATCATCACCGACAATGGCACGCGGTTCACCGGCCAAAAGTTCTTGGACTTCTGTGACCACCACAACATCAAGTTGAACTGGTCTGCAGTCACCCACCCTCGAACTAACGGCCAGGTCGAGCGCGCCAATGGTATGGTTTTGCAGGGCCTCAAGCCAAGGATCTTCGACCGACTAAACAAACACGGCAAGAGATGGGTCGATGAGCTGCCTCTGTCCTATGGAGTCTCAGAAAGACGCCAAGTCAAGCTACAGGGTTCTCCCCGTTCTTCTTGGTCTACGGGTCCGAGGCCGTCCTCCCCACTGACCTCGAGTACGGGTCCCCTCGATTAAAGGCCTACAACAAGCAAGCCAGCGTAGCAGCCCGAGAGGACTCCCTCGACCAGCTCGAGGAAGCCTGGGACACGACCCTCTTCAAGTCAGCAAGGTACCAACAGACGCTACGGCGCTACCACGACAAGCACATACGCAAAAGGGACCTCGACGTCGGCGACCTCGTACTGCGCCGCCGACAAAGCAACAAGGGGCGTCACAAGCTGACGCCACCTTGGGAAGGACCCTTCATCGTGGCAGAGGTGCTAAAGCCAGGGACTTACAAGCTGAAGAACAGCAAGGGCGAGATCCTCACCAACGCATGGAACATCGAACAGCTACGTCGCTTCTACCCCTAAGGCCTCGAGGTCTCGTACATTTTCCGCATTATGTACACTTATCGCATTATGAATGAATAAAATGTTCTCGAAATACATTTCACATTCGTTCATAACTCTGAGGTAGCCTCGACTCTGCTCCTGCAAAGTCAAGCCTCCCTTGGGGCTGACAGGAGGGGGGACCCCCCCCTCCTAAGTCCTCTAAAAACTCAAACGTTTTTTCAAAACTCAGCACTTCTCTTTCCACCTTTGCCCCGAGTACGCTCCGCAACTAAGTAAAAGCGCCTCGAACTCCCTAAGGGTCGAGGGCCATCGAGCCGGGGGCTCTCCTACGCCTCCGAGATATGGTACCCCCACTCGCTCCCCCCCCCCCTCGAGGGATACGAGCGTGCGTCGAACACTTAGTCTAAAAGCAACGACTCAAGTAAAAAACGCCTCGAACTCCCTAAGGGCCGAGGGTCGTCGAGCCGGGGGCTCTCCTACGCCTCCGGGCAATGGTACCCCCACTCGCTCCCCCGTCGAGGGACACGAGCGCGCGTCGAACACTTAGTCAAAAAGCTACAACTCAGGCAAAGAGAAATAGAGATGGCTCGAGAAATAAAAACACTCAAATGCACCCCGAATAAAATGCATTAAAGTTAGGAAACCCCCAGGGGCTCGACATCATATTGTCACAAAAACTAATCTATTACATGGACCTTCTTGTCCAGATTCGGCTCACAGGCCTTGACTACTCATCGCCATCGTCGTCCGGTGGGGGAAGCACCTCGGCCTCGAACAGCTTCGCCAACTCACCGCCGGGCACCTATATGGCGTCGATCAGCTCATGGCATCTCGCCATGTTCGCTTCCTCGGTCAGCTCTGGGTCGACGACGAAGCCGCTGGCAACGACGTCGAGGTCGTAGGAGTACCCCGAGAAGACGACCGAGAGCGCCTGCTTCACGCCTATGTGAAGGGCAGCAAGGACCTGCTCCGTCACTCCACGGGTCGCGGCGAAGAGCCGGCGCAAGAGGGAATCTCCACGCACGTCTCCCGCAACCGGCAGCTCCGGCTCGACACCCATGCCGTCGCAAAAGGAGGAGATGGCGTCCCCAAGCCTCTCATTTAGGCTCATCTCCGCCCGAGGAGGTTCTAAAGACTAGTCAGATCCTCGTGGGCTCGGGCCTTATCCCCTTCGAGTTCTGCTAGAACAAATAGAAGACTCCATCAAAACCAAAAAGCAGGGGAAGGGTCGAGACCAAGCGAGCTCAATAACACTTCTAAAAAACTCACCTTTGGCACGTGCTTCCAGGGTGACGTAGGCCTGCTCAGCCTTCTGCAGTTGGCGGCGGACGTCGACGAGGGCTGTAGCTTGGTCATTGTTCTTAGCCCGGAGGTCCTCGATGATCTTGCTAGTACCATCGAGGGCCCTCTTCTAGGCAGCCGCCGCCTCCTCCAGAATGGAGATCTGGGCTTGAATCTTCTGCTTTGCGACGTTCAGCGCGTCGCGGTCGCGGGAGACGACGTCGATATCCGACTCGAGCTACCGGACCTGCTCTTCGAGGGAGGCGCGGTCGGTGCCCGCCTGCTCCAGGTTGGCCTCGAGCTGCCGGACCTGCTCCGCCATTCGAGCCAGTTCCCCCCTCGGTGAGGGGGCCTCCTCCTCAGCCTTACGCCGGGCCTCCTGGGCGGCGTCCCGCTGCTGTTCGACCTCGGCAACCTCCTTGAGGGCGGCCTCGGCCCTCGACTGTGCCCGGGAGGCCTCCTCCTGAGCGGCCTTGGCCCCCTCCTGCGCGGTGGCCGCCTCGACCTTCGCCTGGGTTGCCTCGGCCTCCGCCTTCTCCAGAGAGGCGCGGAGGATGGGGAGCTGACTCCACTGCTCCTGCGCCCGGAGGATGAATTGAGACTTATCGTACGACCTCGCCCTCAACACCTGACAGGGATAAAAAGGAAGGTCATAAAAAAAGAACAGCAAAATGACACAAGCAAGATCAGAGAGAAAACGAGGCTTACTTCCATCCCCCGGTACAAATCCGCGGAAGCGACCTCCGCCGACATGCGTACCACATGGGCAAGCCACGCCCGGAACTCCTCCAGGTGCTCCCACTCCCCGAGCTTGGCTTGATCATCGAGCTTGAAGAAGGTGCGCCCTGGGTCTTGGGGGTCGACCAGCTCGAGGGGCTCCTACCCCCAAAACTTGTTGCGGCGGTCGATCCTCTCCTTGACCTCCCGCATGATGCCCTGGCGCATCTCGAGGTCACCCCCGTGGAGCATCACCCGCTCCGCCAGAGTGGGGAAGGAGGTCGCCCCCTCGAGCCGGGAACTCCTGGCCTCAGAGTCATCTTGTAGGGCCGCCGCCGGCCCCTCCGAGTCATCGCCTCTAGGCGGAAGAGGTCCCCGCCGTGAGAATAACCCTGCGCGGTGAAGAAAACACACGTTAGCACCCAATGTCGTAGGCTCACTACGGTCCCCTCCCTCCAAACAAAAAATGCTAGTCTTTTTATCTTTGCCATATTCATTTGGGACTTGTCAAATTCCTAATTTTGCCAAACAAAAATGCAAAACCGTTGGAGATGCTCTAATAAATACAAAAGAGAGAGAGGGAGTCTATAACAAATAACCCTAAACATCATGATGTTACAGAGGGAGACAGATCGTGAAATATGTGAGACTATTTCTTGATTCCATGCTAGTCTCTTATTTTTTTACATTATTCAATAATTAAAAGTTTAATTCAGCTAGTCCTAAGCTAGACAATTGGACATGCTCTTAGGATTTGTTTGTTTGAGCTATAGTATTTGGAATTTTGATAACATACTATCTTTCTAGGTATTTTGGCTTCTTGCTATTGGCTTTTTTCTATTGACATTTATAATAAATTTTTAGCTTCTCAACACAACAAAAACCAAAAATAAAACTCCTCGAAACAAGCTTTTCAGCTTTTAGTTCATTTCCTCAAAGGCAAAGTTAGTTGTAAAACCAATAATACAAAACTAATGCTTGTTTGTATACCAGGACTAAAATTAGCCCACATTTTGAAATATAGATTGAACGTGAACTAATTATTGGCTAATGGATTCTAACCATCAGTTAGTCCTCATTAGCTCTTATTAGCCCTAAATTAGTCTACGTTTAGACTTTCTAATTGGTATATAAAACATGGACTAATCATTAGCTCTTGGATCCAACCACCAAGCCAGTTTTGATGAGCTAGGGCTAGGTACTAGTTGAGTTAAAAATTAGCTCAAATTAACCAAGATTGGTTAGACTTGTCTAAAAATTAGCACACCTATTAGCTCTTATATTTCAATGCACTATAGCTAATTTGAGCTATTTTTAGTGAGCTAGTGATTAGTTCCGGTATCAAACAACCTTTAATGTCCCGGATTATTAAAAAACCCTTTAATGTCCCAGATCAATAAAAGTAGAGAAAGATCATATTATTTGTGGAATGTTTCGATATGACTTGATGACGGAGTGTTTGATCCAAGAGCTAATGATTATCCCATGTTTTCATATATCAATTAGAAAGCCTAAAGATGAGCTAATTTGGAGATAATAAGAACTCGTGAGGGCTAATTGATGGTTAGAGTCTATTAGCCCATAATTAGCTCATATTTAATCTATTTTTATAAGATATACTATTTTTTAGCTCTAGGATCCAAACAAGGCTATACTTCCTCCGTCCTAAAATAAGAGTCGTTCTCACTTTCTAAAAAGTCAACAAATTTTAACTTTGACCAACTATATTCAACAAAATATTAATATTTATGGTACGTAATTAGTATCATTAGATAGATCTTTGAATATACTTTAATAATAAACTTATTTGGAGATATAAATGTTGCACATATTTTCTGTAAACTTAGTCAAAGTTAATAAAGTTTGACCAGCACGTTTCCCATAGCGACTTTTTTTTGGGACAGAGGGAGTATATTTTAGTGATAATATTTTATATTACCAGAAATCGACATCTGCGTTATGAAGATGAAAAAAATATTCAATGGTATGGTTTCATGTTACGATAATTTACACTGAACAAATTTGAGATAGCTGAGCTGCTGCACAGCACTCCTGAGTCCTGCTGCACAGCACTGCTGAACATAATGAATGGAGACGCATGACTGGAAAGGGTGGCTTTTGCTGTGTCTTTCCTTTTACGTCAGCGAGCGAAGAACTACTCTACTTCCTCCCTCCCTTCCCCCCGCCCCCCTCTCTCATCATTCTCAGATCTCTCTCTCCTCCTCCCTCCTTCCCTTCCTCTCTCTCTCTGAATCCTGCCCACGTCGCCGTCCTCGCATTCCACCGCTCGCCCTCGCGGATCCCACAAGCTCCTTCGTCGCCGTCGTTGTTGCCTCACCTCGTCCGCTGTCCTGGAAGCTGCTGCTGGGTCACCCGTGGCTGGACTCGACCCCGCCGCCTACGGGGGGTGGGTTTGCCGGATGGTTATCGCCTCCTGATCCATCCGGACCCCCGGATCCGCCGCAAAGGCAAGGCACCGCCTTTGTCGGTTCTTCCGCCCATGCAGGAGGGTTTGGCGCGTCGGCGGTGAGGCGGGGCTCTGGTTTAGTTCTTGCGTTGGACTACTCCGGAGATGCTTCGTGGAGCGGGTCACGGGGGCGGCGATGCGCGGAGGCGGGCGCTGCGTTCGTCGCGGCGGCGGCTGCCGGGGTGGATCTGGTGGCTTCTCGGGATCTTCCTCCTCGTTGGGCTCATGCTCTTCGTCCTGCACCACAACCAGAAGGAGCAGTTCCGGCCGCCCGTCGTGGTGAGTGCCGCAAACCTGGTCTTGTGTTACTTCTTTCAGATTGCTCAATTCTGCGAGATCTTCAAAAAGATCACCGCTTTACTGTTATTCCTGAAGAATTGTGGACAAATTAAGTGTATTTATGCTTTTGTCACCTACTTCTGTTACGTGGGTCTCGATTAGCTCAACAATTTGTGATCTTTTAAGTGTACGCGAGAATGTTCATGTTTTCATGTTGTAGACTTGTATTTAAACGAGCTGAATGTTATCTATGTTTGTAGAGAACGAGGTTTCGACCTTAGTGTGCGAGTATGGCTGGGTGGTAGGCTCTTGAGTATCAGAATACAATTTTTGCCCTAAATCTTTATTGCCATATTTCAGTATTTGGATCCTTTGAAGGTTAGTATGTCGAGTCATCCACTTTGCCATTTTATGGAAATCTTAGTTGTCAATACATACTATTTTGTTGATGGTAGAAAGTATTTTTGGTTAATCATGATTGGTTGTTACAAATGGCAAACATGGTATGTGATTTTAGGAGTTGGTGTGGCATGATAGATAGTCTGTCCTGTACTTTTTGGTGATCTGTTCAAGTACTTAGGTAGGGTGTCGTTCTCAAAAGGTGGTTTCACATCCTCCCTGTTAATAACAAATACTATCCACGTACTAGGAAGATGAGTGCTTTCTTCCATCTGGGGTGGACATGTAATGGAGAAGATCTGATCCATATTATACATTTATACGTCAATATTCAGTACTATGTGTGATGCCGTACTTTGATAACTTCAAGTGATTATTCAGGGCCTTCTTGTCGTATCTGAATACTCCAAAAGTATGGCATTTGGCAGATCATTCATAATTTGTTTTTTATTTTTCCTTTGGCGTCAAGCAACTTCCAGTAACTCTCCTAGTTTTCAATGTTTGAATTGCACGAATTTGAATCACTTTAATGGAATTCTTATGATAGCAATAAGTCCTACCTGGAACTGCACAATTGAGATTTGAAGATGCTGAAGAGAGATCAGATGAAATCATTAATAGAATAGGATAGTGCCGAGGTATATGAGACCATTGTTGGTTTTAGCTTATGGTATAGGCTTTCTTTCATGTACAGTTTTTTTTTTTTTAAAAAAAAATGAGTTTTGCCTCAGCTTTTAAGAAAGCGACATCTTATACAATACTGGGGAAGCCAGTTTCTTAGTAGCACAAAAACAACAATAACAGCCTAGAACAATAACTAAATCTCATAAATGTCAGTAGACACCAACATGTTGGGCACGGAGTTCTTCATCCAAGACAGGATCCTTTTCCTTCACTTGCTTCACGTGCAGCCTGTCATCTTCCTTAAGGAGCATGCTCCACTTCTGCATGAATGATAGGGCAATATTGATGATGTCAGAAGGAGATTTCGGGAACTGCTGTTCAATGGCCATCTCGTTCCTATTGTTCCAAATAGCCCACACAAAACCTGCAAAATAAAGAGAATTATTCTGATTGAAAGGGGCCCCTTGCCCTGTAGCCAGGTTTCAGAAAAGTTTTTCAATGAAGTTGGACAGGCTTCCAATTAAAGATCTCTCCTAAGAAAGCCCAACTCATCCTGACAATAGAGCACCCAAAAAGATATTCTGTACAGACTGTACTCCCACACAGGCAGCATTTCACACCAGAGGGGCGGTGGCTGCATGGTCACCAGAGGGAGGGGCATGCAGCTATGGTCAATTGCAGTTAATGGTTGGAAATTGTAGTCATGGCTGCGGCAATGAGGTGCATGCAGCTGTGGTCAATAGCAATTAAGTATTATGGGGAAGGGTCTAGAGTAATGAGAGATTAATGAGGAGAGAAAAGAGGAGACTAGAGCTGGGGGCGCATGCAGGCTGGGCTGCTATATATAGCCTCTGTAATCAGCTTATGAAGGAAGCAATGAAGAAGTATGAAGTTATCTCTAAGTCTCACCACCCTGCTGCTCTCAATCCCATTTATGCTTAGGTAGTCAGGCAGAAACCCTGGCGCCATTACCCCCCTTATCTCCCATATGAATTAAGGTTCATAACATCTGGTATCAGCGAGCTTTGGTTTCGATCCATTTCCATGGCTTCTGCTGCCGATATTGCCTTAAGCGCCCTTGCTGAGGGGCTCCAACAGGCGTCCACAACACTGCAGCACATCCTTGCAGCCCTCAAGGCGAGGGCGGCACGTGAAGACATGGCGGCAACACGCATACAAGCGGCAACACGAGGATTCATGGTGAGGCACACCACCAGGAAGCTGCGTGAAGGCCTGGCTGCAGTACGCCTACAGACGGCAGCTGTGGTCAATAGCAATTAAGTATTATGGGGAAGGGACTAGAGTAATGAGAGATTAATGAGGAGAGAAACGAGGAGACTAGAGCTGGGGGCGCATGCAGGCTGGGCTGCTATATATAGCCTCTGTAATCAGCTTATGAAGGAAGCAATGAAGAAGTATGAAGTTATCTCTAAGTCTCACCACCCTGCTGCTCCCAATCCCATCTATGCTTAGGTAGTCAGGCAGAAACCCTGGCGCCATTACCCCCTTATCTCCCATATGAACTAAGGTTCATAACACCCACTGTAACTTGTTATTAAAAATCTGCAAAAGAAAGAATTTGATTCTTAAAGGAAAGAATATGGATTCCTGTCGCAAAACCAAGAAAAATCATTTGTTGTTATGTCTGGGTAGTCTGTAGTTATTTTTCGCTTCAACGAAATATTAAATAATTGCACTGCCAATGTCTACTGGTAACTTGACTATCCAAGGGGGTATTGTAAGGTGATTGTTGTAAGGAAGATTTTTATGTTTAGCCTCTTATTATGACTTGATGCATGACAACCATAATTTAGAAAATCAGTTTTTTTATGACATACAAAGAGAAAATTGAATCTATGCATGAATGTGTTGGTCATTTTGTGACTTGTAGGAAAGGGTATTGTATCCTCTGCAGTGGCACATGGATAAATGGGAAGTGTTGTGAATGGTCTCTGCTATTGGTAATAAAGAACTAGCTTAGATAGCTTCATCAATCACTTTAGGACCATCTCATGATAGATCTAATAATCATCTCATCATCTGAAGAGGTATTGAGGGTTGTGGCCCTGAAAGAGACATACTGATATAAATCCTATACCAGTTTGAATCTTGAATTTGTCTATATTGATGTTATGAATCAATCTACTAGAGGTTCCAATCATTTATTTCTTTTAACATCTTCCTGTTTATGTTATTACTATCTTTAAAACTACATGTTGCCATCATATTGAAAAAAGGAGATCATATCAATTCCTAATTTTCTGTTTATAGAAAACTATTTTTGCATTCAAAGGTGGGGTTTTAACACCATATCTGATGGAATGTCAAGAATTGGCCATATCATAGTTCACAAGCAAACAAGCTCTGCGTATCCATATATATAAGCCATATTTTCATGCAGTAGTATCTCAGGTGGTTCACATTCACTGTAGATGAAACGAAGACCAGAATTTTTTGCGGGTGATATTGGAAGCTTTCCCTTACACTTGAATAGTTCAATAAAAGATAACTCCCAGCACTTGATTGTTGTCAAAGGTTTGCAAACCTGTATCTGGTTAATTTCGGATTAATTTAAATTCTACTTCAGAAATGGCAGCATCACATGAAGTTAGACTTTTCTTCACTGGAAAGTGATGCTGTGATGTTGGAGGAAATATCATTTTAAAATAAAAACCTCAACAGTTGGGTTGACCGGAGACCGGTTCACTTGCTTTAAGAAGTATAGTACTGATGCTATGAGAATGGACAACTGTAAAATTAAAAATGTTGTTTTCACATCTAATGGACTGTAGTTCAAAGATTGAGGTTTTCCCCTTCATTTTCTCTTATTTTGTACAACCTTGGTCATCTGCTTCTGCTGTAAGCAAAAGTAACTGTTCCATTTATGAAAAATTTGCCCCGTGCATGTTCTCATGTTTTTCTTTTGATTTATTTCAGGATAATGGTTCAGAGATCGAGGAAGTCCCTCGTGAGAAGGTGAATTTCTCAGAAGAGCTTTTGAGCAGCACATCATTTGCTCGCCAATTAGCAGATCAGATGACTCTAGCAAAGGCATATGTCATCCTTGCAAAAGAGCATGGTAATCTTCAGCTTGCATGGGAGCTTAGTTCGCAGATAAGGAATTGTCAAAGATTGCTATCTGAAGGGGCAGTTAGTGGGAGAGCAATCACTAAAGATCAAGCCCATCCTATAATAAGGCGGCTAGCACGGTTAATATACAAGGCTCAGGACTCTCACTATGATATCAGCACAACAATAGTGACATTGAAGAACCATGCCCTGGCACTAGAGGAGCGTGCAAAGGCAGCAATTCTTCAAAGTGCTGAGTTTGGCCAGTTAGCAGCAGAATCCTTCCCCAAAAATCTGCACTGTCTAACTGTGAAACTGACAGAGGAGTGGCTTCGGAACCCGAAGCATACGAGTCGCTCAGAGGAGAACCGGAATTCCACGCGATTGGTGGATAATAATCTGTATCATTTCTGTATATTCTCTGATAATGTGCTGGCCACTTCGGTTGTTGTCAATTCTACAGTCTCCAATGCAAATCATCCTCAACAGCTTGTGTTTCATGTGGTCACCAACAGAATCCATTTTGGTGCGATGTCAACTTGGTTCCTCATAAATGACTTCAAAGGATGTACTGTTGAAGTCCGCTGCATAGATGAGTTCTCATGGTTGAATGCTTCTTCATCTCCTCTTGTCAGGCAGCTATCTGAAGTGGAAACTCAGGGTTACTATTACTCAGCTGGTTCCAAGAATCCGGAAAGAGAAATAAAATTCCATAATCCAAAGTTTGTTTCTCTACTGAACCATTTACGGTTCTACATTCCTCAGATACTTCCCAACTTGGAGAAGGTGGTGTTTCTTGATGATGATGTTGTGGTGCAAAAGGATCTGACTCAGCTGTTCTCCATAGAGTTGCATGGCAATGTCATTGGAGCAGTGGAAACTTGTTTAGAATCGTTTCATCGGTATCACAAGTATCTAAATTTTTCGCACCCAACTATCAGCTCCAAGATTGATCCACATACTTGTGGATGGGCTTTTGGAATGAACATTTTTGACTTGATAGCTTGGAGGAAGGAAAATGCCACATCATTGTATCATTATTGGCAAGAGCAAAATTCTGATTTATTGCTCTGGAGAACAGGAACTCTTCCTGCGGGTCTTTTGACATTTTATGGCCTGATGGAGCCCCTAGACCGCAGATGGCATGTCTTGGGTCTTGGGTATGATGTAGACATAGATGATCGTTTGATTGAGAGTGCTGCTGTTGTGCATTATAATGGGAACATGAAACCCTGGCTGAAGCTGGCAATTCGCCGTTACAAGTATATATGGGAGCGGTATGTGAATATCTCACACCCGTATGTTAGAGAGTGTATGTTGCATTAGAAAGTCTGCAAATCTCTGTATGTTCTTGCATGGCATTGAAGCTGTATGCTTCAGTTTCTTCACATGAGGCTGCTGCTGTTGAGCACCTTATGTGAGGGAAAGTTTCAGAGGTAGAATATATATACTCAAGAAACAGCATCAAAGAAGTCAACTGTTAAGTTTTATTTTTGGGTTGGTGGGAGATTCATTTTGGGATGAAAATAATTCCTTTGCAGAGTTTACATACAATTTGGACTGGAAATTTTAGCAGTCTAACCAGATACATCTGGATAGATATTGTAAAAGAGATACAGTTGGATCAATGGGCATTTTTTTTTTTGAGATTTAGGAAATGCAAATTGTGAGATCAACTGTGCAGGGTCAGTGGTGTTGCATTCTTTTAGTAACATCTTGTTTTATACTGGTGAAGAAGGTTTCTTTCTGCCTCCCACCTTGTACAAGTAGCTGTTTTAATTTGTGCTCATTCATACAGTATGAACTCAGTTGAACCTGAGAAAGGATTCTGACATCATATTGATGTGCTCAAGTCGAGTTGCTGATGATATATCACCAATTCAATAGAACTAGAGACTGGACTTGTCGAAGGCCTTTCTAAGCCAAACTAGCTTTCATGTTCGAAACCTGTAACTGCTTCCTTTCTGTCATGACCGCTGCAAATACACCATCTTGTTTCATTTGTTGTTTCCGGAAGGTTTGATTCATATAATGTGGGGCTTAAGTTGAAACAACCTGGGGATTATCGCGACGAATGTCTTTCATCTAGTCATGTAATTTGAGTTCAACAGAACCGAACCGAGAGGAATGAGCTTAATCTGTGTGGTCTTTCTTGGGAGTCAGCTGTATAAACATGTACTGATAGTAGCTTCCTTTTTCAGATTTGAGTTCTTTCTTCTTACTCGTTCCAAATTATAAGGCTCTTCAAGTTTTTTTGGTAGATCAAATTTTGCGATGTATTAGATATACATTATGTCTATAGATATATAACAAATCTGATGTACTAAAAGTCAAAACGACTTATAATTTTAAAGGGAGTAGTTTATACATGAGAGCTAGAAATTGGTAACGGTAGTTCTGCTCGGAACATAGGATGCTGGATGCAACAGACTTTTCAATGAGGTCCCATTTGACGGTTCCAGGGGAAAAAAGAACTTCTGGCAGTTTATCCTCAAGCCATCTTGATTTCTCCTTTTTTGTTTGAGTGTTTGTTGGCCTATTCCTTTTCATTCCTCAGCTCTTGAGAACTCAGCATCTTCTATATATGTTCAGTCCTATATGTTCCAGTACACCCATAGAATAGGCCCTAGTAGCCACGACAGTGACAGATATTTGGTGCATTAGAACACTCCAACGTCGGATGCACTGGTGCATGCAGAGTCATGAAATGAAACATTACTCAGCTCAGGGGAAGTGCATGTAGGTAGATCCAGATCTGGCCGGCAGCTTAAAGCGAGCGAGTACTAGTTGAAAAAGGCTCCAACTTTTCATGTGCCATCTGTGCAATGCTTGCGTGCTTCATGATCAACAAGACGTCTCATGTGTTTCAGCGACACCGGATTGCATCTCCGTACCTGGGAACGGCTGTGTAATGTGTTGTTGCCATGGACGGGCATATATAAACGGTATTGTCTTGTGTCTGTCTCCAAGCCCGGGCCGTTCAACGGGCCATTGATGAACTTCCGAAACCCCATCATATTTCCTGACTAATAGGAGGTTTCGCATTGAACCTGGCATCCTTAATAACTAACCAGTACAGTACAAATCCTGACATGCATGTCGAATATCGATTACGATTTGGAAAAGGGCTCTAGGAATCGTAATTAATTAATGATCAAGGGATGTTGTGCTGACATTTAGTTTATGCTGAATGCTTATGCTAATTTACTGTGACAGGAAAATATTGTTCGTTCGCTAAAAAGTAGCGCTAACGAATAGGTAGAGGTCTCCTGACCATCACCAGGACGTCAAGATCTGCTGTTGCAACGATCACAGTCATGTGTGGTGGCACAATTCAAGGCTGCTGTCTGTGAACAAGTGCATCTGATCAACAGCACGCAGTTGCCAACAAACATGTCACTCGGATCATTGTTTGAGCTACATACATCGGAACAACTAATTGGAGACAGCAAAATATGCACGTAACAGAGGTGGCGAGAAAACCTGTCGAGAAAATGGGTCAACGGACTTTCGCAGGGATTCAAATGCCAGGAGGACAATCTCTCCTTTCATCACTAGTCTTTATTTACATAAATCTCACACGCCTTTTTTTACTACCATCTTTACATTATTTCCCGTGCTTTTTGTACACTGCTTTGTTGAGAAGACAAAAAAATTCCATTCAAATTTCTCGTGTTGGTTTGCATCCATGGAATTCAGCATCCATATCTGACAGCAGATTTGTTTCCTGTCCATGTCCAATGCAAGACAATACAATACACATACACACACACACGCCATTGTTTCATCAATACCCTAGGTCTCGCTAGATAGCGGATCCTTGGAGGATTACTGGTCTTATTCCATGAAATTCTGCCAACTAGCTAGGGATGAGTTAAGCACAACACTTCTTCATGGCCTAGCTATATCTACAACTCTAGCTAGCTAGGTCTGCAATCTGTAGTTGTTTTTGGATCTTGATGGGGGTGGTTAGTCTCAAATGGACAAATTAGTGTTTGGGCAATTTCCCAGTAAGGCTTTGTATGGATGCACATGTATCCCTCTCAAACCACATGTGTTGGAGTGTATTTGAACTAATATATACTTCAATCTATGTGGTTTGAGGTGGATACATGCACATCTAAACAAGACCTAAACAATAGACTCCATCCCAACGAGACAACAAGTTCTGATTTGCTGCTTATCTTGGCTAGAGAGTTATAGACGCCTGCACAAAAACAGGGTTCAGAAAACAAATAGTTTCGCTGCTGGGAGTGTCCAGGAGCATCCCTTCCTTTTGCATACTGATCTCCTGCTAATGAAATTGACGTTTGCAACGGTGAAATATATATACTGTTCTTTCCCAAAATCATTAGAAAACAGTGAGCTAAATATTGATTTTGTCGGTAGATTTATTTAGACAAAAAACCCAAGCAAACTGAACCTATATATAGCTAGAGGCCGCTCAACTTTAAACAAGAGACAAGTAGTAGCTCTATAGTTGATGATTGGGCATTTTTCCAGGAAATGCTACAAACAGGTTCATAAAATGCCTCTTCCACCATTGGTAACTAAAGGCATGACGATGGCCTGAAAAGGTTCGTAAAATGCTTCCTCCACTTCCACGCCACGTGGATGCTCAATTATCGTCGCCACTAGTTGGTGCCCAATTAATAGGAAAATTCGCGTACTAATCATGCTCCTTTTATTGTGTTAGCATAATAGCATCCAACCATTTAACCGATGGATGGAACAGATTTTTCTTTTAGGAAAAAAGGTGGCCACAAGCCCACAATGGTGCCGCCACTGCCAAACTTTTTGGTCTATACTAGGAGGAGGAGATAGTATACCGAAGAGTAAAGATATGGATTCCAAATTTCCAATACCCCATCTCTAGAAACATAGCTATATATATGGGTGGGGGGCATGCATAGCCATACTAGATGGACTTGCCACATGTGCCTAGCTAGTTCCACCAGAAAGGGATTATTGGTGGGCTTGCATTGTGGCAGAAGAGATGGACACTGTGAAGCTGTGATCATCTACATATTGCAGTGGTACAGGAGTTATGGGAGACACACATTGCTGCTCCCTGAACTCTGAACCTGATAGATAGACAGACAGATCGATAGAAGTAGGCTCCAACTCCAACCTGTTGGGTTGGAATCCACATGGTTTCAGCAGCCGCTGCCGTCCCTAAAGATGGATGCATGCCCACCAATCCCTTTCTGGTTAAGCTCCTCCGCTCACTTGACGTCCCCAGTCCCCACGACATGAAAAGACCGGCTCTTCCCTTGCATTGCATGCATGACAGAAGAAAAAAAATGTCACATGACAGCATGTTGTGTTGATATAACCTTTAGACTGAATGAACATACTACATACATGGCAGATTATATATATTTTGGAAAAGCAAAAACGGGTGGTTTCAAGTATTGCATGCATTGAAACGGAAGAGTTTTCTTCTTCTAAAGAAAAGGGTGAGGACTGAGAAGAATCAAATCAAAGCTACCTGCATCTGCACATCTTACACAGATCTTATTGAAGAGTAAAAAAGAAGTGAAGATCATCATCCCCTGTCCTCCAGCTCCAATGCAACCTGGCTATGGTAGGGTACGTAGCAATTGACCAGATCTGTTCCAGCTCATGCACTGCCATCGCCCAGCCCAGCGATGACAAGTGGCAAGATCTGACTGAAAAGTTGCTGCAAGGCTGCAGATGAGCACAGCTCACGCTCTCAGTCTCAGAGGCGACTGGGGTCGTGGGTGGTGATGGCAATTAGTTGCTTCAGATGTAGTGCTAGTGAATGAATAAACACTGACATGCACGTGACATGATTGTGAAACTATGCTCTGCTCCTAAAAGTACTCTACTGTAAAACCATATATAGGTACACCAGGGCAGCAAGAACAACAACGTTAGAGCAGAAAAGTATTTACCAGGGGCCAGAAATATCTGTAGGTAACAGCACGTAGGCCTTGGCCCCAGCTGCCCCTGCCTGTAGGGCCTCTGTGTTTTATGAGAGATTCTGGTGGAAGTACGGCACAAGGCCTTGCAAAGTCATGGTACAATGTTTTTATCTCACAACAAAACAACTAAAAACAACATCAGCCGGCTTATCAGCCACAAAAACGATCAGTCGAAGAGGGACAACTAACAATATCCTTTACAGAGAGCAGTTAAGTTATTCAGCAACATGTCCAAGAATATGAAACACCATGAGCCATATATATGAGAATGTTATTTCATACTTACTTCGTTTCCAACCACATCTCTCTTTTTTGTTCTCCTTAAAAATCTGTAGGTTTATTTATTACTATTAGGGTAGATTGCATTTGATGGGCTGCCAAATGAGTTGGTGCTGAATGGACGAGGATAAAATCACGAAATTCGTTCTCAGAAACACAAACAGTAGGCAACAATGTCTTGTGGGACTGAGATCTTGAGATTTTAACAAAACCAATCACAAAGGGTACTAACACATGAGTGAGACTGAGCAGTAGGCAAAGAGACAGCATGACAGAAAACGAGGAAACATGAGTGAGACCAAACGTTGCAAAGGCCCCGGCTAGTTGTTGGCACCACAAGGACAAGACGAGAGAGACACCCACCTAGACGTACGCCTCTAGAGCCTCTGCCCGGCCATGGCTCATTCATTGGCTCTTGGCCTCTTGCATTTGCATTTGCATCCCGTCAGGAAGTGCAGAGTGAGAGGGGACTCTACATGCAAAGCACCAGCTTGCAGCCACGGTAGTAGGGCCCGGGCAGAGCTGGCGGCCATTTTCGACATGTGCGCCCGGCACAAATGACAACCGGGTCGCCGTCGGCCCGATTCCTTGGACAAGTATGCCGCCATCGATGCCACTTTCACCACCCTCTGAATATCCCCAAGAGGCAACTCCCCTTCTGAATCTGATGGCAGCATCAGACATAGCCGCAGGATTGATTTTAGACAGTTGCTACAGATGGCCAAGGCCAATATTCACAACAGTTTGAATCATACTCACTCACTTACTAGGCACTACCATGCCGATGATACTTACAGCTCTACACTAAATTGGGGAAATAAATGAAGTATGTACAATGGTGAACCTACTGTATGCACCAACTGTTGATGGCGTACATGAGGGTTGGTCGGGTTGGTTTATATGACTGGTCGTCATCTGATGAATGAAGAGTCCTGATTGCATGGTACAACTTGGCACAGCAGCACATGGACAATGTGGCCGCCACGGTGTCACCACTATGGCCAATTTCTTTGCCACTACGTACGCTTGCTTAGCAGTAGTGGACTCACCAGATGCATGCGCTGGCTGGCTGGCTCAACTTCAGGACCCAATCAATCCAAGGTTGCAGAGTGATCTTGGTCTAAAGAGGCTGCTGAAGAGGAACCTAGTGGGCGAGTCCTGCGTTACTGACTTTGGCTGATCAGGGTGCCCTTTCACTTGAAGCACCGTCTGGCCTATCTCCTGGCGTATGGCCTCCAGCGTCTTCAGCTCAACCGTGCTCCCTGCCGCATCACGGACATAGAAAGTGTTGATAGCCTTGTCACCCCTAGTTGAAACTTCTGCTCTTGTGACTGTCAAGCCGTTCTCACGGAAGATGCGTGTTACGTCTGATAACAGACCCACTCTGTCGCCTGTTGACAGCTCTAACTTCAGGCCCTGCAAGGGACATACAGTTGATGATATATTTTGTACTAGAAAGTACTGGTATAATAAAAAAAAAATCTTCAAGTTTGTAGTTCATCATGTGATCCGACACCTAACTTCAGTTAATTACTGTATACTTACATTAAAACACAGAACAGTAGGAAAATAACTGTATGAAAACAGGGATGAGTTAATTGTGAACATTGAAGAAAAACAGCATGCATCTCATTATTTAAGAGGAAAAGGACCCAAAGCATTGATAGTGACTCATGGCAATGCAAAATGCCAACTCTCCAATAACAATTTACCCCCTACAGCAATGAATGACACCATTGAAGTCCCCATTTGATTTGAACAACTAAATGAATGCAGAAGTATCATCTGCGACCGCAGAAAAGCAAAACAAACAGTGAAAAGCAAAAGGAAAATGATCACTTTGGTGCTGCCATGCCATTGCAGAATTACCTCAGATACTCTCCGTTCTATAGCTGCTTCAAGAC
Source organism: Microstegium vimineum (assembly GCA_022036555.1). Taxonomy (NCBI): domain Eukaryota; kingdom Viridiplantae; phylum Streptophyta; class Magnoliopsida; order Poales; family Poaceae; genus Microstegium; species Microstegium vimineum. The sequence goes on along the minus strand of CM039124.1, from coordinate 4,188,033 downwards.
ATTGGATGATTCTCTTTCTCTCGGCTTCTGAATTGACAGGCGAACCATCAATGTGCCTAATGTAATAGTCCTGTGGAACCATGGTGTTAAAGTAGGAAACAAAAGGTTGCATGTCTATGTCTGAAGCTGAAATGTCGTGGTGAGATACCTGGTAAGCATCGGGGCCCTCAGTATCCACGCTCCCATGGAAAACCACATATTGCATATCTGTTAGGGTGCAAACCATATCGAATAGAAGCTTTGGCCGATCCTTGCACCGAATTGTCACCACAGAATAGTCTTTCTGAAGCCAGTTAACGACTGAAACCATTGAAGCGGGGGTGGCACCTGCCCTATCCTTATCATGCCTTTCGTAATCTCGATCCTCAAGCATCATTTGGTGCAGCCTCCGCTCTGTGTGGGTTATGCCCATTGCGACGGTTGTCTTGGCGTCTCGACTCCTCCCTTTGAACACATTGCAAAGCCGCTCTTTGATTCTGCCAAGCCTTTCTGCATCCGAAATTGCCAACCCAGAGTTCCTATCAGTGACCTGCATGACGGCAGCTGCTCTTTCGTTATGTGTCCACAGCTCCGCATTCACCACATTGCACTCCAGATTTGTGAGCACAGCGCTCACTTCGGAGAGAAGACCGGGCCTGTCAGTCCCAGTTAGCTCTATCAAGGTGTATTCGGAGGAAAGCTCCACTCCGATGGCCCTCCTCCGCGAGGGAAGCAAGCAGGAATCAGGCCCGATAGACTGCACATGCAGAGATTGACAGATTCGACAAGTGAACGGGAACAGGAATATGAACAGACAATGATGGCAAACATTAACTACCTTGTAAATGCAATCTTTTATACATTCTAGAACTGATTCGTCCATTATCTTGTGCCCACTCTGGTTCGTCACATTGAAGACTGGCAGCAAAAACCAAACAGCTTAGGAATTGTTACACCATTTTGACCAAAGGAATAGAAAGAAACTAACTTTGATTTTGTCCTACCATCCATGAACCATCCTCCGTCTGAGGATATGTATGCTTTCTTTACTAGGAGTTTGAGGTCAGTGAGGACCTGCACTACCTCCAACAATACCCCATACTTGTTGGCGCTGTCCACCTATATCGTTCAAACAAAAACTAGTATGTCAGCTTCAGCCACAAACAGGAAAAACACACCAGCACTTTGATTTCTGAGGGACTCACATGAATAACTGTAGCATTTGGACATGAGGTGTTGTCAATAGTGACCCTGCACTCAGAAAAGAATATGAGCCAACATGTACGTTAGTGTAATGAACCATGAAAAACTGACAGAGGTTAAGGAAGGAATTGATTTTTCTGAAACAAGGAAATTGTTGAAGAATTGGGTTAGTAGTACCTTGGAGGGTTCATCTTTTGGATGAATTTCTGGTACTCATCGTCACTATCTCCATCTGCTAACGCTGCTTCATCATGAATTAAAAAAAAACAGTCAGGAAACAAACGGCAGCTGCAAACCTGAACTGCAAGGAAAAAAAAATGTATAGCCGCGTCCACACGGTGATTGCGGTGAGAACAGCTAAAATGGGCCTTTTTAGTTCCCCAACGAAAATCAAACAACTGAATTCACCAACTCATCAGAAAAGAATAGAAAAAAAATAATAAAGAGCCCGTCAATGTTTTCCAAGAACACGATGCAACAGAGACCGGAAGAATCCGATGGAATCCTTCAATCAATTCATCAAAGAGGCAAAGAAGGGAAAATTGAAGCGGAAACAATTTCCCCCACACGGAAACAGAATCAAAACGCCGTCCCCCACCCGCCATAGAAGGAAAGCACTCCCGACTGCCGCACGGGGAGCAGGCCGACCTGAGCGACACCAAGAAAGGAAGGGAGATGGGCTGCTCTTGGTTTTGACATACATACCCATGCTTTTGCTTGGTGATGATGGCGGCGATGATTGAACTCACCCAAATCGAGAGCGGATGGAGCCCCTGCCCTGCCTGCCGGAAGAAGCCTCCCCCTTCCTTCGCTCTTTCTCGCCCGCCCACCCCACACAGGAAGGATGACAGGAATGGCAACGGCGGCAGCAGCAGCAGCAACTCCCCCCTTGGAGTTGGAAAGGCCAGGGATTCTGCCTTTTCCTCGAACGGTGGTGAAATGAAACGCACACGCGCCCCAACTCCAACCAACATGTCCCTCCACCTCCAGCTGTACTCCTCTTTTTTTTTGTCTAGTACTAGTACTCACACCAAGGCAGGGGGTATGCGAGCGTGGCTACGCCGGCCTACCTGTCAGTCGCCTTGCTTCTCTTGAGCTGTGACTTGTGACGAAACGAGGAGGTAGGGAGCACGTGCGCCGTGCAATGCTGTACGCCTGTACCGCACCACAGTCCACAGGACTACTAGACTGGAGAGGCGAACGTGCGACGGCCCAGCAACCATAGATGTTCAGATGGCCCAGCCCGAAGCACAGCTTGATGGCCCAACGCAAGCACGGCCCGACACGGTGGTGAGCGAGCTCGGGCTGGCCTACTTATCGAGTTGAACCTAGAGACTAAAGAGCACAATGGTGATGTGTTTTATGAGGTTCTTAAACCATGCATATATATGATTTCTTGCAAGGGTGCATACCATACATTACCATGGATGCAACACACTTGACAAGGAGGTTGAGAGGTCAATTGACATCAGTCGTTGTAGTGGATGGTCATAATTGGTTGTTCCTACTAGCATACAGAGTGATTGGGAATGAGTCCAAGGAAAGTGGACTTGGTTTGTTAATAATGTGAATAAGGCTATTTGTACACCTCCAGGTATATGCATTCCCTATTTCTAACTCTATTTTCTAAGTTTCAAATTATATGGGGAAACTAGATAAGAATCCTAAAACCATTGAATGGTTGCACGAAAAACCAACCATATGTGTGGAGTAGAAGCAAATTCAATGAATACCGCAAGGTACATAATCAATAAAACGTCTTTGAATACTTAAATAGTTGGATGTCAAAAACAAATTACTTTTAGATTGTTGAAATGCTTTATCATATCAAACAAAATGAACATTGAGAAGTTTGTTTCGATGTCCAGGATTGGTAGCAATAAGCTAGGAATTATAGTCCTAGCTATGACTAATTATTTGAATGCTAAAATAAAGAGTATAATAGACCATGGGATTTTAATACGTGGGTCTGAGAAAGCTGAAGTTAACTTTTAATAGATTTAGGTATGCAATCAACTTGGAGGAAAAGACTTGTAGCTGCCGGGCTTGGCAAGTGACTAGAAAACCTTGTAGTCATGCTTTAGCTTTCATTGCAAAGATTAGTAGTGAGGTGCAGATGGATGACTTTGTCTATGATTACTTCTTTGTTGATAGGTTTAGAAAGGAATATGCAAGTAAATTCAATCCAATGAATACTTCTCATGTTTATTTAGGCTACAAAATCAAGAAACTCAAATTGAGAAGGAAACTTGGGAGGCCAAGAAAATTTAGGATCAAGCCTTATGACAAAGTTGGCACTAGTAAGAAAAAAATGTGTGTTTTGAGTGCAATCAACTAGGCCATACAACCAAGACTTGCCAAGGAGGTTCTACAAGTCAAAAGAGGCACTCAACACCATAGGATGGATCAGGACAAGAAAGCAATAATCCAATCTGAGTCATACATGCATTTCTACCCAATTCCATTTATTTATCCTAATTAGTGATATGTGCTTGTACTAACTCCTTTTTCAACAAACATTAAGTGGAAGTACTAGTGCAAGTTGTACTACAGCTGGAAGGAGAAGGGGAAGGGGAAGAGGAAGGGGTTCAGGAGAGGACAACAATGGGCCAATGTATGTGATCCATGCATTCTATCCATTACTATTTTTCTTCAATTTTTAGTGTTGCCAACTATATATACTCTCTTCTTGTCAAGTGCAAGTTGTACATGAAGGGGAAGGGGAAGCGGGTTAGGAGAGGCCAACAATGAGACAAAGTAAGACATGCAAGTATTGCTTCTGATTACTTCAAGTTTTGGCAATACTTTTTCACGTACACATGCTAACTTTACTAACATAGTTCTGCTCTTTTCATGTAAAGTGTAAGCGCCTCAGGAGGGGGAGCAGGAAGGAGAGGAGGAGGAACTTCTTGGGGCCTTGCTACTTTGCACTGATTGAATTGTGTAATCTATATCAAAATTGCCAAACTGCTGATGTGAAAGTAGGGATAAAACACAAATATCAGAATAAAATAGGAGTAAAATCACATGCGAAGTTACCACCGTTAGGTGTACTTCACGGGGCAAAGTCTCCCTTGATTTTGAAATCACAGGCGTAAATATCTTATTTTACTATAGAAAATAGTTTAATATAGGACAACACTCCTTCAGGCGGTTAAAGTTAGACTACCTGTGTAGATGGCAGGGGTGTATATTAAGCGAGACTTGAATACCAAATTAGAGTGCGCCATGGCCAAGACCCAAGAGGTCGACGAAAACAGTCAGAACAGTCTATAATCTGCCATTCCTATTATGGAGCTCCAAACTGAACATTAACGATACGTTCACGTTGGGCCGCCAAACTCACATGGTCAGTCCAGCTAAATGGACGTACAGCTGCGCGCCTGCAAAAGCTGCTGGCACCAATTGGGCCGATGGGCAGCTGTTGCTGCCGCCGTTGGCGTTGGCCCCCCTGTCCGTCACGAATCCACGGCCTGGGCGAACGCGCCCATGCTCTTGTGTTTGTAAAGCCCAGCAGCTGCAATAACGGTCACTGGTCAGTTTGTCATCTTCAAAGCGTTTGGTTCGCTCCCATGTAACGTAATCCTAAGTGATTGCGTTAAATCGTGTTTGTTTTTGGCTCAGCCGCAATCAAATCCCGCGTAATCAGATACCTTGATGTACAAAATGGATACCGCTCCTGTCCGTGCGTAATCGGATCGGATGGACAGGACCACGAAGCACGCCACCCATCGTCTTCGACTCGTGGCTCGTTTGCATCTCAGCTCGGCGAGGTGTTTCATGGCGGCTCTTCTCCACAGCACGGCAGCCCCGCATCCACCGGCCCACCCCATCCCATCCCGCCTTCGCCGCAACCTGCGAGCGTGCAGAGGAAGAGCAGGCACCCGACAGGGATGGCGACGGCGAGGCCGTATTGCACCGTTCATCCCCAACGACGGATCTGCTGGGCTTACGCGGCGGCGGTGCGAGCACAGATGCGTCTCAACACCCAAGGCTGTCAGCACGGTGGTGGCTCTGCTGACATTTTTACAGCTCTCGTGGGACAAACGAGTCATCATACTCCATGGATCAAGCTGAGAGCTCTGGCACCGGATAGCCGCCGGGCAGCTTTTGATTTTTCATTTACGTTACAGTGCAGTAACCAAACAAATTCAGTGATTTGTTACTTTGTTAGCGTTAGCACTGTTTTCTATTCCATTGACGTTTGTGTTACAATTTCTAAACCAAACAGCACCTTCGTTGCCAATCTACTCCGGTTGGGCGCGGCCAGTTGCACAAGGGCTGGGACAACCATGCGTGGGCGCTCATCAGGGCGTCCTCAACAGTGCCAGCTAGCTTATATGAGTTCGTACACTTTTCCTACGTGGAAGAGAGAAGATGGAAAAGATAAGAGACTATCTCCTATCTCAACACCTATCTCGCTCAGAAAACGAGGTAATCTGTGGGTCTGCTCATAAAGAATGAGAGAGGAATGAAGATGATGTAGAGGAGAGTGATTATGTTGAATATCGTGTTGTGAGAGAAAAGTGTTATAAAACTATTTCTTAATTTCGCGTCAGTCTCTTGTCTTTTAGTACATTATTTAGTGATTAAAAAACCTGTGAGCTAGCAATAAGTTAGACTTATTATGGCTTGGAAATTTATATAATGATCGCGCTATTAGTTCTAAAATGTATCGTGGAATCATACTTTGTTTCATCACGTCTTCAATTGGACTCCGTATCATTATATTGTTAGACACAAATAATTTTCTGACCCGTGCATGCAAAGTTCGGATCATATATATCTCGAGAGCACGGTGCAGTTTGAAAAGTAAAAAAAAAAGAGAAGAAACAAGATGCGAGGACAGTTCGAAAAATAAAAAGCGGAACAGAAGAAACTCCTTACTTTTTATTATTATTATAAATATATTTATTATATATTATATTAAAGAAAAAGATAGATAGAGTAGAAATATTAAATTATGGAATAGATACATAGAGTAGAATAGAGATAGAGATATATAGATAAAAAATATTATAAAAGACTCAGAGCAGACATCAGACGGTACCTCACTAGGCAAAAGAAAACCAAAACAATTCAAACACAAGAAACGAGAAGAGAAAAATGCTCCCAAAAAAAGCTTGACGCCAAAAACGTAAAAACCACTACCGGAATCGCCTGCTTCGTCGAGTGTTTGGAGCACTCGGCAAAGGTTTATTTGTCGAGTGCTAAAAACCGAACACAAAGAGTGAATCGAAATAATCCTGAAAATAATAGCAATTTTTTTAAATAAGAGGAGGCCTCCACCATCCAATGTCCACCTAACCCCATTATTTTGCAAAGTCTTAACATTTTTTACACTTCAATCATGGCTTTGCAGCAAACAAAGCAAGATTCAAACCTACAACCTCTCCCTCACACACCTCCTGCTCTAACAACTACTCCATCCGTCCTAAAAAAAAAGAGTCGCTATGGGAAGCGTGATAGTCAAATTTTCTTAACTTTGACTAGGTTTGTAGAAAATGTGTGCAACATTTATATCTCTAAATAAGTTTAGTATTAAAGTATATTCAAAGATCTATCTAATGATACTAATTATGTACCATAAATATTATTATTATTTTATTAAATATAGTTGGTCAAAGTTAAAATTTGTTGACTTTTTGGGAAGCGAGAAGTATATCACACTATCATTTATGTCTATAATCCGTTTTAGTTTCTCATATTATGTACTAAACCGAGTGTAAGTCAACTATTTGAGGATCTAAACAAATTCAAATAAAAAAGTTGTAAACTATAAAGTTTCATAACTTTTCGAGATCTACACTTTTCATTTAGGAAGTTTTTTCATCCGAGGTCATTGATAAAATTTGAATTTCAAAATTGTAAAATTCAAACGTAGTTTTGGATGACACGATGATTTCAAATAAAAAAGTAGACAACTACAATGTAACATAACTTTCGATACCTATAAAGTTTATTTTGGTCATTTTTCCATCCGAGGTAGTTTGAAAATTTCAAATTTTCAAATTCAAACGTACGCTACAACAAAAACGTTTCTCCGCGACGGACAAATTCGTTTTTGCGCAGCGGGCAATCACGTCCGTCACCATGCAAAGGTCTCGATAAATAGTTGCACTTCCACAGCAAGCCACTTTGCCCGCTGCGGTTAACAGATTTCCCGCAGCGGGCACGTTAGGACGCCCGCCGCGGTTAAACGATTAAAAAAATAAAAAAACACAGAACCCACCGGCGAGCCCATTCCAGAGCCCACTGACCCGCTCCGTAGCCCACGTGCCCCCGCGCGCCGCCGCTCCGTGCTCCGCGAGCAGTGGTCCGCGTCGGGGACCCGAGAGCCCCGCGCCTGGGACCCGCGAGTCTCGCGCTGTGGCTAGCCGAGGCCCGCGCGCCGCCGCTCCGAGATCCGCGTCGCCGCTCCGAGGTCCGCGCAGCCCACGCGACCCACGCCGCGGCTCCGATGTCTACGCGACCCGCGCCGCAGGGGCCACGCGCGCTGCCTACGCAACCCGAGCCGCCCGCGCTGCCCGGTGAGGGAGAGAGGGAGAGAGAGAGAGAGAGGAAGGGAGTGGGGCTGGAGTCTGTCGTGGGGAGAGAGAGGGGAGTGGGAGCGGCGGCTGGGAGAGAGAGGAAGAGAGAGAGGTGAGTGCACTGAAACCCTAAGGGATTGTTTTATACCAGCACCCACTATGGGCCTCGCCCTATGCCTAATGGGCTTCGGCCTTAACCGTGGCGGGCCTTATAAGATGTCCGCTGCGGTAAATCAATTTACCGCAGCGGACAAAAATGCCCGTCACGGTAAATAAAAAATGCCCGCGGTGGGAAATCATGGGATTTTCTGCAGTGGGCAAAACAAGTGTCCGCCACGGAGGGCTTTTAGGCAATACTGCGGAATCTCGATTTTGACATAGTGGTAGTTTTACATGACAATATTATTTCAAATAAAAAAGTTTCCAACTACCAAGTTTCATAACTTTCCAAGATCTACAAAGTTGATTTGGTTGTTTTTCTATTTGAGGGTGTTTTTCATAACGCAGTTTTGCGTGATCAAATGATTTCAAATCAAAAAGTTGCGAACTACAGAGTTTCATAACTTTTTAAGATCTAACAAAATATATTTAGGTTGTTTGGTTATTTATTCATCTGACATAGTCATTTTAATATAGTTTATAAATCTTATACATCACTCTCGTGGTTTCATAGACTATAAGAGAGATATGTAAGATTTGTGAACAAATTTAATTTCACTTTGTCATATGAAGAAATGAGCAATATAAACATCGTACATCTTGATGAGTTATACAACTTTTTAGTTAAAACTTTTTTCATTTGAATTAATTTACTGCTTCAAAATGTGTTTTAAATTTTCTTTGCCTAGTGTAAAAAACACTAGACAAAGAACTCTTTGTCGAGTGTGAAAAAAAACACTTAGCAAAGAAGTTTCTTTGCCGAGTGTCAAAAAAGTATCACTAGCAAAGCCTTTGCCGAATGTTTTTTTACATTCGGCTAAGAAGCTTTTTGCCGAGTGCCGGGTAAAAAACAGTGGACAAACCAATCGACACTCGGCAAAGAACTAGTTTTCGTAATGAACAACCTGAAATGCCCGAGAAAAAATAACTTTGGACGCTCGGACACCGGTGAAAAAAGAGGATCGACGTGACCCGATGGATAAATAGATAGAAAAGAATCCAGATTTAATTATATATTTGGATAATTAATAGACTTATTTGGAACATAATAAATAGAAAAATATTGAGCCCAAAGAACTCGTCGTGGTTTAGGGCATGTTTGACAGAGCTTCTTTCTGGCTTCGGCTCTAACTCCTCTGAAGCTCTGCCAAATATTTTCTTGGAGGAACCGTTTTTTCAGTAAATAACAAAGAAGCTGGAGCAGTTCTCCAAAATGGCTCTGGCTCCTCTAGAGAACCTATCATGCCAATCAGACCTTAATACTGGTGTCGTTTAGACCCTTAGAATTAAATTCATTCTAATAATTATAACTTGTAATATAAGAGATACTATTATTAGCCATAAAAAAGATATAACTATAGTTGTGGAGTAGAAACATAGCAGATGATTTATAGAATCAATTTTTATCTCTCACCCTATTAATTTCAGATAAGCTTATATATGGACTTTGAAAAATGGTAGAATGTCAAATTCCAAGGTAAGTTATTATAATAGATCTTAATTTCTATAAATAAATAAAAATCCAAACAACACCTTAGAATAAAATAAGAAAATCTATAAAGATACTCTCATAATTCATCTCAAGATTATTCTATAATATATATATATATATATATATATATATATATACATTTATCTATATCTATATCTATATCTATATCTATATCAATATGTGTATTTTGATCTATATCTATAATCTATATCTATATCAATATTTGTATTTTTTATCTGTATCTATAATCTATATCTGTATCTATATCAATATTTGTATTTTTTGTTTGTATCTACATCTATATCTATAGCTACTTATTTAAGTTTGACACATTTATCGATGTGTTTTCTATATTTAGATAGTTTATTTCAATTAATTGATTTTTTGTCCTAAGTTAATTTTGAACTGCAAGTATTTTGAATAATAGAAAAATGATATCCATGTTATTGAGTCTAATTTGAGGTCTTATCCGAGAAAGTAAAACAAAAACCCAACATGAGCACAAACGTGTGTTAGAATTGTTTTAAAATTCTATAAAAAGTAAACGGACTTCGAAAATTATGAAATTTGTCAAGTACTCATGATATCATACGTGGAGGCTGTGATAAAAAATTAAGATGGTTTCACATAAGTTGTCACATGTGTTGCTTACAAATAAAAGCATCTCCGATGAAGTTTCATATTGTTTAGAAGGATTGAGTAGGATTTGAAGTGAACAGTGCAATTCAAATTTGAGTTCAAAACTTTTCGTATAGGCAATAGACAACATATATTGTTTCATATGAAGTTTTGGTAATTTTTCAGATATGTTTGATAATTTTTAATTTTTAATTGTAATTATAGTATTATTTGATATAAATTGAAATCTGAGTTATAACGGCATGAAATAAGAGTTGAATATTTGTGTAAGCACAAAATATATATTATTGAGTGAATTTAACAAGGTATTTGGAAAGTGCATTCAAATAAATTAAGTAAAAGACGTTAAGCAAAAGAAAGCGAGGAAAAAAGATTTTTTAAACAAAATTTTTCTTTGCTGAGTGTCTTTGGGTTGGCACTCGGCGAAGCCTAGAGTTTTTCAAGTGTCTTAGGGTTGGCACTCGACAAAGCCTAGAGTCTGTAGGAAACACTTCCCTGACCTAGTTGAGTACGCCGGAGTTGTGACGTCGGCATACACGTTTGAGTACTACACTGCCGTCATCGATGCTCCAAATCAGAATAGCAGGACATTCGTCAATAAGGCATAGCAGGTGAAGGCCGAGCTGTGGGTAAGTCTTTCTCGCACTATATTGCTCAACATATCGCATGCATTCATTGTACATTCTTGAAATACTTAATGGATACATCATACATATATATATATATATCATATATATATATGCATGATTTCTTCATATGTGACCAGGGACACGAGGGCCAAGCGACCGTGGTGTCTCACAGAGTTTGCAAGAAACTCGTGAAAGACATGCACTATGAGATGCGTGTCTAGGCCATCGTGACTTACCATGGCCAGATGCTTGGAAGGAAGGTCACCATAGCTAACTCAAGAAACATGACGCTGACCCGACAACAGTACCTAGAGGTAAATATTGAAAATTACTACTTATTTCTTTTAAGATTAAGTAGGCTAAATTTGATCTTCCTATATGTCATATACTTGATATGTAGGTGATTCCGTGGTGGTGCGCCCAACATACCCAGTGCTAGGAAGAGATGGTGAACAAGTGATGCGTCCCTGAGTGGGAGGAGATGCACAACGCTTGCCGGGAGCGACGCTTAATGATGCAAGGCATACCATACCATCAAGGAAGCTGGACCCTCGACGGATACGCACAAGCATGGGTACGTGAAGGACATAAATTTAGTCTAATAGTCAATTTTGTATGATTTATAATCATCTTGCTTGTTTTCTCGTAGTCGACGTCACATGGTGGCAAATCTTTCTCCTAATTGAAAGGTTCGATTGATGTCTAGAGGGGGGTGAATAGCCTAAATAAAAAAAATCTATAAACTAATCTTAACAACAAGTTTGTAACTAAGGAAGCGAAGCGCTAGCCTAAAAGGGAATGCAAGCGACCTAGCCAAAACAATACTAGCCTAATATTGATCTAAGGAACACACAAGGTCTAGCACTACACAATCTAACAAAAGCAAATAAAGCTAAACAAATACTCTACTAGCAATAATGAAAGAGAGTAAAGTTGGAGAGAGATTGTGATGATTATACCGATGAGAAGTAAGGTGATCCAACAAAGATTATCCAAGATGATCCAATCACAAGCATAATCACAAAGAGAATCCTCAGCAAACAGAGAGTTGACATAATGGTTTTTTATTGAGGTTCACTTAGAGGTTCACGCGCTAATAGGCATCACATGCCTAACCCACTTTTGGGTGCCGCAAAACCAACACAAGATTGGGATCCACAAGCTACAAGCAATCCACTAGAGTAGCCTTTCGTGATCTCCCACGAGGTAGGCTCAAAACCTTCCACAATCCAATCGGTGTCGGCCAAGAACAATCACCAATACTTGTCGATACACCTCTGCTGCTCCAAACCATCTAGGTGACAACAATCGCCAAGAGTAACAAGAAATCCATAGCGAAAATGACTCCCAAGTGCCACTAGATGCAAACTCTCAAGCAAATGCACTTGGATCATCAATCTCACTTTGATCTTCACTAATCAAGCATGGAGATGAGTGAAGGGAGTGTGCTTAGCTCTAGAGGATGGAAGGTGTATGAAATGTGGAAGAGAGACACCCCTAAGCTGGCCAACACATATAAATAGCACCCCCTCAAATAATAGAGATGTTGCCCCTTCATTGGGCTGAACTCAGGGGCACCAGACACACCCTTATGTTGCACCGGACATGTCCAGTGTCACACAAGACGCCACGTGTACTAGCCGTTTGAAATGGCTAGTTCCCACACAACTATTCATCATGTTTACGCAATTTGTGTATGCACCGAACACGTCTGGTGCAAGCACCAGACTCGCTAACCCTCAACATCCGATGCATTTCCAGAGAGGTCCAGAGAGCTAATTTCCACACCAGATGCATCCGGTGACCACTCACCGGACTCACCTAGCATTTGGTGCATACTATTATGCACTTCTTCTCTTGAGCACCAGACGCACAACACTTTGAGTGTCGTGTTTGGTGCTATCGTCCGGTGGTGATCCAAAGAGTATCCAGAGAGCTTCTCACAAACCAGACGTGTTTGGTGGCCCATCACCGAACACATCGAGTGTCCGGTGCACTCACTGCACGCAGACTAAGTCTAGGGTAAGCCACCGTACGCGTTTGATGCCTCAGTGCATAGTGTTTGGTGCTCCTTTAAGAGCCCTATCTCTTCTCTGTCTTCTCCACCCTTGCTCCAAGGTGCTAAACACCAAATGTACTTCTTTAGTGCATGTGTTTAGCATATTTTGCTAAGCATTCTGTAAGGGTTAGCTCACTAGGTCCTAAATGACATGCATGATTATCATCACCTAGTGGCACTTGACACTCACAATCATATACACATTTCTCCTCTTAATAGTACGATTACGTATCCTAAATGTGATCACACTCACTAAGTGTCTTGATCACCGAAAGGAAAACCTATCAAGTATACCTTTGCCTTGATCTCCTTGGTTTCCTCTCTTCCACCTTTCTCCAAGCATGAGCACTTCATGATCTCCATGATCTCGTGACTTTCCTCTCATCATGCCACTTTTCTTACTCCATTGCTTGGTGTACCAACCTAACTCAAATATTAGAGTAAAGGTTAGTAACTAGGTTTCATCTATTACCAAAACCAATCATATATAGGATCTTCACTAGTTCAAGGCATTTGCTTTGGCCCACATGGGCAAGGCATTGTTCGACGTCGACTACAACTCGGAGGACCCGTCCAAGGCGTACAACAATGCGCCCATCCACACCCGCCTCAGTGAGGTCACATCAGCGGCAAGGGAGGTCCATGGGCTAGAGTACAATCCAAGCAGTTGGGATCTTGATGGAGAAATCATCATGAGGGTGGGAGGAGGCAAAAAGTATGGGTGGTACTGGGTTGGCGACAACGTACTCGACACGGCTAGTACTCCCACTCTTAATCAGATTAGAGCAAGGACCACCAGCACCAGCTCGGGCCCGGCCATACGCTCACAGCCTGCACACCAGTGAATGGAGGCACTCCAGATTATTCTTGTTTTATTCGTCGTCCATTGATTTTCATTAGCTTTGCATTATTATAACAATTGGATGAAATGTTGTAGGCCTAGCTGTAAGATGAGAGGAGGTCGGTTATGGGAGGAGATAGAGGCGAGGATGGAGAATGAGCGGCAGGTGATGGCGGCTCAGCGGGCGGTCCAGCATGAGAGGATGGCGGCAATGATTGAGTACATGCAAACTCTTGGTGCTACTCAAGGTCTAGCTCCACCAACTGTGCTAATGTCTCCACGTCCACCTCCACCTCAACACTTCTCTACTCCAATGAGTATGAATGTTTTAATTTGTATGTTCATGCTTAGGATCAAATCACAACACTACTTGCAACCTAGCGGACTTCAAATGTTTTAGTCATATATTTCACTTGTGTAACACATGCAATCTCTTCTCCTTTGTGTAGAATCAATCGGCAGCATCAAATGATGGGCCAACTCACTTTGGAGATTCGTTGAGATCACATTGGGCCTCGTCACCCCGCAGCGTTGTCGTGATCAGTTTCTTTATTTTCTAGATGAATCGTGGTTTTGTTTGTCGCATTGAACACTTATGGCTGTGAATGATGGATTACTTGGGAACTTATTGTGATATATTGTGAGATATGTGATATATATGTGATGTTGGTAATGTTTGTTATCTTCTGTTTTTTTCTAGATGGAATGTAGAAAACAAATAAAAGTCGAGTGTAACACTCAGCAAAGGTTGACTTTGTCCAGTGTTATGGTCAAGACACACGACAAAGTTATCATAATCTAGGCACCTGTCAACATCCTTTGCCAAGTGTCATGGTCAAGGCCCTGGACAAATGACAGGTCTTTGCCGAGTGTCGTGCATGGGATACTCGGCAAAGGCAAAGAACAAGGCTTTGCCGAGTGCCTCATGCACGGCACTCGGCAAATCGATGACCGTTGTCGAGTGTAGTTGACTGCAACACTCAACAATGTCTGTCACCGTACTGAACGTCGTGTTGTGTGCTTTTCTTTGCCGAGTGTCCGAAATAAAACACTTGGCAAAGACCGTTTTGCCGTTAAATTCTTTGGCAAGTCTTTTTTGCCGAGTGTTACATTGCCCGAGTGTTTTTTGGGCTTTGCCGAGTGCCGCATACACTCAGCAAAGAAGCTGAGTCCGATAGTGAATTTTCACCTATGGGTCTGTTCGTCTGCACTACTTTAATACTATTTTTAGTAAACAAACAATGTTTTTCTCTTACAACAAATCAACATAAGGTAAATTTCAGTGTAACAAACAAAAGCTGCTGCATCGAAGAACATGCCCAAAGTAAGACAATATCCAAAGATAAGACATTCATCTGCAGCAACAAATTATTATCACCAATGACATACTAGAACGCAGATTAAAATCCCGCTTCATCATTCATCCAAACTAAGTAGCACACATGAATAGTTTTAGACTAGTTAACAAAGAAACTGAGGAATACAAAGACATTGCCCAGAACTGATGAAAACAAAGCATAGATATCTCTGCCTGCGATAGAATGCTGCAAATAAACTCTGATGAACTGATGCATGCAATTGAACAGAAATCCAAGGGTGATGCATGATGACTTGCCATCATGACCACGATGCAAATAATCCAAACATGATCGAATATAAACTGAACTAGTGCTGAATGGTGAACTACACCCCCATCCTTGTTGCCGCGCGCCACCTTTGATTTGATTGCATTGACGAAGGACGATGCTTGCTACACTTACATTGACCAGACGATGCGAGGGGGTTTGCAGCAGCACTTTCGCCTCCTGTGTGGCAGTGGCACACTCACTACCCCTCTGCTCCATCGCTGTTGTTGGTGTTGATCCAGTAGCTGTACGCTGACGACCCACCGTCGCCGTCGTCATCGTTCTTCTTGCTGCTCTCCTTGGCTTTGCTGTCATTCTCCTTCTGCTGCTGATCACCAGCAACCTGCTGCTGCTCCACTCCGGCGCCTGGTCCTGCTGCATAACCACCGTAGTCGTTGATGTAGTTGTCAAGCTCTGATGATGGCCACAACAGCTCACCAGCTACATCGTCAACTCCCTCCACCATTGGATCAGTTTCTGGAGCCCACATTCCGATCTCAGGCACCAGAAATGACATGTCCATCCCATTGCTACCACCGCTCATGGCGAGACCGCCGCCGTATGTAGGAGATTCAGGAAAGTTCATTTCAAAATACCCTTCTGTCAGCATGTCCACGAAAGCTGGCGTCGTGTCACTCCATCGAGGAGCCAGCTCCTCCGGCGCCTGGTCGTCAAACAAAGGCAGCGGCGGCGAGAAGGGCAGGAAACCCTGTTGCTCGTCCATGGTGAAAGTTGGCGTCGTGTCACTCCATCCAGTAGCCAGCTCCTCCGGCGCCTTGTTGTGAGACAAAGGCAGTGGCAGCGCGAAGGGCAGGAAACCCTGTTGCTCGTTGTCCATGGCGAAAGTTGGTGTCATGTCACTCCCTCCAGGAGCCAGCTCCTCCGGCGCCGTGTCCTCAGACAAAGGAGGCGGCGGCGCGAAGGGCAGGAAACCCTGTTGCCCGTCCATGGAGAGGTAGAGGCCGCCGCCGCTACTGCCCGCCGGTGTAATTGCCAGGGGCATGTCATTGGGACGCAAGCCTGTCGTCGGGGAGGACACTGATATGGTAATGGTACTGGCAACCGTTAGAACCAGTTGCGTCCTGAGGGTGCTCTCCACCTCGGCAGCGGTGGCAGCGGTGCTAGAGGCGGCCGGGGACGAGGAGGAGCTTGAGGTGCGCTTGTTTCTGCGGTAGCCGCCGCCGGTGGGGATGAAGCGGAGGGTGCCACCTTGTGTCCAGTAGCGGCGGCATGACTTGCAGAAGTAGCGCGGCTGATTCAGATTGTAATTGTTGTAGTAGCAGAATTTGGTGTTAGTGGATTTACAGCGCGCGCAGTTGAGCGCTGGCGTGTCCTTCTGAGGCCGCGACTTATTAGCTTCCTCGCTGTCGCCTGCCTGCTGCACCACCCACAACTTCTTGTTCTTGGTGTTGCTGCCTTGCTCCTCCCCTTTAGTCGGGGATGGCACCACGACCTCCTGCACCGAATAAATTACCATACACAAATTAACATCATACTACTACCATGTACTACATCTGTGGGAGCCATTATTAGCTAGCCAAACAGACAATAATAATGATACAGTAAGTAAGTAAGTAAGTAAGTAAGTAAGTAAGTAAGTAAGCAAGTAAGTATGTCCCAACTTCCACATTTAGCAAGTCAGATACTCTTCCTAATAGTATATGCCATGGTCGGCCATGAGTGTGTTAATCTTGGTCGATGACCAAAGAAAGCTAGCGACAAGCGCCGCTTGGCATTTCGGTTTTCCATGTGACTTGGCACTCACGTGGCCTATTCCCGTGCTGTGTGCGCATGCGTTTCATCTACATCACGTTGGACGCTCAGTAGTAACCGTACCCAAGGGACCTAATCCCCTCCATCCACACCTTAGTCACCTTCTCCATTATCCCCAAAATCAAGTGACAACATTCTTTGAATAACTTGTTAATGATGCACGATTTAGGCTGACAAATCCAAAAACTGGAATGAAGAAAAAAACAGAGGAATCTTTGAATTAGCCTGTAGACGATTCACGGATAATACACGTGCATTTTAGATCGAGTACTTGCATATATACCAATAATAAATACACATATGTGCTCCTACGACTACTTGAAATCATGGAGAAGCACACGTGCAACGAAGTTTAACAAGCATGGATGGATTTGTACATATTGAAGGGAAGTAGCGAGTAGAGAAGGGCGGAATCAAAGGTACCTGCTGGTGCTTGCGGGGAGCCAATTCTGCTGCAGTGTTGTTGGTGTTGGTGTTGATGTTTGTGTTGGTGTCGCCGTCGGTGTTGGAGGTCATGTCCATGGTTCCTTCCATTCGGTAGCTGTAGAAAATATTGTACAAGTACATGAGCATGGGCATATGAAACACCTACAAAATCAACCCAAGAAAATAAATCAAGTAAAAGACCCATCACAATCTCATAAATCTGGGTGATTGATGAATCGAACCTCTTGTGGAAGCGCAGAACACTAGGAAGGCGAAGGATCCTGTTGTGTACAGGACAAACAAGCGATTGTGCTGGCGCCGACTTGGGGAAAGGAGGGAGAGAAATAGAGATGTTGTGAGATGATGCCTCCTTTAGTTGTATATAGAGGAAGGGAAGGGAGGGACGGAGTGAGATGGCCGGACGGATGGTGTGAGGGTATGGCATACATACAGTGGGCTGCGGAGAGCCAACTAACGGACGGTGAGAATTGGGATGAAACGGAACTGATTTTCAGTGAAAGTAAGCACACGGTGCGACAACTAAACAATGATGCATGCATGCACACATGAGATCCATCGTCTCAAGGATGTTGCATGCCTGCCAAGAGATGCCTTCCAGGTCTTCTCTTCCGTTCACAGGTAGTAGAAACGGCAGAGAGAGAGAGAGAGAGAGAGAGAGAGAGAGAGAGAGAGAGAGAGAAAATAAAGACAAGCTCAACGGCGCAAACCTCACACTCATCTTCAACTACAAGCCTCTCATCCTTGACACAAATACCCTTCGAGTAACTAAGGTAAACTAAAATATTAACTTATAGACCAACTTAACTTAATAACCTAATTAATGTGGTTATCCCTAGAGTCACACTCCCTATATATTCCATTGTGTGCGTTGGTGGTCTTTAGTTTTACTAATTTTACCACTAGGACAATATAAATTTTAAAACTTCCATATCTAGGTAAAGCAACATCTTGACTATAGGGTTTACACTTAATGAGTTCCACAAGTTGTCTCAAAACATGTTTTTGAAAGGAACACATATTAGTCTCCTCTGGCGCCTAGTCGTCATACAAAGGAGGTGGCAGCACGAAGGGAAGGAAACACTGTTGCTCGCCCATGGCAAAAGTTGGAGTCGTGTCAGCCCCTCCAGGAGCCAGCTCCTTCGACGCCTTGTCATCTGACAAAGGCAGCAACGTCACGAAGGACAGGAAACCCTATTACCCTTCCATAGCGAGGTCAAGGCCACCGCCATTACTGCCTGCCGGTGTAATTGTTAGGAGCATTCTATTGGGAAGCAAGCCTGTCGTTGGGGAGAACACCGATGTCATACTGACAACCGTCAGCAACAGCCAAGTCCTGAGGGTGCTCTCCACCTCATTGGTACGGTGGTGGCAGCGGTGCTGGAGGCGTCCAAGGACGAGGAGGAGCCCGAGGCGCGCTTGTTCCTACCACAACTGCCACCGGTGGAGACAAAGCAGAGGGTGTGACCTTGTGTCTAGTATCGGTGGCATGACTTGCAGAAGTAGTGCGGCTGATTCAGGTTGTAGTAGTTGTAGTAGCAAATTTTGGTGTCAGTGGATTTGTAGCGCGCATAGCGGAGCGTCGTGTCATTCTGAGGCTGTGGCTTGTTATTAGCCTCCTCGCTGCCCCCCCCCCCCCCCCCGCCTGCTGCGCCACTGACAACTTCTTGTTCTTGCTGTCGCTGGCTTGCTCCTCCTCTTTAGTCGGGGATTTCACCACGACCTCCTACACCCAACAAATTACCATACACAAATTAGCAACATACTACTACATGTGTGAGAGCCATTAGCTAGCCAAACAGCCTCCTGCACCCAACGAAATACCACGCATAAATTAGCAACATACTACTATATGTGTAAGAGCCATTTGCTAGCCAAATATTAGACAATAATAATGATATTTATAGTAAGTAATTATGTCCCAACTTATACATTTAGCAAGTCAAATACTCTTCCTAATACGTATGTGCTATGGTCATGACTCATGACTCATGAGTGTGTTAATCTCGGTGGTCAAAAAAATCCAGCGAGCCCCGTTTGCCATTTCGGTTTCCCATGTGACTTCGCACTAATGCGACCTATTCCCGTGTTGTCTACGCATGTCTGCACAATTTCACCTACATCACTTTGGACGGTCATTAGTAACCGTACCCTAAGGGACCTAATCCCCTCAATTCACACCTATTCCATCATCCCCAAAATCAAGTGACAACATTTATTTGATTAACTTGTTAATGATGCGCGATTTAGGCTGACAAATCCAAAAGCTAGAATGAAGAAAAAAAACTAGAGGAATCTTTGAATTATCCTATAGACGATTCACTAATACGCGTGCATTTTAAATTGAGTACTTGCATATATACCAATAATAAATGTATGTATGCTCACCTACTAATACTACTTGTAATCATGGAGAAGCCGAACGTGCAACAAAGTTTAACAACATGGATCGATCTGTACATGGAAGGGAATTAGCGAGTAGAGAAGGACGCAATCAAAGGTACCTGCTAGTGCTTGCTGGGGGAGCCAATTCTGCTGCAGTGTTGTTGGTGTTGGTGTTGGTGTCGTTGTCGGTGTTGGAGGTCATGTCCATGGTTCCTTCCATTCAGCAAGCTCTAGAAAATAATACACAAGTACATGAGCATAGGACTATGCAACACCCAAGCAAATAAATCTAGCAAAAGGCCCTTCACAATCTCATAAATATGGGTGATCGATGAATCAAACCTCTTGTGGAAGCGCAAATCACTAGGAAGACGAAGGATCATGTTGTGTATAGGATGAACAAGCAATTGTGCCGGCACCGACTTGGGGAAGGAGGTAGAGAAATAGAGATGTGAGAGATGATGCCTCCTTTATTTCTATATAGAGGAAGGGAAGGGAGGGATGGAGTGAGATGGCCGGACAGATGGTGTGAGGGCCTAGCATACATACAATGGCCTGGATGGAGGGAGAGCCAACTAGCAGACGGTAAGGTGAAATGGAACTGATTTCCCGTGAAAGTAAGCACACATCACGACAACTAAACAATGATGCACGTAGGCACACATGAGATCCATCATCTCAAGGACACTGCGTTCCTGCCAAGAGATGCCTTCTAGGTCTTCTCTTCCGTTCATAGTCAGCAGAATCAGTGCAGAGAGACAATCATGGCAAGCCCAACGACACAGACCTCACACTCATCGTGAACTACAAGCCTTTTATCCTTGACATAAATACCCTCCGATTAACTAAGGTAAAATAAATATTAACTTTTAGACCAACTTAACTTAATAACCTAATTAATCTGGTTATCCCTAGAGTCACACTCCCTTTATATTCCACTATGTGTATTGCTGGTCTTTAACTTCACTAAGTTTACCACTAAGACAATATAAATTTTAAAACTTCCATATCTGAGTTAAGAAACATCTTAGCTATAGGGTTTACAATTAATGAGTTCCGCAAGTTGTGTTAGAACATGTTTTGACAGGAACACATATTAGTTGACGTTGTGTCAATTCATCTAGGAGCCAACTCCTCCGGCGCATGGTCATCATACAAAGGGAGCAGCGGCACGAATGTTAGGAAACCCTGTTGCTCGTCCATGGCGAAAGTTGGCATCGTGTTAGTCCCTCCAGGAGCCAGCTCCTCTGGCGCCTTATCGTCAAACAAAGGTAGTGGCGGTGCGAAGGGTAGGAAACCTTGTTGCCCGTCCATGGTGAGGTCGAGGCCGCCGCTGCTACCGCCCGCCGGCGTAATTTCTGGGGGCATGTTATTGGGAAGCAAGCCTGTCGTCGGGGAGGACACTGACACCGTACTGACAATCGTCAACAACAGCCACGTCCTGAGGGTGCTCTCCACCTCATTGGTACGGTGGTTGTGGTGGTGTTGGAGGCGGCCGAGGATGAGGACGAGCCCGCGTTTGTTCCTACGATGGCTACCACAGGTGGGGAGGAAGCGGAGGGAGTCACCTTGTGTCCAGTAGCGGCGACATGACTTGCAGAAGTAGTGCATCTGATTCAAGTTGTAGTTGTTGTAGTAGTAAACTTTGGTGTCAGTGGATTTGCAGCGCGCGCAGGGGATCACCGTGTCATGCTGATGCCGCAACTTGTTATGAGCCTCCTCGTTGTTGCCTGCCTGCTGCGCCACCCGTGAGTTCTTGCTCTTGCTGTCGCTGGCTTGCTCTTGCTGTCTCCTGCACCCAACAAATTAACATACACAAATTAACAACATACTACTACATGTGTGAGAGCCATTAGCTAGCCGAACAAACAATAATATTGACATTTAGTCGGGGATGGCACCATGGCCTCATGCACCCAACCGATTACCATACACAAATTAGCAACATACTACTACATGTGTGAAGCCATTAGCTAGCCAAATAGACAATAATAATGATATTTATAGCAAGTAATTATCGCCCAACTTCTACATTTAGCAAGTCAAATAGTCTTCCTAATATGTATATGCTATGGTCATGACTCATGAGCACAATCACAAGGAATGTGGTATGGTGCCACGTTCCGCATATTGGGAACGTGTGTTCCCATACCGGGAACGTGGTATAATTTCGTTCCCGTAGTGTTAAAATTACCCTTAAGTCACGTAGCACGTTCCTTGATCCACATTCCTCGATCCACCGATCCGGAAACTTTTGTGACTGTGCTCATGAGTGCGTTAATCTCAGTGGCCAAAGAAAGCCAACGATCACTGTTTGCCATTTTGGTTTTCCATGTGACCTTGCACTCAAACATCCTATTCATGTGTTGTCTGCACATGTTTGTGCATGTGTTTCACCTACATCACATTGGATACTTAGTAGTAACCATACCCTGAGGGACCTAATCCCCTCCATCCACACCTTATTCACCTTCTCCATCATCCCAAAAATCGA